>CAWUFW010006291.1:0-600000 GCA_963921515.1 Calotriton arnoldi
GAAATAAGGGATAAAGAAAGAAGGGAAAATAGGCAGAAATAAGGCACAAAAGAGCAGAGATGCAGAAAAGTGCAGAAAGGTGAAAGATAATAGAGGGTAGAAAAACGAGTGAAAACGAGTGAAAGGGCAGAGCGAGAGGAAGGGAAAATGAGCAGAAATAAGGCACAAAAGAGCAGAGATGCAGAAAAGTGCAGAAAGGTAAAAGATAGAAAGGGGTAGAAAAACGAGTGAAAGAGCAGAGTGAGAGGAAGGAGACAGAGGTCCACTAGACCACCAGGGATGAGGCGCAGGGAAACCTGCGGGTGGAGGAGGGCCTCGATCACCAACACTCGAGAGGGCAGGGGCAGGCCTCACTTAATGGTGGAGCTGCGAGGGTGGGAGAGCAATTTCACTGACAATGAGTCAGTGGTCTTGCTCGCCTGTCCCCGCAGTGGCCGCCATTAAGTAGGGGTCGGGAGGGCTGGACAGCTGGGAGGCGGGAGCGGGAGGGGAGCTGGATTGGGCCGGTCGCGCTGGGGGAGGGGCCGCGGGGGCAGCAGCGGCGGGGAAAGGTAAAGGGAGGAAATAAGGGATAAAGAAAAAAGGGAAAATAGGCAGAAATAAGGCACAAAAGAGCAGAGATGCAGAAAAGTGCAGAAAGGTGAAAGATAAAAGAGGGTAGAAAACGAGTGAAAACGAGTGAAAGGGCAGAGTGAGAGGAAGGGAGAATGAGCAGAAATAAGGCACAAAAGAGCAGAGATGCAGAAAAGTGCAGAAAGGTGAAAGATAGAAAAGGGTAGAAAAACGAGTGAAAGAGCAGAGTGAGAGGAAGGAGACAGAGGTCCACTGGACCACCAGGGATGAGGCGCAGGAAACCTGCGGGTGGAGGAGGGCCTCAATCACCAACACTCGAGAGTGCAGGGGCAGGCCTCACTTAATGGTGGAGCTGCGAGGGTGGGAGAGCAATTTCACTGACAATGAGTCAGTGGTCTTGCTCGCCTGTCCCCGCAGTGGCCGCCATTAAGTATGGGTCGGGGAGGGCTGGACAGCTGGGAGGCGGGAGCGGGGAGGGGAGCTGGATTGGGCCGGTAAGGCTGGGGGGGAGGGGCCGCGGGAACAGCAGCGGCGGGGAAAGGTAAAGGGAGGAAATAAGGGATAAAGAAAAAATGGAAAATAGGCAGAAATAAGGCACAAAAGAGCAGAGATGCAGAAAAGTGCAGAAAGGTGAAAGATAAAGAGGGTAGAAAAACGAGTGAAAACGAGTGAAAGGGCAGAGCGAGAGGAAGGGAAAATGAGCAGAAATAAGGGACAAAAGAGCAGAGATGCAGAAAAGTGCAGAAAGGTGAAAGATATAAAAGGGTAGAAAAACGAGTGAAAGAGCAGAGTGAGAGGAAGGAGACAGAGGTCCACTGGACCACCAGGGATGAGGCGCAGGAAACCTGCGGGTGGAGGAGGGCCTCGATCACCAACACTCGAGAGTGCAGGGGCAGGCCTCACTTAATGGTGGAGCTGCGAGGGTGGGAGAGCAATTTCACTGACAATGAGTCAGTGGTCTTGCTCGCCTGTCCCCGCAGTGGCCGCCATTAAGTAGGGGTCGGGAGGGCTGGACAGCTGGGAGGCGGGAGCGGGGAGGGGAGCTGGATTGGGCCGGTCGCGCTGGGGGAGGGGCCGCGGGGGCAACAGCGGCGGGGAAAGGTAAAGGGAGGAAATAAGGGATAAAGAAAAAAGGGAAAATAAGGCAGAAATAAGGCACAAAAGAGCAGAGATGCAGAAAAGTGCAGAAAGGTGAAAGATAAAAGAGGATAGAAAAACGAGTGAAAGGGCAGAGCGAGAGGAAGGGAAAATGAGCAGAAATAAGGCACAAAAGAGCAGAGATGCAGAAAAGTGCAGAAAGGTGAAAGATAGAAAAGGGTAGAAAAACGAGTGAAAGAGCAGAGTGAGAGGAAGGAGACAGAGGTCCACTGGACCACCAGGGATGAGGCGCAGGGAAACCTGCGGGTGGAAGAGGGCCTCGATCACCAACACTCGAGAGTGCAGGGGCAGGGGCAGGCCTCACTTAATGGTGGAGCTGCGAGGGTGGGAGAGCAATTTCACTGACAATGAGTCAGTGGTCTTGCTCGCCTGTCCCCGCAGTGGCCGCCATTAAGTAGGGGTCGGGAGGGCTGGACAGCTGGGAGGCGGGAGCGGGGAGGGGAGCTGGATTGGGCCAGTCGCGCTGGGGGTGAGGGGCCGCGGGGCAACAGCGGCAGGGAAAGGTAAAGGGAGGAAATAAGGGATCAAGAAAAAAGGGAAAATAGGCAGAAATAAGGCACAAAAGAGCAGAGATGCAGAAAAGTGCAGAAAGGTGAAAGATAAAGAGGGTAGAAAAACGCAGTGAAAGGGCAGAGCGAGAGGAAGGGAAAATGAGCAGAAATAAGGCACAAAAGAGCAGAGATGCAGAAAAGTGCAGAAAGGTGAAAGATAGAAAAGGGTAGAAAACGAGTGAAAGAGCAGAGTGAGAGGAAGGAGACAGAGGTCCACTGGACCACCAGGGATGAGGCGCAGGGAAACCTGCGGGTGGAGGAGGGCCTCGATCACCAACACTCGAGAGTGCAGGGGCAGGGGCAGGCCCTCACTTAATGGTGGAGCTGCGAGGGTGGGAGAGCAATTTCACTGACAATGAGTCAGTGGTCTTGCTCGCCTGTCCCCGCAGTGGCCGCCATTAAGTAGAGGGTCGAGGAGGGCTGGACAGCTGGGAGGCGGGAGGGGAGCTGGATTGGGCCGGTCGCGCTGGGGGGAGGGGCCACGGGGCAACAGCAGCGGGGAAAGGTAAAGGGAGGAAATAAGGGATAAAGAAAAAAGGGAAAATAGGCAGAAATAAGGCACAAAAGAGCAGAGATGCAGAAAAGTGCAGAAAGGTGAAAGATAGAAAAGGGTAGAAAAACGAGTGAAAGAGCAGAGTGAGAGGAAGGAGACAGAGGTCCACTGGACCACCAGGGATGAGGTGCAGGGAAACCTGCGGGTGGAGGAGGGCCTCGATCACCAACACTCGAGAGTGCAGGGGCAGGCCTCACTTAATGGTTGAGCTGCGAGGTTGGGAGAGCAATTTCACTGACAATGAGTCAGTGGTCTTGCTCGCCTGTCCCCGCAGTGGCCGCCATTAGTAGAGGTCGGGGAGGGCTGGACAGCTGGGAGGCGGGAGTGGGGAGGGGAGCTGGATTGGGCCGGTCGCGCTGGGGGGGAGGGGCCGCGGGGGCAGCAGCGGCGGGGAAAGGTAAAGGGAGGAAATAAGGGATAAAGAAAAAAGGGAAAATAGGCAGAAATAAGGCACAAAATAGCAGAGATGCAGAAAAGTGCAGAAAGGTGAAAGATAAAAGAGGGTAGAAAAACGAGTGAAAACGAGTGAAAGGGCAGAGCGAGAGGAAGGGAAAATGAGCAGAAATAAGGCACAAAAGAGCAGAGATGCAGAAAAGTGCAGAAAGGTGAAAGTTAGAAAAGGGTAGAAAAGCGAGTGAAAGAGCAGAGTGAGAGGAAGGAGACAGAGGTCCACTGGACCACCAGGGATGAGGCGCAGGGAAGCCTGCGGTTGGAGGAGGGCCTCGATCACCAACACTCGACAGTGCAGGGGCAGGGGCAGGCCTCACTTAATGGTGGAGCTGCGAGGGTGGGAGAGCAATTTCACTGACAATGAGTCAGTGGTCTTGCTCGCCTGTCCCCGCAGTGGCCGCCATTAAGTAGGGGTCGGGAGGGCTGGACAGCTGGGAGGCGGGAGCGGGGAGGGGAGCTGGATTGGGCCGGTCGCGCTGGGGGGAGGGGCCACGGGGGCAACAGCGTCGGGGAAAGGTAAAGGGAGGAAATAAGGGATAAAGAAAAAAGGGAAAATAGGCAGAAATAAGGCACAAAAGAGCAGAGATGCAGAAAAGTGCAGAAAGGTGAAAGATAAAAGAGGGTAGAAAAACGAGTGAAAACGAGTGAAAGGAGCAGAGCGAGAGGAAGGGAAAATGAGCAGAAATAAGGCACAAAAGAGCAGAGATGCAGAAAAGTGCAGAAAGGTGAAAGATAGAAAAGGGTAGAAAAACGAGTGAAAGAGCAGAGTGAGAGGAAGGAGACAGAGGTCCACTGGACCACCACGGGATGAGGCGCAGGGAAACCTGCGGGTGGAGGAGGGCCTCGATCACCAACACTCGAGAGTGCAGGGAGCAGGCCTCACTTAATGGTGGAGCTGCGAGGGTGGGAGAGCAATTTCACTGACAATGAGTCAGTGGTCTTGCTCGCCTGTCCCCGCAGTGGCCGCCATTAAGTAGGGGTCGGGGAGGGCTGGACAGCTGGGAGGCCGGAGCGGGGAGGGGAGCTGGATTGGGCCGGTCACACTGGGGGGGAGGGGCCGCGGGGGCAGCAGCGGCGGGGAAAAATAAAGGGAGGAAATAAGGGATAAAGAAAAAAGGGAAAATAGGCAGAAATAAGGCACAAAAGAGCAGAGATGCAGAAAAGTGCAGAAAGGTGAAAGATAAAAGAGGGTAGAAAAACGAGTGAAAGGGCAGAGCGAGAGGAAGGGAAAATGAGCAGAAATAAGGCACAAAAGAGCAGAGATGCAGAAAAGTGCAGAAAGGTGAAAGATAGAAAAGGGTAGAAAAGCGAGTGAAAGAGCAGAGTGAGAGGAAGGAGACAAAGGTCCACTGGACCACCAGGGATGAGGCGCAGGAAACCTGCGGGTGGAGGAGGGCCTCGATCACCAACACTCAAGAGTGCAGGGGCAGGCCTCACTTAATGGTGGAGCTGCGAGGGTGGGAGAGCAATTTCACTGACAATGGGTCAGTGGTCTTGCTCGCCTGTCCCCGCAGTGGCCGCCATTAAGTAGGGGTCGAGGAGGGCTGGACAGCTAGGAGGCGGGAGCGGGGAGGGGAGCTGGATTGGGCCGGTTGCGCTAGGGGGAGGGGCCGCGGGGGCAGCAGCGGCGGGGAAAGGTAAGGGAGGAAATAAGGGATAAAGAAAAAGGGAAAATAGGCAGAAATAAGGCACAAAAGAGCAGAGATGCAGAAAAGTGCAGAAAGGTGAAAGATAAAAGAAGGTAGAAAAACGAGTGAAAACGAGTGAAAGGGCAGAGCGAGAGGAAGGGAAAATGAGCAGAAATAAGGCACAAAAGAGCAGAGATGCAGAAAAGTGCAGAAAGGTGAAAGATAGAAAAGGGTAGAAAAACGAGTGAAAGAGCAGAGTGAGAGGAAGGAGACAGAGGTCCACTGGACCACCAGGGATGAGGCGCAGGGAAACCTGCGGGTGGAGGAGGGCCTCGATCACCAACACTCGAGAGTGCAGGGGCAGGCCTCACTTAATGGTGGAGCTGCGAGGATGGGAGAGCAATTTCACTGATAATGAGTCAGTGGTCTTGATCGCCTGTCCCCGCAGTGGCCGCCATTAAGTAGGGGTCGGGGAGGGCTGGACAGCTGGGAGGCGGGAGCGGGGAGGGGAGCTGGATTGGGCCGGTCGCGCTGGGGGGGAGGGGCCACGGGGGCAACAGCGTCGGGGAAAGGTAAAGGGAGGAAATAAGGGATAAAGAAAAAAGGGAAAATAGGCAGAAATAAGGCACAAAAGAGCAGAGATGCAGAAAAGTGCAGAAAGGTGAAAGATAAAAGAGGGTAGAAAAACGAGTGAAAACGAGTGAAAGGGCAGAAGCGAGAGGAAGGGAAAATGAGCAGAAATAAGGCACAAAAGAGCAGAGATGCAGAAAAGTGCAGAAAGGTGAAAGATAGAAAAGGGTAGAAAAAGCGAGTGAAAGAGCAGAGTGAGAGGAAGGAGACAGAGGTCCACTGGACCACCACGGATGAGGCGCAGGAAACCTGCGGGTGGAGGAGGGCCTCGATCACCAACACTCGAGAGTGCAGGGGCGAGGCCTCACTTAATGGTGGAGCTGCGAGGGTGGGAGAGCAATTTCACTGACAATGAGTCAGTGGTCTTGCTCGCCTGTCCCCGCAGTGGCCGCCATTAAGTAGGGAGTCGGGAGGGCTGGACAGCTGGGAGGCCGGAGCGGGGAGGGAGCTGGATTGGGCCGGTCACACTGGGGGGAGGGGCCGCGGGGGCAGCAGCGGCGGGGAAAAATAAAGGGAGGAAATAAGGGATAAAGAAAAAAGGGAAAATAGGCAGAAATAAGGCACAAAAGAGCAGAGATGCAGAAAAGTGCAGAAAGGTGAAAGATAAAAGAGGGTAGAAAAACGAGTGAAAGGGCAGAGCGAGAGGAAGGGAAAATGAGCAGAAATAAGGCACAAAAGAGCAGAGATGCAGAAAAGTGCAGAAAGGTGAAAGATAGAAAAGGGTAGAAAAACGAGTGAAAGAGCAGAGTGAGAGGAAGGAGACAAAGGTCCACTGGACCACCAGGGATGAGGCGCAGGGAAACCTGCGGGTGGAGGAGGGCCTCGATCACCAACACTCAAGAGTGCAGGGGCAGGCCTCACTTAATGGTGGAGCTGCGAGGGTGGGAGAGCAATTTCACTGACAATGGGTCAGTGGTCTTGCTCGCCTGTCCCCGCAGTGGCCGCCATTAAGTAGGGGTCGGGGAGGGCTGGACAGCTAGGAGGCGGGAGCGGGGAGGGGAGCTGGATTGGGCCGGTTGCGCTAGGGGGGAGGGGCCGCGGGGGCAGCAGCGGCGGGGAAAGGTAAAGGGAGGAAATAAGGGATAAAGAAAAAAGGGAAAATAGGCAGAAATAAGGCACAAAAGAGCAGAGATGCAGAAAAGTGCAGAAAGGTGAAAGATAAAAGAAGGTAGAAAAACGAGTGAAAACGAGTGAAAGGGCAGAGCGAGAGGAAGGGAAAATGAGCAGAAATAAGGCACAAAAGAGCAGAGATGCAGAAAAGTGCAGAAAGGTGAAAGATAGAAAAGGGTAGAAAAACGAGTGAAAGAGCAGAGTAAGAGGAAGGAGACAGAGGTCCACTGGACCACCAGGGATGAGGCGCAGGGAAACCTGCGGGTGGAGGAGGGCCTCGATCACCAACACTCGAGAGTGCAGGGGCAGGCCTCACTTAATGGTGGAGCTGCGAGGGATGGGAGAGCAATTTCACTGATAATGAGTCAGTGGTCTTGATCGCCTGTCCCCGCAGTGGCCGCCATTAAGTAGGGGTCGGGGAGGGCTGGACAGCTGGGAGGCGGGAGCGGGGAGGGGAGCTGGATTGGGCCGGTCACGCTGGGGGGGAGGGGCCGCGGGGGCAGCAGCGGCGGGGAAAGGTAAAGGGAGGAAATAAGGGATAAAGAAAAAAGGGAAAATAGGCAGAAATAAGGCACAAAAGAGCAGAGATGCAGAAAAGTGCAGAAAGGTGAAAGATAAAAGAGGGTAGAAAAAGGAGTGAAAACGAGTGAAAGGGCAGAGCGAGAGGAAGGGAAAATGAGCAGAAATAAGGCACAAAAGAGCAGAGATGCAGAAAAGTGCAGAAAGGTGAAAGATAGAAAAGGGTAGAAAAACGAGTGAAAGAGCAGAGTGAGAGGAAGGAGACAGAGGTCAACTGGACCACCAGGGATGAGGCGCAGGGAAACCTGCGGGTGGAGGAGGGCCTCGATCACCAACACTCGAGAGTGCAGGGGCAGGGGCAGGCCTCACTTAATGGTGGAGCTGCGAGGGTGGGAGAGCAATTTCACTGACAATGAGTCAGTGGTCTTGCTCGCCTGTCCCTGCAGTGGCCGCCATTAAGTAGGGGTCGGGGAGGGCTGGACAGCTGGGAGGCGGGAGCGGGGAGGGGAGCTGGATTGGGCCGGTCGCGCTGGGGGGGAGGGGCCGCGGGGGCAACAGCTGCGGGGAAAGGTAAAGGGAGGAAATAAGGGATAAAGAAAAAAGGGAAAATAGGCAGAAATACGGCACAAAAGAGCAGAGATGCAGAAAAATGCAGAAAGGTGAAAGATAAAAGAGGGTAGAAAAACGAGTGAAAACGAGTGAAAGGGCAGAGCGAGAGGAAGGGAAAATGAGCAGAAATAAGGCACAAAAGAGCAGAGATGCACAAAAGTGCAGAAAGGTGAAAGATAGAAAAGGGTAGAAAAACGAGTGAAAGAGCAGAGTGAGAGGAAGGAGACAGAGGTCCACTGGACCACCAGGGATGAGGCGCAGGGAAACCTGCGGGTGGAGGAGGGCCTCGATCACCAACACTGGAGAGTGCAGGGGCAGGGGCAGGCCTCACTTAATGGTGGAGCTGCAAGGGTGGGAGAGCAATTTCACTGACAATGAGTCAGTGGTCTTGCTCGCCTGTCCCCGCAGTGGCTGCCATTAAGTAGGGGTCGGGGAGGGCTGGACAGCTGGGAGGCGGGAGCAGGGAGGGGAGCTGGATTGGGCCGGTCGCGCTGGGGGGGAGGGGCTGTGGGGGCAGCAGCGGCGGGGAAAAATAAAGGGAGGAAATAAGGGATAAAGAAAAAAGGGAAAATAGGCAGAAATAAGGCACAAAAGAGCAGAGATGCAGAAAAGTGTAGAAAGGTGAAAGAAAAAAGAGGGTAGAAAAACGAGTGAAAGGGCAGGGCGAGAGGAAGGAAAAATGAGCAGAAATAAGGCACAAAAGAGCAGAGATGCAGAAAAGTACAGAAAGGTGAAAGATAGAAAAGGGTAGAAAAACGAGTGAAAGAGCAGAGTGAGAGGAAGGAGACAGAGGTCCACTGGACCACCAGGGATGAGGCGCAGGGAAACCTGCGGGTGGAGGAGGGCCTCGATCACCAACACTCGAGAGTGCAGGGGCAGGGGCAGGCCTCACTTAATGGTGGAGCTGCGAGGGTGGGAGAGCAATTTCACTGACAATGAGTCAGTGGTCTTGCTTGCCTGTCCCCGCAGTGGCCGCCATTAAGTAGGGGTCGAGGAGGGCTGGACAGCTGGGAGGCGGGAGCGGGGAGGGGAGCTGGATTGGGCCGGTCGCTCTGGGGGGGAGGGGCCGCGGGCGCAGCAGCGGCGGGGAAAGGTAAAGTGAGGAAATAAGGGATAAAGAAAAAAGGGAAAATAGGCAGAAATAAGGCACAAAAGAGCAGAGATGCAGAAAAGTGCAGAAAGGTGAAAGATAAAAGAGGGTAGGAAAACGAGTGAAAACGAGTGAAAGGGCAGAGCGAGAGGAAGGGAAAATGAGCAGAAATAAGGCACAAAAGAGCAGAGATGCAGAAAAGTGCAGAAAGGTGAAAGATAGAAAAGGGTAGAAAAACGAGTGAAAGAGCAGAGTGAGAGGAAGGAGACAGAGGTCCACTGGACCACCAGGGATGAGGCGCAGGGAAACCTGCGGGTGGAGGAGGGCCTCGATCACCAACACTCGAGAGTGCAGGGGCAGGCCTCACTTAATGGTGGAGCTGCGATGGTGGGAGAGCAATTTCACTGACAATGAGTCAGTGGTCTTTGCTCGCCTGTCCCCGCAGTGGCCGCCATTAAGTAGGGGTCGGGGAGGGCTGGACAGCTGGGAGGCTGGAGCGGGGAGGGGAGCTGGATTGGGCCGGTCGCGCTGGGGGGAGGGGCCGCGGGGGCAACAGCGGCGGGGAAAGGTAAAGGGAGGAAATAAGGGATAAAGAAAAAGGGAAAATAGGCAGAAATAAGGCACAAAAGAGCAGAGATGCAGAAAAGTGCAGAAAGGTGAAAGATAAAAGAGGGTAGAAAAGCGAGTGAAAACGAGTGAAAGGGCAGAGCGAGAGGAAGGGAAAATGAGCAGAAATAAGGCACAAAAGAGCAGAGATGCAGAAAAGTGCAGAAAGGTGAAAGATAGAAAAGGGTAGAAAAACGAGTGAAAGAGCAGAGTGAGAGGAAGGAGACAGAGGTCCACTGGACCACCAGGGATGAGGCGCAGGGAAACCTGCAAGTGGAGGAGGGCCTCGATCACCAACACTCGAGGGTGCAGGGGCAGGCCTCACTTAATGGTGGAGCTGCGAGGGTGGGAGAGCAATTTCACTGACAATGAGTCAGTGGTCTTGCTCGCCTGTCCCCGCAGTGGCCGCCATTAAGTAGGGGTCGGGGAGGGCTGGACAGCTGGGAGGCGGGAGCGGGGAAGGGAGCTGGATTGGGCCGGTCGTGCTGGGGGGGAGGGGCCGCGGGGGCAACAGCGGCGGGGAAAGGTAAAGGGAGGAAATAAGGGATAAAGAAAAAAGGGAAAATAGGCAGAAATAAGGCATAAAAGAGCAGAGATGCAGAAAAGTGCAGAAAGGTGAAAGATAAAAGAGGGTAGAAAAACGAGTGAAAGGGCAGAGCGAGAGGAAGGGAAAATGAGCAGAAATAAGGCACAAAAGAGCAGAGATGCAGAAAAGTGCAGAAAGGTGAAAGATAGAAAAGGGTAGAAAAACGAGTGAAAGAGCAGAGTGAGAGGAAGGAGACAGAGGTCCACTGGACCACCAGGGATGAGGCGCAGGGAAACCTGCGGGTGGAAGAGGGCCTCGATCACCAACACTCGAGAGTGCAGGGGCAGGGGCAGGCCTCACTTAATGGTGGAGCTGCGAGGGTGGGAGAGCAATTTCACTGACAATGAGTCAGTGGTCTTGCTCGCCTGTCCCCGCAGTGGCCGCCATTAAGTAGGGGTCGGGGAGGGCTGGACAGCTGGGAGGCGGGAGGGGAGCTGGATTGGGCCGGTCGCGCTGGGGGGGAGGGGCCGCGGGGGCAGCAGCGGCGGGGAAAGGTAAAGTGAGGTAATAAGGGATAAAGAAAAAAGGGAAAATAGGCAGAAATAAGGCACAAAATAGCAGAGATGCAGAAAAGTGCAGAAAGGTGAAAGATAAAAGAGGGTAGAAAAACGAGTGAAAACGAGTGAAAGGGCAGAGCGAGAGGAAGGGAAAATGAGCAGAAATAAGGCACAAAAGAGCAGAGATGCAGAAAAGTGCAGAAAGGTGAAAGTTAGAAAAGGGTAGAAAAACGAGTGAAAGAGCAGAGTGAGAGGAAGGAGACAGAGGTCCACTGGACCACCAGGGATGAGGCGCAGGGAAGCCTGCGGTTGGAGGAGGGCCTCGATCACCAACACTCGACAGTGCAGGGGCAGGGGCAGGCCTCACTTAATGGTGGAGCTGCGAGGGTGGGAGAGCAATTTCACTGACAATGAGTCAGTGGTCTTGCTCGCCTGTCCCCGCAGTGGCCGCCATTAAGTAGGGGTCGGGAGGGCTGGACAGCTGGGAGGCGGGAGCGGGGAGGGGAGCTGGATTGGGCCGGTCGCGCTGGGGGGAGGGGCCACGGGGGCAACAGCGTCGGGGAAAGGTAAAGGGAGGAAATAAGGGATAAAGAAAAAAGGGGAAATAGGCAGAAATAAGGCACAAAAGAGCAGAGATGCAGAAAAGTGCAGAAAGGTGAAAGATAAAAGAGGGTAGAAAAACGAGTGAAAACGAGTGAAAGGGCAGAGCGAGAGGAAGGGAAAATGAGCAGAAATAAGGCACAAAAGAGCAGAGATGCAGAAAAGTGCAGAAAGGTGAAAGATAGAAAAGGGTAGAAAAACGAGTGAAAGAGCAGAGTGAGAGGAAGGAGACAGAGGTCCACTGGACCACCACGGATGAGGCGCAGGGAAACCTGCGGGTGGAGGAGGGCCTCGATCACCAACACTCGAGAGTGCAGGGGCAGGGGCAGGCCTCACTTAATGGTGGAGCTGCGAGGGTGGGAGAGCAATTTCACTGACAATGAGTCAGTGGTCTTGCTCGCCTGTCCCCGCAGTGGCCGCCATTAAGTAGGGGTCGAGGAGGGCTGGACAGCTAGGAGGCGGGAGCGGGGAGGGAGCTGGATTGGGCCGGTCGCGCTAGGGGGAGGGGCCGCGGGGGCAGCAGCGGCGGGGAAAGGTAAAGGGAGGAAATAAGGGATAAAGAAAAAGGGAAAATAGGCAGAAATAAGGCACAAAAGAGCAGAGATGCAGAAAAGTGCAGAAAGGTGAAAGATAAAAGAGGGTAGAAAAATGAGTGGAAACGAGTGAAAGGGCAGAGCGAGAGGAAGGGAAAATGAGCAGAAATAAGGCACAAAAGAGCAGAGATGCAGAAAAGTGCAGAAAGGTGAAAGATAGAAAAGGGTAGAAAAACGAGTGAAAGAGCAGAGTGAGAGGAAGTAGACAGAGGTCCACTGGACCACCAGGGATGAGGCGCAGGAAACCTGCAGGTGGAGGAGGGCCTCGATCACCAACACTCGAGAGTGCAGGGGCAGGGGCAGGCCTCACTTAATGGTGGAGCTGCGAGGGTGGGAGAGCAATTTCACTGACAATGAGTCAGTGGTCTTGCTCGCCTGTCCCCGCAGTGGCCGCCATTAAGTAGGGGTCGGGAGGGCTGGACAGCTGGGAGGCGGGAGCGGGGAGGGGAGCTGGATTGGGCCGGTCGCGCTGGGGGAGGAGCCGTGGGGGCAGCAGCGGCGGGGAAAAATAAAGGGAGGAAATAAGGGATAAAGAAAAAAGGGAAAATAGGCAGAAATAAGGCACAAAAGAGCAGAGATGCAGAAAAGTGCAGAAAGGTGAAAGATAAAAGAGGGTAGAAAAACGAGTGAAAGGGCAGAGCGAGAGGAAGGGAAAATGAGCAGAAATAAGGCACAAAAGAGCAGAGATGCAGAAAAGTGCAGAAAGGTGAAAGATAGAAAAGGGTAGAAAAACGAGTGAAAGAGCAGAGTGAGAGGAAGGAGACAGAGGTCCACTGGACCACCAGGGATGAGGCGCAGGAAACCTGCGGGTGGAGGAGGGCCTCGATCACCAACACTCGAGAGTGCAGGGGCAGGGGCAGGCCTCACTTAATGGTGGAGCTGCAAGGGTGGGAGAGCAATTTCACTGACAATGAGTCAGTGGTGTTGCTCGCCTGTCCCCGCAGTGGCCGCCATTAAGTAGGGGTCGAGGAGGGCTGGACAGCTGGGAGGCGGGAGCGGGGAGGGGAGCTGGATTGGGCCGGTCGCGCTGGGGGAGGGGCCGCAGGGGCAGCAGCGGCGGGGAAAGGTAAAGGGAGGAAATAAGGGATAAAAAAAAAGGGAAAATAGGCAGAAATAAGGCACAAAAGAGCAGAGATGCAGAAAAGTGCAGAAAGGTGAAAGATAAAAGAGGGTAGAAAAACGAGTGAAAACGAGTGAAAGGGCAGAGCGAGAGGAAGGGAAAATGAGCAGAAATAAGGCACAAAAGAGCAGAGATGCAGAAAAGTGCAGAAAGGTGAAAGATAGAAAAGGGTAGAAAAACGAGTGAAAGAGCAGAGTGAGAGGAAGGAGACAGAGGTCCACTGGACCACCAGGGATGAGGCGCAGGGAAACCTGCGGGTGGAGGAGGGCCTCGATCACCAACACTCGAGAGTGCAGGGGCATGCCTCACTTAATGGTGGAGCTGCGAGGGTGGGAGAGCAATTTCACTGACAATGAGTCAGTGGTCTTGCTCGCCTGTCCCCGCAGTGGCCGCCATTAAGTAGGGGTCGGGGAGGGCTGGACATCTGGGAGGCGGGAGCGGGGAGGGGAGCTGGATTGGGCCGGTCGCGCTGCGGGGGAGGGGCCGCGGGGGCAGCAGTGGCGGGGAAAGGTAAAGGGAGGAATTAAGGGATAAAGAAAAAAGGGAAAATAGGCAGAAATAAGGCACAAAAGAGCAGAGATGCAGAAAAGTGCAGAAAGGTGAAAGATAAAAGAGGGTAGAAAAACGAGTGAAAACGAGTGAAAGGGCAGAGCGAGAGGAAGGGAAAATGAGCAGAAATAAGGCACAAAAGAGCAGAGATGCAGAAAGGTGCAGAAAGGTAGGTCGCCAGGTTGCCAGGTAGGTTGCCAGGTAGGTCGCTCCCCCGCCACACAGCTCCGCCTGTGTTGTCCTGCTCGCTGCTGCTGCTGGTAAGCTCGCCCCCCCGCTGCTGCCTCTGTGCCCGTTTCGCCTCTGTTCCCCTCGTGCCCCCATTGATTGTGTCCTCTTTGCCTTCTGTTTCCCCTCGTGCCCCCATTGATTGTGTCCTTTTTGCCTTCTGTTTCCCCTCGTGCCCCCATTGATTGTGTCCTCTTTGCCTTCTGTTTCCCCTCGTGCCCCCATTGATTGTGTCCTTTTTGCCTTCTGTTTTCCCTCGTGCCCCCATTGATTGTGTCCTCTTTGCCTTCTGTTTCCCCTCGTGCCCCATTGATTGTGCCCTTTTTGCCTTCTGTTTCCCCTCGTGCCCCCATTGATTGTGTCCTTTTTGCCTTCTGTTTCCCCTCGTGCCCCCATTGATTGTGTCCTTTTTGCTTTCTGTTTCCCCTCGTGCCCCCATTGATTGTGTCCTTTTTGCCTTCTGTTTCCCCTCGTGCCCCCATTGATTGTGTCCTTTTTGCCTTCTGTTTCCCCTCATGCCCCCATTGATTGTGTCCTTTTTGCCTTCTGTTTCCCCTCGTGCCCCCATTTTTGCTGTGCCCAACTTTGCCTTCTGTACCCCCCGCTGCTGCGTCCCCTGCGGCCCCGCCCCCCTGACTGCCCATTCGCTGCCCCTGCCTCCCGCCTCCCAGCTGCTCCTCCCTCCCAGCTCCCCATATATGGCGGCCGCTGCGCGGTGAGGAGAGCGACCCTTGACCTTGCCAGGTAGGTCGCTCCCCCGCCACAAAGCTCCGCCTGTGTTGTCCTGCTCGCTGCTGCTGCTGGTAAGCTCGCCCCTCCGCTGCTGCCTCTGTGCCCGTTTCGCCTCTGTTCCCCTCGTGCCCCCATTGATTGTGTCCTCTTTGCCTTCTGTTTCCCCTCGTGCCCCCATTGATTGTGCCCTTTTTGCCTTCTGTTTCCCCTCGTGCCCCCATTGATTGTGTCCTTTTTGCCTTCTGTTTCCCCTCGTGCCCCCATTGATTGTGTCCTTTTTGCCTTCTGTTTCCCCTCGTGCCCCCATTGATTGTGTCCTTTTTGCCTTCTGTTTCCCCTCGTGCCCCCATTGATTGTGTCCTTTTTGCCTTCTGTTTCCCCTCGTGCCCCCATTTTTGCTGTGCCCAACTTTGCCTTCTGTACCCCCCGCCGCTGCGTCCCCTGCGGCCCCGCCCCCCTGACTGTCCATTTGCTGCCCCTGCCTCCCGCCTCCCAGCTGCTCCTCCCTCTCAGCTCCCCATATATGGCGGCCGCTGCGAGGCCGCGCAGCGGATGCGCGCCGCGGGCGCTCCGAAGGCGCGCCTAAGGCAAGCCCGTCTGCGCCCGTCCGCGCCTGGACCGCGCCCAGCGCTAGAACCCATGGGCCGTGCGCCCCCCGCTCCAGCCTCAAGGACCGACGCCGTTACGATGCCACCACACTCCACGCTCTCAACCCCGGACGGAGACACAACTGCTTCAAGGCCGCCCCGAAACGCACACATGGCCCCTTCACCTGCCGGAACTGCAGCTACACCAGCCTCAGAGCCACCGAAGTGCCCGCCAAGAAGGACCTCAACCACCTCCGATGCATCCTACTGAACACCCGCTCCGGACGCAAACACGCCGTCGAGCTCTGGGACCTGCTCGACTCATCATCACCAGACGTCGCCTTCCTGACAGAGACCTGGATGAACGACTCCTCCGCACCCGACATCGCCATAGCCATCCCAGACGGCTATAAGATCACCCACAGAGACCGCGTCAACGGAGTAGGAGGAGGAATCGCCATCGTCCACAAGAACTCCATCAGGGTCTCGACCAGCACCGCGACGTTCTCTGCACCGCTGAACACATGCACTTCCAGATCCACACGGACCCCAACACCACCCTCAGAGGCACCCTTGTCTACAGACCCCCTGGGCCCGACCCCAGTTCAGCGACTCCATCGCCGACTTCATCAGCACGCACGCCCTGACTTCTACCGACTACATCCTCCTCGGAGACCTGAACTTTCACCTGGAGAACAACAACGACAGGAACTCCACCACCCTGATCGACAACCTCGCCAACCTCGGACTGAGACAGCTCGTCACAACACCGACACATTCCGCCGGCCACACACTCGACCCCGTCTTCTCCTCAAGCTCCCACGTCTCCTTCAGCCACACCACGGAACTCCTCTGGACCGACCACCGCTGCATCCACTTCACCTTCCAGAAACCCACCACACACCACCGCACCCAACAGATCCCACGCCGCTGCTGGAGCAAAGTCACCGAAGACCAACTACGGGCAAACCTCGTTCTCAGCCCTCCCTCCGACCCATCCAACACCGACGACGCTGCCTGCAACCTCAGACGATGGATAGACGACTGTGCCAGCACCCTCGCCCCGCTGAAAAAACTCACCTACAGCGACACCACCAAAAGAGCCAGCTGGTTCACCCCGGAACTCCGAGCTTCCAAGCGTACCTGCCGGAAACTTGAGAAGAAATGGCACAGTGATAAGACACCGGACAGCCCCGCAGCCCATAAAGACGCCATCCGTAACCACCACCACCTCATCAGGTCCGCCAAGAGAATCTCCTTCAAAGACCGCCTCGACAACAATGCACACAACAGCAAGGAGCTCTTCAACATCGTGAAGGAACTCTCCAACCCCAGCTCCAACACCAACGACATCCCGCCGTCGCAAGCCCTGTGCGATTCCCTCGCCACCTTCTTCCACCGCAAGATCGCCGACATCCACGACAGCTTCAACACCCAGACAGCCCCCACCAAGATAGATACACCAGACCCGCCACACACCATCGACCATGACCCCTTGCCAGCCTGGGCCAGCGTGAACATCGATGACACCATCAAGAGCATGGGCACAATACACTCCGGCTCCCCGTCAGACCCTTTCCCGCACCACATCTTCAACAAAGCCAGCAGCTCCATCACACCCCACCTGTGCAATGTTATCAATCTCTCCTTCGAGACCGCGACCTTCCCAGAGAGCTGGAAACACGCAGAGATCAACGCCCTACTCAAAAAACCCAAGGCGGACCCAAGAGACCTCAAGAACTTCCGGCCCATCTCATTGCTTCCGTTCCCAGCCAAGGTCATCGAGAAGATCGTCAACAAACAGCTAACCCGATACCTCGAAGAAAACAGCATCCTGGACCCATCCCAATCGGGGTTCCGCAGCAACCACAGCACTGAGACTGCCCTCATCGCCGCCACCGACGACATCAGGACCCTGCTGGACAACGGTGAGACCGCAGCCCTCATCCTGCTGGACCTCTCCGCCACCTTCGACACTGTCTGCCACCGCACTCTACGCGCACGCCTCCACGACGCAGGGATCCGAGACAAGGCCCTGGAATGGACCACCTCCTTCCTCGACGGCAGAACCCAGAGAGTCCGCCTCCCACCTTTCCGATCCGAAGCCTCCGAGATCATCTGCGGCGTTCCCCAGGGATCTTCCCTCAGCCCAACACTGTTCAACATCTACATGGCCCCGCTCGCACACATCGCCAGACAGCACGACCTCAACATTATCTCCTACGCCGACGACACTCAACTGATCCTCTCCCTCACCAAGGACCCCCTCGCCGCCAAAGCCAATCTCCATGAAGGAATGAAGGCCGTCGCCGATTGGATGAAGATCAGCCGACTAAAGCTGAACACGGACAAGATGGAGGTCCTCATCCTCGGCTCCAACCCCTCAGCCTGGGACGACTCCTGGTGGCCAACGATGCTGGGAGCAGCCCCGACACCCACCGACCACGCACGCAACCTGGGAGTCATCCTCGACTCAACGCTCTCCATGGCCAAGCAAGTCAACGCAGTCTCCTCCTCCTGCTTCAACACCCTCCACATGCTTCGCAAGATCTACAGGTGGATCCCGACAGACACAAGAAGAACAGTCACCCAGGCCCTCGTCAGTAGCAGACTTGACTATGGGAACGCCCTCTACGCGGGAGCCCCGGCCAAGCTCATCAAGCGACTGCAACGCATACAAAACGCCTCCGCACGCCTGATCCTCGACGTACCACGTCACAGCCACATCACCCCCACCTGAGGAACCTGCACTGGCTCCCCGTCGACAGGAGGATCACCTTCAAACTCCTCATCCACGCATACAAGGCACTCCACAAGACTGGCCCAGCCTACCTCAACAGACGACTCTTCTTCTACGTCCCCAACCGCCAGCTCCGCTCCGCTGACCTCTCCCTCGCCACCGTCCCTCGCATTCGAAGAACAACCACCGGCGGCAGATCCTTCTCACACCTCGCCGCCAAGACCTGGAACACCCTTCCACTAAGCCTACGACAGACCCAAGACCTGCTGACCTTCAGGAGGCTACTCAAGACCTAGCTGTTCGACCAGTAGCAGCACACCCCCCCTTCTCTCTCCCCAGCGCCTTGAGACCCTCGCGGGTAAGTAGTGCGCTCTACAAATTCTGTGATTGATTGATTGATTGAGAAAGGTGAAAGATAGAAAAGGGTAGAAAAACGAGTGAAAGAGCAGAGTGAGAGGAAGGAGACAGAGGTCCACTGGACCACCAGGGATGAGGCGCAGGGAAACCTGTGGGTGGAGGAGGGCCTCGATCACCAACACTCGAGAGTGCAGGGGCAGGCCTCACTTAATGGTGGAGCTGCGAGGGTGGGAGAGCAATTTCACTGACAATGAGTCAGTGGTCTTGCTCGCCTGTCCCCGCAGTGGCCGCCATTAAGTAGGGGTCAGGGAGGGCTGGACAGCTGGGAGGCGGGAGCGGGGAGGGGAGCTGGATTGGGCCGGTCGCGCTGGGGGGGAGGGGCTGCGGGGGCAGCAGCGGCGGGGAAAGGTAAAGGGAGGAAATAAGGGATAAAGAAAAAAGGGAAAATAGGCAGAAATAAGGCACAAAAGAGCAGAGATGCAGAAAAGTGCAGAAAGGCGAAAGATAAAAGAGGGTAGAAAAACGAGTGAAAACGAGTGAAAGGGCAGAGCGAGAGGAAGGGAAAATGAGCAGAAATAAGGCACAAAAGAGGAGAGATGCAGAAAAGTGCAGAAAGGTGAAAGATAGAAAAGGGTAGAAAAACGAGTGAAAGAGCAGAGTGAGAGGAAGGAGACAGAGGTCCACTGGACCACCAGGGATGAGACGCAGGGAAACCTGCGGGTGGAGGAGGGCCTCGATCACCAACACTCGAGAGTGCAGGGGCAGGGGCAGGCCTCACTTAATGGTGGAGCTGCGAGGGTGGGAGAGCAATTTCACTGACAATGAGTCAGTGGTCTTGCTCGCCTGTCCCCGCAGTGGCCGCCATTAAGTAGGGGTCGAGGAGGGCTGGACATCTGGGAGGCGGGAGCGGGGAGGGGAGCTGGATTGGGCCGGTCGCGCTGGGGGAGGGGCCGCGGGGCAGCAGCGGCGGGGAAAGGTAAAGGGAGGAATTAAGGGATAAAGAAAAAAGGGAAAATAGGCAGAAATAAGGCACAAAAGAGCAGAGATGCAGAAAAGTGCAGAAAGGTGAAAGATAAAAGAGGGTAGAAAAATGAGTGAAAACGAGTGAAAGGGCAGAGCGAGAGGAAGGGAAAATGAGCAGAAATAAGGCACAAAAGAGCAGAGATGCAGAAAGGTGCAGAAAGGTAGGTCGCCAGGTTGCCAGGTAGGTTGCCAGGTAGGTCGCTCCCCCGCCACACAGCTCTGCCTGTGTTGTCCTGCTCGCTGCTGCTGCTGGTAAGCTCGCCCCTCTGCTGCTGCCTCTGTGCCCGTTTCGCCTCTGTTCCCCTCGTGCCCCCATTGATTGCGTCCTCTTTGCCTTCTGTTTCACCTCGTGCCCCCATTGATTGTGTCCTTTTTGCCTTCTGTTTCCCCTCGTGCCCCCATTGATTGTGTCCTCTTTGCCTTCTGTTTCCCCTCGTGCCCCCATTGATTGTGTCCTTTTTGCCTTCTGTTTCCCCTCGTGCCCCCATTGATTGTGTCCTCTTTCCCTTCTGTTTCCCCTCGTGCCCCCATTGATTGTGCCCTTTTTGCCTTCTGTTTCCCCTCGTGCCCCCATTGATTGTGTCCTTTTTGCCTTCTGTTTCCCCTCGTGCCCCCATTGATTGTGTCCTTTTTGCCTTCTGTTTCCCCTCGTGCCCCCATTGATTGTGTCCTTTTTGCCTTCTGTTTCCCCTCGTGCCCCCATTGATTGTGTCCTTTTTGCCTTCTGTTTCCCCTCGTGCCCCCATTTTTGCTGTGCCCAACTTTGCCTTCTGTACCCCCCGCCGCTGCGTCCTGCGGCCCCGCCCCTGACTGCCCTTTCGCTGCCCCTGCCTCCCGCCTCCCAGCTGCTCCTCCCTCCCAGCTCCCCATATATGGCGGCCGCTGTGTGATGAGGAGAGCAACCCTTGACCTTGCCAGGTAGGTCGCTCCCCGCCACACAGCTCCGCCAGTGTTGTCCTGCTCGCTGCTGCTGCTGGTAAGCTCGCCCCTCCGCTGCTGCCTCTGTGGCCATTTCGCCTCTGTTCCCCTCGTGCCCCCATTGATTGTGTCCTCTTTGCCTTCTGTTTCCCCTCGTGCCCCCATTGATTGTGTCCTTTTTGCCTTCTGTTTCCCCTCGTGCCCCCATTGATTGTGTCCTCTTTGCCTTCTGTTTCCCCTCGTGCCCCCATTGATTGTGTCCTTTTTGCCTTCTGTTTCCCTCGTGCCCCCATTGATTGTGTCCTCTTTGCCTTCTGTTTCCCCTCGTGCCCCCATTGATTGTGTCCTTTTTGCCTTCTGTTTCCCCTCGTGCCCCCATTGATTGTGTCCTTTTTGCCTTCTGTTTCCCCTCATGCCCCCATTGATTGTGTCCTTTTTGCCTTCTGTTTCCCCTCGTGCCCCCATTGATTGTGTCCTTTTGCTTTCTGTTTCCCCTCGTGCCCCCATTGATTGTGTCCTTTTTGTCTTCTGTTTCCCCTCGTGCCCCCATTGATTGTGTCCTTTTTGCCTTCTGTTTCCCCTCATGCCCCCATTGATTGTGTCCCTTTTGCCTTCTGTTTCCCCTCGTGCCCCCATTTTTGCTGTGCCCAACTTTGCCTTCTGTACCCCCCGCCGCTGCGTCCCTGCGGCCCCGCCCCTGACTGCCCATTCGCTGCCCCTGCCTCCCGCCTCCCAGCTGCTCCTCCCTCCCAGCTCCCCATATATGGCGGCCGCTGCGCGTGAGGAGAGCGACCCTTGACCTTGCCAGGTAGGTCGCTCCCCCGCCACAAAGCTCCGCCTGTGTTGTCCTGCTCGCTGCTGCTGCTGGTAAGCTCGCCCCTCCGCTGCTGCCTCTGTGCCCGTTTCGCCTCTGTTCCCCTCGTGCCCCCATTGATTGTGTCCTCTTTGCCTTCTGTTTCCCCTCGTGCCCCCATTGATTGTGTCCTTTTTGCCTTCTGTTTCCCCTCGTGCCCCCATTGATTGTGTCCTCTTTGCCTTCTGTTTCCCCTCGTGCCCCCATTGATTGTGTCCTTCTTGCCTTCTGTTTCCCCTCGTGCCCCCATTGATTGTGTCCTCTTTGCCTTCTGTTTCCCCTCGTGCCCCCATTGATTGTGCCCTTTTTGCCTTCTGTTTCCCCTCGTGCCCCCATTGATTGTGTCCTTTTTGCCTTCTGTTTCCCCACGTGCCCCCATTGATTGTGTCCTTTTTGCCTTCTGTTTCCCCTCGTGCCCCCATTGATTGTGTCCTTTTTGCCTTCTGTTTCCCCTCGTGCCCCCAGTGATTGTGTCCGTTTTGCCTTCTGTTTCCCCTCGTGCCCCCATTTTTGCTGTGCCCAACTTTGCCTTCTGTACCCCCCGCCGCTGCGTCCCCTGCGGCCCCGCCCCCCTGACTGCCCATTTGCTGCCCCTGCCTCCCGCCTCCACGCTGCTCCTCCCTCTCAGCTCCCCATGTATGGCGGCCGCTGCGAGGCCGCGCAGCGGATGCGCGCCGCGGGCGCTCCGAAGGCGCACCTAAGGCAAGCCCGTCTGCGCCCGTCCGCGCCTGGACCGCGCCCAGCGCTAGAACCCATGGGCCGTGCGCCCCCGCTCCAGCCTCAAGGACCGACGCCGTTACGATGCCACCACACTCCACTCTCTCAACCCCGGACGGAGACACAACTGCTTCAAGGCCGCCCCGAAACGCACACATGGCCCCTTCACCTGCCGGAACTGCAGCTACACCAGCCTCAGAGCCACCGAAGTGCCCGCCAAGAAGGACCTCAACCACCTCCGATGCATCCTACTGAACACCCGCTCCGCACGCAAACACGCCGTCGAGCTCTGGGACCTTCTCGACTCATCATCACCAGACGTCGCCTTCCTGACAGAGACCTGGATGAACGACTCCTCCGCACCCAACATCGCCATAGCCATCCCAGACGGCTATAAGATCACCCACAGAGACCGCGTCAACGGAGTAGGAGGAGGAATCGCCATCGTCCACAAGAACTCCATCAGGGTCTCGACCAGCACCGCGACGTTCTCTGCACCGCTGAACACATGCACTTCCAGATCCAAACGGACCCCAACACCACCCTCAGAGGCACCCTTGTCTACAGACCCCCTGGGCCCGACCCCAGTTCAGCGACTCCATCGCCGACTTCATCAGCACGCACGCCCTGACTTCTACCGACTACATCCTCCTCGGAGACCTGAACTTTCACCTGGAGAACAACAACGACAGCAACTCCACCACCCTGATCGACAACCTCGGACTGAGACAGCTCGTCACAACACCGACACATTCCGCCGGCCACACACTCGACCCCGTCTTCTCCTCAAGCTCCCACGTCTCCTTCAGCCACACCAAGGAACTCCTCTGGACCGACCACCGCTGCATCCACTTCACCTTCCAGAAACCCACCACACACCACCGCACCCAACAGATCCCACGCCGCTGCTGGAGCAAAGTCACCGAAGACCAACTACGGGCAAACCTCGTTCTCAGCCCTCCCTCCGACCCATCCAACACCGACGACGCTGCCTGCAACCTCAGACGATGGATAGACGACTGTGCCAACACCCTCGCCCCGCTGAAAAAACTCACCTACAGCGACACCACCAAAAGAGCCAGCTGGTTCACCCCGGAACTCCTAGCTTCCAAGCGTACCTGCCGGAAACTTGAGAAGAAATGGCACAGTGATAAGACACCGGACAGCCACGCAGCCCATAAAGACGCCATCCGTAACCACCACCACCTCATCAGGTCCGCCAAGAGAATCTCCTTCAAAGACCGCCTCGACAACAACGCACACAACAGCAAGGAGCTCTTCAACATCGTGAAGGAACTCTCCAACCCCAGCTCCAACACCAACGACATCCCGCCGTCGCAAGCCCTGTGCGATTCCCTCGCCACCTTCTTCCACCGCAAGATCGCCGACATCCACGACAGCTTCAACACCCAGACAGCCCCCACCAAGATAGATACACCAGACCCGCCACACACCATCGACCATGACCCCTTGCCAGCCTGGGCCAGCGTGAACATCGATGACACCATCAAGAGCATGGGCACAATACACTCCGGCTCCCCGTCAGACCCTTTCCCGCACCACATCTTCAACAAAGCCAGCAGCTCCATCACACCCCACCTGTGCAACGTTATCAATCTCTCCTTCGAGACCGCGACCTTCCCAGAGAGCTGGAAACACGCAGAGATCAACGCCCTACTCAAAAA
Source organism: Calotriton arnoldi (assembly GCA_963921515.1). NCBI lineage: Eukaryota > Metazoa > Chordata > Amphibia > Caudata > Salamandridae > Calotriton > Calotriton arnoldi. The sequence continues at coordinate 23,263 of CAWUFW010006291.1, forward strand.
ACCCAAGGCGGACCCAAGAGACCTCAAGAACTTCCGGCCCATCTCCCCGCTTCCGTTCCCAGCCAAGGTCATCGAGAAGATCGTCAACAAACAGCTAACCCGATACCTCGACGAAAACAGCATCCTGGAGCCATCCCAATCGGGGTTCCGCAGCAACCACAGCACTGAGACTGCCCTCATCGCCGCCACCGACGACATCAGGACCCTGCTGGACAACGGTGAGACCGCAGCCCTCATCCTGCTGGACCTCTCCGCCGCCTTCGACACTGTCTGCCACCGCACTCTACGTGCACGCCTCCACGACGCAGGGATCCGAGACAAGGCCCTGGAATGGACCACCTCCTTCCTCGACGGCAGAACCCAGAGAGTCCGCCTCCCACCTTTCCGATCCGAAGCCTCCGAGATCATCTGCGGCGTACCCCAGGGATCTTCCCTCAGCCCAACACTGTTCAACATCTACATGGCCCCGCTCGCACACATCGCCAGACAGCACGACCTCAACATTATCTCCTACGCCGACGACACTCAACTTATCCTCTCCCTCACCAAGGACCCCTCGCCGCCAAAGCCAATCTCCATGAAGGAATGAAGGCCGTCGCCGATTGGATGAAGATCAGCCGACTAAAGCTGAACACGGACAAGATGGAGGTCCTCATCCTCGGCTCCAACCCCTCAGCCTGGGACGACTCCTGGTGGCCAACGATGCTGGGAGCAGCCCCGACACCCACCGACCACGCACGCAACCTGGGAGTCATCCTCGACTCAATGCTCTCCATGGCCAAGCAAGTCAACGCAGTCTCCTCCTCCTGCTTCAACACCCTCCACATGCTTCGCAAGATCTACAGGTGGATCCCGACAGACACAAGAAGAACAGTCACCCAGGCCCTCGTCAGTAGCAGACTTGACTATGGGAACGCCCTCTACGCGGGAGCCCCGGCCAAGCTCATCAAGCGACTGCAACGCATACAAAACACCTCCGCACGCCTGATCCTCGACGTACCACGTCACAGCCACATCACCCCCCACCTGAGGAACCTGCACTGGCTCCCCGTCGACAGGAGGATCACCTTCAAACTCCTCATCCATGCACACAAGGCACTCCACAAGACTGGCCCAGCCTACCTCAACAGACGACTCTTCTTCTACGTCCCCAACCGCCAGCTCCGCTCCGCTGACCTCTCCCTCGCCACCGTCCCTCGCATTCGAAGAGCAACCACCGGCGGCAGATCCTTCTCACACCTCGCCGCCAAGACCTGGAACACCCTTCCACTAAGCCTACGACAGACCCAAGACCTGCTGACCTTCAGGAGGCTACTCAAGACCTAGCTGTTCGACCAGTAGCAGCACACCCCCCCTTCTCTCTCCCCAGCGCCTTGAGACCCTCGCGGGTAAGTAGTGCGCTCTACAAATTCTGTGATTGATTGATTGATTGAGAAAGGTGAAAGATAGAAAAGGGTAGAAAAACGAGTGAAAGAGCAGAGTGAGAGGAAGGAGACAGAGGTCCACTGGACCACCAGGGATGAGGCGCAGGGAAACCTGCGAGTGGAGGAGGGCCTCGATCACCAACACTCGAGAGTGCAGGGGCAGGGGCAGGCCTCACTTAATGGTGGAGCTGCGAGGGTGGGAGAGCAATTTCACTGATAATGAGTCAGTGGCCTTGCTCGCCTGTCCCCGCAGTGGCCGCCATTAAGTAGGGGTCGGGGAGGGCTGGACAGCTGGGAGGCGGGAGCGGGGAGGGGAGCTGGATTGGGCCGGTCGCGCTGGGGGGCGGGGCCGCGGGGGCAGCAGCGGCGGGGAAAGGTAAAGGGAGGAAATAAGGATAAAGAAAAAAGGGAAAATAGGCAGAAATAAGGCACAAAGAGCAGAGATGCAGAAAAGTGCAGAAAGGTGAAAGATAAAAGAAGGTAGAAAAACGAGTGAAAACGAGTGAAAGGGCAGAGCGAGAGGAAGGGAAAATGAGCAGAAATAAGGCACAAAAGAGCAGAGATGCAGAAAAGTGCAGAAAGGTGAAAGATAAAAGAGGGTAGAAAAACGAGTGAAAGGGCAGAGCGAGAGGAAGGGAAAATGAGCAGAAATAAGGCACAAAAGAGCAGAGATGCAGAAAAGTTGAGAAAGGTGAAAGATAGAAAAGGGTAGAAAAACGAGTGAAAGAGCAGAGTGAGAGGAAGGAGACAGAGGTCCACTGGACCACCAGGGATGAGGCGCAGGGAAACCTGCGGGTGGAGGAGGGTCTCAATCACCAACACTCGAGAGTGCAGGGGCAGGGGCAGGCCTCACTTAATGGTGGAGCTGCGAGGGTGGGAGAGCAATTTCACTGACAATGAGTCAGTGGTCTTGCTCGCCTGTCCCCGCAGTGGCCGCCATTAAGTAGGGGTCGGGGAGGGCTGGACAGCTGGGAGGCGGGAGCGGGGAGGGGAGCTGGATTGGGCCGGTCGCGCTGGGGGGAGGGGCCGCGGGGGCAGCAGCGGCGGGGAAAGGTAAAGGGAGGAAATAAGGGATAAAGAAAAAAGGGAAAATAGGCAGAAATAAGGCACAAAAGAGCAGAGATGCAGAAAAGTGCAGAAAGGCGAAAGATAAAAGAGGGTAGAAAAACGAGTGAAAACGAGTGAAAGGGCAGAGCGAGAGGAAGGGAAAATGAGCAGAAATAAGGCACAAAAGATCAGAGATGCAGAAAGGTGCAGAAAGGTAGGTCGCCAGGTTGCCAGGTAGGTTGCCAGGTAGGTCACTCCCCCGCCACACAGCTCCGCCTGTGTTGTCCTGCTCGCTGCTGCTGCTGGTAAGCTCGCCCCTCCGCTGCTGCCTCTGTGCCCGTTTCGCCTCTGTTCCCCTCGTGCCCCCATTGATTGCGTCCTCTTTGCCTTCTGTTTCACCTCGTGCCCCCATTGATTGTGTCCTTTTTGCCTTCTGTTTACCCTCGTGCCCCCATTGATTGTGTCCTCTTTGCCTTCTGTTTCCCCTCGTGCCCCCATTGATTGTGTCCTTTTGCCTTCTGTTTCCCCTCGTGCCCCCATTGATTGTGTCCTCTTTGCCTTCTGTTTCCCCTCGTGCCCCCATTGATTGTGCCCTTTTTGCCTTCTGTTTCCCCTCGTGCCCCCATTGATTGTGTCCTTTTTGCCTTCTGTTTCCCCTCGTGCCCCCATTGATTGTGTCCTTTTTGCCTTCTGTTTCCCCTCGTGCCCCCATTGATTTTGTCCTTTTTGCCTTCTGTTTCCCCTCGTGCCCCCATTGATTGTGTCCTTTTTGCCTTCTGTTTCCCCTCGTGCCCCCATTTTTGCTGTGCCCAACTTTGCCTTCTGTACCCCCCGCCGCTGCGTCCCCTGCGGCCCCGCCCCCTGACTGCCCTTTCGCTGCCCCTGCCTCCCGCCTCCCAGCTGCTCCTCCCTCCCAGCTCCCCATATATGGCGGCCGCTGTGTGATGAGGAGAGCAACCCTTGACCTTGCCAGGTAGGTCGCTCCCCCGCCACACAGCTCCGCCAGTGTTGTCCTGCTCGCTGCTGCTGCTGGTAAGCTCGCCCCTCCGCTGCTGCCTCTGTGCCCATTTCGCCTCTGTTCCCCTCGTGCCCCCATTGATTGTGTCCTCTTTGCCTTCTGTTTCCCCTCGTGCCCCCATTGATTGTGTCCTTTTTGCCTTCTGTTTCCCCTCGTGCCCCCATTGATTGTGTCCTCTTTGCCTTCTGTTTCCCCTCGTGCCCCCATTGATTGTGTCCTTTTTGCCTTCTGTTTCCCCTCGTGCCCCCATTGATTGTGTCCTCTTTGCCTTCTGTTTCCCCTCGTGCCCCCATTGATTGTGTCCTTTTGCCTTCTTTTTCCCCTCGTGCCCCCATTGATTGTGTCCTTTTTGCCTTCTGTTTCCCCTCGTGCCCCCATTGATTGTGTCCTTTTTGCCTTCTGTTTCCCCTCGTGCCCCCATTTTTGCTGTGCCCAACTTTGCCTTCTGTACCCCCCGCCGCTGCGTCCCCTGCGGCCCCGCCCCCCTGACTGCCCATTTGCTGCCCCTGCCTCCCGCCTCCCAGCTGCTCCTCCCTCCCAGCTCCCCATATATGACGGCCGCTGCGCGGCCGCGCAGCGGATGCGTGCAGCGGGCGCGCCGCCAGCGCGCCTAAGGCAAGCCCGTTTGCGCCCGTCCGCGCCTGGACCGCACCCAGCGCCAGAACCCCTGGGCCGCGCGCCCCCCGCTCCAGCCTCAAGGACCGACGCCGTTACGATGCCACCACACTCCACGCTCTCAACCCCGGACGGAGACACAACTGCTTCAAGGCCGCCCCGAAACGCACACATGGCCCCTTCACCTGCCGGAACTGCAGCTACACCAGCCTCAGAGCCACCGAAGCGCCCGCCAAGAAGGACCTCAACCACCTCCGATGAATCCTACTGAACACCCGCTCCGCACGCAAACACGCCGTCGAGCTCTGGGACCTGCTCGACTCATCATCACCAGACGTCGCCTTCCTGACAGAGACCTGGATGAACGACTCCTCCGCACACGACATCGCCATAGCCATCCCAGACAGCTATAAGATCACCCGCAGAGACCGCGTCAACGGAGTAGGAGGAGGAATCGCCATCGTCCACAAGAACTCCATCAGGGTCTCGACCAGCACCGACGACTTTCTCTGCACAGCCGAACACATGCACTTCCAGATCCACACGGACCCCAACACCACCCTCAGAGGCACCCTTGTCTACAGACCCCCTGGGCCCCGACCCCAGTTCAGCGACTCCATCGCCGACTTCATCAGCACGCACGCCGTGACTTCTACCGACTACATCCTCCTCGGAGACCTGAACTTTCACCTGGAGAACAACAATGACAGCAACTCCACCACCCTGATCGACAACCTCGCCAACCTCAGACTGAGACAGCTCGTCACAACACCGACACATTCTGCCGGCCACACGCTCGACCCCGTCTTCTCCTCAAGCTCCCACGTCTCCTTCAGCCACACCACGGAACTCCTCTGGACCGACCACCGCTGCATCCACTTCACATTCCAGAAACCCACCACACACCACCGCACCCAACAGATCCCACGCCGCTGCTGGAGCAAAGTCACCGAAGACCAACTACGGGCAAACCTCGCTCTCAGCCCTCCCTCCGACCCATCCAACACCGACGACGGATAGACGACTGTGCCAACACCCTCGCCCCGCTGAAAAAACTCACCTACAGCGACACCACCAAAAGAGCCAGCTGGTTCACCCCGGAACTCCTAGCTTCCAAGCGTACCTGCCGGAAACTTGAGAAGAAATGGCACAGTGATAAGACACCGGACAGCCACGCAGCCCATAAAGACGCCATCCGTAACCACCACCACCTCATCAGGTCCGCCAAGAGAATCTCCTTCAAAGACCGCCTCGACAACAACGCACACAACAGCAAGGAGCTCTTCAACATCGTGAAGGAACTCTCCAACCCCAGCTCCAACACCAACGACATCCCGCCGTCGCAAGCCCTGTGCGATTCCCTCGCCACCTTCTTTCACCGCAAGATCGCCGACATCCACGACAGCTTCAACACCCAGACAGCCCCCACCAAGATAGATACACCAGACCCGCCGCACACCATCGACCATGACCCCTTGCCAGCCTGGGCCAGCGTGAACATCGCTGACAACATCAAGAGCATGGGCACAATACACTCCGGCTCCCCGTCAGACCCTTTCCCGCACCACATCTTCAAAGCCAGCAGCTCCATCGCACCCCACCTGTGCAACGTTATCAATCTCTCCTTCGAGACCGCGACCTTCCCAGAGAGCTGGAAACACGCAGAGATCAACGCCCTACTCAAAAAACCCAAGGCGGACCCAAGAGACCTCAAGAACTTCCGGCCCATCTCCCTGCTTCCGTTCCCAGCCAAGGTCATCGAGAAGATCGTCAACAAACAGCTAACCCGATACCTCGAAGAAAACAGCATCCTGGACCCATCCCAATCGGGGTTCTGCAGCAACCACAGCACTGAGACTGCCCTCATCGCCGCCACCGACGACATCAGGACCCTGTTGGACAACGGTGAGACCGCAGCCCTCATCCTGCTGGACCTCTCCGCCGCCTTCGACACTGTCTGCCACCGCACTCTACGCGCACGCCTCCACGACGCAGGGATCCGAGACAAGGCCCTGGAATGGACCACCTCCTTCCTCGACGGCAGAACCCAGAGAGTCCGCCTCCCACCTTTCCGATCCGAAGCCTCCGAGATCATCTGCGGCGTACCCCAGGGATCTTCCCTCAGCCCAACACTGTTCAACATCTACATGGCCCCGCTCGCACACATCGCCAGACAGCACGACCTCAACATTATCTCCTACGCCGACGACACTCAACTGATCCTCTCCCTCACCAAGGACCCCCTCGCCGCCAAAGCCAATCTCCATGAAGGAATGAAGGCCGTCGCCGATTGGATGAAGATCAGCCGACTAAAGCTGAACACGGACAAGACGGAGGTCCTCATCCTCGGCTCCAACCCCTCTGCCTGGGATGACTCCTGGTGGCCAACGACGCTGGGAGCAGCCCCGACACCCACCGACCACGCACGCAACCTGGGAGTCATCCTCGACTCAACGCTCTCCATGGCCAAGCAAGTCAACGCAGTCTCCTCCTCCTGCTTCAACACCCTCCGCATGCTTCGCAAGATCTACAGGTGGATCCCGACAGACACAAGAAGAACAGTCACCCAGGCCCTCGTCAGTAGCAGACTTGACTATGGGAACGCCCTCTACGCGGGAGCCCCGGCCAAGCTCATCAAGCGACTGCAACGCATACAAAATGCCTCCGTACGCCTGATCCTCGACGTACCACGCCACAGCCACATCACCCCCCACCTGAGGAACCTGCACTGGCTCCCCGTCGACAGGAGAATCACCTTCAAACTCCTCATCCACGCACACAAGGCACTCCACAAGACTGGCCCAGCCTACCTCAACAGACGACTCTTCTTCTACGTCCCCAACGCCAGCTCCGCTCCGCTGACCTCTCCCTCGCCACCGTCCCTCGCATTCGAAGAACAACCACCGGCGGCAGATCCTTCTCACACCTCGCCGCCAAGACCTGGAACACCCTTCCACTAAGCCTACGACAGTCACAAGACCTGCTGACCTTCAGGAGGCTACTCAAGACCTGGCTGTTCGACCAGTAGCAGCAGCACCCCCCCCCCCTTCTCTCTCCCCAGCGCCTTGAGACCCTCGCGGGTAAGTAGTGCGCTCTACAAAATCTGTGATTGATTGATTGATTGATTGAAAAAGGTGAAAGATAGAAAAGGGTAGAAAAACGAGTGAAAGAGCAGAGTGAGAGGAAGGAGACAGAGGTCCACTGGACCACCAGGGATGAGGCGCAGGGAAACCTGCGGGTGGAGGAGGGCCTCGATCACCAACACTCGAGAGTGCAGGGGCAGGCCTCACTTAATGGTGGAGCTGCGAGGGTGGGAGAGCAATTTCACTGACAATGAGTCAGTGGTCTTGCTCGCCTGTCCCCGCAGTGGCCGCCATTAAGTAGGGGTCGGGGAGGGCTGGACAGCTGGGAGGCGGGAGCGGGGAGGGGAGCTGGATTGGGCCAGTCGCGCTGGGGGGGAGGGGCCGTGGGGGCAACAGCGGCGGGGAAAGGTAAAGGGAGGAAATAAGTGATCAAGAAAAAAGGGAAAATAGGCAGAAATAAGGCACAAAAGAGCAGAGATGCAGAAAAGTGCAGAAAGGTGAAAGATAAAAGAGGGTAGAAAAACGAGTGAAAGGGCAGAGCGAGAGGAAGGGAAAATGAGCAGAAATAAGGCACAAAAGAGCAGAGATGCAGAAAAGTGCAGAAAGGTGAAAGATAGAAAAGGGTAGAAAAACGAGTGAAAGAGCAGAGTGAGAGGAAGGAGACAGAGGTCCACTGGACCACCAGGGATGAGGCGCAGGGAAACCTGCGGGTGGAGGAGGGCCTCAATCACCAACACTCGAGAGTGCAGGGGCAGGGGCAGGCCTCACTTAATGGTGGAGCTGCGAGGGTGGGAGAGCAATTTCACTGACAATGAGTCAGTGTTCTTGCTCGCCTGTCCCCGCAGTGGCCGCCATTAAGTAGGGGTTGGGGAGGGCTGGACAGCTGGGAGGCGGGAGCGGGGAGGGGAGCTGGATTGGGCCGGTCGCGCTGGGGGGGAGGGGCCACGGGGGCAGCAGCGGCAGGGAAAGGTAAAGGGAGGAAATAAAGGATAAAGAAAAAAGGGAAAATAGGCAGAAATAAGGCACAAAAGAGCAGAGATGCAGAAAAGTGCAGAAAGGTGAAAGATAAAAGAGGGTAGAAAAACGAGTGAAAACGAGTGAAAGGGCAGAGCGAGAGGAAGGGAAAATTAGCAGAAATAAGGCACAAAAGAGCAGAGATGCAGAAAAGTGCAGAAAGGTGAAAGATAGAAAAGGGTAGAAAAACGAGTGAAAGAGCAGAGTGAGAGGAAGGAGACAGAGGTCCACTGGACCACCAGGGATGAGGCGCAGGAAACCTGCGGGTGGAGGAGGGCCTCGATCACCAACACTCGAGAGTGCAGGGGCAGGCCTCACTTAATGGTGGAGCTGCGAGGGTGGGAGAGCAATTTCACTGACAATGAGTCAGTGGTCTTGCTCGCCTGTCCCCGCAGTGGCCGCCATTAAGTAGGGGTCGGGGAGGGCTGGACAGCTGGGAGGCGGGAGCGGGGAGGGGAGCTGGATTGGGCCGGTCGCGCTGGGGGGGAGGAGCCACGGGGGCAGCAGCGGCAGGGAAAGGTAAAGGGAGGAAATAAAGGATAAAGAAAAAAGGGAAAATAGGCAGAAATAAGGCACAAAAGAGCAGAGATGCAGAAAAGTGCAGAAAGGTGAAAGATAAAAGAGGGTAGAAAAACGAGTGAAAGGGCAGAGCGAGAGGAAGGGAAAATGAGCAGAAATAAGGCACAAAAGAGCAAAGATGCAGAAAAGTGCAGAAAGGTGAAAGATAGAAAAGGGTAGAAAAACGAGTGAAAGAGCAGAGTGAGAGGAAGGAGACAGAGGTCCACTGGACCACCAGGGATGAGGCGCAGGGAAACCTGCGGGTGGAGGAGGGCCTCGATCACCAACACTCGAGAGTGCAGGGGCAGGCCTCACTTAATGGTGGAGCTGCGAGGGTGGGAGAGCAATTTCACAGACAATGGATAGGTTTGCAAATGGTTTAAAAGGTTTGGATATGGATGGGCACACAGATGGAAGGACAGAATGAATGGTGAAAGACTGAATGATGGATGAAAGAATTACTAGATGACAGAATGTAAATTTGAAATGGTGGATATCAGGGGTTTGATGGAAGGATGAATGGCTAGATCCTTGGACAAGAGAGCTCTTCTGGGGTGTGTTATGATGACTTACTTTGCTTTCTTGGTGCCATAAGAGCTTTAGTTCAAAGTGGGAGGTATTTAAATTGTCTGGCTACTCCTTTGCCTGTGTGTTACTATTCTGTATTTTCTGTGTGCTTATGTGTGGGATCTATACATCATGCATAAGACTTTTTGAGTGACACCTAACTGCTACTTGAATATTACACTAGTATTTGTAAATGTTTGCATGTTTTGTTATAGGTGTAAGGTTTTAGGGAGAGCCTCGTAGTGCCATGAGATGTGCTTGAGATGTATAATGTGTTTGTCGCAATAGGCAAGGCGTCAAAAATAAACTATGTAATAGTGTATTGACAGTGCCTTCTTTAAGAAAGGTGCAGGGAAAAGCACCTTTGTGACTTCCATCAGCTAGTGCAACTTTCTGCGAAGCCCCCATAAGCAAAGTCAGATTCCATATTTTAAGTTTCACTTGCTGAAACACCCATAATGCGTTCCCTATAGTGGGTTCATTACAGCAACCCCCCCCCCCCATTAGTTCACCTATGCGTACCGCTTTACATCTCTCAATGGCACTCAGATATGAGATGCTAGTAACAAAGTCTATCCGAGCAGATCTTCCTGACCACTTCTCTCACCAAACATGCCTGCTCAGTACCATGCACACAAGGAAGGAGTGTTTACCCTACGCTCCTACACTGAATTCCCCAAGGTGGGAGTCCTGTACAAGATTAGATGAACCTTGGGCACACACTATACATATAAGATACTGTTAGTTTCCATGCAGTAGACATATGTTCGGTCACATTTACAAAAAATAAGGTACACAACATATTTGGTGTTACACGTGATGTTATGATTGATGTCAAAGATGCCCACATCTTTAACCGTAAATTGCTTTGTTTTGTGCATTGCATGTCTGCACATCCCCCAATGTCCACACATGTAGAAACCGGGCATGTGCATAGTAAGCCAGTTCTCTTTCGGTTTGTGTTTGGGATAGCTCGGGCTATGGAGATTTCTAAGAGTTCTCCCCCTTCTAAAAGTAATGTTAGGTCTTACAGAGATGTGGTCCTTAAGTAGTCGGTCTGTGGTAAGTAAATGCCAGTGTTTTTGTAAGTACTTCCTGAACTGAGAGGAAAGTCTATTGTAGTCGGTTATGAGTCTCACTTTGTTCTGTCCTGTGTGTTTCCGTTGTTTAGTAGAGAGTGTCCCTGATCTGATTGTCTTGGCGATACGCTTTCTTGCAGCATTCAACACCTGGCTACTATATCCCCTGCGAAGGAAACTCAATTCAATTTCATTCAGTACTGTCTCACATTCCTTATCTTTGCTGTAATTGCAGCTGGCCCTGGCCGTCTCCCCAAAGGGGATAGCATCAATTTGACATTTTGGGTGTGCACTTGAAGCGTGTAACATGGAGTTGCACAATGTTGGTTTACGGAAGAGTCTGCTCTCTATTTTGTTATTTTCAATGTACAGCTCAACATCAAGGAAAACAATGTTATCCCTGCTGTACTGGTATGTAAAGCTAATGTTGCATGTGTTACTGTTAAGGTATGTGCAAAAGTCCTTCGATCGTTCCATACTTCCGGTCCAGATCATAAGGCAGTTGTCTATATAACAATGAGCCAAAGTCCTGTGCACACGTATAGGAGTTCTTAGTTCGAGTTCATCAAATCTTGTGAGCATCAAAGTCATTAAAGTTCAAAAAGCTCCGTTCTTTGTCTTTTATTCAATGTAACATCAAAAGAGCAACCAGCCAACACGTGTTTTGTCACAAAGGGAAGTATCCCGCAACTTCTTCAAGGCTTGGAATGATACAGAAACGTCTTACTTTTTATGGCATTGATTTTGTTGAACCAAGTCCACGAGGCGGTAACAACAATTAGTAGTATATAAACAAAAAATGAATATATGCTATAAAGTACACATACGGAGGAGTGACACCTCTCCTTGTATAAAGTGAATCACCATTAACGTGGAAACCCTAAACAAAAATGCAACCGTACGTGACAGTTCGATCTCTAGACAGACCAAAAGTGCAGGGATAAGAGCAACATCTCTATCCTGTGAACAGTGATGTGTGAAGTGCCATACAAAATTTGTGGTGAGAAGGCCATATAGCCCACCTCTAATTGTGTCATATGAACATTCTTACATTAAAAATGCAGACCGCAATATTTAAGCATAACACATTATTCCCGAAAATTACGTCCATATAGTAGAGAATCGAGTAAATGGAGTGCTACCTGTACTTGTGTGTGTAGATTGTTATAGATCTAGAAAATTAAATAATACCTAGATTTAGGGGAAATGCGCTACAAAAGAGCATGGAGTAAAATTGATGCAGTTAAAGTGTATGCTGGTAGTGACAGAAGCCCTCACCACTCTGCCGGTGATAATTCCGACCCGGCTGGTCAAATGAATGGAGGTTTAGTGGCTCCGCGAATCTGATCGAATAGTTTATAACAAGGAAGCACCTAAACAAACAACGTCACTGTCTTAGTAAATTGATTACAAATTCATTGCACGTAGCCAAATTGTATGTTCTAGTAACTGCTAGACAATTCAATTAAAAATAGAAATTGCCAAATAGAGTTGCCAACCCCCACAACTCTTACCTAAATAGGGATGATCCTGTTGTGTGTGTTGATAATATAGATCTAGAAAAAGTGGGATGGTAGAAAGAACCATTAAAAAGGGAGCCTATGTTGTGTAGAGCAAGGAGGAAAATAATACAAGAGATGCTGGAGTAAAGTGAAACAAAAGCCCTCACCACTCCGCCAGTGATAATTCCGACCCGACTGGTCAAATGTATGCAAGCTCAGCGGCTCTGGGTTGAGTAGTTGAAAGCATCAAGGAAACACCTAAATAAATGTATGGCTGATTAGTATGAGGCCTAAAAAATTGGTGTGGCCCACATAACTGAAAGTAAATGACTGAGGATGACTGAGGATGTTCCTTAATAACACGTAACGCTTACCTCAATAAAGGCGATCCTACGAGGACCGAGCCGCACTGTGAGGGAAGGGGACAGAAACCCCTTTGTGATACCCTTGATCTGAAAAGCAGATCAAGGTAAAATTACAAGGGAGTCAAAGGGTTTGATAAAGTATGCAGTAATGGAGCATGTGTAACATCGCTGATGATGTTAGACAAGACTGTAGAGGTGGTCATGAAAGTTACTAAAAAGAGACGAGAGCGCTGAGATCTATTACAAGTTTAAGTCTGGTTGGTGTCTGCAGCATGTTTGTAATATTGCTAAACGTTAGCAGAAAGGTGAAATTGGCTAAAAGAACGGAGTATTGGAGCTAGTTAAGGCTAGATTAAAGGTCGTGGTGGAGCGAGGTTCGGATTGGTGTGTTGTATCGGATTAACAGGATGGTGCTAAGAAACTCTTACCTGCAGCGAGTGCGCTGAGCTCTGTGGCGGCGACGGCTGCAATCTCAGTTCTGGATGTGGACCGGGAAAGCACCCGGAAGTTGTCCTTAAATACCGGGCAACTCTTGAAAAAGACTAGAGCGCATAGAGTGCGGCGCCTCTGTCCACGGAAAGCTTATTAGGCAACTTATCGCATCCATTCAAATAACCAAAAAGAAGGAGCGCAAGCAATGGTGCTCCTCAGAATGTGCCACCTCTTTTGAATGATGCAATGGTGAAACAAAAAATAAATTAATGATATAAGGGAGGTAGTGCAGATGGTAATACAATTCCTTGATCCATTCAAAAACCGGAAATTAAAAATAAATAGATTAATGAAGTGGGGGCACCAGAGAGGGGACGAATCTGGGGGCGTTTATTTGGGAGGATTATTTGGGGGGGCGGGAAAAGAGAAAGGAGGAGAGAAAAGAGGAGAGCTGGGTTTATCGGAACGTCAATTAAACGGCGTTCGGTTCATTCAATAAAGTTATAAGTGAATGTCGTCGAATAAGGAGTCTATGCTGTATAATGCTAGTTGGTTTAGCGTCCCTGTGTTGCTAGGCCAAATAGTTGGCTACACTAGGGTGTACTTTAGTATAATTCCCTGAGTTATGGAAGAGAAGGAGAGGATAATTTGAAAATGTCAAGAGAAACCCCCGTCTCAGGGGGGGGGGGACATCTTATATTGTTATTGACACCTGAAAATGAGGTGTGCCTCATGTGCTGAGTAGCGCTCGACATTAGGTATGTGAGAAGGGATTCAGTTAAGCGATGATGTGAAATTGACAACAACAGGGTAAAATTTAAGCATCAATTGACAGTCTAATTCAGCATCAGTGTGAGCCTATACAGTTAAATAAGTACAGTACGTGGTGACTCATGCAGAATTTGAAAAGTCCATCTGATACTGAATATGCTATAATACATGTCTATCAACATTGGATATGAAGGGGAAGGAAAGCTAGAGAAGATATAGTTCAAACCCATCGGTGTATTGTTCGTGATCACCAATGGTCAGACCTTCAGTTCACCGAAGGCTTGTCAATTAATAAAAATTGATAAAAATAGGACAAGATGCATTTTATGTACTTAGTTTCCCAAGAAGTACTGCATTTCATGGTCACTGTTGAGGCCTTGTTCCACAGTCCGAAGGCGCATTATCCAAGTTGCCTCCGTACGTCTGAGTTTGAGTTCTCTGTTACCGCCTCGTGGACTTGGTTCAACAAAATCAATGCCATAAAAAGTAAGACGCTTCTGTATCTTTCCCAGCCCTGAAGAAGTCGCAGGATACTTCCCTTTGTGACGAAACACGTGTTGGCTTGATGCTCTCTTGATGTTACATTGAATAAAAGACAAAGAACGGAGATTTTTGAACTTTAATGACTTTGATGCTCACAAGATTTGATAAACTCTAACTAAGAACTCCTATACGTGTGCACAGGACTTTGGCTCATTACTTTGTGCAGGATTTCTCCTTCACACACATAGGGGTTATAGGGTGTTTCCCCTACCTGTTGGCACCGTACTTACAGGCATCTAGCTCACTTTCGCAGTAGCAGCAGGGCGCCACCACTTCCTAGACCACCAACACCCCACTCATAGACTGGCATCTTTATCTATAGGAAGGGCAGCTGCAGCGAAAACACTTTAATCAACACTAGCTCTACACTTCACTATGGACAGAGACAAGGTAGCTGAAGAGCTTTTTGAGAATTAGCTAGAGGCACTACAATTAGTGCTGCCTCAACCAGTGGAAACCCACAACATAAAGAGTGACTCAGAGAGAAATTTTTGAGGCTCGAGAAACTCAAAAAAACAGAGAACTCAAAATGGTGGGATGGGGCCACCTTAAAACAATACCTGAGACTTAACAGAGTTCCAAGGGGTCTCAGGTCCCAAATCTTCCCCACTTATGATGACCTTGATGAGGACCTTATGAAGAAATGGGAAGAGGCCCTTACGGCTAATTCCAACACTCTTATGAATATACTTATACAGACCGCAGAACGCAAAGTGGCCAAACTCCAGCTCGAGATCGCATCTCTAGAAAGAGAAATTAGAGACCTAGATTTAAAGGAAGCAACCGAAAAGAATTACGTCATTCTAAATGATATCCTACTAAAACACCAGAATGACATAAAGGAGAGAAAAGCAAGGAAGCTCAAAAGAGATGAGATTTATTATAAGGAGGGAAGGATTTTTACTTTTGCAAAGAAATACGACCAACTAGTGCAGACAGGTCAACAGGGGAACAAACCTAACAGACTAGAAACCATCTCTATTTCCTCTAGCTCTACTTCCCTTAGTGCCCCCAGACCAGTGATAGTGAGGCTGATAACTACGCAGGTGCAATGAGTGAGGCTAGACAGACCAATTCTTCTTTTTTAAGGGAGGTACAAAGAATACGAAAAGGGAACAGAACACAATCAAACCGTGGAGATCAAGACACCAGACCCGCAGAGGGAAAAGGTCAGGACAAAGAGGATTACAAAAGAAAGTTGAGATCGGGAGACGGGAGGAACAAATAGATAACACAGGGAGGGAGGTACAGGTTGTTAACCTATCCTCCAAAGTACTCACTACTGACATGATTTCTTTACTTAGTAAGGGTTTAAGTTTCAATCCACATGAACAAGGGGACATTTGTAGACTTAAAGTTGACTTACTTAAGTTTATAAGAGGTCTGAAACTCAAGAAGCATTTCAGCTGTAACCCAACTACAAATAAAAGCACTAAGAACATCCCCAGTGGTAAATTGTCTGATGTACTAAGCATAAGAGATGTGCATGACACACACCTTCTTTTATCACTAACCGATTTAGAACAGTCACCATTGACAATGGAGAGACTCTTAGAAGAACTGAATGTTGAAACTGACTACACTATAGCCAGTGGTCTAAAGATCAAATCAAAATGGACACCCACTCTTCCAGGTGGCAATTCTATTGACACCTTTATAGACTAGTTCTTGAGGACCTCGACAAATATGACTACAGGAGGTCCAAAAAGAGACTTAAAAATAGAGACAATATTATTGGGGGGGAACGCAGGGCCCTCACAGCACTGATTACTGATGAAAATATTCTGATCAGAGAGGCAGACAAAGGAGGGAATATCGTGATTATGAACCGTGACGATTCCAACCATGAGATTCTGACACAACTGAATGATGAAGCCTGTTATGAAAAGCTGTCACACAACCCCCTAGGCCCCCTAACCATCAAGATCAATAAACATTTGGAGGATTGGTACACGGCAGGCCTCATAGACAACGACGAACACATGTATATGAAGGTGTTTAGACCAACCTACCCATGCCTTTACACCCTACCAAAAGTACATAAAAACCTACCCTTTCTGCCGGGCAGACCTATCGTCTCAGGCACAGGTGGCCCTACCTAAAAACTTGCAGAATACGTAGATCTGTTTCTAGGACCGCTTGTACAAAATCTTCCTTCTTACATACAGGATACCAAGCACATCTTGAGTATTCTGGCAGACCTGCAATGGCAACCAGATATGATCCTAGCCACTCTGGACGTTGTGTCATTATACACAAGTATTAAACCAGACTTAGGCTTACGAGCCATAACACGACACCTACACAACAGACCTGCGACACAATGGCAACGTGCCAACATGCTCATCACTATGATGGACTTAATCCTATAGAATAACTTTTTCATTTATGAGAAACAATGGTACAAACAAACAAGAGGAGTAGCCATGGGCTCGAAATTTTCAACCTCCTTTGCAAACCTTTTTATGGGTAGTTTAGAGGAAGAGTGGATCTGGGGCCAGAAGGGGGCACCATGGATTGATTCCATCGTCTTTTGGGGTCGTTACATAGACGATTGCCTCCTACTCTGGTCAGGCACCCAAGCCAGATTAGATCAATTCTGCACCTATTTGAATACTAACAATTTTGGCATGAAATTCACCAAAGAATCTAGTAAGACCAGCATTATGTTCTTGGACATAGAACTCTACATCAAAGATTATCAACTACATAGTAGACTTTACCGCAAAGAAATGTCATGTAACTCAATTCTACATGCAGGCAGTTCACACCCGGCACACCAGATACAGGCTATCCCATATGGGGAATTCATGAGGGCCAGAAGAAACTGCAGCGAAGAAACAGAGTTCCACGAATGTCTTACTGACATGAAAGCTAGATTCATGAAAAGAGGATACTCACCTCACACAATAAAGCAAGCAGAGAATAGGATCACACGGATACAAAGAAATGACACACTAAAAGACAAGGCTCGCACATTACAACATAACCAACCGGTTAGACTAATAACAGACTATAATGACATGAGCTACACTCTCAAGAAAAGCCTTACTAAAGGGGATTCTGAGAGCAGATAGATCACTAAATGACCACATCACCTCCCATCCACAGATCACCTACAGGAGAGGCAGGACACTCAGAAATAGACTCAGCCACACAGTCCCACGGGCTTGTGGTGACTCTACATGGCTAACCCCGCGAACAATAGGGTTTTACAAATGTGGCTCGTGCGGTGTATGCAGATGGGCCCAACACAACACCAAAGAATTTACGGGACAGGACACAAGGCGATACAACATTAGATACAACATCAACTGCAATACCAAATTCGTAGTGTATATTATAGAATGCTCTTGCAAAGGGCAATATGTGGGCAGCACCATCAGACCCCTTAAGGACAGAATTGGAGAACATGTGAGGGCATTACACCAACAAGACGCCAGATACCCTATGGCACTACACGCCGCAGTATGTCCCTCTCAAGGCATACAGAAACGTCTTACTTTTTATGGCATTGATTTTGTTGAACCAAGTCCACGAGGCGGTAACAGAGAACTCAAACTCAGACGTACGGAGGCAACTTGGATAATGCGCCTTCGGACTTTGGAACAAGGCCTCAACAGTGACCATGAAATGCAGTACTTCTTGGGAAACTAAGTACATAAAATGCATCTTGTCCTATTTTTATCAATTTTTATTAATTGACAAACCTGCGGTGAACTGAAGGTCTGACCATTGGTGATCACGAACAATACACCGATGGGTTTGAACTATATCTTCTCTAGCTTTCCTTCCCCTTCATATCCAATGTTGATAGACATGTATTATAGCATATTCAGTATCAGATGCACTTTTCAAATTCTGCATGAGTCACCACGTACTGTACTTATTTAACTGTATAGGCTCACACTGTTGCTGACATAGACTGTCAATCATGCTTAAATTTGACCCTGTTGTTGTCAATTTCACATCATCGCTTAACTGAATCCCTTCTCACATACCTAATGTCGAGCGCTACTCAGCACATGAGGCACACCTCATTTTCAGGTGTCAATAACAATATAAGATGTCTCCCCCCCACCTGAGACATGGGTTTCTCATGACATTTTCAACTTATCCTCTCCTTCTCTTCCATAACTCAGGGAATTATAATAAAGTACACCCTAGTGTAGCTAACTATTTGGCCTAGCTACACAGGGACGCTAAACCAACTAGCATTATACAGCATAGACTCCGTATTCGACGACATTCACTTATAACTTTATTGAATGAACCGAACGCCGTTTAATTGACGTTCCGATAAACCCAGCTCTCCTCTTTTCTCTCCTCCTTTCTCTTTTCCCGCCCCCAAATAATCCTCCCAAATAAACCCCCCACATTCGTCCCCTCTCTGGTGCCCCCACTTCATTAATCTATTTATTTTTAATTTCCGTTTTTGAATGGATGAAGGAATCGTATTACCATCTGCACTACCTCCCTTATACCATTAATTTATTTTTTGTTTCACCATTGCATCATTCAAAAGAGGTGGCACATTCTGAGGAGCACCATTGCTGGCGCTCCTTCTTTTTGGTTATTTACATGGATGCAATAAGTTGCCTAATAAGCTTTTCGTGGACTGAGGCGCCGCACTCTACGCGCTCTAGTCTTTTTCAAGAGTTGCTCGGTATTTAAGGACAACTTCCGGGTGCTTTCCCGGGTCACATCCAGAACTGAGATCGCAGCCGTCGCCGCCACAGACCTCAGCGCACTCGCTGCAGGTAAGAGTTTCTTAGCACCATCCTGTTAATCCGATACAACACACCAATCCGAACCTCGCTCCACCACGACCTTTAATCTAGCCTTAACTAGCTCCAATACTCCATTCTTTTAGCCAATTTCATCTTTCTGCTAACGTTTAGCAATATTACAAACACGCTGCAGACACCAACCAGACTTATACTTGTAATAGATCTCAGCGCTCTCGTCTCTTTTTAGTAACTTTCATGACCACCTCTACAGTCTTGTCTAACATCTTCAGCGATGTAACACATGCTCCATTACTGCATACTTTATCAAACCCTTTGACTCCATTGTAATTTTACCTCGATCTGCTTTTCAGATCAAGGGTATCACGAAGGGGTTTCTGTCCCCTTCCCTCACAGTGCGGCACGGTCCTCGTAGGCTGGCCTTTATTGAGGTAAGCGTTACGTGTTATTAAGGAACATCCTCCGTCATTTACTTTCAGTTATGTGGGCCACACCAATTTTTTAGTCCTCATACTAATCAGCCATACATTTATTTAGGTGTTTCCTTGATGCTTTCAACTACTCAACTCAGAGCCACTGAGTTTGCATACATTTGACCAGCCGGGTCGGAATTATCACCGGCGGAGTGGTGAGGGCTTTTGTTTCACTTTACTCCAGCATCTCTTCTATTATTTTGCTCCTTGCTCTACACAACATAGGCTCCCTTTTAAATGGTTCTTTCTACCATCCCACTTTTTCTAGATCTATATTATCAACACACACAACAGGATCATCCCTATTTAGGTAAGAGTTGTGGGGGTCTGTTGGCAACTCTATTTGGCAATTTTTATTTTTAATAGAATTGTCTAGCCGATACTAGAACATACAATTTGGCTACGTGCAATGAATTTGTAATAAATTTACTAAGACAGTGACGTTGTTTGTTTAGGTGCTTCCTTGTTATAAACTATTCGATCAGATTCGCGGAGCCACTAAACCTCCATTCATTTGACCAGCCGGGTCGGAATTATCACCGGCAGAGTGGTGAGGGCTTCTGTCACTACCAGCATACACTTTAACTGCATCAATTTTACTCCATGCTCTTTTGTAGCACATTTCCCCTAAATCTAGGTATTATTTAATTTTCTAGATCTATAACAATCTACACACACGAAGTACAGGTAGCACTCCATTTACTCGATTCTCTACAATATGGACGTAATTTTCGGGAATAATGTGTTATGCTTAAATATTGCGGTCTGCATTTTTAATCTAAGAATGTTCATATGACACAATTAGAGGCGGGCTATATGGCCTTCTCACCACAAATTTTGTGTGGCACTTCACACATCACTGTTGACAGGATAGAGATTTTGCTCTTATCCCTGCACTTTCGGTCTGTCTAGAGATCGAACTGTCACGTACGGTTGCATTTTTGTTTAGGGTTTCCACGTTAATGGTGATTCACTTTATACAAGGAGAGGTGTCACTCCTGCATATGCGTTCTTTATAGCATATATTGATTTTTTGTTTATATACTACTTTTTGTATCATTCCCAGCCCTGAAGAAGTCGCGGGATACTTCCCTTTGTGACGAAACACGTGTTGGCTGGTTGCTCTCTTGATGTTACATTGAATAAAAGACAAAGAACGGAGCTTTTCGAACTTTAATGACTTTGATGCTCACAAGATTTGATGAACTCTAACTAAGAACTCCTATACGTGTGCACAGGACTTTGGCTCATTACTTTGTGCAAGATTTCTTCTTCACACACATAGGGGTAATAGGGTGTTTCCCCTACCTGTTGGCACCGTACTTACAGGCATCTAGCTCACTTTCGCAGTAGCAGCAGGGCGCCACCACTTCCTAGACCACCAACACCCCACTCATAGACTGGCGTCTATATAACAACCCCAATAGAAGATATTATCGTTCCAAGGTGTGCCCTTCGTGCCCCAGATCAGCTCCCTCTCCAGCCACCCCATGAAGAGGCAGGCGTACGAGGGAGCAAATCTGGAACCCATCGCGGTCCCTTTAAGTTGTCGGTACCACACATCTTTAAATAAGAACACATTGTTTTTAAGGATGAGCTCTGTCATTTCAAGCAGCATGTCCGTATGTTCCCAAAAACTAGCTGATCTTTGATTCAAAGTCTGTTTTAGGGCTGCCAATCCATAGTCATGTTCAATACTCGAATATAGTGAGACCACGTCTAAGGTAACTAATGTCATGTCAGGTCCCCAAGTAATATCTGCTAGTAGGTTAAGTATATGCTTGGTGTCTTGAACATAGGAGGGTAAGTGTTTCACAAAAGGTAGCAAAAATACATCCAAGTATTCTGATAGACGCTCAGTTGGGCCCCCGATGCCCGAAATCATCGGTCTACCTGGAGGGAATGGTAGGTTTTTATGGACCTTTGGAAGTGTGTATATGCATGGGTATCTGGGATGATCCACATGTTGAAAGAGAAATTCATCCTCATTCAATAAGCAATTGTCACGCCACTTCTTAAGGTTCGGGTTAATCAAGGTGATTATATTGAAAACCAGATTGCTCCCCAGCTTTTCATAACAAGATATGTCATTGAGTTGTGATAGTATCTCTAACTCATAATCCTTAGTGTCCATTAACACAATGTTGCCAACCTTGTCCACCTCCTTTAGTGTGATAGTGTCATTATTCTGGAGTGTCCTAAGAGCCAATCGTTCCCCAGGGCTTAAGTTATCCCTTGACACATAGTGTGTAGCGGTGTGTTGTCTTAGTTTTAGTTTGTCCAGGTCTGCACAGACATGGTCGAAAAAAGTGTCAATGTTGTTAATCCCACTGGTTTGTGGTGTCCATCTAGATTTATTCCTGAGCCCTCTGTCTATGCTCTGGTCAGTCACTACATCTAGGTCATCCAGAACCTTAGAAACAGTCACAGGGTCTTCCTCAAGATGTGATATTGATAATACCATAACAGTGTCATGGATATCCTGAATAGATGATTCACAACATTCAAGACTCTCTGTGTATGGCTGCAATCTTTTATTCATACCAGTATTCAATTAAAAAAACTTTTTCAGTTTTAAGCACCTGGTGAATTTGTACAAGTCAATCTTCATTTTACAGACATCCCCATAAGTCTCAGGACAGAAACCCATCCCTTTTTTAAGTAAGGATTCCATATCAGGGGTAATCAAAGCAGTAGACAAATTCACAATAGAAACATCCTAAATCTGACATTCCTTCATTTCTTTTTGTCCCAGGATCTCGTGGGCATGCCCTTTCTCTATCCCATTTGTCCTGCCTCTTCTCTTACCCCTACTCCTCTTCTTTGGTTGTCTGTTCTTGGGAGTAGCTCCCTGTTGTCCATCTTGATTCTTAAAACTTCCCTTAAAAAAGGATTCCCTCCACATTTTGGGATGTGCTCCCATTGGCCCCCTCTGGTTCACCATCACTGCTTGATGGGATACTGATTGATGTACTACGGTTACTGGAAGCATCATCGTGTGTTCTTTCCACATTTGTTCTTATCATGTGATCATATTTCCTAGAGAAAGTAAAAACTCTCCCATTTTTGTAGTCAATCTTGTCTCCTTTTAATTTCCTTGCCCTCCTTTGCTTAACATCCTCCTGGTGTTTGCTGATATTGTTATTGAGTATGTCATAGTTTTTCTTGGTTGGTTCAGGAGGTTTCAGATCTGTGATTTCTTTCTCTAATTCTTGGATTTCATGTTGTAGTTTGGATACTTTGCGTTCAGCATTTTCTATTAGTATCCCCATAAGTCTCATCGAACCTGATGTGAGTTCTTGTTCTCAGTTTCCTAAGAGATCATCATCTAGATCATCATATGTGGGTATGATATGAGATCTCAGTCCACGCGGGACTCTATTTAGTTTAATATATTGCTTCAGGGTTGCCCCATCCCACCATTTAGATGTCTCACTTTTTTTCAATCTCTCTAGACGTATAAATTTAGCTTTAAGGCCTTCTTGTTTTTGCGGGTTACCACTATTGACTGCTTTCTCAACTGTTGCACCCATACTCAAATTTCTAAAGAGTTCATTGACCATTCTGTCACAATCCATACTGAGTTAGGTTTGAGAGTCTCTACAGTGTCTCAGGGAGCAATCTCAATCCCAAATAGTTTAAGAAAATCGCATGGGTAAATTTGGGGATTATAAGGTGACGCTCACCTGATAGTAAGACACAATGTTTGGAAGGAAAGATTGCTTAGAGTGGTGCACACAAGGAAGGAGTGTTTACCCTATGCTCCTACACTGAATTCCCCAAATTGGGAGTCCTGTACAAGATTAGATTAACCTTGGGCACACACTATACATATAAGATACTGTTAGTTTCCATGCAGTAGACATATGTTCGGTCACATTTACAGAAAATAAGGTACACAACATATTTGGTGTTACACGTGATGTTATGATTGATGTCAAAGTTGCCCACATCTTTAACCATAAATTGCTTTGTTTTGTGCATTGCATGTATGCACAACCCGCAATGTCCAAACTTGTAGAAACCGGGCATGTGCATAGTAAGCCGGTTCTCTTTGGGTTTGTGATGGGGATAGCTCGGGCTAAGGAGATTTCTAAGAGTTCTCCCCCTTCGAAAAGTAATGCTAGGTCTTACAGAGATGTGGTCCTTAAGTAGTCGGTCTGTGGTAAGTAAGTGCCAGTGTTTTTGTAAGTACTTCCTGAACTGAGAGGAAAGTCTATTGTAGTCCGTTATGAGTTTCACTTTGTTCTGTCCTGTGTGTTTCCGTTGTTTAGTAGAGAATGTCCCTGATCTGCTTGTCTTGCTATGCGCTTTCTTGCAGCATTCAACACCTGGCTACTATATCCCCTGCAAAGGAACCTCAATTCAATTTCGTTGAGAACTGTCTCACATTCCTTATCATTGCTGCAATTGCGTCTGTCCCTGGTCATCTCCCCAAAGGGGTTAGCATCAATTTGACATTTTGGGTGTGCAATTGAAGCGTGTAACATGGAGTTGCACGATATTGGTTTACGGAAGAGTCTGCTCTCTATTTTGTTATTTTCAATGTACAGCTCAACATCATGGAAAACAATGTTATCCCTGCTGTACTGGTATTTAAAGCTAATGTTGCATGTATTACTGTTAAGGTATGTGCAAAAGTCCTTCAATCGTTCCATACTTTTTGTAGGAAGAAAGGATCTGACTACATTGTTACCCCCATTTTTTTCCTGGTGTTTTGCTGGTTATTGACTAGTCTGACTGGGATCCTGCTAATCAGGACCCCAGTCTATCTGCTTTCTCCCTAAATTGGTTGTGTAATGTACTTTAGGTACACTCCAGATTGGATACTGGGGTACCCTTATAAGTCCCTAGTATATGGTACACCATGTACCCAGGGCATAGGTACCCAGAGGCCTCCCATGGGCTGAAGCATGTATTATGCCACCCCTGAGAGGCCATTCAAAATGACACAACAGGTCTGCTACTGCAGCCTGTGAAAGGTGGTGCATGCACCCCTTATTGGAGATATAGGTTCACTATAGGATGGTAATGCGGAACCCATCCAAACCATCACGCCCAACCCCCATAAAGCGCCCAGACTCAATGCCAATTCCATAAACATCAATAACCTCTTGCAGATCCCCACTACACAACCCGCGCCCACAGACACCCTGCACAAATCACACCTGAAAAGCATGTTACTTAACTGTAGATCAGCGGTGAAACATGCCACAGACCTTGCTGATCTCATCCTTGCCCAAGATCTGGACCTCCTTATCCTCACAGAAACTTGGCTCAACGACTCCTCTGGCCCTATCCTTGACTTACTAGTCCCTCCTAGTCACAACATTATCAGACTCGACCAAATTAAGAAATTGGGAGGTGGCATAGCCTGTATCTTCCGCAACTCTCTCACAGCAAAACAGTCCCCCTCAGCTAATCTCTCCTCCTGTGAATACCTATGCATAGATATCACTAGCACACACAGACCATTATGCACCCTTCACATCTTCTACCACCCCCCCAGGCGATAACCTCCATCTAATCGAACAAGTTATGGAAACCATCTCCTCCAACCTAGGCCGACACTCCCCCCAGATCTTCATCGGTGACTTCAATCTCCACTGGAATGACCTGCACGATCAGGCGGTTACAACCCTCAAAAACTTCCTAACCGACCTATCTCTGACCCAATTCTGCGACAGCCCCACTCACAACTTAAGCTCGACACTGGATCTCATCATCTCCAACCCCAACTCCATTCATCTCGAATCCATTCTACCCTGTGACTGGTCTGACCATCATTTTATCAACTTTCTGATACTTGAAAGTTGGAACCACAAAATTGCTCAACCACTGAAACTAAAACACTGGAAAAGACCGCTCCATAACACAAGCGTTAATGAGCTCATAGAGCGATGCAATCTCTCCCTTCTGCCCCCCTCTAACATGACTGACGTTCACGACCTCACCGACCACTAAAACAACACCATGCTATCTGCCTTGAATGATACGGCCCCCCTTCAACTAAAAAGAATTCCAATAAAAGACTCCAAACCCTGGTTCAATGACAGTCTAAATGCTGACAGACGCAGTCTTAGACTAGCTGAACGCAAGTGGAGATCCACTCCCTCCACGGTTCTTCTAAAAACTCTAAGATTCAAAAGAAGTAGATACAACAAACGCATTAGAACGGCGAAAGCCAACTTCTTCAAATACCAACTTGACAAAGCCAAAAATCGCCCAAAACGACTTATTGAGCTCATTAAATCACAATCCAACAACACCTCTACCCAATCTCAGCACCCCGCTCGCCCGCAACCAAACTGCGATGCGGTTGCTGAATTCTTCCTCGAAAAGACAGAAAAAAATCGAATCAGATCTAAGGTCTGCTGCACTCACTCTCTCGCCCTCTCCTGACTCCTCGGTCTCCACACCCCTGCCCTCGCCACTTGGTCTTTCACTCAAAAACAATGCTTCATGGAGTTAATTCACTCCCCTCAATGACATTACCATCCTCAATACTCTCTCGACCCTTAAACCCTCAAATCACTTCAATGACCCCCTCCCCCCAACTTCTTTAAAGAAATGATAGGTTCACTAGCACCACTCTGGTCTAAGATCATCAATGCCTCACTTCTTCAAGGTGAGATCCCGAACTGCTTGAAGGCGGGCCTAGTACTCCCTATTCTCAAAAAACCCTCGGCTGACCCTGTTGACCTGAACAACTACCGCCCAATCACAAATATACCCACCCTGGCAAAACTTCTGGAGAAATGTGTTAATGAACAACTACGCAAACACATTGAGCAATTCCAGCTTCTCGACCTATTCCAATCGGGCTTCCGCACTGGACACAGAACCGAAACGGCCATCACTCACATTGTGGACGACGCTCTCACTTTACTCGACCAAAATTAAGCCTGCCTTTTAATTCTGCTCGATCTCTCATCGGCATTTGACACTGTCAAGCATGACAATCTACTCTTCCTCTTGGAACGCAGGATGGGGCTCTCAGGCACGGTCCTTAAATGGTTTTCCTCTTTCCTCAGCAACAGAACACAAAGAGTCAAATCCAACCAGTCTCTCTCCAACCCGAGTCCCTGCACACTTGGTGTCTCCCAAGGATCCTCACTCTCCCCCACACTCTTCAACCTTTTCCTGGAACCACTGACTGTAATTCTTAAAGCCTCCAACATCCAATATCACATGTATGCGGACGACACCCAACTCTACATGAAAATCTCCTCACCCGAAGACATCAAATCTCTCAACGGAACCCTTCTCAAAACCCTCAACTGGCTAACCTCCAACCATCTCAAATTAAACTCCCTCAAGACGGAATTCCTCCTCATTGCACCCGCTAGGCAAACCCCCACTGTGGTGAAATTTCTCTGTAACCTCACCGCCCTCAACTGCACACCTCACATCGTGGACTCCACTAAATCACTGGGAGTTTTGCTAGACAAAAACCTAAACATGCAAGACCACATCAGATCATCGACCAAAGGAGCGAACTTCCAACTTAGCATCCTAAGAAAACTCAAACCCTTCCTTCCCCAAGATGACTTTAAATTGGCGGTGCAAGCACTTGTCATCTCCAGACTAGAATACGGCAGTGCGACTCTTTGCGGTCTGCCGAAAATCAGTTTAGCACCCATCAGAGCATCTCTAAATGCTGCTACTAGACCATCACGGGTTCCAAGAAGACCAACCACATTTCGCCGGACCTGAAATCGCTCAATTGGCTTCCCTTTGAAGCAAGGATACAACTAAAGAGCGCTTGTATAACCCATAGAGCACTACACTTCAACACCCCACTCTACCTGACAAACAAGCTGGAACTCTCGGGTGGCTCCAGGTCCACAAGGAGCACCGGCACACTGCTGCTCAAGCCCAAGAAATTTAATAAGCTTAAAACCTACAATCGTACATTCTCTGGCATCGCCCCGAGAATCTGGAACTCCCTTCCAGTGGAAACAAGGCTCATTCCCTCTACACTTGCCTTCAAAAGGGAAGTCAAATCCCTACTAATGAACAATGCGTTGATCTAGATGCTGTGCTCCTATTGCCTCTAAGTTACTGTATACCGTCTTGTGTGCTCTTGATGTATATTGCCCTACGTGTCGTTCTCACCCAACCTGCTTCCTATGTCCACCTCAATTTCATCGTGCACCTGCTGTATATTGTCCCACTGTTTCCCTGATTTCTCTCCACAAGCTATTTTCCTTTGTCTACCTAAACCGTATCTAAAGCGCTCTGATACCCACCTGGGTCATGTTTGCGCTATACAAAACTTTAAATAAATAAATAAATAAACCCTATCCCTTCTAAATAACTACACATATAAACCTATTAGTCACCCCTATGGCAGGCCTTATCAGTCCTGAAGGCAGGGTGCTGGGTTTTATGTGAGAGGGTGCCCCTGCATGAGTAGGGCCCCTCTGCAGCCTTCGGAATCCATTCCCCGGTGTTGTCTGTGATGCAGCCAAACCATATATACTTAAGTGCATTATAACCTCGCGGTAAATGCTAACTTTAAAACGGCTGCTTAGAAATATGTCGTGTTTGGTGTCAAACACCTTGGAATCATACCTCCACACCAGTAACTGGTGTGGGAGGTATCATTCCCCCCTTGTAGAACCACTACTATGGGCCACCGGTCTACCCGGTACCAGCTTTCTCGACCTGGGCAGCACAAAATGGATGCTGCCAGCCACAGACACGAGTCTGCCCTCCTGCTGCTGAGCCGAGCTCGAGCAAAGGAAGGCCTGACAATAGGTTTCCTGTCACAGGGAGGTGTGACCACCTCCCAGATAGGCTTTAGTCTATTGGGGCTGGGTGGGTGCACTCTTAGAGTGCCAGAAAGTCTGCACTGGGGGCACATTTGGTGTCCCCGTGCATAGTCCAGCTAGAACCAGTTCTGGGAGCCGTTGGCTCCTGCTCTGGTGCGAAACTGGACAAAGGACATGGGGGTAGCCACCCCTCTGTCCTGCCCCTCCCCTAGGAGGGTCCCCAGAGTCAGTCCAACCCCTTCCCATGGGTATAAAGTGGGAAACCTGATACCAGGACTTTAGATTATACCTGGACAAGACTCTGCAAAGAAACCAAGTACTTTGATGGTCTACACTTCGCTGGACGACAGAAGAATCTCCCTTGGAGTAAAGGAGTTACTCCCCTGCAGCAGCAGGACCCTAAGCGCACCTGACCGGTTTGCATCTCCCGAGCTCCTGCGGACTCCGAAGATTTCTGCAACACAGGAGGTGGGTTCCCTAACATCCCTGTCGGTTGATCTGACCTCTCAGCAACTCTGAGACCAGTATCCCTCGTGGGGACCGTGCAACCCGAACCCTTGTGCACCGTGTACATTTGCAGCAGCATATGCTTTTTGGCGATCCTTGAGGCTGTGCTTTGGACTATGTGTAGTCCCGACCCCGAGCATCATTATTTTGCACAAAAGATCTCTGGCCTCTACTCCACGAGTGCTCTGTGGGCTGGCACTTTGTACATTCGCTCGAGGTCACCTCGCGATCCCTGGTCTGTTGACTGGTGGGTCCTGGCGAGGGTCACCTTGATTGTTTTTGGGCTTCCCTGGTTGCTCCAGATGTGCCCTTACTCTCCATTGCTTGGAGAGTCCCCTGGACCTTGCTGGTCCACACCGTAACCTGTTTCCTCTGTCTACGTGGGTTGCCGTTGCCAAGGCTTGTTGGTGCTCCAGCCGGACACTGACCCCTCAGATCCCGACATCCTTCGTGGGACAGCTCACCTCCGGACCCTGGTCATCGTCGACATCTCCTGGTCCCCGTGGCTGCAGAGACAAACATCCTTTCTCTTCACCTGAAGCACCCGACATCGGTGGGCATTCGACTATCGAGCCCCTGGTCACCTGAAGTGACCCAGACTTTGTCCCCTCTGCTTTCAGATTCTTCACATCATGAATCCAGGCTTGGATTCCACCGGACACTCTTCGCCTTCCTGGCAGCAGTACTTTCTTGCAGGTCACCATTGAAAACAACGGCGGTTTCCGACACCACTTGACCCCTATGCACCCGGCTCCTCTGGGATAGGTAACTCGGGTACTTCGGTACTCACAAGGGTGCTGGCCTTAGAACCTCTTAAGTTCCAAAGGGTTTGCTTGAAGTCCTCCTAGAAGTGTCCTTAAATTGTAATTTTCCAACCGCGACTTTCCCATAGAGTTGCACGGAACATGCTGTCGTGTTCCCACACTGCACCCGTCCTCCGTGGGCTCCCTGTGTCACTCCTCTGGGTGGTTCCTTGGGGTCCCAGCGATTCTACATGCTCTAGGCACTGTGTCTATTGAAGTCGTTGTTGTTATACCATTTTTTTAGTATATGGTTCGGTCTCCCCCTGGAGCCCGTTGTATATTTTGCTACTTACGTACGTTCTATTGATTAAGTATTGTGTGCTTTATGTTCTAATCTCGTGTCGAGATTAGTAGAGAGTGTTTTAGTAATAAATACATATTTTTACATAACACTTGTGTGGTTCTCCTTTCATTTGGTCATTCAAGGGTGAGATTCTGGTAAAACAAGCTGCTTTAAATTCCTTCAAGATTAAGCCTGAAGGCTGCTCTCCATAGCTACCACTAGGATAGCTTTCATAAAGGTTATCTTTGACCTCATACATCATAAGGGTCGTGTGGCCTGGTACAAGGTGCCCACTTTAACTAGTGGACAGCATATACCAACCCACCTTCTCACATTGGTGTGCAGCGGTTGGGATTCAAGCTTGCTATTGTTTTACCAGAAAAATCTCATTGAGTGATTAACTGAAAACCACTAAAGTACTTAGGTACATATAATACATCAAGATTGAATAAGTAAGTTCTACTGAACTTGGAGTTGGGTAAGTCAAGGGCCTAGCAAACCCTTTCTCCAACTCAAGAGAGTTTAGTCTCCACTAGGTTAGGTAGGTGCCTACACCACATAACACTAGTATGTCTTCTAGAGGAGAAGCCAGTGGCTCTCTGCCAACTAGGTATGACCATCTCTCATTCCAAGAATTGAGAAATATGTGTACATCTAGGAAGCTGAGGACAGGGAGAAGTGCAAGCACCGAACGTCTTATAGAGATGTTGCTCTTAGATGACCTCAGAAAGACCCCAGGGTCTGATGAAGTAGAAAGAGTGGGTGGGACAGGAGATGAGGAAAGACCAGGAAGTGAACACTTCTTTGAGCTGGACTCAAACCCTGGCCAGGAGGATCAAAATGATTCTAACCTGGAAAATCCAACTCTTCCTTCAGGTGGGGGAGAAGGCCCCAGTGGCCCTCTCTCTACTCCACCAGGAAGAGTACAGAGTTTGCCTAGAAGATCCAGAACTCCCTCTGTGGAGTCTAATCATTCAGGTACTTCTGTAGGGACTTCCATATCAAATAAGAGGGAATCCTCTTATGATAGACAGTGCCAACTTCTGGAGCTTGAGAGAATCAAGCTTAGGCTCAAGAAGGAGCAGTTGGCCCTAGACAGGGAATCCCTAGAGCTCCAAAGAGCTACAAAAAGATTGGGACTAGAGTCCCATGTTGGCAGCAACAGTGTTCCTAGAAGTAGGGAGTATACTCATGAACATAGGAACCTGAACAAGATAGTCCCTCCCTACCAGAGTGGGGATGGCATCCACAAATGGATAACTGCCCTGGAGAGGGCCTGTAAAGTACAGAAGGTCCCTCAGGGGCAGTGGGCAGCTATCTTGTGGCTCTCCTTTGCTGACAAAGGTAGAGATAAGCTCCTCACTGTTAGAGAAGAGGATGCTGACAACTACTCAGTCTTGAAGAGTGCTCTCATTGATGGGTTTGGCTTAACCACTGAGCAATACAGGATTAAGTTCAGAGACACCCAGAAGACACAGACTCGGGACTGGGTAGACTTTGTAGATTGTGCTACTAAGGCTCTGGAAGGTTGGATACATGGCAGCAAAGTGCATGACTATTTAGGATTGTACAATTTGATTATGAGGGAGCAGATCCTTAATAATTGTCAAAAACAGCTTTTGCACCAGTACCTGGTGGACTCAGAACTGACTTCTCCCCAAGAATTGGGAAAGAAGGCAGATAAATGGGTCAGGACCAGAGTAAAGCCAAACAATCAGGGTGGTGACCAGAAGAAAGATTCTTCCAAGACCCAAGAGAAAGGTGGGGATAAATCAAAAGACAAGTCCCCTGTAGGGCCCCAAAATCCTCTTCTGGGGGTGGGTCCCAAACTCCTTCCTCCCCTGTAAAGAAACCTTATTGCTTTGTTTGCAAACAACCAGGCCACTGGAAAAATGATCCCATTTGTCCAAGGGTCAGCAATAAGGAAAATGTTCCTCCAAACACTACTACCACTCCTCCTGTTACTACAAGTAGTAATCCCCCAGTTGGCAGTAGTGCACCCAAAAAGTTAGGTGGGTTCTCATGGGGAACTGAGGTGGACCCTGACTTAGCAAGGTCCCCCTCCCAGGCCTCCTCAGTCTGTGATGGTGGCATGGGATTTGCCACTTTTACTGTCAGTCCTAATTCTTTGGGCAAGTACAGACAGGAGCCACTGATCAATGGTCAGAAAGCTGTGACCTTTAGGGACACAGGGGTTAGTGTCACCATGGTGACAGGGAAACTAGTACCCCCTCAGCAGCTTCTACCTGAGTTTAAGTACCAGGTGACCAACATTGATGGTGTCAAGACAAATCATCCCATGGCCATAGTCAATCTCAGCTGGGGAGGGGTCACTGGCCCTAAAAGAGTGGCAGTGTCCCCAAACTTGCCTGTAGATTGCCTCTTGGGCAACGATTTAGAGACTTCAGCCTGGGCTGAAGTAGAACACCAGGCCCATTTAAGAATGTTAGGCCTCCCTGAGAAAGTTGGTGGGACCCTTAGGGCCTCAGTCCAACCCCAGGGAAATTTTGGAGGAGTGGAGCCTGAAAGAATGGCCCACTCTACTCCACCAGAGAGCAAAGGGAGTGAAGAAAAGTCTTCTTACACCCAGACTATAGGTAAGGGTCAGCTTCCTCAGGGAACTGATCCTACCCCTTGTGGAGGAACTGCCACAGAGGTGGTCAGGCTTGTCTTGGCAACACCACTGAGGGCAGGGGACCCTTCCAAGGTGGTACCCAGTCTGGAGCAGGTATCCTGCCCCTCTCTACCCAGCCTCAGTCAGCCTAGGGCTGCAGAAGTCAGGGATGTCAGTGGACCCCAAAGGGCCCACTGTCCAGAGGAACCCCCTCATCAACAGATTAGGGACACCCAGTCTGGTAGCACTAGCCAGGTGAAAATTCCTCAACACACTGAGGGATCCCTCTTACCCTTAGGTAGTGACATCCCCCAGATGGACTCTGTGGGGCAAAGGCAAACCTGGGACCAGATGGTTCCAAACCTGCCCTGGCCCTCCAGTGTTCCAACCAAAGGGACTCAACCCCCAGCTGTAGGCAGACAGAGGTTGACCCCTAGGGCCATATATAACTCAGTCATGGAAAGAAAGGCCTCCATGGTGATCAGTGCTCTGAGGAACCTGAGACCCACTTTATTAGGCCCTTACTTCTTTACTCAGGCACCCCACCAGCCTTTTACTTTGCCAAAACACACTACAGGTGGTAATCCCAAATTTTGGAGAAAATCCAATACCCCTAAGGGTAGGGACTACTTAGTGGACCATAAGACAGGGGGTATCCATGCCAGTGCAGGATCTTCCTTATATGGCCACTTAGTCAATAAAGGCTCAACTGGACAAGGCTAGCCTTATCTCTTTCGTTTGGGGGGGTTATGTAGGAAGGTAGGATCTGACTACATGGTTACCCCCATTTTTTTCCTGGTGTTTTGCTGGTTTTTGACTAGTCTGACTGGGATCCTGCTAATCAGGACCCCAGTCTATCTGCTTTCTCCCTAAATTGGTTGTGTAATGTACTTTAGGTACACTCCAGATTGGACACTGGGGTACCCTTATAAGTCCCTAGAATTTGGTACACCATGTACCCAGGGCATAGGTACCCCAGAGGCCTCCCATGGGCTGAAGCATGTATTATGCCGCCCCTGAGAGGCCATTCAAAATGACACAACAGGTCTGCTACTGCAGCCTGTATAAGGTGGTGCATGCACCCCTTACTGGAGATATAGGTTCACTATATCCCTTCTATATCACTACACATATAAACCTATCAGTCACCCCTATGGCAGGCCTTATCAATCCTGAAGGCAGGGTGCTGGGTTTTATGTGAGAGGGTGCCCCTGCATGAGTAGGGCCCCTCTGCAGCCTTCGGAATCCATTCTCCGGGGTTGTCTGTGATGCAGCCAAACCATATATACTTAAGTGCATTATAACCTCGCTGTAAATGCTAACTTTAAAACGGCTGCTTAGAAATATGTCGTGTTTGGTGTCAAACACCTTGGAATCATACCTCCACACCAGTAACTGGTGTGGGAGGTATGATTCCCCCCTTCTAGAACCACTACTATGGGTCACCGGTCTACCCGGTATCAGCTTTCTCGACCTGGGCAGCACAAAATGGATGCTGCCAGCCACAGACACGAGTCTGCCCTCCTGCTGCTGAGCCGAGCTCGAGCAGAGGAAGGCCTGACAATAGGTTTCCTGTCACAGGGAGGGGTGACCACCTCCCAGACAGGCTTTAGTCTATTGGGGCTGGGTGGGTGCACTCTTAGAGTGCCAGAAAGTCTGCACTGGGGGCACATTTGGTGTCCCCGTGCATAGTCCAGCTAGAACCAGTTCTGGGAGTCGTTGGCTCCTGCTCTGGTGCGAAACTGGACAAAGGACATGGGGGTAGCCACCCCTCTGTCCTGCCGCTCCCCTAGGAGGGTCCCCAGAGTCAGTCCAACCCCTTCCCATGGGTATAAAGTGGGAAACCTGATACCAGGACTTTAGATTATACCTGGACAAGACTCTGCAAAGAAACCAAGTACTTTGACGGTCTACACTTCGCTGGATGACAGAAGAATCTCCCTTGGAGTAAAGGAGTTACTCCCCTGCAGCAGCAGGCACCTAAGCGCACCTGACCGGTTTGCATCTCCCGAGCTCCTGCGGACTCTGAAGATTTCTGCAACACAGGAGGTGGGTTCCCTAACCTCCCTGAGGTTGATCTGACCTCTCAGCAACTCTGAGACCAGTATCCCTCGTGGGGACCGTGCAACCCGAACCCCTGTGCACGTGTACATTTGCAGCAGCATATGCCTTTTGGCGATCCCTGAGGCTGTGCTTTGGACTACGTGTAGTCCCGACCCTGAGCATCATTTGCACAAAAGATCTTTGGCCTCCACTCCACGAGTGCTCTGTGGGCTGGCACTTTGTACATTCG
The DNA here is from genome assembly GCA_963921515.1 of Calotriton arnoldi. Lineage (NCBI taxonomy): Eukaryota > Metazoa > Chordata > Amphibia > Caudata > Salamandridae > Calotriton > Calotriton arnoldi. The sequence continues at coordinate 57,779 of CAWUFW010006291.1, forward strand.
CTCGAGGTCACCTCGCGATCCCTGGTCCGTCGACTGGTGGGTCCTGGCGAGGGTCACCTTGATTGTTCTTGGCTTCCCTGGTTGCTCCAGACGTGCCTTGACTCTCCATTGCTTGGAGAGTCCCCTGGACCTTGCTGGTCCACACCGTAACCTGTTTCCTCTCTCTGCGTGGGTTGCCGTTGCCAAGGCTTGTTGGTGCTCCAGCCGATCACTGACCCCTCAGCTCCCGACATCCTTCGTGGGACAGCTCACCTCCAGACCCTGGTCGTTGTCGACGTCTCCTGGTCCCCGTGGCTGCAGAGACAAACATCCTTTCTCTTCACCTGAATCACCCGACATCGGTGGGCATTCGACTATCAACCCCCTGGTCACCTGAAGTGACCCAGACTTTGTCCCCTCTGCTTTCAGGTTCTTCACATCACGAATCCAGGCTTGGATTCCACCGGACACTCTTCGCCTTCCTGGCAGCAGTACTTTCTTGCAGGTCGCCATTGAAAACGACGGCGGTTTCCGACACCACTTGACCCCTATGCACCCGGCTCCTCTGGGATAGGTAACTCGGGTACTTCGGTACTCACAAGGGTGCTGGCCCTAGAACCTAAGTTCCAAAGGGTTTGCTTGAAGTCCTCCTAGAAGTGTCCTTAAATTGTAATTTTTCAACCGCGACTTTCCCATAGAGTTGCACGGAACACGCGGTCGTGTTCCCACACTGCACCCGTCCTCCGTGGGCTCCCTGTGTCACTCCTCTGGGTGGTTCCTTGTGGTCCCAGCGATTCTACGTGCTCTAGGCACTGTGTCTATTGAAGTCGTTGTTGTTATACCATTGTTTTAGTAAATGGTTCGGTCTCCCCCTGGAGCCCGTTGTATATTTTGCTACTTACGTACATTCTATTGATTATGTATTGTGTGCTTTATGTTCTAATCTCGTGTCGAGATTAGTAGAGAGTGTTTTAGTAATAAATACATATTTTTACATAACACTTGTGTGGTTCTCCTTTCATTTGGTCATTCAAGGGTGAGATTCTGGTAAAACAAGCTGCTTTAAATTCCTTCAAGATTAAGCCTGAAGGCTGCTCTCCATAGCTACCACTAGGATAGCTTTCATAAAGGTTATTTTTGACCTCATACATCATAAGGGTCGTGTGGCCTGGTACAAGGTGCCCACTTTAACTAGTGGACAGCATATACCAACCCACCTTCTAACACTTTTGGTCCAGATCATAAGACAGTCGACTATATAACGACCCCAATAGAATATATTATCATTCCAAGGTGTGCCCTTCGTGCCCCAGATCAGCTCCCTCTCCAGCCACCCCATGAAGAGGCAGGCGTACGAGGGAGCAAATCTGGAACCCATCTCAGTCCCTTTAAGTTGTCGGGACCACACATCTTTAAATAAGAACACATTGTTTGTAAGGATGAGCTCTGTCATTTCAAGCAGCAAGTTCGTATGTTCCCAAAAACTAGCTGATCATTGATTCAAAGTCTGTCTTAGGGCTGCCAATCCATAGTCATGTTCAATACTCGTATATAGTGAGACCACGTCTAAGGTCACTAATGTCATCTCAGGTCCCCAAGTAATATCTGCTAGTAGGTTAAGTTTATGCTTGGTGTCTTGACCATAGGAGGGTACGGTTTTTCACAAAAGGTTGCAAAAATACATCCAAGTATTCTGATAGACGCTCAGTTGGGCCCCCGATGCCCGAAATCATCGGTCTACCTGGAGGGAATGGTAGGTTTTTATGGACCTTCGGAAGTGTGCATATGCATGGGTATCTAGGATGATCCACATGTAGAAAGAGAAATTCATCCTCATTCAATAAGCAATTGTCACGCCACTTCTTAAGGTTCTGGTTAATCAAGGTCATTAGATTGAAAACCGGATTGCTCCCCAGCTTTTCATAACAAGATCTGTCATTGAGTTGTGATAGTATCTCTAACTCATAATCCTTAGTCTCCATTAACACAATGTTGCCACCCTTGTCCGCCTCCTTTAGTGTGATAGTGTCATTATTCTGGAGTGTCCTAAGAGCCAATCGTTCCCCAGGGCTTAAGTTATCCCTTGACACATAGTGTTTAGCAGTGTGTTGTCTTAGTTTTAGTATGTCCAGGTCTGCACAGACTTGGTCAAAAAAAGTGTCAATGTTGTTAATCCCACTGGTTTGTGGTGTCCATCTAGATTTATTCCTGAGCCCACTGTCTATGCTCTGGTCAGTCACTACATCTAGGTCATCCAGAACATTAGAAACAGTCACAGGGTCTTCCTCAAGATGTGATATCGATAATAGCATAACAGTGTCATGTATATCCTGAATAGATGATTCACAACATTCAAGACTCTCAGTGTATGGCTGCATACCAGTATTCAATTAAAAAACCTTTTTCAGTTTTAGGCACCTTGTGAATTTGTACAAGTCAATCTTCATTTTACAGATATCCCCATATGTCTCAGGACAGAAACCCATCCCTTTTTTAAGTAAGGATTCCATATCAGGGGTAATCAAAGCAGTAGACAAATTCACAATAGAAACATCCTGAATCTGACATTCCTTCATTTCTTTTTGTCCCAGTATCTCGTGGGCATTCCCTTTTTCTCTCCCATTTGTCCTGCCTCTTCTCTTACCCCTTCTCCTCTTCTTTGGTTCTCTGTTCTCGGGGGTAGCTCCCTGTTGCCCATCTTAATTCTTAAAACTTCCCTTAAATACGGATTCCCTCCCACATTTTGGGGTGTGCTCCCATTGGCCCCCTCTGGTTCACCATCACTGCTTGATGGGATACTGATTGATGTACTACGGTTACTGGAAGCATCATCGTGTGTTTTTTCCACATCTGTTCTTATCATGTGATCATATTTCCTAGAGAAAGCAAAAACTCTCTCATTTTTGTAGTCAATCTCATCTCTTTTTAATTTCCTTGCCTTCCTTTGCTTAACATCCTCCTGCTGTTTGCTGATAATGTTATTGGCTCTTAGAACACTCCAGAATAATGACACTATCACACTAAAGGAGGCGGACAAGGGTGGCAACATTGTGTTAATGGACACTAAGGATTATGAGTTAGAAATACTATCACAACTCAATGACAGATCTTGTTATGAAAAGCTGGCGAGCAATCCGGTTTTCAATCTAATCACGTTGATTAACCAGAACCTTAAGAAGTGGCGTGACAATTGCTTATTGAATGAGGATGAATTTCTCTTTCTACATGTGGATCATCGTAGATACCCATGCATATACACACTTCCGAAGGTCCATAAAAACCTACCATTCCCTCCAGGTAGACCGATCATTTCAGGCATCGGGGGCCCACCTGAGCGTCTATCAGAATACTTAGATGCATTTTTGCAACCTTTTGTGAAAAACGTGCCCTCCTATGTTCAAGTCACCAAGCATATACTTAACCTACTAGCAGATATTACTTGGGGACCTGACATGACATTAGTGACCTTAGACGTGGTCTCACTATATACGAGTATTGAACATGACTATGGATTGGCAGCCCTAAGACAGACTTTGAATCAAAGATCAGCTAGTTTTTGGGAACATACGGACATCCTGCTTGAAATGACAGCACTCATCCTTACAAACAATGTGTTCTTATTTAAAGATGTGTGGTACCGACAACGTAAAGGGGCCGCAATGGGTTCCAGATTTGCTTCCTCGTATGCCTGCCTCTTCATGGGGTGGCTGGAGAGGGAGCTGATATGGGGCACGAAGGGCACACCTTGGAACGATAATATCTTCTATTGGGGTCGTTATATAGACGACTGTCTTATGATCTGGACCGGAAGTATGGAACGATTGAAGGACTTTTGCACATACCATAACAGTAACACATGCAACATTAGCTTTACATACCAGTACAGCAGGGATAACATTGTTTTCCTTGATGTTGAGCTGTACATTGAAAATAACAAAATAGAGAGCAGACTCTTCCGTAAACCAACATCGTGCAACTCCATCTTACACACTTCAAGTGCACACCCAAAATGTCAAATTGATGGTATCCCCTTTGGGGAGATGACCAGGGCCAGACGCAATTGCAGCAATGATAAGGAATGTGAGACAGTACTCAACTAAATTGAATTGAGTTTCCTTCGCAGGGGATATAGTAGCCAGGTGTTGAATGCTGCAAGAAAGCGTATCGCCAAGACAAGCAGATCAGGGACACTCTCTACTAAACAACGGAAATACACAGGACAGAACAAAGTGATACTCATAACGAATACAATAGACTTTCCTCTCAGTTCAGGAAGTACTTACAAAAACACTGGCATTTACTTACCACAGACCGACTACTTAAGGACCACATCTCTGTAAGACCTAACATTACTTTTTGAAGGGGGAGAACTCTCAGAAATCTCCTTAGCCCGAGCTATCCCAAACACAAACCCAAAGAGAACTGGCTTACTATGCACATGCCCGGTTTCTACAAGTGTGGACATTGCGGGATGTGCAGACATACAATGCACAAAACAAAGCAATTTATGGTTAAAGATGTGGGCAACTTTGACATCAATCATAACATCACGTGTAACACCAAATATGTTGTGTACCTTATTTTCTGTAAATGTGACCGAACATATGTCTATATGTCTTATATGTATAGTGTGTGCCTAAGGTTCATCTAATTAAAATATCAGACTGGACAACCCAGTGTAGGAACCTTATAAATAGATTATTATCATATGAAATGCCACAAAAAAAACTGCACAGTAGCTCAAAGCCGCGCGCATACCGAAAAACCGTGAAGTGCACGATTGTCTCAACCTAATATAAACTTATTTTGACGTGTGCTTAAGTGGTTGTCTATTTACTTACTTTTATACTATCATGCAACTTCCTCTGATGTGTCTGTAAAACTTACCTTTTGTCCCGAAGTTTAGTCCTGAATTTTGACCTGTCCTGAATTTTTGTCCTGAATTTTGACCCTTTGTCCTGAATTGTTACACTCACCGTCCTGAATTTGCACCCATGCCAGTTGGTCACCCTTGCTGGAATGCGCAATACAAGCATGCACGTGGTATTTCATTAGCGCCAGCCATAGGCTGCGGAGCTCTGTACAGGTTCGAAGTCACTGACCCCGTGACATAGTAAATCTAAGTGGGGTGGCTTCTTAGAGGGAAAGTGGGCTATTTACTATGTCATGAATAACTCGACGCCGCGTCAGGGGTTGTAAGCTCTACATAAATGCAGTTTAAATTGTGAATGCAGCTGGAAATGTGCGACACACCGGTTCCGATTGTTTGTTTTTGGAGATGCGTTGCTTTCAGTGTATTTCTTTGCCTCCTATTCCATTGGTCTGACTCTGGCTCTTCATTAGCCCGAATGTGCCTCCTCCACTCTCTTGCTGGTGCACTTTCTATTCTCTAATCCTCTGTCCCTACAGTAAGGCGCTGTGCTCCAGGCGGGGTGGACTGGAGTGGAAGACTTTTAATAATGTAAATCAGTGATCATCAGATATGTAGCTGGCCATGGCCCCTGTAATGTTGCCGAATCATGGAATAATCTATTGTTTCGGATCACACAGGGGGAGGCAACTGCCGACCCCCATGTGCATGACATGAGTGGGAGTGACTGGTGTACGCCAGAAAAAAAGTGATAAAGAGCCCGGGGCTCCGGACGTGGTTAGTTGTCTGACCACTCTGATACCAGAGACTCCATGTGGTCATTTGCATGCAAGGTGGGGCCTCATCACTGTAATGTTATGTTCCTCTCAATAAAAGCGCTGCACTCTCAGCATTGTGTAAGGCTTGTTTATTTAATTAACTTCTTCTTTTACAGGAGAGCGCCGGGAAACGCGTCCGTACCGCTCTAATCTCGGCGCTGAATCGGCGCCCAAAATGGCGGCCGCGCTCTACGTCATCGCGCGGACGCGCGACTACTAGAGCGCGACACTACAATCACCAACACCACATTGGCGACGAGGTGGCCACGGTACCCACAGTGTGCCCGCCCACCCCAAATCCAGCTGCACCCGTGCGGCCCCAGCTCACTGCCAGCACCGTTCCGCTGCCTCTCTTTCGCTCCCTGGACGCCGAGCGGGAGATCGCAGCTCACAGCCAGCACCTCCTGCTGTGTCCGACGTGTGCAGGGTGCGTCTTCCGCTCCAGGAACCACCAGCCTGCCACGTCTCTGCCCGATCTGTTGGTCCCAAGTTGCGGGGCCCCATCCTCTTGTCGGCCATACTGCTTCCCGCAGAGGCCGCACCAGCGCAGCGACACATGGGGAGGCACCCCGACCTCCGATTGCTCGGCTGAGCTACAGCTTCTCCACTCTGCCCGCCAGGACCACATGCGACACAAAAAAAAACACAAAAACAACAAACTAACAAAAAAAAACAGAACTCGAATGGACAGTCCATAAAGAATAAAGGACACCAGATACTCTGTATACACTGCGCAGAGAGGCTGATATTGCTCCAGCAACTGTCCAGAAAAGGCCCAGGACAATATAAGCCTACTGCAAGGAGGATGCCACCCTGCTGAGCACCCAGGCCAGTGAACCCCCCCCTGCTAGCCAATTCTATATTAAGATACTCAGCATCACTGGGTTTTACTCTGATCTGTAGTTTGAGGGGACGTCCCATCTACCGTCGTGGCATGCCACTTTCGCCCTCATGGCGTCAGTCCCACCACTGGAGCCTTTCCCCATCACAAGACCCCCACCCTCTCAAGCTGCGCGATGGAAGGCGTGGGTTGAACGCCTAGAAACATACTTTGAGGCCGTTGAGATCCCAGCTGCACGCAGACGCCCGATGCTTCTTGACTTAGGAGGGGCCGACATTCACAAAATTTCAAAGAGCATAGCTGAAGCAGGTCCCCCGCGGAACTACGCCACCCTGAGAGACGCCATCACTGCGCACTTTGAGCCGTATGCCAACCCTGACTATGAGCGGTTTCTTCTACGCCAAGTGTGACAGCTGACAGACGAATCAGTAGATGTCTTCTATGGGTGGTTGAGAGAGCTAGCCAGCACCTGCACTCTTCCGGATGATGACGACGAAGTCAGAGCCCAGTTCATTCAAAGGTGCGCCTCCTCCAAACTGCGTGAGTGCATCCTGCAAGTACACAATATGTCCATGCGAGACATCTTGACGCTAGTGAAGGAAGTGACCCGCTTAGGGTCACCCGGGTCACTCGCGACCACCTCTCAGCCTTCCATACAAATGAAGAGTCGGTCAGACAGTAGAGAATACAAACCAAAGTTATTTATTAGTATGCGCTCGAACGGAGTCCGGTCTGACCAGCCTCCTTAGATAGCTGACGAGGGACTGACCCTCACCAACATAACATCAGATATTATACATTTCCAATACCCAACAGGACCTGCCCAGACTGGAAATTTCAAGTTGGAGCAGGTTAACAAAGGAGGCACAGAAGGATGAGCTACACTCCTGGGACCGGGTACATGCTATCTCAGCTTCAAGGTTATTCTGCCCGGGCCCAACTCTCTGAGAGTGGGAGCATGGCTACCTACGAGGAAAGGCATGCAAAAACAGAATGATCTATTCATTAGTGCAGCGAAGCTCAACCTTGAATGATAAAGAGAAACAATCAAGGCTGCTTTCTGCTGAGGCAGACAGTATGAGACAGAAGCTTCATTTCGATCATGGCACAAAATGGCGGCTGAATACAAAATGGTGCCGCAAATGCTAACTTAATTCGCACGATGCTAGAAGGAGTCAGCTAGACGCATTTTCAGTCCAACAGACCCTCCTTTTAGCATTTGCTAACAATTTTGTCTAATGTTGTATGCAAAGTAAAAGGACTATTAGTATATGCCAGTACACACATTGTTAATATTCAAAAATACCCTCATCAACAGCCATGAGGTCGTGGACAGCCTGCATCATCATGCCTGAAGACTTAGCATCATGTATTGAGGTCTTCGGAGTGGGTGTTAACTTTCCAACACAGTAAGCACAGCAAGCAGGAAGGCAATGTGCGCATAGACATAATGTGAAAATGACACCTGCAATTGCTATCAGAAAGATAAGAATCTTCCACCCCCAAGAGGCTACTAAGCCCCAGAACCAACCAGAAAGTGTCCAAGCACCAATCTCTTGGTGGATATGAGATGCGAGCCTATGCAACTTCTGTATTGCAGCGTATACATTAGGAGCATGGTCCAATATGTACACACAGCAACTACTGCCGATGACGCGGCAAGCTCCACCCCGATCTGCTAGTATGACGTCTAACACCATCCTTTTCTGTAACGCAACAAGTCTCATAGCCTGAAGCTCAGCTGTAATGTTGGTCAAGATCCCTGCCGTAGTGGTAATGACCCCTTCCACCACCCTAGTGAGCCTATGGATATTAAGGCTATTGGACATGGGGCCCCATGACCACTAGAGCGCGACACTACATATCTCCCTTCTTTACGGAACACACAACAACAACATAACATCTTGATAAAAGTATAAGAGTCTCTCGGCCTGAAGTTACTTCACTTCTCCCAGATCATAGTCTCTGTATTTGGCTGGCCTTACCACTGTTCTCCCTGCCTGTGTACGTCTTACCGGAGTGGAGGTGGAACTTTCCACCCTTCCTTCTGCTCGGCTTGCCAGTGTCTCTCCAAGTCCTTTAGGGCTCTCTCTCTCGGGAGTCTTGCCTTTGTCCTCCTGCCATTCATCTGCGATGAGATTTTCGATCCTCTTCCTGCTCCACCCTATTTCCTTCTACCCCAAGGTCCCTCTCTCCTTCTCCTGGGGCTGCGTTTCCTGCAGGTGAACTTGGGTTCTCTTGTGTCCTTGATCTTTCCTCTCTGTCCCACTGCAGTATCTTATTGCACTTGGACATGCGATCTTGCGACCAGACGTTCCCATCACTTAGCAAGGCTGCTCTGTTGTACACCTGTTCAACTTTCATGGGCAAGCTGTATTTGCTGTCTCCTTTCCTCCTTAATTGGGCAAGTTTGACTCTGACCCACTCCCCTTTTCCAGGGACGTCCCCTTCACATTGCGTCTCTTATTGTACTGCTCAGTGTATGTTCTCTGTGCTCTCTCCAAGTTGTGGTGAACTACTGCCGGGGACCATTTACTTGTGACAGTCTTTTCCTTCCATGCTAGATTGTCCTTAGTGAACGGATCACGTCCCCTTAGGATTTGGAACGGGCTGTATCCTGTGCCAGTCGGTGTGATTCGGTAGGCCCACAGCATACTCCTCACTTCCTTCTCCCAGTCCTTCCCCACTCCTATGGCTGATTGTATGGAACCCATTATTACTCGGTTAAACCTTTTGGCCAGACCATTTCCCGCCGGATGGTAGACCGATGTGTGTTTGATTTGGACGCCATTTCGTTCCATGTAATGGTTCCACTTATCCGATGTGAATTGAGGTCCATTGTCACTCAAAATGGAACGGGGGATGCCCTCTCTGAGGAAGGTAGCTGTGAGAAACCTAAGAACTGTCTCTGTATCCATCACCTCCTGTATATCCAATTCGGGCCACTTTGAATACCGATCTATGAGAACTACTACGTATTTCGGGGTTCCCTCTGCATCCAACACTGGACCAAGAATGTCTATTGACAGTTCCTCCCAAGGGTTGGCAGGGTTGTCGAACTTCCCTAGTGACGGGCGTAGTAACGTTTGTGATTTATCCGCTCTTTGGCACTGGTCACATTCTCGAACATGCCTCTCGATATGACTGTCCATTGCGGGCCACCAGTACATCTGTTTGGTTCTCAACTTCGTCTTCACAATGCCCAAGTGCCCTTCGTGTAACACTGCTAACAGGTGTGGTATTAACGACGCGGGGGGAACTACTCTCTCTCCTCTAAACAGGAATGTACCCTGGTCTCCTACAGATAACTCCTCCCGCACTTCAAAGAATTTCCTCTGTTCCGCCTTCAGGTGCCTTTTTTCGAGCCACCCTTGTAGTATGAAGTCCTTGATTTCCTTGACGTCCTTGTCAATTTCATAGGCTTGTTTCCATTCCTGACCGCTTATAACTATTTCATGATCTTCCATGAATGCCACCCTGACTTCGTCCTCGTCCGTACTTGCAGGAGCTTCCTCCATAGCTGAAGCTCGGCTGAGGTAATCTGCCACTTTATTCTTGGCTCCTGGGATGTATTCCACATCATACCTGTAGTCTAACAATTTCAGGGTCATTTTTGCGATGCGGGGTGTGGCGCTCGCGTGCCCGCAGGACGTTAGTACTTTGACTAGGGGTTTGTGGTCCGTTTTGAGTTGAAATCTTGTGCCCCATATAAATTGGCGGAATTTCGCCATGGCCCATACCACAGCCAGCATCTCTTTTTCTATCACGCTGAACTTCTGTTCTGTTGGTGATAATGCTCTCGATGCAAAGCTGATGGTCGCCAGCTCTCCGTTCATCCTTTTCTGCATAAGAACTGCCCCTAGGCCTTTGTCGCTCGCGTCTGTGGTCAAAATGGATTCTCCTTGCGGATCATATCCTTGTAGGGGAACTGCTTTGCTGATATCCTCCTTGATTTTCTGAAACTCCCCTTGCGCCTCCTCGGTCCACCTGAAGGCTGTTTTGTCTCGTATGAGTAGTCGCAGGTGGTGTGTCTTGGTGGCGAAGTGTTGCACGAATTTGCTGTAATATTCGGCCATCCCTAAGAATGATCTCACTTCTTCCTTGCTCGTTGGTGCAGGTGCTTCACACATCGCTTTGACATTGGCGTGTTTGGGCGTGATGCCTTGGTCACTGATCTCATGACCCAAGTATGTTACCGACGCCATTCCCAATCTGCACTTCTCCCATTCTGCCGTCAGGCCGTTCCTTTCTAAGATTTGTAACACCGTTGCTAGCTTTTTGTTGTGGTCGGCTTGGTCTTTGCCCATTACCAACATGTCGTCTTGGAAGTATTGTACTCCCTCTATATCCTTGAACAGTTTGTGCATCAACTTCTGGAATACCGCCGCTGCTGATGCCAGGCCAAAAGGCATCCGGCGGAATTGGTAGCATCCAAATGGTGTTATGAAGGATGTAAGTTTCCGGCTCGTGTGATGCAGGGCTATTTGATGATATGCCGAGGCGAGATCCACGGTAGAAAACCATTTTATACCCTTTGTCTTTGCCAGCATTTTGTCTATTCTGGGTAATGGGAATTTTTCCACTATTATGCACTTGCTCAATTCGCGCAGGTCCACGCACAACCGAACTTTGCCGTTGGGTTTCCTCGCTACCACCAATGGGGCCAGCCATTCCGAACTGTTTATTGGTTCGATGATCCCTTCGTCTTCCAATCTTTGTAGCTCTTGTTGTACTGCTTCTCTGATTGCTAGCGGTATGTTCCTCACTTTGTGGGATACTGGTTTGGCATTTTCCTTAAGATCAATTCTGTGTGTAAATTTCGTTAGTTTTCCCACTCTGCCTCCGAATACTGTGGGGAATTCGCCTTTCATCCTTTTGAAGTTTGATTGGTTGTCTGCGCTGGTCATCAGGACTTGCGTGTCCCCTCCTGGGTTCAATTGTATGCCCAACTCGCCTTGATCCATCCATCCAAGAACAGAAGGCCCTTTTTCAGCCACGTATAATTTGCACTCTGCGCTGCGATTCTTGAACTCGAATTTCAGGACTCGATATCCCACCATCGGGATGGGTTCCCCTGTGAATGTGACCGGACGTATGTCTGGGGGTTCGAGGTGTGATCCCAGGCTGGGTTTGAAGTTCTCGCTCCACACCGTCCGTTGAATGATGGTATACGGAGATCCGGAGTCCGCCACCATTTTGATCCGAACTCCTCCCACTACCATGTCGCATTGTGGTTTCTTGGAGCGGCTGCCTTCTATGCCTAGCACCTGTCCTTCAATGCACAGCACATTGTCTTTTTCTTCTTCTCCTTCTTCTTCTTCACCTCCCCCGTCTTGTGCTACGTACTTGACCGTTGACCTCTTCACCTTGCGGCGACACACCTTTTCATAGTGCCCTACGATTCCGCAGTACATACATTTGGCTCGGAAGGCCGGACATCGTTTATCATATGCCGCGTGGGATGGACTGCCGCACCTGTAGCATGTGGTTGTGCCCTCCTTGTTCGGTTTCTGTGCTTGTGTGGATCGTGGAGTCCATCTGTTCTGTGCTCTCCCTTCTGCCGCCATCTTTTTTCCTCTCTCTGGCGGTTCGGTTTCCGTGACTCTGTTGACCATGGGCCGCTCTGTATTTTCTTTTTTCGCTGCCTCAGCACATCTCTTCGATAGTTCCGCCTTTTTCACCATGGCTATGACTTCCTTCAGGGTAGCGTCCCCATTCACCCACAGTTTATCTTGGATCGCTGTGTTCTTCGTGTGCATGACAATTTGGTCTTTGATAAATTCGTCGTGCAAGGCAACAAATTTGCATGTGATCGCTAACTTCTTTAACGCCGCAACGTAGTCGTCTATGGACTCATCCCCTGCTTGTTTCCTCTGTTGGAAGTTATATCTGTCAATGGACGTGCACACCGCCGGTCTGTAATGGTTGTTTAGGTCTTCAATCGCGTGTTGGAATACGTCGTCATCTGCGTCCGGCCGTTGTGTGGGGACCAGGTTCTGGAAGACTCTGATTCCCTCCGGGCCTAAGTTGTGGAGCAATATTCTTTTCTTCCTCTTGCTGGGGAATGCTTCTCCACTTTCATCTTCTATGGCCTCTAGATAGTTCATGAAGTATTCTCTCCAATCTTCCCATTTCATCAATGGTTCGCCTGGTTTTGGTAGGAAGGGTATTGGTGTCGTGAGTGAAGACGCCTGCGCACACATTGCGGTGCTCCTTTCCAGTATAGCTTCGTCTCCCCTTGGACTGCCTGGTGCACCTGTGCTTCTGGGATGTGAGCGGTCTTGATGGGGCCCTGAGGCTCCCCCGTCGCTGTGCTGCACCGCTTCCGCCAGGGCCCTGGATGTCCTATAGGAGGATCTGGAGGGGTGACGATCTGCTTCCCCGTGTGTTCTACCCTCCTATGTTGCAGGCTGTGTACACTCTCTTGATTGCGACTACCTGCTCCGTGGGTGCTGGCTTGCGGTAGTGCTGTCCTCTGCCACGCTCTCCTGCTGTGTCACGGCCCTTAGCCAGTGGTCTTCGTGGCCTGCCTTGCTGAGTACTCCGGTGGGTCCTTGTGTCGCTCCTCTCCTTATTTATTTATTTATTTATTTATTTATATTTTTTCTGGTCCCAGTCTCGTCGCCACTGTAATGTTATGTTCCTCTCAATAAAAGCGCTGCACTCTCAGCATTGTGTAAGGCTTGTTTATTTAATTAACTTCTTCTTTTACAGGAGAGCGCCGGGAAACGCGTCCGTACCGCTCTAATCTCGGCGCTGAATCGGCGCCCAAAATGGCGGCCGCGCTCTACGTCATCGCGCGGACGCGCGACCACTAGAGCGCGACACTACAATCACCAACATCACATTGGCGACGAGGTGGCCACGGTACCCACAGTGTGCCCGCCCACCCCAAATCCAGCTGCACCCGTGCGGCCCCAGCTCACTGCCAGCACCGTTCCGCTGCCTCTCTCTCGCTCCCTGGACGCAGAGCGGGAGATCGCAGCTCACAGCCAGCACCTCCTGCTGTCTCCGACGTGTGCAGGGTGCGTCTTCCGCTCCAGGAACCACCAGCCTGCCACGTCTCTGCCCGATCTGTTGGTCTCAAGTTGCGGGGCCCCATCCTCTTGTCGGCCATACTGCTTCCCGCAGAGGCCGCACCAGCGCAGCGACACATGGGGCGGCACCCCGACCTCCGATTGCTCGGCTGAGCTACAGCTTCTCCACTCTGCCCGCCAGGACCACATGCGACACAAAAAAAAACACAAAAACAACAAACTAACAAAAAAAAGCAGAACTCGAATGGACAGTCCATAAAGAATAAAGGACACCAGATACTCTGCATACACTGCGCAGAGAGGCTGATATTGCTCCAGCAACTGTCCAGAAAAGGCCCAGGACAATATAAGCCTACTGCAAGGAGGATGCCACCCTGCTGAGCACCCAGGCCAGTGAACCCCCCCCTGCTAGCCAATTCTATATTAAGATACTCAGCATCACTGGGTTTTACTCTGATCTGTAGTTTGAGGGGACGTCCCATCTACCGTCGTGGCATGCCACTTTCGCCCTCATGGCGTCAGTCCCACCACTGGAGCCTTTCCCCATCACAGGACCCCCACCCTCTCAAGCTGCGCGATGGAAGGAGTGGGTTGAACGCCTAGAAACATACTTTGAGGCCGTTGAGATCCCAGCTGCACGCAGACGCCCGATGCTTCTTGACTTAGGAGGGGCCGACATTCACAAAATTTCAAAGAGCATAGCTGAAGCAGGTCCCCCGCGGAACTACGCCACCCTGAGAGACGCCATCACTGCACACTTTGAGCCGTATGCCAACCCTGACTATGAGCGGTTTCTTCTACGCCAAGTGCGACAGCTGACAGACGAATCAGTAGATGTCTTCTATGGGTGGTTGAGAGAGCTAGCCAGCACCTGCACTCTTCCGGATGATGACGACGAAGTCAGAGCCCAGTTCATTCAAAGGTGCGCCTCCTCCAAACTGCGTGAGCGCATCCTGCAAGCACACAATATGTCCATGCGAGACATCTTGACGCTAGTGAAGGAAGTGACCCGCTTAGGGTCACCCGGGTCACTCGCGACCACCTCTCAGCCTTCCATACAAATGAAGAGTCGGTCAGACAGTAGAGAATACAAACCAAAGTTATTTATTAGTATGCGCTCGAACGGAGTCCGGTCTGACCAGCCTCCTTAGATAGCTGACGAGGGACTGACCCTCACCAACATAACATCAGATATTATACATTTCCAATACCCAACAGGACCTGTCCAGACTGGAAATTTCAAGTTGGAGCAGGTTAACAAAGGAGGCACAGAAGGATGAGCTACACTCCTGGGACCGGGTACATGCTATCTCAGCTTCAAGGTTATTCTGCCCGGGCCCAACTCTCTGAGAGTGGGAGCAGGGCTACCTACGAGGAAAGGCATGCAAAAACAGAATGATCTATTCATTAGTGCAGCGAAGCTCAACCTTGAATGATAAAGAGAAACAATCAAGGCTGCTTTCTGCTGAGGCAGACAGTATGAGACAGAAGCTTCATTTCGATCATGGCACAAAATGGCGGCTGAATACAAAATGGTGCCGCAAATGCTAACTTAATTCGCACGATGCTAGAAGGAGTCAGCTAGACGCATTTTCAGTCCAACAGACCCTCCTTTTAGCATTTGCTAACAATTTTGTCTAATGGTGTATGCAAAGTAAAAGGACTATTAGTATATGCCAGTACACACATTGTTAATATTCAAAAATACCCTCATCAACAGCCATGAGGTTGTGGACAGCCTGCATCATCATGCCCGAAGACTTAGCATCATGTATTGAGGTCTTCGGAGTGGGTGTTAACTTTCCAACACAGTAAGCACAGCAAGCAGGAAGGCAATGTGCGCATAGACATAATGTGAAAATGACACCTGCAATTGCTATCAGAAAGATAAGAATCTTCCACCCCCAAGAGGCTACTAAGCCCCAGAACCAACCAGAAAGTGTCCAAGCACCAATCTCTTGGTGGATATCAGATGCGAGCCTATGCAACTTCTGTATTGCAGCGTATACATTAGGAGCATGGTCCGGTATGTACACACAGCAACTACTGCCGATGACGCGGCAAGCTCCACCCCGATCTGCTAGTATGACGTCTAACACCATCCTTTTCTGTAACGCAACAAGTCTCGTAGCCTGAAGCTCAGCTGTAATGTTGGTCAAGATCCCTGCCGTAGTGGTAATGACCCCTTCCAACACCCTAGTGAGCCTACGGATATTAAGGCTATTGGACATGGGGCCCCAAAAGGGGACAAGGCCTTTCATAGCATCAGTGAACTGCTGCAAAGTAGTGTCTGTCTGATCTATGTCTTCTGTGTCAATAACTCTTCTAACGCAAGACAGATGGGCACTCCTACACCGTAATCGATGATCCCTATGGTAGTTGGATGGTGCTATATACACTGGGGGAAGGAGGAATGAGAGATAACATATTCCAGACCATCCCCGAGGAAGCCAAACATACGCCTGGGACCCACAAACAAAATAAACATTGTGAGGGGGTAGCAGAGGTGGGCTACTTTTTGTGCTCAGTACATAGGTGTAATTGCAATTACTCTCGCCCACTTGAACTTGTCCAAATCCTTGAACACAGAAACCCGCTGTTGTGTTTACCACCGGCACTGGCATTGCCTCATCGTGAGTAATATTGCGTATCTGGAAGGACTTAAAATATTCAGTGACATTAAACCCCTGGAAATCCAACATTTCATTTTGACGCCATGTTACATTTTGTTCTTTCTCATATATATTCATACAAGCTGTCGGGGACAATGTATCAGGGGCCCCTTGTTCTCCTGGGGTAAACCCCTGGTGGACACGTATATACTCCAAGACAGTGTCATAATCGGCTAATGTCATATTCACAGTATCTAAATGGAAATGAGTATATACCATAGTAAACAATTGGAACCATGCCTCACAACTCCCGAGGTAGGAGAAAGGCATGGACAACAATACATCGTTTTTGTGGGTCATGGAAGGGAGCAGTCCACAGATCCAACAATTCGTGACATTGGACATGCCATGCGCCTGGTGGAGCATCTGCAAGAAAACGTTATCTACATATGTTTTTCTGTGTTCACCTTTGTGAGGAGCCAGAGTGACAAACATGTGCTCAGGGGGAACAGGCGTTGTACCAATCAAAGAGTGCACAGGGTATTTTTCCTCCAGAAACCACATTACTCCAAGTATTGCTATTAAGGAGATCAGAACAATTACTATAAAAACTATCTTACTCCTTTTGGACCAGGTGGGCCAACCAACCCCGTCCCTCTCTGAACGAGGTGCTGCAAAAGGCTGTTCCTCCTCAACAATTGGGCGACCAAAAGGATACATTGTTGTTAAAGGGAAAGAAATGCAATGCAATGGGACAGGCGGCAAAGAAACGAGAGAATGGGCAAAAGTTCCCAACGTCCGTCAGAGCCTCACTGGCAGACTCCTATTGTTCATCTACGGTGGTGTTGTTGAGCACTTTCGGTGGAGCTGCGCGATCGCAGCCCTTTCTGAAGAAATCCCACGTCGTTCAGGGTAGTGCACCCCCCCCCCCCTTTTCCGGGGAAGCACGTCGAATTCACCCTGTCTAATGTCTGAACAATGCACCAATCTCCCTTTCCCTAAACTACCGTTGGTACCACAGGCAAGGTACACCCTATTCTTTTTCCTCGCAGTCCATCCCTACTAGTCTGACTTCTCCTTTGGTGCACTGTTCCTCCGTCGGGGACGCAAATTGTACCTAGATGCTCCAGGCACAGAGGGGTCTGCAAACAGGGGCTCAGACACAGAGGGGCCAATGGACTGGGGCTCAAGCACAGATAGGCCAGCAGGCTGGGGCTCCTGGATGGCTTTGATGTCAGGTGGCACTGCCTCGTTCAACACTGCGTTGCTCTCTTCCTCTGAGTGTGCCCACGTCAGCCGTGCACCCGAGAAAGGAACAAAACAGGGCACTTGCTCTGTTACAGAATCGCCAACTCCATCAAGCACCCACTGATCGTAAGGTAAAGGGAGGGGCACCCTACGACAGTGGTTGGAGTGTATCCAGTTCTTCCGGCCGGCCACCTTCACAGCTGAGCGAGTAGCGAGAAGGACCTGTGTGGGCCCCTTCCAGTGCGGCTCCAAACTGCCTTTCCTCTGGAAGTGTCTGGTCAGGACAAAGTCGCCAGGCTGAATATCGTGCCCGGGCCCCTCTGGTGTTGATGGCAAGGCCATGTGGACCTGTTGGTGAATAGAACGCAAACTTTTAGTCAACTCATACAAGTAATCCACTAACAAAGGGTATTCAATTTCGGAGAAACTGCGAGGACGCGGTACGCCCCAGACATTCGCCGGGCGTCCGAACACGACCTCATACGGTGACAATCCTGTCCCAGAGTGAGCCGTTGTTCTTGTAGACAAAAGGGCGAATGGTAAAGCATCTGGCCACTTCAATCCTGTGCTCTCCTGAATCTTTGCTAATTTCAGTTTGAGAGTACCGTTGTACTTCTCAACCAAACCTGCTGATTGTTGATGATTTGCAGCATGGAACTTCTGCCTAATGTGTAGGCCATCACAGACCAATTGAATGACTTTCGAATTGAAGTGACTCTTGTTGTCACTCCAAATCAAACTGGGCAAGCCGAAACGAGGGAAATACTCCTTCAAGAGTGCCTTCGCCGTTGCCAAGGCTGTATTCTCTTTAGTGGGATAAGCCTCAACCCATTTGCTGAATGCACAAACAACTACTAGCACGTATTTCAGATTGTTCACTCGTTCCATTTCGATAAAGTCCATCTGGAGGACCTCGAAAGGGAACGAAGGAGGTGTAAAATTACCCGGGGGCGTAGGGGTGCCTTTCCCCGGGTTATACATCATGCATACCATACAGTATTTCACCAGGTGAACAGCGGTCTTGGGGATATTGTCATTCTGCCGTACGGGGTCTAGCAGTTTGCATATGCCCTTGGCACTGATATGAGCTGGCCCGTGGGCCATAGTGACTACAGGGAGGACATAGGCGTCTGGTAGCATTCATCTCTGTTTCCCTGACTTATCCGTCCAACACCCATCCTCGTCTAAACGTGCTGTACTCTCCTGCCAGACCGCTAACTCCTCAATTGTTGCCTCACTTTGAATCTCCTTTACGCTGTCCAGTGTGTCCTCAAACATAGTGACTTTGGGCACCCACCTAGCAGGACCCGCCACAAACATCCTTTTCATCTTAGTTCGGGCTGTCTCCTTAGCTATCTGATCTGCAAATGCATTCCCCCTACCCACATCATCAGTGACTGCCTTGTGGGCACTGCACTTTATTTATGGCCAATTTCTTAGGGAGTGTCAGGGCAGACAGGAGCCTATGTATAAGGGGGCCATTCTGGATGCGTGTCTCATGGGAAGTGAGAAACCCTCTCTCTGCCCAGAGCAGCCCTAAATTACGGGCGACCCCGAAGGCATAATGGCTGTCAGTATAAATATTAACAGCCAGTCCCTCGCTCACTTCACAGGCTCTAATAAGGGCGACTAGTTCAGCTGCCTGAGCAGACTGATAGGGAACTCATGATGTTTCAACTACTGTATGCAGTGTGGTGAGAGCGTATGCTGCAGTGGTGGTGCCATCTGGTAATTTGAAACAAGAGCCATCGACATATAGCCATCGACATATAGTTCCCCTTGGGGGTCAGATAAGAGAACATCAGTCAGGTCTACCCGTCCCTTCGTCTCTTCCTCTGTCCGAAAAAGACAATCATGTATGTCTATTTCTTCACACTCAGAAGGGAGGGGCAGTAACGGGGCAGGGTTCAGAGTGGCACATCTTTTGATCGTGATATGCGGGGCGAAGAGAGTTAGCTCATAACCGGTCAGACGTGCACTGGTGAGGTGCTGTGTCTTGGTTTTATTCAAAATAGTATCCACAGCATGGGGGACCATAACTGTGAGGTCAGTATCAAGTACGAGCCCCGCCGATTGTCGGATAGAGACGGCCACAGCCGCGGCCGCTCTTAGACAGCTCGGGAGGGCTCTTGCGTCAGGGTCAAGCAAGGCTGAGAAATAAGCACACGGCCTCTGCTTACCTCCAAAGGCCTGTGTTAAGACAGAAAGCGCACAACCGGCCGTCTCGTGTACATACAGCACGAACGGCTTTGCATAGTCTGGCGTACCAAGCACAGGTGCAGAGCAAAGCGCAACTTTCAATTGCTCAAAAGACTGCTGACATTCATGCGTCCAGGGCAAGAGTTCATGCACATCTTTAGTGGTTAGTGCCAACAAAGGTTTTGTTAGTAACGAATAGTTAGCAATCCAGTACTGACAATAAGAAGTAATGCCAATAAAAGCGCGCACGTCCCTCTGAGTCTTAGGAATAGGCATTTTAACAATAGCACTAATACACTCTGGGGTCAATCTCCTACCCTCCTTCGACAATAGGTGACCTAAATAGGTGACCTCCTGTCGACAATACTGAAATTTAGAAAGGTACACCTTATGTCCATGGTGCGCCAAATGCAGTAATAATTGAACTGTACTTTTTCTACAACCTTCTTCAGTGTCAGAAGCAATAAGAAGGTCGTCCACGTATTGCAGCAAGACATTACCTGGGGGAAGCGAAAGGGTGTCCAATTGGGCTTTCAAGGCTTGACTATATATATTGGGACTCTCTGTATGGCCTTGAGGAGCCCGACAGAATCTAAAGCTTCTGCCAGCTAGGGTAAAACTGAACAAATATCGGCTATCAGGATGAATCGGGATGCTAAAGAACGCATTTTTCAAATCAATGACAGAGAAGAATTTAGCAGAGGAAGGAATCATTGTCAGAAGAGCGGTAATATCAGGGATGACCGGGAACTGAGGGGCCACTATATTATTAACTGCGCGCAAATCAATCACAAAACGATAAACATCTGGGAGGTCATCGGGGGAGTCTGAAGAAGCCTTTTTTAGAATTGGAAGAATAGGGCTATTACACACATTCGCAGTTGTCTCTTCAACCACACCTGACTCAATGAGATCTTGTATAATTCGCAGAAAAGCTCGCTCCCCCGCTTGTGGAATATTGTACTGGGGAATACGAGGCAGAATAGCATTGTCTTTAACTTTAATGGAAACCGGGGGAATCATCAACCGTCCCACATCTGTATCCCCAGTGACCCACAACGTGTGTGGCACATCCTTAAATTCAGCCGGGAGGGGTGCATCTTTGGACAGAGACTGCTTAGTACTACCAACGTTTGGGCCCATCGTCATGTAAACACCGTCCGGGGAACAAAAAATTGTAGCATGTAGTCTCTTTAATAAATCCAAGCCCATCAAATTTTCCCCACAATTAGACGTCAACAGAAACGGCGAATCCACAGTAAAGGGACCGATAGTCAAGGCAAGGGGTTTAGAAATGGGGCTCGCAACCGGCACACCAGAAAAGCCTACCGAAACATTATTTTGGAAAGACAGAGCTGCCCTGGGGACCAGCGAACGAGAAACCGAGCTATTCATTGCACCTGTGTCCACTAAGAATTTCTTAACTGAGCCTTGCAAATCTGCACAGATCTACAGGTATCTAGACTGGTCCCTCACCCTGTCCTTGGCTGTCCTAGCTGTGAGACATCCCTGTCACCTCGTCCAGATCATAACCATCATGATAATATTGTCTTCCTCGAGGATCGAACAACCCTGCGATGTCCCACCTTCCTGAGCCCTGTCCTGATCACTTACTCCACGACCCCGTCCATGAGAACCCCGTCCTCTAGGGGCCACGACTTTCTGTAATAACACTGGACACTCGCTATGCCAGTGCCCCTCCTCTTTGCAGTACGCGCACTGATTCGGTCTTACAGGCGCAGCATTCCTGCTAGTACGGGGAAGCTGCCGGGCTGGACCAGCACCACGACCCCTACCGTTTCCCCTAGATGCCTGCTGTAATAACACCTTCATCTTCAACTCCTTGTTCTTCTTCTCCACCTTCTCTTACTCCTCATTTTCCCTGTGTTCATAATACTGTGCCATACTCAATATAACGGAAGGGGAGGATGTCGTCCAAGTGCTCTCCGAAGCCTGCAACCGAGTCCCGATCTCTGGGAGCAGGTTCGTAACAAACCTGGTAATGAACAATCGGACACCTCCCTCCACAGACAAATCCTGTCCACTAAAATCCAAAAACACACCCTCGAACCGTGTGAAAAAATCAGACACACCCTCATCTTTCTTCTGACGACATGCCATTAACTTGTCCCAGTCTACTCTTCTCGTTGGAATAAGGGAGTGCATATAGGTAATAATTCGGCAGCGTAAAGCTAATATCTCGGCCTTGGGCTTCTCACCCGGCTTCCTGTCCTTGTCCCATGCTCTAATCTCGTCCCAGGTACCACCCAATTCCACAACGTGGTCCTGCGTATGCACCTGTCGCCAAATATCCACTGGCACTAACAAACCAAAGAACATTTCAATATCTGCTAGTGTCATCACTGTCGATTAGGCACCTTCCGTCAATTCTTTATAACACGCACTAGGATTCTTTCTAGGGTCGGGTAACTGAGTCTTAAGGGACAAAACCTCACTCCTTTTCCATGGAGTATAAACCCATTGTTCTTGAAAACGAGCCTCTACTCGCTGTCTGACAACAGCATCATGCTGATCACGCAACTCCGGTATTTCAGGGTGATAAATGGGGTGAACTTCCCTCATCGGAAACTGGGATCCTGTTGTCGGGCTCTTCTGAAGTAACCTACCTCGATAACCAACTAGCACTGCAACATTACCAAAAACTTTGTTAGGGGCCATGTCAGCAGCATACGCACGGTCCCGGATATCATAAATAATCTGGGGTGCTACACCTTGAAACACTGTTCCCACAATCCAATTAAAGTAGCCGACATGTGCTTAAGGGCATGTTGCTGTACGAACGGCTCATATTCTTTCAACACACTCTACACATCCTCCACACTGTAAATCGGATTTTGGGCCCACTGGGCGGCCTGATTAGCTACCATCTTTTTCTCTGCATCTCCCACATTAGATCGGATCAATACCCACCCCAATTGCTCCCTTGCAGTCGCCCAGTCCCTGTTGTCTAGTCCACGCACCGGCGTCCCAATACTCAGCAAGGTCGGGGAATTTAGAAGCGGGGAAGACACAGTAGCCGAAGGAGTGGGCACCAGAGTTATTAATGGCTGTGTAGTAAATGTCAGGGCTGGAGAGGGTGATGCCGTAACGATAGGAGCAGCAGGGAGACTAGCGGTCATTGTAACTGCAGGAGGCGAGACTAAAGAAGAGGCAGGGGGCGCAGTGGCCAAAGAGACTTGGTCGGCAGTAGAAGGAATGGGAGCAACAGGGACAGGAAGAATAGATGGCAGAGACTGTGGGACAACGGGATATATTTTCTGTGGCGCGTAAGGGAGTGGGGGTCGAGTCTCTAACAACTCCTCCACAAAGGGATCGCCTTCCTCACGGCAACATAGGATTTGTCACATTGCAATCAAAACTTTCTATCAGCACACTCTATACCTTTTTCTACTTTCTCTCTATCGTACGCTACTGCTTTCTGAGTCACTGTCTGCATTCTCGCTTTTCGGACCTCTTTTTCTGTTTTCATTTGCCTCTGCTTAGCTTCCCTCTGCCATACCTGAAGATAATCAAACATCAACTGCCTACTTCGTTTTGCAAACAATTTATCCTGCAGGAAATTCAGTTTTTGTTCATCAAAGGCACCTGTTAACGGCCAATGCAACTCGGCATTGTCCCTTGTATATTTGTACCATAATGTACTAAACATAATAGGGCCAAGGCCATGTTTAACATACATGTCAAAGTTCGGGGTGCCCTCTGGAGGCGCAGGTTGCCTTTCCTCCAATCGAGCATCAGCAGAACAACAACGGCACCCCACACAACACAACCTGCACAGGCAAGGCATCTTAAGAGAAAACAAGTTCACTATTCATGCCAGACAAATAATTTGCAAATATCTTCGCCAAAATCGGTCAGCAGACCTCATCAAATGCAAGTCAAAAATAGTAAAGAACCCAAAAACAAATCCAAGCGCTTGTCCAAAACCGATCCTCAGACCATACCAAACACAAACCAAAATGGCACCATAACCACAAAAAACCAAACAAACTCACCTGGTGCACACAGGTCAGGCGAATTTATTCTCCGTTGCCGACTCTTCGGACCAAACGGTCAAATCCAAGGGATTTGCCGTTTAGGACCCCAGCCGGGATGACCAGTGGACGAGGCACCGTGCAAGACTCTCTCGTGCAGGGATCCCCGGTCCGCCCATCCGACCCAACGTGGCCCCTTTCTCCTCACCCGTCCGCGGGCAAAGATGGGTCACTCGCCCGATGGGGTCCCTGTTCGGGAGCCAACAGAAGGAAGTGACCCGCTCAGGGTCACCCGGGTCACTCGCGACCACCTCTCAGCCTTCCATACAAATGAAGAGTCGGTCAGACAGTAGAGAATACAAACCAAAGTTATTTATTAGTATGAGCTTGAGCGGAGTCCGGTCTGACCAGCCTCTTTAGATAGCTGCCGAGGGACTGACCCTCACCAACAGAACATCAGATATTATACATTTCCAATACTCAACAGGACCCGCCCAGACTGGAAATTTCCAGTTGGAGCAGGTTAACAAAGGAGGCACAGAAGGATGAGCTACACTCCTGGGACCGGGTACATGCTATCTCAGCTTCAAGGTTATTCTGCCCGGGCCCAACTCTCTGAGAGTGGGAGCAGGGCTACCTACGAGGAAAGGCATGCAAAAACAGAATGATCTATTCATTAGTGCAGCGAAGCTCAACCTTGAATAATAAAGGGAAACAATCGAGGCTGCTTTCTGCTGAGGCAGACAGTATGAGACAGAAGCTTCATTTCGATCATGGCACAAAATGGCGGCTGAATACAAAATGGTGCCGCAAATGCTAACTTAATTCGCACGATGCTAGAAGGAGTCAGCTAGATGCATTTTCAGTCCAACACTAGGGCGTTCAAAAGAGCTATCCAAGGCCCAGGCGGCTCACATGGACCCACACTCTTCAACTCCCATCAAGGAAGAACCAGTCAATGTCATCCAAACTGAGACGTGCGGAGGTAAGCCAAAGTCCACCAAACCACCTCTGAACCCTAACAAGCAAGGACCGTAGAGTCGCACATGCGGATGGTGCGGAGGCCCGTACCCCCACAATGGAACCTGCCCTGCTAATGGCAAAATGTGCAGTGTGTGGTAAACAAAACAACTTCTCCAAAGTCTGCCGCTCTTCGCAAGGACGAAGGTTCAGAGGCTCACAGAAAATGGTGCGCACAGTAGAGCCGCACCCGGACGAGATGTCGGATAGCGACATGGACGAAGATGAAACAACCGTCGTCCACATGGTGAGAACACTGGATACTCTCAAGGCCACCCACCAGACCGCCCCGATGAGCAAGATCGGAGTGCAAGACCACCCAATCGCAGCTCTCATAGAAACAGGAGCAGTGGCGGCTGGTGACATTTAAAAGTGGTGTGACGCAAAAGTTGGTCATGAATTTTACTGACATTTTACTGGAGGGTTTTCGGGGAGGGTTCCCCCAAGAATCTTTTTAAAAGAGTGGCAAATAATGCATTTAAAGCAAATTACGAATTTAATGAGAGAACAAAAAGTTATACAAAGCTATTGCACACAACCCTGACTCGTATCACCTCTACTCTTCCACACACAGTTCTCCCAGTGGACCTCCATCTTAGCACAGAGAAGCCCTTGCTGTTCCTGTACTGGAACTCTCACACAGATCTGTCAATGTGCCTCAGTCCTGTCAGGCAGTACCCTCGCATATTCCAGTAAAGAGATTTTTGAACAGCTTGACCAATGACCCCGGATTCTAACTTGCACCACCCCTTATGTTGCAGTATTTGGACCCACACACAGTTCCGCCAATGTATATCAATCTAGGCCAGTAGCAACTTCTGTTCTTCTAGTACAGGGGAAAGTACTACACACAGCTCGGCCAATGTCCTCCTGCCCTGACAAGTGCAACATGGTTCAGTATGCTCATCAGCACAAGAGGGGTAAGAGGTTCCCTTACCAAGGTAGCTGGGGAGAACTGGCCCAGTGAAGAATAGGTTACCTGACCCTTGTGTAAGAACAAGTAGGTGTGCCACTAGGGGCACAGGTGAGGGTTTAGGGTTGTGTCTCCCCTCGTGGCTCAGACCTTCTATGGTGTAAGGGGATGCAGGGGGCCTGCCCTCGAATCTGCAAAGCAATTTGAGAGAGCAATCTTGCAACCCCTGGTTACTGCAGCTCGCTCTTTGCCATATCAACACTGAGGACACACACTCCCTTCTCTGACATCTGTGTGGAAATCCACTCCTCCCAAAAAAAAAAAGACCGGGGTTGCTGCCTTTATATTTTCCAGTTGTATGGGCACAATTCCAATATTACCAGTAGCCAGTAAAATAATTTTGGGAATGAGCTGCATTGCATCCAGGACATGTAATACAGGTGATAGTTTCCTCTGTCAACTTGTACCAATATCTCAAACCACCCTCCCCTTCCACAGAACCCCTAGAAAACATTTACCACCTGGTGGTATATGTGTGTATTAAACCCATCATAATGGAGAATACTCTTTAGAATTCACGTGCTGAATTTCACCTGGTAAATCCCAGTCTGCACCATTATTACCCATTCAAGAACTTGTAACTGTATGCTGCTAGTGAGGTGTTAAGGCACGTTACTCATAATTATGGGATGAAATTTGAACGCCACCAGTGGCGTGCAGCTCTTAATTGGGACCATAAATGTATATATTAGCCCTCTCGGGCACATCCGTGTCTTGAGTCTTCGTTACGGGCCTGAATGAATAGTTTAAAAATAGAAGAATCTCTAGAATCTGGGGCATTGCAATAATACAGGCAGCAGAGACAGTGACAGCGGGGCTCGGGCTGTGATTGATCCACTACACCCATATGGTTACTATCATTGCCCCCCCCCGAACCAAGGGTAGGTGGTCCATTTTGCTTGTTTGCTACAGGACACAACATTCATGTGTGCCACTAAGAGGGTGGAAATCTAGTGATCACATACTGGACAGAGGAGGATGCAGAATAATACATACCAGAACGAACAGAAGCCTGCAGTCGCTGTCTTTGATTTTTTGGTAATTACGGCCGGCGTCCCCTTGAGGCCTGCAGTGTACATAAAAGCCTGCTGCTAGCTGCTGACAGGATAACTTCATCTTCTACGCGCCTTTCTGACTGTCCGGACTCCAGAATGAAAGTGGTGTCCGGCAGCAACAGCATTACCTCGCGCGGGAGCAGACACCACAAATCGAGTCTGCGCAGTGTGTCTTAAGTCATGATGACAAACTGCGCAGCCTCGCTATCTTGCCTTGCGTCTACGATTTGGGAAAGGGTGGGGTCATAATGCTTTCCACTCCCTGATTGACGTGGAGGGTTAGCGCTACAGGGCTTGAGTCGAAAACGCCCAGGGCTAACTTTACCTCCACGTCATCAGGAGGTGGGGCCTTGCCCTTGATGTTCGGTCTTTGCCGAGCTGATGACCTCACTGTGAGAAGTTGGCCTGGTATATGCTGTCCACTATTTATAGTGGGCACCTTGCACCAGTCCAAACAACCCCTTATTGGAGATAGGTTAAAGACAACCTTTATTGAAAGCTACCCTAGTGGTAGCTATGGAGAGCAGCCTTCAGGCTAAGTCTTGAAGGAATGTAAAGCAACTTGTTTTACCAGTCTATAATCTCTTGAGTGACCAAATGAAAGAGGACCACACCAGGTATATATTCAAAATATATGTATTTATTGCTAAACACACCCCTTTAGTCTCTTTATGAGGCTAGAGTTCGAAGTTCATAAGTTATAAGTTAGTTATCAACAGTAATAGCACAAATACACGTTTGAGCCCTAGGGGCGTACCAAACCATATACCAATAAAGTGGTATAAGAACCACGACTGAGCTAGACACAAGGCCTAGAGCCTGTAGAAGTGCTTGGCCCTCAAGGAACCACCCAAGGTAGTGACACAGGGGACCCACGGGGGACGCGTGCAGTGTGAGAACACAGCCGCGAGCCGCCGTTGACTTCTATGGGGAATGTCGCGGTTGGAGTTTTAAAGAAAAGGGACACTTAGAGGAGGACTTGGAGCAAACCCTTTTAGACCTAGGCTGTTCTAGAGTCTATACCCACGGGAGCACCGGAGTACTCGAGTTACCTCACCCAGGGAAGCCGGGTGCATAGGTGTCTTTCGGGGTCGGGTTTCGTCGTCGTTTTCAATGGCGATCTGCTGCAAAGTGCTGCTGGCGGCCAAGTCGAAAGTGTTCGGGTGGATCCAAAGGTGGATCGAAGATCTGAAGAACCTGAAAGCAGAGGGGACAGAGTCTGGGTCACTAGCCAGTGACCAGGAAGGCGATGAGCGGATGCCCACCGATGTTGGGTGCTTCAGGTAGGTTGACGGTCGTCTTGACTCTTCAGCCACGAGGTCCAGGAGGTGTCGACGATGACCCGGAGCTGGATTCGAGCTGTCCCACGACGTTTGTCGATTGCAGGGGTGTCGGCGACCGGATTGGACCCAACAAGCCTTGGCAACGGCAAGTCTCGTGGAAATAGAAGAAGGACGGTGGTGCAGACCAGCAAGGTCTGAGGGACTCACCCAGCGAGGGTAAGTCAGGGCCCGCCTGGAGCAACCAGGGAAGCCCAAGCAGAAGAAGAGTTGCCTTCGGGAGGGCCCACTAGCCAACGGACTAGCGACCGCGAAGGAGCCTCGAGTGGACACACTTAGAGCTGGCTCACAGGAAACTCGTGGAGTGGAGGCCAGTGATCTTCGGTGCAGTCGGTGCTGGAGGCAGGGGCTACTCGGAGCCCAAAGCACAACTTCGTGGGAGACCAGGAAGAGGATGCACTTGCAAATGTGCTCGGTGTCCAGGGGTCACGGTTCCACGTTACCCACGATAGCTACGGGCCTCAGCTTTGCTGGGGACTCAGGGCAGCCTCGGGGAAGTCTGGAAATCCACCTCTGGTGTTGCAAAGACTTCGGCGTCCGGCGGGAGCTTCAGCGATGCAGACCGGACAATTGCTTCTTAGGTGCCTGCCAAGCAGGGGAGTCACTCCTTGACCCCAAGGGAGATTCTTCAGTCCTCTAATCTTGAAGTAGAGCATTGAAGGTCCAGGATTCTGTATCAGAGTTTCATCCAGGTAAATCTAAAGTCCTAAGGACTGGGGTCCCATACTTACACCAAGTTAGGGGGTTGGACATACTCTGGGGACCCACCTTTGGGAGGGTCAGGGCAGAGGGGTGGTTACACCCCTTTCCCTTTGTCCAGTTTCGCGCCAGAGCAGGGGCTGGAAGCCCCTGAGCCGGTTTGAACTGGGGTATGCACAGTGACACCAAATGTGCCCCCAGTGCAGGACTTCAAAGCACCAGAGAGTGCTCCCGCCCAGCCCCAATGCACATCATCCTGTCTGGGGAGGTGGTTACACCTCCCTGCGACAGGAAACCTATTGTCCAGGCCTCCCCTGCCGGAGTTTCAGTCAGCAGCAGGAGGCCAGACCCGTGTCTGTGGCAGCGGCATCCATTTTGTGATGCCAGGGCTCTGGAAAGAAGTTACCGGGTATGCCGGTGGGTGCATGTCTCTCCCTCTAGAAGGGTGGAATGCTACCCCCGCCGCCAGAACTGTTTGACACCAAACAAGACATGTTTTGGTGCAGCCAGTCCACAGTTAGCATTCTACCGCGAGGATATAATGCACTTAAGAGTATATGGTCAGGCTGCACTACAAACAGCATCAGAGAAGGGTCTCCGACCGCTGCAGAGGGGCTCTGCTCATGCAGGGGCACCCTCTCACATAAGAACCAAGCACTCTGCCTTCAGGATTGATAAGGTCTGCCATAGGAGTGACTTATAGGTTTATATGTGTGCATATGCAGTGATATAGGTAACCCTATATCACAGTAAGGGGTGCATGCACCACCTTACCCAGGCTGCAGTAGCAGACCTGTGGTGTCATTTTGGATGGCCTTCCAGGGGTGGCACAATACATGCTGCAGCCCCTGGTAGGCCTCTGAGGTACCTATGCCCTGGGTACATAGTATACCATATACTAGGGACTTATAAGGGCACTCCAGATTCCAATCAGAGAGGTGCCTAAGGCACATGGAAACCATTTTAGAGAGGAAGCAGCTAGGCTGGGGTTCTGATTAGCAGGGCCCCAGCCAGACTAAAGTCGAAAAACAGTGAAGCATCAGCAAAAAGTGGGGGTACCCATGTGAAGCAGATCCTACTCTCCTACACAACCCCCCCCCAAACGTAGGGACATTAAACTAACCTTGACCAGTCGAGTCTTCATGTTCTAAGTGGAAGTACCTAGAGAGTCCATCTGCATTGGCATGGTTACTCCCAGGTCTATGTTCCACTGTAAAGTCCATCCCCTGTAGGGAAATGGACCACCTAAGCAGTTTGGGGTTTTCACCCTTCATTTGTTTTAGCCGCAGGAGGGGCTTGTGGTCTGTTTGAACAAGGAAGTGAGTACCAAACAAGTATGGCCTCAACTTCTTCAGAGCCCAAACCACAGCAAAGGCCTCCCTCTCTATGGCTGACCAACGTTTCTCTCTAGGGATTCAGCCTTCTGCTAATAAAAGCTACTGGCTGATCCTGACCTTCATCATTCAATTGTGACAGTACAGCCCCTACCCCAATTCAGATGCATCTGTTTGGACAATGAACTTCTTGGAGTAATCAGGACTCTGCAGAATGGGAGCAGTGCACATGGCCTGCTTCAGGTCATCAAATGCCTTTTGACAGCTAACTGTCCACTGAACCTTTTTGGGCATTTTCTTGGAAGTTAAGTCATTCAGGGGTGTCACTATTGATCCATACCCCTTGACAAATCTCCTATAGTACCCAGTCAGGCCTAAAAAGGCTCTCACCTGAGTCTGGGTAGTTGGAGCAGTCCAGTCCATGATGGTCTGGATCTTGCTCTGCAATGGTTGAACCTGGCCTCCACCCACAAGGTGGCCCAGGTACACAACCTGACTCTGCCCTAGCTGGCACTTTGTGGCCTTGATAGTTAGGCCTGCTTTCTGCAGGGCCTGCAAAACATTTCTGAGGTGGACCAGGTGATCCTCCCAGGTGGAGCTAAAGACAGCAATATCATCTAGATATGCTGCACTATAGGCTTCCAGACCTGTAAGGACTGTATTCACCAACCTCTGAAAAGTGGCAGGTGCATTCTTCAGACCAAAGGGCATTACCACAAATTGATAATGCCCACTAGGGGTTGAGAATGCTGTCTTTGGCTTTGCATCATCAGCTAGTCTGATCTGCCAGTAGCCAGCTGTCAGGTCAAATGTGCTTAGATATTTGGCTGAGGCCAAAGTGTCTATTAGCTCATCTGCCCTAGGTATTGGATGGGCATCAATCCTAGTGACTGCATTGAGACCCTTGTAGTCCACACAAAACCTCATCTCTCTTTTCCCACCACTGGTGTGAGGATTTGGCACAAGGACCACTGGACTAGCCCAAGGGCTATCTGAGGGTTCAATAACTTCCAAATCCAACATTTTCTGGACTTCTGTCCTGATACAGTCCCTGACATGGTCAGGTTGCCTATAAATCTTATTTTTAATAGGCAGACTGTCCCCAGTGTCCACTTCATGAGTGCACCAGGTGGTCTGACTTGGAGTCAGAGAGAACATATGTCTGTACTGATTGAGCACTTGTCTACAATCAGTTTGCTGCTGAGCAGTGAGGCTGCCTGCCAAGGCTACACCATCCACTGACCCATCATCAGGGTTCTGTGAGAGCAGGTCAGGGAATGGGTCACTCTCTTCCTCCTGTCCCTCATCAGTAGCCATGAGCAAGCCCATGTCTGCCCTGTCCACATATGGTTTCAGTCTGTTGACATGGAGAACCCTGTGGGGACTCCTGGGTGTTCCTAGGTCTACTAAATAGGTAACCTCACCCTTCTGTTCAACAATGGTATGGGGTCCACTCCATTTCTCTTGGAGAGCTGCTGGGGCCACTGGCTCCAACACCCACACCTTCTGTCCTGGCTGGTAAACAGTCAGTACAGCCTTTTGGTCATGCCAGGCTTTTTGCAGTTCCTGGCTAGCCTCAAGGTTTTTAGTTGCCTTTTTCATGTATTCAGCCATCCTGGAGCGGAGACCAAGTACATAGTCCACTATGTCATGCTTTGGGGGCTTGAGAGGTAACTCCCATCCTTCCTTTACCAAGCACAATGGACCCCTGACAGGGTGACCAAACAAAAGTTCAAAAGGGCTGTAGCCAACCCCCTTTTGAGGCACCTCCCTGTATGCAAATAAAAGGCAGGGCAAGAGTATGTCCCATCTTCGCCTGAGCTTTTCTGGGTGCCCTTTAATCATGCCCTTTAAGGTTTTGTTGAATCGCTCAACTAAACCATTGCATTGTGGGTGATAGGGTGTGGTGAACTTGTAAGTCACTCCACACTCCTTCCACATTGCTTTCAAGTATCCAGACATAAAGTTTGCACCCCTGTCTGATACAACCTCCTTAGGGAAGCCCACTCTTGAGAAAATTCCCAGGAGGGCCCTTGCCACCACAGGTACTGTAGTGGTCCTAAGGGGAATAGCCTCTGGGTACCTGGTGGCATGATGCACTACCACCAGGATAAACCTGTGCCCAGATGCTGTTTGGGGATCCATGGGACCAACAATGTCAATCCCCACCCTTTCAAAGGTAACCCCCACCACAGGTAGTGGTATCAGGGGGGCCTTTGTAGTGCCACCTGCCTTGCCACTGGCCTGGCAGGTTACACAGGAGCGACAAAACTCCTTGGTGTCTTCAGACATGTGGGGCCAGTGAAAGTGAGGGACAATTCT
Source organism: Calotriton arnoldi (assembly GCA_963921515.1). NCBI lineage: Eukaryota > Metazoa > Chordata > Amphibia > Caudata > Salamandridae > Calotriton > Calotriton arnoldi. Next base: position 90,121 of record CAWUFW010006291.1, read on the forward strand.
GTCCCAAGTCTTGTTCTGGCCCAGGTGACCTGCTAAGGGAATGTCATGGGCTAGGGTCAATAGGAAGCCCCTGAACTTCAGAGGTATAACCAACCTCCTGGTGGCACCAGGCTTGGGGTCTCTACACTCTGAGTACAAGAGTCCATCATCCCAATACACTGTATGGGGACCGCTAGCTTTCCCAGCAGCCTCAGCAGCAGCTTGCTGTCTGAGGGGTTCAAGAGAGGGGCAGCTCTGCTGCTCCTGGCTCAGATCTGCCCTGGAAGGGCCCCCTGTCCCCAAGAACTCAACCTGGTCAGGTGCAAGCTCCACTGGGACAGTTCCTTCCTCAGGACTGAGATCATCCCCCTCAAGAGACTGATCTTCCTTCTGAGCCAAGGGGGAAGGCACTGCCTTTACCCTACTACTCCTCCTCTTGGATTGCACTTGGTCCATTATTTCAGAATCCAAGGCCTGTTCAGTGTTAGACATTTTGCTCTGTGACCTGGTCACAGCAAACACATCTGCAGGGATCCCCAGCATTTCTGCATGGGTCCTGAGCTCCACTTCTGCCCAAGCTGAAGTTTACAGATCATTGCCAAGCAAGCATTCCACTGGTAGGTTTGCACTCACCACAACCTTCTTAAGGCCAGTTACCTCTCCCCAGGAGAAGTTAACAACTGCCAGAGTATGGTCTGTTCTGACATTGCTAGCATTGGTCATTTGGTACATTTCACCAAGTATAATCTGCCCAGGATCCACAAGGTCTTGTGTCACCATGGTGACACTTGCCCCTGTGTCCCTAAATGCCAAAGCCTCTTTTCCATTGATTAAGGGCTGTTGCCTGTACTTGCCCAGATTACTGGGACTCACAGAGGAGGTCACATCCATGCCTCCATCACAGACTAGGACAGCCTGAGTGAGTTCTCTGACTAGGTCAGAGCTCATCTCCTTACCCAGGGTCAACCCTACTAAACCCTTGGCCTGTGTACTCCCACCACCAACTGTAACTGCACTAGGGGGAACAGGTGCCTTAGGGGCATTGGTGGGAGCTGGAATAGAGTCTTTGGACTTGGTGCAATCACTGGTCCAATGTGTCTTTTGCTTACAGACTTTGCACCATGGTTTCTTTTGGCCTTTTCCCTTGTTAGACTGTGAATCCCCCCCTGAAGAAGATTTTTGGTGGCCTTGTGAAGACTTCTGGTCTTTACCCTTCTCCCCACCCTTATCAGAGTTTTTAGAATCTTGCTTCTTAGGGTCACCACCTTGGTTCTGTACCTTCTGCCTCACCCTGGTTCTGACCCATTGGTCTGCCTTCTTTCCCAATTCTTGGGGAGAGGTCAGATCAGAGTCAACCAGGTACTGATGCAACAGCTGATTTTGACAGTTATTAAGAATCTGTTCCCTCATGATAAGATTGTACAATCCTGTGAAGTCACATACCTTACTGCCCAATAACCAACCTTCCAGAGCCTTAGCAGAACAATCCACATAGTCCACCCAGTCTTGAGTCTGTGCTTTTGGGTATCTCTGAACTTTAACCTGTATTGTTCAGTTGTTAGGCCAAACCCATCAATCAGAGCACTCTTCAAGACTTTGTAATTGTCAGCATCCTCTTCTCTAACAGTGAGGAGCTTGTCTCTACCTTTGTCTGCAAAGGAGAGCCACAAGATTGCTGCCCACTGCTCCTGAGGGACCCTCTGTACTTTACAGGCCCTCTCCAGTGCAGTTATCCATTTGTGGATGTCATCCCCACTCTGGTAGGGAGGGACAATCTTGCTCAGGTTTCTATGGTCATAAGACCTTTCCCTATCTCTGGGGAAATTGCTGCCACCATGGGACTCTAGTCCCATCTTTTTCTTTGCTTTTCAAGCTCTAGGGACTCCCTGTCTATAGCCAACTGCTCTCTTCTGAGTCTCAACTGAGCTTCTCCATATCTGAGCAGTCTCTCTTTCCTTTCATGAGAGGATTCTCTCCTATGAGAGGAAACAGAGGTCCCTATTGAGGTGTCAGAGTGGTTAGACTCCTGAGAAGGAGATCTAGGCCTTCTGGGCACACTCACAATTCTTCCTGGGGGACAAAGGGGAGGTCATTCTGATCCTCCTCCTCATCCACAGGAGGAATTGGGTTTTCCAGGTCAAGGTCATTTTCACCTTCCTGGCCAGTTTCAGAGGGGGGGTCCTGGGTGTTTTCACCCCTGGCCCCTTCCTCATCTTCTGCCCCACCCTGTCTGCCTACCCTTTCAGACCCTAGGGGTCTGCTGAGATCATCTGACAGTAGCACCTCCCTGAGGTGTTGGGTGCTGGCACTTTTGCCTGTCTTCAGCTTCCTTGTATTGCACAATGCTCTCAATTCCAAGAATGGGAGATTATCATACTTGGAGGGAAGAAGCCCACTGGCTTCTGGCAAGGACTCACTGGGTCCTGGCTTTGAAGACATTACTAGTGAGGTGTGGTGTATGCACTACCTACTCTAGTGTGGCCTACTAAACTCTCTTGAGTTGTAGAAAGGGTGTGCTATCCCTTAACACACAACTCTAAGTTCAGTAGAACTTACTGTATCCTAAGCTTGATTTATATGTACCTAAGGTACCCTTAGTGGTTTTCAGTTGATCAATTCAATTGAGATTATCTGGTAAAACAATAGCAAGCTGGAATCCCACACGCTGCACACCAATGTGAGAAGTTGGCCTGGTATATGCTATCCACTATTTATAGTGGGCACCTTGCACCAGTCCAAACAACCCCTTATTGGAGATAGGTTAAAGACAACCTTTATTGAAAGCTATCCTAGTGGTAGCTATGGAGAGCAGCCTTCAGGCTAAGTCTTGAAGGAATGTAAAGCAGCTTGTTTTACCAGTCTATAATCTCTTGAGTGACCAAATGAAAGAGGACCACACCAGGTATATATTCAAAATATATGTATTTATTGCTAAACACACCCCTCTAGTCTCTTTATGAGGCTAGAGTTCGAAGTACATAAGTTATAAGTTAGTTATCAACAGTAATAGCACAAATACAGGTTTGAACCCTAGGGGCGTACCAAACCATATACCAATAAAGTGGTATAAGAACCACGACTGAGCTAGACACAAGGCCTAGAGCCTGTAGAAGTGCTTGGCCCTCAAGGAACCACCCAAGGTAGTGACACAGGGGACCCACGGGGGACGCGTGCAGTGTGAGAACACAGCCGCGAGCCGCCGTTGACTTCTATGGGGAATGTCGCGGTTGGAGTTTTAAAGAAAAGGGACACTTAGAGGAGGACTTGGAGCAAACCCTTTTAGACCTAGGCTGTTCTAGAGTCTATACCCACGGGAGCACCGGAGTACTCGAGTTACCTCACCCAGGGAAGCCGGGTGCATAGGTGTCTTTCGGGGTCGGGTTTCGTCGTCGTTTTCAATGGCGATCTGCTGCAAAGTGCTGCTGGCGGCCAAGTCGAAAGTGTTCGGGTGGATCCAAAGGTGGATCGAAGATCTGAAGAACCTGAAAGCAGAGGGGACAGAGTCTGGGTCACTAGCCAGTGACCAGGAAGGCGATGAGCGGATGCCCACCGATGTCGGGTGCTTCAGGTAGGTTGATGGTCCTCTTGACTCTTCAGCCACGAGGTCCAGGAGTCGTCAACGACGACCCGGAGCTGGATTCAAGCTGTCCCACGACGTCTGTCGATTGCAGGGGTGTCGGCGACCGGATTGGACCCAACAAGCCTTGGCAACTGCAAGTCTCGTGGAAATAGAAGAAGAACGGTGGTGCAGACCAGCAAGGTCTGAGGGACTCACCCAGCGAGGGTAAGTCAGGGCCTGCCTGGAGCAACCAGGGAAGCCTAAGCAGAAGAAGAGTTGCCTTCGGGAGGGCCCACTAGCCAACGGACTAGCGACCGCAAAGGAGCCTCGAGTGGACACACTTAGAGCTGGCTCACAGGACACTCGTGGAGTGGAGGCCAGTGATCTTCGGTGCAGTCGGTGCTGGAGACGGGGGCTACTCGGAGCCCAAAGCACAACTTCGTGGGAGACCAGAAAGAGGATGCACTTGCAAATGTGCTCGGTGTCCAGGGGTCACGGTTCCACGTTACCAACGATAGCTACGGGCCTCAGCTTTGCTGGGGACTCAGGGCAGCCTCGGGGAAGTCTGGAAATCTGGTGTTGCAAAGACTTCGGCGTCCGGCGGGAGCTTCAGCGATGCAGACCGGACAATTGCTTCTTAGGTGCCTGCCAAGCAGGGGAGTCACTCCTTGACCCCAAGGGAGATTCTTCAGTCCTCTAATCTTGAAGTAGAGCGTCGAAGGTCCAGGATTCTGTATCAGAGTTTCGTCCAGGTAAATCTAAAGTCCTAAGGACTGGGGTCCCATACTTATACCAAGTTAGGGTGTTGGACATACTCTGGGGACCCACCTATGGGAGGGTCAGGGCAGAGGGGTGGTTACACCCCTTTCCCTTTGTCCAGTTTCACGCCAGAGCAGGGGCTGCAAGCCCCTGAGCCGGTTTGAACTGGGGTATGCACAGGGACACCAAATGTGCCCCCAGTGCAGGACTTCAAAGCACCAGAGAGTGCTCCCGCCCAGCCCCAATACACATCATCCTGTCTGGGGAGGTGGTTACACCTCCCTGGGACAGGAAACCTATTGTCCAGGCCTCCCCTGCCGGAGTTTCAGTCAGCAGCAGGAGGCCAGACCCGTGTCTGTGGCAGCGGCATCCATTTTGTGATGCCAGGGCTCTGGAAAGAAGTTACCGGGTATGCCGGTGGGTGCATGTCTCTCCTCTAGAAGGGTGGAATGCTACCCCCGCCGCCAGAACTGGCGGGGGGGTAGTATTCCAAGATGTTTGACACCAAACACGACATGTTTTGGTGCAGCCAGTCCACAGTTAGCATTCTACCGCGAGGATATAATGCACTTAAGAGTATATGGTCAGGCTGCACTACAAACAACATCAGAGAAGGGTCTCTGACCGCTGCAGAGGGTCTCTGCTCATGCAGGGGCACCCTCTCACATAAGAACCAAGCACTCTGCCTTCAGGATTGATAAGGCCTGCCATAGGAGTGACTTATAGGTTTATATGTGTGCATATGCATTGATATAGGTAACCTATATCACAGTAAGGGGTGCATGCACCACCTTACCCAGGCTGCAGTAGCAGACCTGTGGTGTCATTTTGGATGGCCTTCCAGGGGTGGCACAATACATGCTGCAGCCCCTGGTAGGCCTCTGAGGTACCTATGCCCTGGGTACATAGTATACCATATACTAGGGACTTATAAGGGCACTCCAGATTCCAATCAGAGATGTGCCTAAGGCACATGGAAACCATTTTAGAGAGGAAGCAGCTAGGCTGGGGTTCTGATTAGCAGGGCCCCAGCCAGACTAAAGTCGAAAAACAGTGAAGCATCAGCAAAAAGTGGGGGTACCCATGTGAAGCAGATCCTACTCTCCTACACTCACAACGCGTCAGGGCTGTGAGATTGTCAGCCCGGCAAATACTCTAGGCTAGGGGAACAAGTAAGAAAAGAGAAGCGCCGGCCTGTGACGTGTCATGCTGCACGCACTAGTTTCAACCTCACAGACAGGAAAAACTGTGACTCAAGTCATGAGTGGCAGACAGTGCTCCTATGATTGCTTTTATTTTTACGGGGAATGTAAAGGGGGCGAAGCCCCGACGCCCTCCCGCAGAAACCGCCGCTGCACAGGAGCCACTATTGACCTCATGGCCGCGAACATCTACCACAGCCAACCTAACCCGCCAGCACTTTGAAACACCAGCGTGCAAGTATACGCTTTTGGCAACCGCTCACCGCTGAGGCTTTGTGGCGTGTTTCAGGCAGACCTATCTCATGACTCTACACATCAAAGAGCGAAAGTCTACGTATCACAAGAAGGTTCTGGGTTCCGGCTCAGCTGCCACACAGCTCAGGACCTCAACCTCATACAATTCGCATTCGACGTGCATGCACATGATATAGACCACCTGTTGCAGGACTTTACACCGCTGTTCGATGGGATCAGGTGCTTAAAAGGTCCAGCCATCCAGTTGCACATAGACAAGTCGGTTGCCCCAATAGCCCTCAGGCATAGAAGAATCGCTTTTCATCTCCGACCCAAGGTGGAAGCCGCGCTAAGACTTCTAGAGGGAGCTGGCATCATTGAACGTGTACGCGGACCCACACCATGGGTATCCCCCATCGTGGTGGCGAAGAAGCCCAAACAACCGGACGCTGTGTGCATCTGTGTTGACATGAGAGTCCCGAATTTAGCGATCAAGCGAGAACGCCACCTCACACCGACCATAGACAACATCTTCAGTGAGCTGGCAGGCTCCAAATGGTTCTCCAAAATGGACCTCCAGTCCGGCTACCATCAGATACCGTTACACCCGGATTCCCGCTCCATTACCACCTTTTCAACTCATGTAGGGCTCTGGAGGTATACAAGACTCAATTTTGGCATCTCCAGCGCGGCCAAAGTCTTCCAGAACATCGTCAAAGTTGTCGTCCACAGCCTACATAGGATACTTAACGTGAGCGAGGACATCTTGGTCCATGCCCCCACGTTAGAAGAGCATCTAACTCGCCTCCAAGCCGTCTTCTCACATCTCAAAGAGAGCGGACTCACACTACACCATGAGAAGTGTGACTTCCTAAGAACGGACATCAGTTTCTTTGGCTATCGCTTTTCAGACAATGGCATCGGCCCTGACCCCGACAAAGTGAAGGACATCCAAGAAGCCCCCGCCCCAGCGTCAGTGTCAGGAGTCCGCAGCTTCCTGGGCATGGTAACCTACTGCAGAAGTTTAATTAAGAACCTGTCAGACCTCACCGGTCTACTCAGGGACCTGACCAAGGCAGCCAGCCTGTGGGTGTGGGGGCCCGAGCAAGAAGAATCGTTACAGCAAACCAAGGCCGCTCTCTCTGCAGACACCACTCTGGTGTACTTTGACCCCCGCAGAGAATTGCAACTCGTGGTGGATGCCAGCCCCAACAGCCTAGGCGCCGTTCTAGCCCAACGACAGGAATGAGGAGAATGGGCTCCGGTAGCATACACCAGCGGCACGCTCACACCAACAGAGCAGCGATACTCACAAATAGAGCATGAGGCGATTGCGATCCTATGGGGCTGACAACACTTCTACATCTACTTATATGGCCACCCATTCGCTTTTATTACAGACCACAAGTCATTAATTCCCCTATTTCAAGGATCTTCATCACTACCCCCCTCAAGGATCGAGAAATGGATCCTGCAACTGCAAGAATTCCAATTTACCGTGGAATACCTGCCCGGTACCCAAAACCCCGTCGATTTCCTATCCAGGCATGCCTGGCCGGCCACGCCTCCCGAAGCCGCAGAAGCAGCAGCCACTAAAGATTACGTGAGAATGGTCGTGGAGAGATCCAAACCCCTTCTGATATCCCTGGAAGACTTCGTAGCAGCAACTCAGCGCAATGACTGCCTACAGATCTCCATCAAAGCTGTCACCACTGGAAACTGGCGAACGCTGCAAAACCCAACATCTCTCCGCACAGAGACGGCCCAGTCGATCCTGAAAGCCCTGTATCAAGTACGCAAGGAACTGTCTGTGACCAATGATGGCTGTCTCCTCAGAGGCCCGCGGCTCGTATTGCCTGAAGACCTTGCACAGAAGGCTGCACTCCTAGCGCATGGAGCCCACCAAGGAATCGTCAAATCCAAAAACCGGGTCTGGACCAGAAGGTAGAAGCGGTTGTGCAAAACTGTCCCGTCTGCCTTGCCACAAGCCCACCAGATCAGCTGGTGCCGGTCCTCACCGAAGCAGGCCCCAGTATCCCATGGCAGAGAGTGAGTGCCGACTTTGGTAGCCTCCCCAGAGGAAGACACATGTTGGTCGTGGTGGACGACTACTTGCGCTACCCGGAGGTGGAGATAGTGACAACAACGTCTGCAGCAAAGGTGATCCCGAAACTAGAGAAGCTCATAGCAACCCATGGGCTGTTCGGAGAAATTCGCACCAACAATGGACCTCTGTTCAACAGCTCCGAGCTGAAGGACTACCTAGCGTCCCACAACATCAAGCACCGCTGGATAACCCCTCGATGGCCTCAAGCCAATGGAGAGGTAGAACGCCTGATGAGAACCCTTACCAAAGCGATCCAGATTGCATTGGCTGAGAGTCGCAACATGAAACAAGCGTTATACCAGTTCTTAAGAGAGTACCGGCTCACACCCCACTGCACTACAGGCATATCCCTGAGCAAACTATGTTTTGGCCGGTCAGTGACTGATACCATCCCACACCACCCCGTGTGGAAAGAAGCACCCAATCCTCCTAATCAGTCAGATACCCAGACGGTCCGAACCAATGAAGACGCCGCCCGGAGACGATACGCTTGAGAATGCCCCGTCCTAGTGGGTGACCGAATGCTAGTGCAAGACCGCCATCCTGGAGGAAAGTTCAGACTGCCGTTCGAACTGGACCCGTGGATAGTCGTTGGAGTCAAAGGCACAAAGGTAACGGCCAAGAGAGGCCAAAAGTGGGTGACACGGAATGTCTCCCAATTCAAAAGCATCCCAGAGGAAACCACCAACAGGTTCTCGGTGGCTGGCCTGCCAGAAGGTGCTGCTGCAACGAACCCTCAAGATACCGACAGTGAGTGTGACCGAGAGTCTGATCCAGAGCCCCTCTCAGAGGACTTATCTGCAACGCCCCCACTCAGAACCTCCCAAGACTCTGAGCTTGTGCCCTCAGCTACCAGCTGCAGGAGTTCAGGAGCAAAGGAAGCAGTGAGACAAGGAGAGCCCTCGCCCATACCCCCGGTGAGGAGTAGTCAAGGACGCTATTGGCTGTGTTCACAACCTAAGCCATCCCAGAAATATAAAGACTGTGTGTCCGGCTGATCAGGTGGTGATCGACAAGCATGCTGCAGTAGCCAGATACCGGAGTACCCCGAAATCAAGTAAGAGTATGTTATGACTGTTATATCAGAACCGGGACTACCGTGTGAACTTTGACTTTGTTAGTATTTTGGGTTCTCCCTGTTTGGTTTTGTTTTGACATTTCCTGGTAAAGGAGGAATGTAATGTTGCTGAATCATGGACGAGTCCATTGTTTCGGATCGTACAGGGGGACGCAACCGCCGACCACCATGTGTGTGTGGGAGTGACTGACATACGCTAGAAAAAAAGTAATAAAGAGCCCGGGGCTCCAGGTACAATACTGGAAACTCCGTAGGGTCATTTGCATACAAGGGGGGGTCCTCATCACCAACACCACAGCCCCTATACTCGGGTGACTATGTACAGCGCATGTCAATCAGGTGTGTGGTGACCAGCCCACGTGGATGTGATCTGTGCTGACCTCTCAGCCCAGTGCCTATTGATAAACCACCTACCCTGTGCCCTCCCCTATCTTAGTTACCACAATTTTGTATTGCCGTTCGTGCTCCTCTTTATGTGTGCAGTCTAGATTGTTTTTATCCTCCGTGTTCTGGAACAGAAGCTGTCACTTCTGGACTTAATTAGATTAAGATTCAATGAGATTTCAATTGCCTCGAAGTATTATGGCTGGGTTTGATTTTACAACACTCTGGGAAGCAGCCTCGGCACTCCCGCCCTCCTCTCACTCTCGGGGTTTTAACGTTTGTTAAATTGCCCTTCCTTTCGGTGCTGGTAGACACGATTGTTTTTGCTCTTTGGAGGTCCGTCTTGGCTTGTGACAGATACATCATGCTCGGTGCATGGCTATTACTGAAAGTATCATACAGGGTTGAGCATGCACTCCTTTCCTTAATGCGACACCAAACTTCAAGTTTCAAAAGTGCGTGCGATCAGGTCTGTGGATCGCCCCCACCACAGGAAATACTGTAGTATACAAAACAAAGCACACATCTCGTGCTTAACTGTCGCACTGCGAAATTGGGAACTTATCCCCCAAAAGTATCCAAAATATCCTGATATTCCATAATAAACCTTTAATCTCAAACTTTCACCCAGTTTTTAACGTAGTCCTTTTACACTTCATCACGACGGAGACAGTGGAATTCAATCCATAATCTTTATTCAACATTTCTAATACCGATCGTATGCCATTCTAAGCTTCGTACATCGATACGTGTAGATTGATGCCAGTGTAGTTTAAAAGTAAGCACAAAGTTGATATTTCCAATGCATTTCGAGCTCCTAAGGCTCTTCATCAGGGAATTCTAGAACAAATAAAATAAACAGTTTGACTGCCCGATCCGCAATACTGCATACATATTAAATAAGCATCTAACAATGAATGTGTGAACGCATCACCTTCTACGTATCCCTAGCCCTCTCCCACTGCCGTGAAAAACAATAACCCAAAAACTAACCCCTAATTCTATACTCAATTATTCGAAAAAAACAATTAAACCTTATAATTAAACTATTCTCATTACTACTCCCAGTCCCTCTTTCATAATCACCTCTCTCACCCTCTCTTAGTCCCGCATATAATGAACTACGACAAGATCTCATATCACGAACTGAACCACAATACTCTTCTCGTTGAATCCACACCCTCCTACAATCAACTCCACCTCCTTCATCTTTTCGCTCGTTCATTGCCTGTGTAATTAACTAACTCCGCCAGTCGCACCAACTCAGTATTTCCTTCCATAACGCCTCTCCCCCTCATGCTACTCAACTCTCATCCTCTTCTCCTTACAACCTCAACCCACTGCAATCCACTACCCCTCCTTCACTCTTTCACTCATTCTTTTTACTAACGATTAACCTCCTGTGCCAATCTCACCTTATCGTGCTTCTCCATTAGCGCTGCTCACTCTCTTCCGTGACCATCAAACCAAGTGTACTCCTCCTCAACCTTAAATAACCAGGAGACATATCGTTAATTCTTTCCACCTGACTACACCTCCACTTCCTGCGCGCGTTTATGTCGGGACTCCACCTAAGAACTCCAATTCCCATGATGCTCCTCCCTATCCCCACTAATAATTTGAATCTTTACTACCTATTTAATCATTAACGCCCTATTGAATAACTAAAACCCTTTAGATACGACTGTGCAGCTAAATGAACATTAAGATTACTGTGTGCAATAAATATATATTGTTAATGTGCTTAAAAATAAACTGTGAATAAAACATCACCACCTCCGTATGTGTGAACCTAAATCAAAAACTTGAAAACAAAGCACAGTAATGTCAAAGGAATTATAAACGGTGGCCTATGCAAGTATACAAACATCCCAATACAAACCCCCATGAATGAGAAAAACTGAATATTGTAAATGTCTGATAGTAATCCATTTTGTTTTGTTGCTTGCTTGTGCTGTCTCCGCGGTGATAAAAACATTCTTATGATCCTTATCCATATAGTTCGAACCGTGAGGCATATTATCAACGGCCAGCGATAATTATCGCTGGCCGTGCTTAGCGACAGATTCCCTATCGCAGGCTATCTCTGGAATTTATCGCCCTGGTAGCGCGCTATTAACAACGCGCTTCTCCAGGGCGATAAAATTCCAGAGATAGCGAGGTTATCGCCGTTTTGCAGGGAACATCGCTGGTTTTCCAGCGATGTTCCCTGCAAAACGGCGATAACCTTGCTGATACGACCCTGTGGTCGTATCAGCAGAATCCACCCCTATGTTAGGGATGGCTAAGTCAGGATTTTAGCAGACGTTAGATTTTGGCGAAAACGGCCGTTTTCGCCGAAATCTAACCTCTGCTAAAATCATGTGGGCTGCCTTGTAAATATCGCGATGTGAACATCAGCGATATTTGCAACGTAGTCCATCCGGTACGCTCACTTTGCATCTCATTAGAGATGCAAAGGTGGGCGTTGGGGAAAAGGGCGATAATGCAAGGATTCACGCGATAGCGTGACCTTGCTGATTAGGCGATAAAATTATCGCCGCTTTTCGTCCGGAAACGGACGCAAAAGCGGCGATAATTGTTTATCGCCTCGTTGCTAATATGCCCCCGTGTTCTTAATCCATAGGGTGCACAACTCCTTTTGAGGCGATAACATTGCTTAAGCATCATACAGGGTTGAGCATGCACTCCTTTCCTTAATGCGACACCAAACTTCAAGTTTCAAAAGTGCGTGCGATCAGGTCTGTGGATCGACTGGCGGAGTTAGTTAATTACACAGGCAATGAACGAGCGAAAAGATGAAGGAGGTGGAGTTGATTGTAGGAGGGTGTGGATTCAACGAGAAGAGTATTGTGGTTCAGTTCGTGATATGAGATCTTGTCGTAGTTCATTATATGCGGGACTAAGGGGCATATTATCAAGAACGGCGTTAAAATTATCGCCGCTTTAGCGGCAGAAAACTGCCGCTAAAGCGGCGATAATGGGCTTGATAATATGCCCTTGAGAATTCCAATAGAAGCCCATGTTCTGGTGTCAACATGGGCTTCTATTAGAATTCTCAAGGGCATATTATCAAGCCCATTATCGCTGCTTTAGCGGCAGTTTTCTGCCGCTAAAGCGGCGATAATTTTAACGCCGTTCTTGATAATATGCCCCTTAGAGAGGGTGAGAGAGGTGATTATGAAAGAGGGACTGGGAGTAGTAATGAGAATAGTTTAATTATAAGGTTTAATTGTTTTTGGGCATTAATTGAGTATAGAATTAGGGGTTAGTTTTTGGGTTATTGTTTTTCACGGCAGTGGGAGAGGGCTAGGGATACGTAGAAGGTGATGCGTTCACACATTCATTGTTAGATGTTTATTTAATATGTATGCAGTATTGCGGATCGGGCAGTCAAACTGTTTATTTTATTTGTTCTAGAATTCCCTGATGAAGAGCCTTAGGAGCTCGAAATGCATTGGAAATATCAACTTTGTGCTTACTTTTAAACTACACTGGCATCAATCTACACGTATCGATGTACGAAGCTTAGAATGGCATACGATCGGTATTAGAAATGTTGAATAAAGATTATGGATTGAATTCCACTGTCTCCGTCGTGATGAAGTGTAAAAGGACTACTTAAAAACTGGGTGAAAGTTTGAGATTAAAGGTTTATTATGGAATATCAGGATATTTTGGATACTTTTGGGGGATAAGTTCCCAATTTCGCAGTGCGACAGTTAAGCACGAGATGTGTGCTTTGTTTTGTATACTATATTACTGAAAGTAGGCATCACATTTTAAATGACTTTGGGGCATATTAGCAAGACCGGCGATAAAATTATCGTCGTTTTAGCGGCAGGAAACTGCCGCTAAAACGGCGATAATGGGCTTGCTAATATGCGTTATAGAATTCAATAGAAGCCCAGGTTAGATGTGCAGGACATCTAACCTGGGCTTCTATTGAATTCTATACCGCATATTAGCAAGCCCATTATCGCCGGTCTTGCTAATATGCCCCTTAATTTTCCCACAAAACACGTTATTAGGCTTTGCATGTGTCATTTTCAGTGTCAGAAGCTGCTAGTGTGGTCTCATATAGCAAGACACTCTGCAAAATGCTGTACTAACAAGCTGGCACCTGTGACGAAAAACGAATTTCGCTTTAACGCTACAGGTTTGCAGTATTTTATCGCTGCAGTCACGCTCACAAAATTGCACACAGGTGCACGTGCAAAAATCGTCCGTTCCCTAGAAATCCTGGGCTTAAATTAATATTTTGGCTGTCGAAATGAGTGTTCATTGTCTCATTGGGGCATATTAGCAAGACCGGCGATAAAATTATCGCCGTTTTAGCGGCAGGAAACTGCCGCTAAAACGGCGATAATGGGCTTGCTAATATGCGTTACAGAATTCCAATGAAGCCCAGGTTAGATGTCCTGCACATCTAACCTGGGCTTCTATTGGAATTCTATAACGCATATTAGCAAGCCCATTATCGCCGTTTTAGCGGCTGGAAACTGCCGCTAAAACGGCGATAATTTTAACGCCGGTCTTGCTAATATGCCCCATTATTTTTTAAATCATCGTAACAAAAAGTGGAATATGGCAGGGCTGCAAATAAGCACTGCTGTAAGGTGATATTTGCCTACTCTAACGACTGGCAAAACTTCGCTAAAACCTGTTGATGGGGATTAGGCATATAGGTAATTAGTGTCTCAAATTCTGAGCATGCGCAGTGTATTTATGCACACAAAAAAACTACTCACTGTGCGCGTTTATCGCTCTTGATCACTAGAGAGAGGCGCGCTTGATTACTCGGGATTCGTCGATTGCTTGCTTAAGGAAAACTCAACAATCTTGCATCTACAAAATACGACCGCATTTAGTAGAGAAATGTCTCGGCAGCATTCAGATAAGGTGAGCGAATTTGTGTTTGGCTTCATGTTTATTTTTTTCTGTATGCGTTAGATTCTCTTTCAGAATGTTTAACCCGCGTTTGAAATTAGTGTCCTAAATTCACTAATTTGCATAATAGAACAAAACCACTAACGCGTTTTGAACTAATGTGGGCTGGTACCAGTTCAGTCACGATTCATTGTTCTTGTGAACAAATTTACACATACGACATGCTATGCTTTCTGCGTACCAAATACCATTTATAACAGTTAGCAGCCCTGCACTCCTTAACGGTTCCCATAAGTGTTCCTTTTGAAGAAGCCCAATTAGTTCAGGAAGAACCAGAAGCTGACGCTCGAAACACAGGTTGTGTAAAATAATCTTATGGCCAGTGTGTGTAATGTGTTTAGTTTAATCAGGGTGATCCATGGAAACGTTGATATTGACCAAAAAAACAGCAAGCTTAGACTAACCCCTTAACTGTTGTGACTTTTCAACCCTAGTGCTGAGCCATTGTTTGGCTATTTGGGGAACTTCACGTTTATGCCTCCGTAACTTTTTCCATGTAAGGTATCCACACCAACTCTGTGCCCTTTTCCCCATCTTTATAAGGATTATAAGGTACCCAGGGTTTGTGGATTCCCATTGAGGGGACCGAGAAAATAGGCAATATATACCTAGGTTCTTTTTGAGGGGAGAAATGGGGAAAAAAGTGCTGCACAAGAAAGTGTTGGTTTTTTTTGTGTGCTAAAAATGGTATCAATGAAAGGTTTGCTGTGCTAAAATCACTGGGGCATATTAGCAAGACCCACGTTAAAATTATCGCAGTTTTAGCGGCAGGAAACTGCCGCTAAAACGGCGATAATGGGCTTGCTAATATGCGTTATAGAATTCCAATAGAAGCCCAGGTTCGATGTGCAGGACATCATAACGCATATTAGCAAGCCCATTATCGCCGAATTAGCGGCAGTTTCCTGCCGCTAAAACGGCGATAATTTTAACGTGGGACTTGCTAATATGCCCCACAATCTTTCCAGCTTTCAGGAAGAAGTAGAGCAGAATCAAAAGAACCATTTTTACCACAGTTTTGGAATTTTTCTAGAAGGTAGCCAATTTTTTCAATTTTCGTGCTTTCAACCTATTTCCAGTTTGTCGTGGAAACCTAATTGGGACTACAGTAAGATATACATTTCTGAAAAGTAGACACAATTCTGAATTCAGCAAGCAGTTATTTGTATAGATTCCTCAAGGTTTTCCCAAAGAACCCAACTGTTGAGATAAACATACTAAAAATTATTAGGAAAACAAACAGCCATTTGTGACAGTGTTTTCATCTCTAATTTCTTATCACAGTGGCTGATTTACAAAAGCATTATACTGTTATGTTCGCTAGACCTTTTTGGTAGCATTGCTATATAGGGTTTGTAGGTTCTCCAAGAACCTGAGGTACTCTGAGTCAACAACTGAGGTGCGCCTTCAAATTATTTTTCATTGTGTACTTAGTATGGAATAATTCATATGGTACAATATAAAATGTGAAAAATGGATATGAAGGAAATCTATGTTTTTCTGAAATGTACACCAGATACTGATTTTAGGAGCAGTGGTTATTTGTACACATCTGAATTTATGGGTACCCATGATATCGTGATTCAGTGGGCATTTGCAAAATGTCTTCTTCTTGCACATTGGCTTACATTTGGAAGGCAGAAGTGCAGAGAAATTCAGTTGATAATAATACATGTTCCACTAGTCTGTGTTCCCACACCTCTCCTGATTAAAACAGTACCCCACTGAGCCTAGCGCCTTTGAAACAAAACGCCCTAAAACGCAACCTGGAGACAACACATTTCGCCCAACACAGTTCGCCCATCAGAATCCATGCTTATTTTACAATGTGGGTAGCCGCAGATTTTAGGCCCTAGCTCAGCCACCACCTAGGAAAACCTACCATACCTAGACATTTCTAAAAACTAGACACTCTGGGATGTCCAGGGTGGTGTGACTCTCAGAATGTTTCCTTACGTCCGTCGTAGCATGCTTGAAACATTACCTACAAATACACATTTTCTTTAAATTTCTGTGAGGGGAAAGTTCTTGTATCCATGGGAAGCCACAAATGTCCTACCACCCAGCATTCCCCAACATCTAGTGATAAAAGGGTACCTCACTTGTGTGGGTGTGCCTGTGATAGGAGAGGGCCCAAAACACAATATGGAGACTTCAACATTTCTTATCATAAAACATGAGCTGATGGGTAGCAGCAATATTTGGGCTCGGGTTCAGCGACCACACAAGGACACCTACGAAACCCAGCCATTTCTAAAAAGTAGACACACGGGGAGTCCAAGATGGTGTGCCTTGCGTAGATCCCACAAAAGTTTCTTACCCATGGTGCACTGCAAGCTCAAACTTTGCCTAAAATTGAAAATTTTCCATGCATTTCTGTGATGTATAGCTATGGAATCTGCAGGGATCCACGAAATTTCTTCCACCCATCGTTCCCCCCACATGTCCTGATAAAAATGCTACCCCACTTGTGCGTCTGAGATTAGTGCCTGCAGCAGGAAAAGATCAAACCAGAGTTAATGGGAGTCCCCCTGCGAGTACACACCGCGCTGGACTCCCCTGGTGTCTAGTTTTTCAGAAAATTCAGGGTTTACTAGGTTTCCCTGGGTGTCAGTCCATCCCGGGCCTAAATACTGCTTCTTTCACTATTGCCAATTTCTCCATGGTCCGTTTTGGGGCTTTTTGTGTTTCAAATGTTAGCATCCGCCACACACGTGGGGTACTGTTTTTTTATCGGGACAGGCGGGGAACGCTGGTTGGCTGGAAATTCGAAGTTCTCCACAGTCTGGAGCTTTTCCTCACAGTAATGGGAGAAACATGTATGATGTTAGGTCAACTTTGAGGTTTACAGGGCATTGTGGGAAAACATTGTGGGATCCATGCAAGGCACACCTGGAGTCCCCTGGGTGTCTATTTATCAAAATGGCTGGGCTTGGTTCGTTTCCTTTGGTGGCAGAGCACAGACCCGAATAGTGCAATCATTCACCGTGGCAAGTAGGAGAAAGTTTGGATTTACTCCTATTCTGCTGGTCCATATGTCAAAACTGTGGCCAAATGGAAATCTCCTCTTGACTTTGGACTGGGGATCTGATCCCCAGGTGGGTACAAAGACTGTTGGGGTTTTAGGGCTGGAGGATACGCCCAAACACCAGGGTGTTCCATCGACACATGATATTATTTTTCTACAACAACAAAATATACCCCAGTTCAGGGTGGAGACTGTTAGGTGTGTTCTGTGATAGGGGCACAGCCCTATGCCTCGGCAGGCGGCCCCCTCACCCCATCTTTTTTTTTTTAACCATATTTCCCCTGGTGGTCTAGTAGACTTTCTATCCTCCGTGGGGGCAGACTGGGGTTGAACAGCACCATCTGCCACCTAGGTTGAAAAACTAACTGGGACCAAAGCGGCCCATCCCAATAAAGCTGCACCCTCCTTTCTTCCCCCCCGGAAGACAGATTGGGGATGAACACCCCATCAGTCCCTTAGGGGCCAGAAAGAATAACCATGCCTGGGGGGGATCACAGGCCCATTGCATTAGTGCCGCCCCACCCCCAAAACAATACTGCCCAGTAAAAATCCCTGATGTCTAGTGGGCTTTCTGCCCCCCCCCTCACCGGGGGCACATTGGGGAGGAACACCCCCATCCATCCTCCTAGGTGGGGGGCAGAAAGACTAATTGGGCTGGGGGTAGGGGGAGCACGGGCCCATGCCATTGGGGCTACCTCACCCCAAAAAAGTCTGCGAAGTAACAATCTCTGGTGTCAAGTGGACCTTTCCCCCCACCCCTTGAGGGGGGCAGATTGGGGGTGAACACCCCCCTCCACCAGCCATGGGGGAGCAAAAAGTCAAATGGGACCCAGGGTAGGGTGGGGGGGAGAACACATGTTAATGCATTGCCCCCCGCCCCCAAATAAAGACTCCAGCGTATCAATCCCTGGTGACTAGTGGGCTCTCTGTCCCAGGGGGAGAGGGGACAGATTGGGGGTGAATATCCTCTCCAACCCCCGGGGACAGAAAGACTAATGTAGCCAGAATGCAGGGAGTCTTCATCCCTGGTGTCAAGTGAGTGGATCCCTGCTTGGTAATCGCCTTCTTGCAGCGGTCCCCAAGAGCAGGGATCCACTAGGAATAGATACCTATGGAAAGGGGAAATTGTCCCCTTCCACGGTATCTGCCTCATGAAAATCGGTGCTTATGGGGCCAAGTTATGCCCCAGAGCACCAGTGCAGTGAAAGTGAAGTGAGCCAGTCAGCCTATTTCACTTTTTCTGAAATGACGTCAGTATACCATGCTTTCTGATCATAATTTTAGAAGGAATAAACCAGACTGCTGGGGAAGCTCTTCCCTAACAGCCAACCTCTAAATAAAAAAAAACAAAGGAACCCCTCTGGTGTGAGCACCAAAGGGTCCAGTAAAGCCCACCCCAGTATCAACCAACGGCCGAAAGATGCACTGGGGAGGGAGTGTGGGTGTCAGACAATGCCTGTACTTAAAAGGTAAAGGTTCTCTGCAGTCTTATAGTCAGTGAAAATATAGAAATACAAGTACCCACTATCCTAGGGTACTTCTTTGCTACTGAAAAGTGTCGGCACTCTCCAAATAAAAGTATTGCACACCTGCTAAGAAATACTGGGACTATCCCTTTCAAATTAAAGTGCAACTAATCTTTACCAGTGCAGAAAATGGAAATCTAGAAGTGCAGGTACTCACTATTTAAGACTACCTGTTTGCTCCTGAGAAATGAGTGTCGGTACTCTCCCATTAAATGTATTGTGCTAGGCTTCAGAAGTGCAGGTACTCTCCCTTTCAAATTAAAGAAGTGCTAGTGCTTATTACTGGACAGTTCCTGCCACATTTAAAGCACTTATCTTTACCTGCTCAGAGCAAGCATAAGTGCTCACTTCCTTAGAGTACCAACCCATTTACATCAGTGCTTAAAGTGCTGTGATGCTGGGGTGCTTGGGCCTCTACTTACACTGGTTTGAACCAGGACATTCAATTTGCCATTTGCATCTAAATGTTTACACTCTTTACTTTGAATCAATACACTTTCTTTGAGTATATTTGCATATGAAAGCCCTATGCAATAACTTTGACTTCTTTCACAATCAAAACATAGGTACCATACAATTCAAAATTTGATCAAGACCTTTGAGCACATATCTGTTTTTCTGTCTGCAGTCCAAAAAATGCTTGTCCCTGTTACAGTTGCACATTTTGGGCCTGTACAATTACTTGTGAAATGCATTTCACATTTTTTTTTTTTGGGGGGGGTGGGAAGTTACTTGCTATCCTATTTTTTTTTTTCTTGTGTCAAAAGGCTATTAACATTTTTTTTTTTTTTCTTTGACTTACCCATCAGCAATGACTTGACTTGATTTCTTTCTGTTCACTCAGGTTAACTAATTTGGAGGAAGTAGAAACCCTCTGAGCAGAGTCACATTAAAACTTTTTTTCTAACTCAGTTGTCACTGAAGTATATATTAGTGGTATTGGGCGGGAAATGACCTTTACAACGCGGTCATTACACCGCGATACCTTTACAACGCGGTCGTTACAACGACCCTTTGTTACTACGCGGTGTAATGACATCGCAAGTCTTTACAATGAATTCCACTAGGGGGCGCTGAGGTATTAGAAATACATTTCCAACACCTTCCCTACTGTTGCGCAAACTGGAGTAGGAATAGTAAATAATACTATTCCTAAGTCCAGCACGCCCCCTAGTGGAAGTCGTTGTAAAAACTTGCGATGTAATACATCACGTACTAACAACGCGGTCGTTGTAACGACCGCGTTGTTAGTACGCGATGTATTACATCGCGTTGTAATGTGCCATATTCGTATTGGGCCCTTGCCATAGACGAGGGCTCTCTTTCAGTGCTAGAAGTGGGGTGAAAACGGTTGGGGTCTCGATTATGGGCGTAGCGAAGAAAAAACCTGGAATCCTTTACGATAGGCGTAGCATATTTAATTAAGGGTGTGGCTTAAAAAGTGAACTAAAATCCTGTGCTGCAGGAACCATGCAATCCGACCAGTATTTGGAAGCCACTCTGAGATTTCTGTTATTGTATCCAGACATATAGCACAGCAATGGACCTACGCCTAAAACTAGCCAGACAAAGTGGCTTTGCCATTTCTTGATAGCAATTTCAAATAAATTAAGTAAGAACAGTGATTTTGTTATGAATAATTAGAACAGAAAATGTTTAATTTCTGAACAGTATGAGCCTGAATTAAACATTACTAATGTCCCTGGAGGGGATAGTGGTCTTCAGAGTTTCTAAATCGCTCCTGTTCTCTCCCCTTCACACCACTTTCCCCTGCAGACTCTCACTCTGATAGACACCTTCATCCTTTTTTGCCCCACATCTTTCTGAAATTCTCCATTTACATCTTGCACATCATTGTTTCTCTTCAGCACTGCCTTTTCACTCTCTCCTTCTGCATGCAATTCCTTTTATCTCCAATTCATCTCATCAGCCCAGGCACACAAACCGCGGACTCGCATACAAACACAGCGTCCTTTTTAGGTCGAGCATCAGGTCGCATGTGCTGTCTGCAAAACCTGCTGTCATCAATAATCTGACTTTTTCCCCACCTGCTACTTACCATTGGCTCAGGCTACAGTCGGTCTTCTTTGCTGCCTCCTCACTCGTTTGCTTTGGCCACACGTCATTTCCCTTCTAGGCTAAGGCGCACCGGTATAGTACTGTTTCCTTCCACTTCCATTGTTGATAGGTTGCTAGGAGAACTCTTTTTCACGTTTCCGGCTCCACGACTTTAAGTGCAGCAATGCCCCTCCCCCGGACCATTCCTTCTTGTTTCCCTGCACTTTTTGCCTTCATTAGTTGGCCCTTTGCTATCTCTGCCACTGTTTTCACGTTTGGCTTACTCCACCCTTCTCGTGACAGCCCTCGCCTCTTAACTTTCCACCCTTTACTGATTCTTCCTACTGTCTTACCCCATTCTTTTATTTTTTTGTGGACTTTTTATATAAGTTCAAATAATGCCCAGAGGGCATCAGAACGCCTCACATTTTACTTATAATGCAGAATAAGAGATGCAAATGAAGAGCTATTTCCATTTATATTTAAACAAGAGTGAATTCCTGAGATACAGAGGCCGCTTGCAGTGCCATCATATCACCAACTTCTTAGTCCTGCTGTAAGCTCGAGCCAGATGCCGGGCTCTGGCTCATGCCCTCTTGGAACCTTGAGTCCAAAACGAGCCGAGTTTCATGTGGTTTCTGCTTGCTGCTCCCGCTCTACCCTCCTGCACAAAGTTAACAAGCATCTGCAATGCAATAGGTCCCGCATTTACGCGAGTTTAAGCTTTTGGCATTGTAAGTGACAATGTCTTTTATTTATGTTTTAAAACGAAAACAAAAATAAAAGGCATTGTTATTTGCAATGTCAATAGCTCAAACTCGCGTAAATGCGAGACCTATTGCATTGCAAATGCTTGTTTATTTTGGAGCTTTCCATATTTCAACTGTGTGTACCTCCAAGCTTTGCCTCAATTACATTTGACACATATGTGACCACCATTTTGTGCCTCTCTAGAGATGCAATGGATTCAATGAGCACAGCATGAGCTCCAGAGCTCTCATTTGTGCCCCATCATGAGCCCCCTTCTGCAACCTTAACTCACCCAGACACCTAGAGGCAACTCGATTCATAGTACACAGTATACATATGTTACATGAAAAAAAATCTACAGAAACACAACATCCGTAAAAAACAACATAATCTTAGGGAGTGCATAATGAATTAAAATATGTAAAAGCTAAATGGGGACCAAGTCAGTGACCTAATATGTTACAGGTTTTTACAGTCATTGTTGAGAAATTGATCAGTGGTTTTCTCTGTGAAGTTAAGGACATGAATTTTGGGCCCCACAGGGACCCTGTTTCAAAGTTGCTTTTTAGGTCTCGCCTACGCAGCACGCATGTGTGCTGCATAGGAGGAGACCTTTAGAAATCGATTCCGTTTTTCAGGCAAAAACGTGCACGCATTGCATTGCTTTGAATGGCAACACGTGCACGTTTGGCGATTCCCTTGCGGGAGCGAGCTTTGAAACCATCTGTTTGTAATTAACAGATGGTTCCTGCTCGCTCCCGCAAGGGAAACAGGCGCAGGCCCCCTCTCCCCTCCCCCTGCTGCCTCCTCCTCAAACTTGTTTTTTTACTTTCAGCGCGAGGCGCGCGTGCGCTTGTTTACCTTCTTTGGCCTCGTCGCGTGTTTGCTTGAAATGCGTCCAATTGTATGCTCGTGTGTGGATGTTTGTTACCTTGTATGTGGGTTTTGGATGTGGTGTATAACTGGGTTTTTTTTCCACACCTTTCTCTTTGTTTTTCAGTGTTTGCTAGTTTGCAATCACTTATACTTAACCAGAATCTGAGGGTCTCCCTTAATCTTCTCTACATTAACCTCTGCTCCAAGTTAAAGTTTGTGCTATCCAGTGAGATATCGAACCCAGCTCCCTAGAGCCCATTCTGCATGTGATGACCATTTTTCTGTTAGACCATATTTTACATGTGTTTTTCTATTTAATACATGTCACTGTATACTGCCCATGTTCTTATTGCCTTTTAAGTATTTGAGAGACTCAGCTGTTTTTTCCAGTGTTTCAGTTGGCATTTTGCCTATGCCCTCTCCAGCCGACCCAGAGTGCGCACACCAGTTACAGCACAGCAGTGTAGATGAAATTAATTCTAAATACAGTAGGTAATTAAATTAAACCTGCTCGGCATTACCACTAAATTTAGCGCCCAGTTTTAAGTGAGGGTTGGGTTTCTCAACTCTTCCTGTTTGCAAAAAAGAGCAATATATTGACCATAGCAAAGAAAACCAGCGTAACCACTTTTTACAGCTGCTTATAACCCAACTTTTTCACCTAGAACTAAACAGAGCAATAAATGCCACGCAGTAAAGTCATTACAGCTGCAGGTTGTTACCACTGTTTTGGCACCCAACTTCAAATGGGAGGCGGGTGTCTTAACATCTCCAATGTGAAAAAGTGCACTGCTTTTTACTGCTGCTGTAACCCAGGAATTCCACCAAGAACTAAATAGAGCAATAATGCCATATTGCAGTCTTGTATTTGGGCAATTACAGCTGCTGGCCATGTTGCACTTAGCTCTCAGTGGTAAATGAGAGTCGGATGTCTCAATACCTCCTGTTTACAAAAATAAAAGCAACTTCGAAGGAGAACAACATTATTTCATCTGATGTAATTGAAGTGTGTGTAAGTGTTATGACTTCTTCACCTAAGTATGACCACACTTTTCATCATTCAGTCTTCATGCACTTAATTTTAACGTCCCTCTGTAACAGCAGAAGTATCGCTGTCCTCTGCTTGGGGTAACATTAGCCACACACCACACTATTTATAGAGTTGTTCAAGTGATAAGAGAGGTGTCATTTTCACGAGGCCGTTTCTGTGACAACTGGAAAATCAACTGACAGGAGCCACGACACCCCTAGAGAGCTATTGACTTCTATTGTGTAGCAACAACAACTTCAGAGTGCCTTTGAGGAATGGACACACATAAGAAATGCTGGGGAATGGTTATAGAAATAGTCAATTTGGGCATGACTGACTGCATTTCTAACACGCTGACAAGCCAAGGGCCATTTTATGTCACATGGGGGTGACCGTCTTTGGGTAGGCGCCTTGTAATCTCCTTGTGGTGGAATAGACCTGAAAAGAAGGGCTTTAATTGTTTAATAAGGCCCAGGAACTGACCGTATCATCAGAGGGCAGATCGGCAGCCTTCAGTCCCAGATTGGCCAATCTGTCACTCGAGCATCACAGCTGGATTGGCTGCGATCACCCAACCGTGTCCCCATGACCGTATTCTTGTAAGGACCTCCAGAAGTATGGAAGTGGTTTGAACATTTTACCAAGCATGATTTTGGTTTCCCATCCAGTCCTGGTAGCCCCTGAACTCATGTTAACCCCCAGAAAGAGTGGCTAGTTGATAGTGAAATTTAGTGGTGCAAGTCCGCCATTATCTCAAGAATTCGGGCGGTCTTACTGGCTCCCGTTCAGGATTCTGGCTCAAGGTTTTTACACCCAGGATTCCCTTGTCTCCGATGAAGGATTTCAAGTGAGGACCCTGCTCATCTGCTGCAAAAGTAGTACTGAACAAATAAACTAGATCACAACATTTTCTCAACATAAGACTTGCTACTTCCCAGTGAATATCCCTAGCATGGAAAACCAGGTTAACGCTTTAACATATGAACAATGAAATACACCTATCCCCACTCATTGGTTCACTAGAGCATGTATATATTTTACAGGGCCATATCCAGTTATATCCACCAGAGAGCTCAGTAACAGCTCCCCAGTCAAATGTGCTGACAATAAGGAGGTTAAACAGTGGCCAATCACGGCTTAAAACGTACATACCAAAATTTGTCAATGAATATGAAAACAGGAATTGTAGAACTGACGCTCCTGACCCTTTTTGGCGGAGCCTATGTTTTTGAGAATAGTGTGTACAGGGAATTTTGTGGATATTAGTTATTCCATGTGATGGGGTCAACGTTCTCACGTAAAGACTGGTGCTTTTGGAAGGCAACGGCTTGAGTCAAGGAGCTAGTGATTGTCTCATGTATGTGTGTGTTGGGAACTTATCTGATTAAATGTTAAAATCCAGACCCCTGACAGGATGATGAAAATCTAGATACCCCTTGAAGAGTCGGGCGCCTTAAGGAGGTGTGCTTGCTTAAGGTGTGACACAACACTGTGCATAACAAGCATTGGCATAGCCAATAGGTCTCGCCTTTGGGACCTTTATAAGTGTTTAGTTATCCAGCACAATATCCTTGGTGGAACAACATCAACTGTTGCATGGCTAAACACTTATAAGGTCCCAAAGGCGAGACCAATTGGCTATGCCAATGCTTGTTAAGTATTGCTGGGTATGAGGCCTGGCTGAACTCACCCCACATAAAGCCCTGCTCTCTTTGCGTATGAACCAGCAACAAAAGTCTTTCAGATATTGATTATGTGAGAGGCAAGGTTGATTATATTTTCAAAGCGACATAAGTATCTGTACTCTCTGTGCTCAAGCAACAATTCTTGTGTTGTGTGAACACAGTGTGGCGGAATCACAAATTCTTTGTAAATCTACACCCTCATTAGAAGTGCAGGGCAAATTCCTATCCCTGTGCAAAAGCTTGTTTGCGCATGGATCGGAATTACGAGTTATGTCTTAATTAGCACACCCTCACAGTTTTCTGGTATAGATTCTGGCACGAAAGGACCTGTAAAAAAGCACAACGGCAAGACATGCAGAATTCAGTGTGTTAAATACAGATTCCGTGCGTTATGCCTCATTTGCAAGAAAATAACTTGGAATAGGAGGTAATCCCACTTGTGGTTTATACCTCACTGTGAGAAATGTGGTTGTTGGTAGACGGGGGATTGAGCCCTGGTCAAGCAATAGCCTCAATCCCTTGCAGGGTGAACCACTAAATTAGCCTGTGATTAACCCTGGGTAGCTCGGAAGTCAGGCCGACCGGCGTTGGACCTTGGGCAGATGGACGAGTAGGTTGATCCCATTTTCCTGCTGGTTCTTATAGCTGTTTGTAGCCAAAACATTTCCTCAGTTTTGGATTTTGGCTGTCTGGGCACCATTAGCACCACAACTAAGGGTTCAGGACTGGTGCGACACCTCTTGAGGGTTCAGTACTCAGGCTGGGTCCAGGTGCAGGTTCAAGATGGTGAGAGTTTTTTGTGTCCCTGTGACTCTAAACAGGAGGCTAGAAAACTAGTCCTTAGAGTCACTCTGCTAGTCATTTGTTCAGGTGAAGATGCAGGGCTCAACAGCAGTGTGTGCCTCTAAGGTTTCAAGTCACGCTTCAGGCAGCAGAGCAGTCTTGCATGGTCATAGCAGTTGGTAAGTCCTTTGCAGGTTCTTCCACAGGTCCAGAAAGTGAACTGAAGAGTGGGTTTGAGTGCCCTACTTTTATACCTGGTGCCCTTCCTCTGTAAGGTGGGAGAAGCTTCTAGAAAATCTCTTTAAAGTGCATTGAATTCCCTTCCTCCCTTGCCCTGACTCCGGCCTGGCTGCAGTGACAATGTGTAGGTCATAAGTCCTTTGTGTAAAGGCAGAGCACAGCCTATTTATTTCTTAAGTGGGGCTGTGCTCCGCTCTGCCTCCTGTCCTCCCAGCAAATGGCCCATTTAGGCACAACTAATTCCTCTATTGTGTGACTGGGAGGAATTCACAAAGTCTAACTGTCAGTTACTCTCAGCCATGTGAACCAAGCAGGCACAGAAGGGCTAAGGGCAGAAAAATGCAATTTTTCTAAAAGTGGCACTTTCAAAATTGTAATTAAAAATCCAGTGTTACTATTAAATAGGATTTTTCATTACAATTCCATAGATATCGAACCCAAACTCACTACTTTGTCCCAATCAAAAGTTAGCACTTATTAAATGTAATAAGATAACCCAATGTTCGGAAAAGTATTCCTCGCAGTAGTTCTTCGCTACCAGGACATGCAAAACTTAAAGTACCTGTCCAACCTTTTAATTACAATTCACCTTGCCCGCTGGGCTACCTAGGGCCTACCATAGGAATGTCATATATGCAATATAATGGGAGTTTAAGGCTTGGCAAGGGGGTTATAGTGCCAAGTCGAATTGACAGTTTAAAGCTGTATCCAGGCTGCAGTGGCAGGCCTGGGACATGATTTAAGGTGCTACTTAAGTGGGTGGCACAATAAATGCTGCAGGTCCACTAGTAGCATTTAATTTACAGGCCCTAGGTATATGGTATACCACTCTACAAGGGGCTTATAAGTAAATTAAATTTGCCAAGCATCTGTAAACTAATTAAACCATGTTTAGGGGAGTGAGCACAAGCACTTTAGCAATGGTTATCAGTGGTAAAGTGCACAGAGTCCTAAGGCCAACAAAAAATAATTTCAGTACAAAAATGGAGGTAAGTAGGCAAAAGGTTTGGGGGAAGACAACTGTAAGGCTGACAGGTATAACACTCCCCCTGGGGTAAGGGTATTTACCACTAATCCCTCCCCCATTCCTTCTAACTTAATGAGGGCCTTAGGAATGCACCAGTGTTTTGACAAGATTTGTGAATTTTTAGGAATTCTAACAAAATAAACAAGCATTTGCAATGCAATAGGTCTTGCATTACAGAAAGTTTGAGCAATTGGCGTTGCATTATTATTTGCAACTGTAATAGCTCAAACATTCAGTAATGCGAGACCTATTGCATTGCAAATGCTTGTTATTTTGTAGCTTGTGTTTGAAATAAAAAAATTAACAATTGCACAAGCTTGGCAATGTCCGATCTGCTGCCTTTGCCAATGCTTGATCTTTGCAGTTATCAGAGACCGTGCTCCAGTGGCAGTTTTATTAATAGTGCGGCGCAGGAGCCCATAGCACCCCAGTTAGTGGCTGTTTATTTACTTGCAAACTAGGGGCAGGAGACCCAGCTACTCTGCTTGTATTAGGGCCACCGCACCCTTGCACTCTGCTCTTCCCCGTCTTTCAGTTACAGGGGCGTACTATCATTAGTAAAGCAGGTGCACCAGGGCTCAATGTTTGGGGGTGACACTGTTTGTTTAACCACCCATTGGTGGGACAATCAGCCTTCTCATTCCATGTCCTCACAGACATGTTTCATCAAGACTTACTAGATGTGCTAGTTCAGCTGAAACAATACAGGCTACAGTACCTACAAAACACCAGGTGGTCACAACGAAACCCAGTAGCTGGCACAGCGTCGATGAAGTGAAGTGGTCACACTGTCAGTCAAGTGTCATGTTTTTCTTGCAATCATTCGGGCCCATGGCACTAGGGTGACCACCTCACCCCACATAATCACCGGCACTGTTTCCAGTCCTGGGTGTTTAACTTTCAAATAGACATCAGTTGTGTTAGCTCCATGGAAGAAAACCAAGATGCCTGTGATGGTATATAGTGGGGTGACCACTCTACGTGGCGTCCCTGCCGCATTGATGTGCAGTTCCCATATGCCTGCCCTACTTCCTTGCCTTGCGGGCAGGGTGCGCTGTTCCGCTCATCAACGGCTGCTGCGAGCTTTCTCTTTGTTTATTGACCTACTTTCTCCATTCCTCCTGTGGTAATTATTTGCACCAGCTCCTGCTCCCCGAGTTGCAGCTGGGATGGCGTGTGTGCTCCACAGGTTGGAGCCCTCTCGCCCGGAGCCTGGTCTCAGTGGTTGGAGGTCTGCTATTGAGCAGAAGTTGTGGAGGGGGGGGGGGAGGGGAATCCAGTGCAAGGTGAAATTGGGTGTTGCTAAATAGGTATAAAAATGGTTAGCTGCGACTAGGGTCTTAGCCTGTGACCCAATGGCAAGCCAGATGGTGGGGCTGCTGGGAGGAGCTGGTAATGCATCGCTTAGGTCCCCGAGAGACGGTCTGGAGCTAAGCGAAAAAAACCAACACAATTTACATATTGAAAAAATAGAGTTTGGCGAGCGGCACCAAAGAAAAGAAAGGCACGGCTTGGCAAACTCTATTTTTTCAATATTGTAAGTTTTTCGTATGCAGCACAACACGCCCCCATCAACTTTAAGAATGGCGAGGAAAGAAAGGCCCGGCTGCCACTGTTATGGTTGAAGGCGGAATGTTGTGCTGCTTATAAAAGAAATTACAATATTGAAAAAATAGATTTTGGCGAGCGGCGCAGAAGAAAAGAAAGGCGGGGCTTGTCAAACTCTACTTTTTCAATATTGTAAGTTTTTCGTAAGCAGCGCAGCACACCGCCTTCATCTTTAAGAATGGAGGGGAAAGAAGGAAAAGAAAGGCGCGACCACTATTGTTAAAGTTGAAGGCGGTGTGGTGCACTGTTTACGCGAAAACACGGCATCTGTGACAGGAAAGGGATGCCTCCTTTAACAAGCCACACAACAAGATGATGAACTGGTTTAATCCATTGTTCTTTTGCTCACCATGCCACCCCAGTTTGGACCCAGCCATATGCAAATCAGTGTTGACCCTGCTCCCCATGGGAACAGTCCATCCCAAACTGCATCCAGACCAGATTCAGGGTATCACCCATCATCAGCCAGGCTAGCTTGAATCCAGTGGCACAGTGAGCAAGGGACCCACGTCTGGGCAAGCCCTTGCCACTTAGGGCGAACATAGCAACACAACAAGACGATGGATGGAGTGCTGAAACTTTTCAAACACTCAGTCCCAGTCACAGATCTGAGTTTAATCCATCATTCTTTTGCTCACCATGCTAACCAGTTTGGACTAGCCCAAATGCAAATCAGTGTAGAGTCTGCTCGCCATGGGATCATTCCAGCCCGAACTGCCAAGCCAGGTCCTCCATGGACCAGAAACAAGCATCCTGGTATGCCCAGACATGGGTCCCGTCGTCTCCATGTCAATGGAGTCAAGCTAGCCTGGCTAATGAGGGGTGATATCCTGAAACCAGTCCCAGGATGCTTGTTTGCGGTCCAGGGAGGACCTTGTCTGGCAGTGCGGGCTGGACTGCTGCTGGACTGTTCCCATGGGGTGCAGGGTCAAGATTGATTTGCATCTGTCTGGGTTTAAACTGGAATGGCATGGGGAGCAAAAAAACGATGGATTTAGGCCCAGTTCTCTGTACTAGGTTGAATGTTTGACATTGTTCAACATTCTGTCCATCAATTGTTCTTTTGCATTTGTCACCCCGAGTGGGACGGGTAAGCCCAGACGTGGGTCCCATGCTCTCCATGCCACTGGAGTCAAGTTAGCCTGGCTGATGAGGGTTGATACCTCCAACCGGTCCCAGGATGCTTGTTTCCGGTCCAAGGAGGAACTGGCCTGCCGGTTCAGGCTGGACTGTTTCCAAGGGGAGCAGGGTCAAGACTGATTTGCATATGGCTGGGTTTAAACTGGAGTGGGCCAGGGAGCAACAAAACGATGGATTTAGGCCCAGATCTATGTAGTGGGGTGAATGTTTGACATTGTTCTTTTTGCACATGCCCACTTTCATAATAGCATGTAAGACCCTTCTTGCTTTTTTACTTACATAAGTAAAGTATATGCTAAAGGAGGTATCTCAGGAGATGTATGAAACCATACTATCCCGTTCCTGCACCCTTTTTTATCTTTGTTCTCTCCATGGCTCAATTATATCATCTGTCTCTTTAGGCATAGCTGTGGCGTGCATTACCATCTCTTTCCAATCTTCTTACAGTTATCAATAACATTTAATTATATGTCATTACATTACCACATTTTTTCTACAATTTGTCTGAACTGTACTATATTTGATACAGGGACTTGTTAGAAGCTCATTGGTGGGGCACAGGGAAAATAATGGCTCATATTGACCCTGTATTTCAACATTCAGACATTTCTCTTTTTTTTCTTCCTGTTTTATTCACAGCATTCAGCCACAATGGGTGCAATAGCATTCTAGTCCTTCTGAAGAGGGATATAGAATATAGTAAATATTCACTCTATTGTGATATGCTGTCAGACCTGTAACTCAGGTAGATGTAATTTATAACTGATGCCCTTCTCAGGAGCGCACTAAGGTTTTATTCATTGTCTGACATAAATTAATTTATTCCTCAGACATTTTCAAATATGGCTTCAAGTGCTTGTTGAAGCAAGTCACTAAGGGTCCAAATTACAAAGTTGCTACAAAGTGTGTCATAATCCTTGAAATTTAGGAGTAAGTCAAACCAAAGTCCGGGTAAGACACAGCTTTTCTCAGGTAAAGCTTTGTATGCCATGCTGTTGCAGGGATTCTGCTCAGGAACAGAACTATGAACCATAGAACATCAGTATGTAGAGGACTGAGTCACCATACCACATCATTATCTATGAGCCCTAGTTTGACTAGCCATAGTGCCTCACTTGCCTTCCTAACCTTTCCAGAGAGACAATTGATTTGGCACCCCAGAACATAACACTCTCGACCTTCTCAGGTATCTCAGTAACAGGACACACCCTTTTATTCTCTCACTCGTACTTGTTCACAATAAATTAGAAAAGAGACACAAAGGAAGTTTACAATGTTTATTTAAACTATTGTGATCTAAAATGCAATAATTGCGCCACAATTAGAAAACAAATACATGTCAATAATGTCTTCAGCATGGTTAATAAACCATATACAGTAAAGAGCCTGTCATGTTATCTGACAGATTAGCCTAAACTGTCCCCCACTACTGAAGGTAAGTGGTTATAAATTATAGACCTCTGGGTTTAGTGGCGGATCTCGTACCTTAGCATACATAGATGGGTGTTCTACATCTCAGCTGACGCAGCACTCTTGTCACAGGACCTACACTCTTTGTGTGTGTGTTTTTTCAGAACCCTGTCCTCAGTTATATGACAAGACAGCAGTTGCGTTCTTTTATTATGTCTAGATGCTAGTATCCTACCAGAAAGAATAACAAGGGGCAATGTTGTTTGATCTTGTCTAGGCTGTTCAGATTAAACCCCAAGAAAAGAGTAAAATGTGAAACGTGCTGGTTCTGTGTCAAAATACAATGTGGGACAAAAGTGAGCGAGATATTTAGTAACGTGCAAAACAAAAGCGGCCAACAACATGCATAATTAGACTAACATAGGGAAAACGACAATGGGCCAAACAAGAAATACACGACACCCTCTCTTTGGTCAGCTTACTAGCACGATAAATCACTAAGAAATACAAATGTAATTGAAAGAAACTCCAAACATAATTAATAAAATTGTATTTTGGCAACAAAATTATATAGAAAAATATTTGTCAATTTAGAAAAATATTCAAATTCTGGTGCGTCGGAGGAATCTACGATGTCACTCCAAATTTAAAGGCCAGGAATTCCAAAAAGGAATTAGACTCCGCAGAGCACGATTGATTGACTGCTCAAGTCACAAGTTCCAGAGAACAGACATGATCCTCGGTCTCAACCGATGCTAAGGTTGCTACTGTGTAACCTGCATCCGTGTTAGTAGAGCCTGTATTCAGTGGCCCATGTGCCAATGCACAGATTTCCTCAAAAAGGAGTGTCTCAAACCATGCATTGTGGAGAAGCCGCAAACCCAAGGGACAGTCCTGAAAATGGGCCGCTAAGGGACTCATTAGCAGTTCAATGTCCACGGCAGCGGGCATCTGCACAGCCAGGCAAATATCCATTGCCCATTCGAAGGGGCACCAGAGGCCGTGGAACACTGGTTGTGCGCGGGTAAACCAGGCAGGCTGGAATGTTGATGACCAATCAAAATCCAACACTTGTAGTAGAAATATTCCAAAATACTGAAGCATGTGCTCACGGTAGAGTTGGAGCGGTGGTAGTTCCAGGGGGCTTGTAAATGGAACATCCATTGCAGAGAAGCAAAAATAAGATTAAAATGCCGCAAATGAGGAATAACAGTAGTGGAAATCCTCTGAACACACTGGAAAAAATTGAATGAATAAAAGCCAGTATTATTCCAAAGACAGTTTGGAATGAACTTACTAGACCGGAACCCACAGTCTTAAAAAAAAATGTGCAAGACCGGCCGTGTTAGATGCATTAAAAATTTTATGCACTAATTCACCGAAATGCAGGGGGAGGTTTGTATTTAACAATGACTGTATTTCGCTAGAAGTTCTGGCCACCTGCAATTCAAAGGTTTCACGAGCAGATATGAGAGCTACCTCTTTTGAAACACTAATGCTTTAAGTCTTCTTAGCTTGTTGAAATCTGCCTTCAAAGTTGGAATGGAAGGCCACAACGAGCTATCTACAACACCATGCCATGCGTTGGGGGAACAGGACGTTGTTGCAACAAGTAATGAGCTGGGAAACAGACAAGATGTAGGGGACTCCAGCTCGCATTCCGCAACAGTCTTGATCATGGAGCATTAAATAACTCCCATTTGAAAGGACCGTAATAAGTGGAAGAATTGTAGGAACTGGTATTCCTTTTAAATAACAGGCCAAATTTGGCGCCGAAGTATTACATGCGCCGTGGATCTTAACATGTTTGCAAATGAGTGAATGTCCCAACAGAAGAGTCGCATTCCTCTCCAATAAGAAACACTTCCTTACTGGCACGTTCACAACGATAGGAGAAGGGAAGTGACCGTAACTCATGAATGAAGCTGCCTCCGAGGGGTTCATATCTACCAACAGGAAAATTTAATGCAAGCTGTGAACTGAAATGTCAAAACAGGTAAAGAGATAACCGCATGTATCAACTACACAGCTGAGGCTGTTTCGGCTGGTGAATGTAAGTTGTTCTAACTTCTCTAAAGGCAGTATCATGAGTATTATGTAGGGTGCATCTTTCATTGCCATCAGGTGTTGTTTGCAAGTTAAATTAAGGGCCATGAATAAATTACTGCAATTGAAATAGCGCCATGGTATGCACCCTTTTTTAAGGTTTTGAAGCGTTGATTTAAACTGCATAATAGATATGAGCTGACTGCCCATGATACAATGTTGACATGTCACTTTGCATAATATCAATAACATGACAATGTTATTTAAATTATAAATACGAAAAGATAGAATATTAATACTATTATCAATAGCATCAAGCACTTTATCCAAATTATCTTGATCAATTTGTCCTAAATGGGACAATTTCCGAATTTCATATAAGTAGCATAAATAAATCTTTTAGAGCATGGAGATTTGGGGCCCAATAGAAAATCTGACATCCATTTCTTCGAACCGGAGAGGAAGATGTTGTTTCACTGCAGACAGTGCGGAATGTTCCAACGATTGTTGACAATTTTCCCACTGATTAGGTGATAACAATACCGGAATGTTGAGTGAGAATATCGGGGATCGGGTCTGCTTGATTTGAACCCAGGTGTGGAAATGAGAAAACGGCCATAACAACCATTAGTGTCTATTGGCCACAATAACCACCCGTTAGGACCTGAAAGTGTGTAATTAAATGTACCATTCTGCACCATGCTATTGAGTTGTTCTTCTGTCTAATTTGTTAAACTTTGCCAATTATCAAAGCGGGCAATGGAGGGAATATTTGGGGCATGCATTTCTTTAATTTTTGCCAATCCCAGACATGTAGTCTGCTGGACGGTGTCATTCAAGAAGATCATTGGTTTTGGAATTAAGCAGGCCCGAAATAAGGTTTCCGTTCCCTGAACCTGCCAAGGTTTCATTCCCCAAATCTGTTTCAAATCAATTGTGTCTTTCCAGTAATCATAGTCTTTAAGGGCTAACAGATTAACAAACAAAGCTGTATATATTAGTGTGGTCTGTGTAAGCATATATTTTTTAGGTCTCGCCTACGCAGCGCGCATGCGCTGCATAGGAGGACCTTTAGCCGTCGCTCTGGTCATTTTCGAGCACTGCACTCGTGCTTGTGGCGGCATCCACCTTGCGGGAGCGAGCAGGGGCGCGCCACAAGCACGAGTGCAGTGCTTGGAAATGAGCAGACTGCGCACGCACGCACCACTCCCGGGCAAGCACGAGTGCTTCGCCGGGCTTTTTAAAATTCCTTTTAGCGCGCACGCACCACTCCCAGGCTTGTTTTGGTTTTCATGTGCCGGGCTTTTTTAAATTCCTTTTAGCGCCCCTGTAGCAGAATGCAGCCTGTCAGCAACACCTTAAACTTATATCTGGCAGCCGATGCATTTACAAACTCAGCTACTTTACTTGGATTTGAAACAGGACATGCTGGTTAGAATACAAGCTGATTTATTTGCTGAACAATCCTTCTAGCATTGAAACCCTTTCTAGCAATGAAACCTAAGATCTGCCAAACAATGAACACACATGCAAAGGAAACACACGCATGTGCACTCCTAGGGCATGGCACAGCCACATTTTTTTTATATTCAGCATTCCAGGATGGAGGACACCAGTCTTAGAGTGGTTTGGAACAGGAGCACTCTGACAGTTCAATGCCCGGATTTATATACCTTTTTCACTGAGGGAGTGCCTGAATATTAAATATTGAAATATTCAGGAGTCGTTGAATGTCGCTTGAAATTCCCCTCTTTAAATGTAAAGGCCACATTATTGGGGGAAAAAAACGCTGTTCACTTTTGTATGCACGGGGTTGCATGGTACCGGAACAACAGCCATCTGGATCCAAAGTTACACGAGGCTCTCCCCTTTTAAGCAAAAAGTTGAAAACGTGGCTTTTCAAATCTCTCAAATACGTGCCTTTTGTGTGCCAAGAAACCATCGGTGTGCGCTGTGCTTTGTAAGGGGGAGGATGATTATAGTGTGTTTGGTGTGTTCTCACGTGGTGTGTATGCACATAATTATCAAGGTTGGCTACTGCAATAAAGTGCATTATTTGTTATGTCAATTTGGTCTACATGCTTAATTAATGTAATACTTTTTAAGGGGGTAGTTGTCCATAATTCCTCAGCTATTCTGTTAATACCAAGTTAGTTAGCCACGCATCAGCCACCTTTACAGAACACTTTATTTCTAACTCATTGAAAGTAGATGTGGTCTCTGCTTTTACAAGCTATGCAATTGCAAGTGTTTGGTAATTAAAAAATCGCATAGTAGCTACTTATTTAGCAGAAGGAATCCCCACCAGCCATAGGTTAACAGCACCAGACCATGGAAGAACTGCTCCTGCAATAAACAAGCATTGGCATAGCCAATAGGTCTCGCCTTTGGGGCATTATAAGTGTTTAGCCATGCAACAGTTGATGTTGCACCAAGGATATTGTGCTGCATAATTAAATACTTATAAGGTCCCAAAGGCGAGACCTATTGGCTATGCCAATCCTTGTTTGATGGGGTAGGGACTAATTTGAAATAATTTGACGTGGGGTATAAAGTGTTGTATCCTGTGAAATATGTGAATTTGTCTTTGTGCATTTTAGAACTCCCTTGTGGGGGGAGTCGAACAATGTTCTCAATGTGTTTAAATAAAAAGTGTACGTTGACTACCGGCTCTCTGTAGAAAATGATGCCCATAATGGTGATAACGGAACATATCAGCATAGTTAGCAGAATTGAGGTATAGGTCCTCCGATTCAAAAACAGTATAATATTCCAGCTCTGAAATCATAGAATTTACGGTTTCAACATCTCAACCATCTAAATGTAACTATTACATCACCCATAGAAACTATGAACACATACAGTATCTGCAGGATCTCCGCAGTGCCGAATATATCAAAAGTAACTTTATCCCAAACCCTTCCATCAATCGCTGGAACGGCTGAAATGTTGATGAAGGACAAGTCTCTTTTCAGTTTATGAAAGAAAAATGGGGGGGGGTCAACATCCCACCAGTTCATAGCCAAACGTTCTGGGAGGTAGTGGCCATTAATCAACAGGAAAAAAAACAGTCACAAATCCAATCCACATGAACAAACAAGCATTTGCAATGCAATAGGTTTCGCATTCACGCGAGTTTGAGCTATTGGCATTGTAAATGACAATGCCTTTTATTTATGTTTTGGGTTTTAAAACATAAATAAAAGGCATTGTCATTTACAATACTAAAAGCTTAAACTCTTGCTACTGCGAGACCTATTGCATTGCAATAAAGGGTCTTCTTGACCGCTTGTTAGATTGTAAATATCATAGAAAGAGACCGGCCTGCAACGTCTTCAAAGTAGTGATAAATAGTGCAGTGAAGAAGATGTGTAAGTGTTGTAAATTACACAGACACAAAGTGTGAAGTGAGAGTTACATATGATCTGAGCTATAAACACTTACAAATCACTCCAACACCTTTTGGCTCTGTGATTATACTGTCGAGGCTCAGGAGGAAGAGCGGAGGGGGGGGCTATTTCCTGCCCTGTCTGTGACTTGAGTGTGCAGTGTGGCATTGCGTAATGTCATTGCTATCCTTGGCCTAATAAAAAACACTCCGCTGTATTGGGGCCCTGGCTTCACCTCCTGGTGCAGGACGGGCTGTGCTTTATGGCAGGCATGGAGGGAGGGATGGCCTCAGCTGCAACTCCGGCCTCGTACATTGCCCCTGCTATTACTAGTGAGCGATAGGCGCTGAGGTGGTGGTGGTATTGGTGGTGGTGGTATTGGTGGTATTGGTGGTATTGGTGGTGGTGGTATTGGTGGTGGTGGTATTGGTGGTGGTGGTATTGGTATTGGTGGTGCTGGTATTGTTAGTGCTGGTATTGTTGGGATTGGTGGTGGTGGGATTGGTGGTGGTGGTGGTGGAATGGATGATGGTGGCGGTATTGGTGGTGGTAGTATTGGTGGTATTGGTATTGGTGGTGGTGGTGGTGCTGGTATTGGTGGTATTGGCGGTGGTGGTATTGGTGGTGGTTTTGGTGGTTGTATTGGTAGTGGTGGTGGTGAATTGGTGGTGGTTTTGGTGATTGTATTGGTATTGGTGGTGGTTGTGGTGGTGGTTTTGGTTATTGTATTGGTATTGGTGGTGGTATTGGTGGTGGTGGTATTGGTATTGGTGGTGGTATTGGTATTGGTGGTGGTATTGGTATTGGTGGTGGTGGTGCTGGTGGTATTGGTGGTATTCGTGGTGGTATTGGTGGTGGTTGTATTGGTGGTGGTATTGGTATTGATATTGGTGGTGGTATTGATATTGGTGGTGGTGGTATTGGTGGTGGTGGTATTGGTGGTGGTATTGGTGGGGGTGGTATTGGTGGTGGTGGTAGTATTGGTTTCTAGTGATGGTACTGGTGGTGATGGTACTGGTGGTGATGGTACTGGTGGTGGTGGTACTGGTGGTGGTGGTACTGGTGGTGGTGGTATTGGTGGTGGTGGTATTGGTGGTGGTAATGATATTGGTGGTGGTGGTTGTATTGTGTTGGTGGTATTGGTAGTGTTGGAGGTGATATTAATGGGGGTGGTATTGGTGGGGGTGGTATTGGTGGTGGTGGTAGTATTGGTTTGTAGTGGTGGTACTGGTGGTGGTATTGGTGGTATTGGAGGTGCTGGGGATTTGGTGGTGGTATTGGTGGAGGTGGTTGTATTGATGGTGGTGGTATTGGTATTGGTGGTGGTGATGATATTGGTGGTGATGGTATTGGTGGTGGGGGGTATTGGTGGGTGGTATTGGTGGGTGGTATTGGTGGGTGGTATTGGTGGTGGTATTATTGGTGATGGTATTATTGGTGATGGTATTGGTGGAGGTGATGGGATTGGTGGAGGTGGTGGCATTGGTGGTGGTGGTACTGGTGATGGTGGCATTGGCGGTGGTATTGGTGGTGGTGGTATTGGTGGTGATATTGGTGGTGGTGATATTGGTGGTAGTATTGGTTTGTAGTGGTGGAATTGGTGGTGGTGGAATTGGTGGCGGTGGTATTGGTGGCGGTGGTATTGGTGGCGGTGGTATTGGTGGTATTGGTGGCGGTGATATTGGTGGTGGTGGTATTGGTGGTGGTGGAATTGGTGGTGGTATTGGTGGAGGTGGTGGTATTGGTGGGGGTAGTATTGGAGGTGGTGGTATTGGTGGTATTGGTAGTGTTGGAGGTGGTGGTATTGGTGGCGGAATTGGTGGTGGTGGAATTGGTGGTGGTGGTATTGGTGGAGGTGGTGGTATTGGTGGAGGTGGTGGTATTGGTGGAGGTGGTGGTATTGGTGTGGTGGTATTGGTGTGGTGGTATTGGTGTGGTGGTATTGGTGGTGGTAGTGGTGGTATTGGTGGTAGTGGTGGTATTGGTGGTGGTATTGGTGGAGGTGGTGGTATTGGTGGAGGTGGTGGTATTGGTGGAGGTGGTGGTAGTGGTGGTGGTGGTGGTGGTAGTGGTGGTGGTATTGGTGGTGGTGGTATTGGTGGTGGTATTGGTGGTGGTGGTGGTATTGGTGGTGGTATTGGTGGTGGTATTGATGGTGGTGGTGGTGGTGGTATTGGTGGTGGTATTGATGGTGGTGGTATTGGTAGTATTGGTTTTTAGTGGTGGTACTGGTGGTGGTATTGGTGGTGGTGGTATTGGTGGTGGTGGTATTGATGGTGATATTGATGGTGATATTGGTGGTAGTATTGGTGGTACTGGTGGTGGTGGTAGTGGTGGTGGTAGTGGTGGTGGTGGTAGTGGTGGTGGTAGTGGTGGTGGTATTGGTTGGTGGATTGGTGGTGGTGGTGGTATTGGTGGTGGTATTGGTGGTGGTGGTGGTGGTATTGGTGGTGGTATTGGTGGTGGTATTGGTGGTGGTATTGATGGTGGTGGTATTGGTGGTGGTATTGGTGGTGGTATTGATGGTGGTGGTATTGGTAGTATTGGTTTTTAGTGGTGGTACTGGTGGTGGTATTGGTGGTGGTGGTATTGGTGGTGGTGGTATTGGTGGTGATATTGATGGTGATATTGGTGGTAGTATTGGTGGTACTGGTGGTGGTGGTATTGGTGGTGGTGGTATTGGTGGTGGTGATATTGGTGGTGGTATTGGTGGTGGTTGTATTGGTATTGTTAGTGTTGGATGTGGTGGTATTGGTGGGGGTGGTATTGGTGGTGGTGGTATTGGAGGTGGTGGTCATTTGCTGGTGGTATTGGTGGAGGTGGTGGTATTGGTGGAGGTGGTGGTATTGGTGGAGGTGGTGGTATTGGTGGAGTTGGTGGTATTGGTGGAGGTGGTGGTATTGGTGGTGGTATTGGTGGTGTTGGTGGTGGTGGTGGTGGTGGTGGTGGTGGTGTTGGTGGTGGTGGTATTGGTGGTGGTGGTATTGGTGGTGGTAGTATTGGTGGTACTGGTGGTGGTATTGGTGGTGGTATTGGTGGTATTGGTGGTGGTGGTATTGTTGGAGGTGGTGGTATTGATATTGGTGGTGGTGGTATTGGTGGTGGTGGTGGTGATATTGGTTGTAGTATTGGTTTTTAGGGGTGTATTGGTGGTGGTATTGGAGGTGGTGGTCATTTGCTGGTGGTCATTTGCTGGTGGTATTGGTGGAGGTGGTGGTATTGGTGGTGGTATTGGTGGTGATGGTATTGGTGGTGGTGGTATTATTGGTGGTGCTGGTCGTGGTATTGGTGGTGGTAATATTGGTGGTGGTATTGGTGGCATTGGTGGTGGTATTGGTGTTATTGGTGGTGGTGGTATTGGTGGTAGTGGTATTGGTGGTAGTGGTATTGGTGGTGTTGATGGTGGTAGTGGTATTGGTGGTGTTGATGGTGGTAGTGGTGGTGGTATTAGTGGTGGTTGTATTGGTGGTTGTGTTAGTGGTAATGGTGGTGGAGGTGGTATTGGCGGTGGCATTGGTGGTGGCATTGGTGGTATTGGCGGTGGCATTGGTGGTATTTGTGGTGGTATTGGTGGTATTTGTGGTGGTATTGGTGGTGGTGGTAGTGGTATTGGTGGTGGTACTGGTATTGGTGGTGGTATTGATGGTGGAAGTGATGGTATTATTGGTGGTGGTGGTATTGGTGGTGGTGGTATTGGTGGTGGTGGTATTGGCGGTGGTGGTATTGGCGGTGGTATTGGCGGTGGTGGTGGTTTTGGTGGTGGTGGTTTTGGCGGTGGTGGTTTTGGCGGTGGTGGTTTTGGCGGTGGTGGTATTGGTGGTGGTATTGATAAGGTGGTGGTGGTGTTGGTGGTATTATTGGTGGTGGTGGTATTATTGGTGGTGGTGGTATTATTGGTGGTGATGGTATTATTGGTGGTGGAATTGGTGGAGGTGGTGGTGGTATTGATCGTATTGGTGGTGGTATTGGTGGTGGTGGTAGTGGTATTGGTGGTGGTGGTAGTGGTATTGGTGGTGGTGGTAGTGGTATTGGTGGTGGTTGTTTTGGTGGTGGTGGTATTGGCGGTGGTGGTATTGGCGGTGGTGGTATTGATCGTATTGGTGGTGGTATTGGTGGTAGTAGTGGTATTGGTGGTAGTAGTGGTATTGGTGGTGGTAGTGGTATTGGTGGTGGTGGTAGTGGTATTGTGGTGGTGGTAGTGGTATTGGTGGTGGTGGTAGTGGTATTGGTGGTGGTATTGGTGGTGGTGGTATTGGTGGTGGTGGTATTGGTGGTGGTGGTATTGGCGGTGGTGGTATTGTCGGTGGTGGTATTGGCGGTGGTGGTATTGGCGGTGGTGGTGGTATTGGCGGTGGTGGTGGTATTGGCGGTGGTGGTGGTTTTGGCGGTGGTGGTGGTTTTGGCGGTGGTGGTATTGGTGGTGGTGGTGGTTTTGGCGGTGATGGTATTTGTGGTGGTATTGATAAGGTGGTGGTGGTGGTATTGTTGTTAATAAAACAGGCTTTTGAAAACAGCCCATCAGGTGGCTTTAGTACAGATGACATGTAACACAGATGTGCTGTTGTCAGCTTCAGCTCATTAGCACAGGATTATATGCTACCTGGAATTCACATGACTTAATTCGGTAATCATTTCTAAATCCATTTTACTTGGGGGCTTGAAACAGACACGAGATAATGCCGGGTTAAAGTGACTGAAAGTAGGTGCCCGTGTTACGGGGGCGGCCATGCTGCTTAAAAAAACACAAGCGGTTTCAGCTGAAGCAGCCCGTATCCAGCCTGCAGTAAGAGAAACTCAATAAAGTAAATAGTGCTTACAGACTAAATAACAGGTCCCATGTAACAACTGAAGTAGAGGGCTAGTCGCCTTGGAAGGGTACAAATGAAGACCAGGCCGTACTAAGGAGGGACTAACAAGCCTATTAACGAATCCGAAGGCAGCATTTACGAAAGACAATGACACAAGCCAATGAAAAATATTGGAGACGAGTGGGCGCGACTTCTCTCCCATACTCTACTGCAGCAGTCTCGCTGACCGAGTAGTGCATGCACGCTGCCGCTAGGCTCGACCTAAAAAACCAAGGAGAGTATAATCCAAACATATATCCAATGCGGGACTAGGTAAGTGTGTTTCAGCCATGAAATGAAAACACAGATCCATGCTGGAAGAGTGTGCAAAACAGAAGAACTGTCTGAAAAAAAATCATCTTGATCCATGATGATTTCCCAGAGATACTTAGTTGAAAAACTGGAGGCCCGGGTTCAATAGCAGGACTCGAAAAGTCCAACAGAGATGGATCTACCAACGGTGGATCTGTATAAAGGACTTCAGCTACAGAGGACTCAGTAGTAGAGACTGCACTCACTTCGGTCGTGTTGTCGGTTGAGGACTCAGTCCCCCCCACCTCTCCCCCCGTCTCCTCCACTGTCGGGGAATATCATCATCTATGGTGCTCACGGGCTGCAAAGGAATGTCCTGTGGAGTAGCACGGACACCCCGTGGCTTACTATTTAGACCAGCAACATGGTGTAGTTTGACATGTTCGATGGAGACAAAATGTTTGTCTTTATAACCAGGAAGCGGTGGCAAGATTACAGTTCTTATTCCTTGAACGCCAAGGAAAGTCACAGGAGCACGGTAGGATGGTCCTTTTGAAACACCGCCTGCTCTCGAATGAGCTCTCCAATGTTTGGAATCCAGCCGGAGACTTCAGGCTTTACGTCTGTAATTGAAGAGGGAGACATGTGCAAGTGTTTGACTGATTAAGCGTCACAGAACTTTTGTAGGTCCTGTAAGACAGCACAATGTTTGTCTACGTCAAAGGACGCGGTAGCCGCCACATTGTCTAGACTGTAAAGGTCTGGAACATACATCTTGATGCCAAAAAGTACTTCGTATGTGGTCCACCCACCCAGAGATATTTTAGGGAGGTTATTGAGAGCCCGTTGAACCCTGTGGAGGTGGTTGACCCAACTACGCCCAGTACCGAATAGCTGTTACGGACTGCTTTAAGTCACGGTTCATTCTTTCCACAACAGAATTGCCCTCTGGCCTATATGGAGAAGGATAATGCACCTGTACACCCAGGGATGCCATTGATTAGCCGGGACGCTTTGACCTTGAAAGCCAGACCCTGGACCGAGTGGAATGCACGGCATGCATATGTCCCGATAAAGACATGCAGGTCTTTAATAGTAGTTTGAGCGTCAGCCGAGCGCTGTGGCTAAACCCAGAGGAATCTAGAGCAAGAATAAACTGCAACCAAAATAAATTTGAATGCAGTGTCCGATATTAGTGGGCCACAGTGATCCAAATTGTAACAGCCAAAGGGCTTGTTGGAGATCAATAGGTGTGTTTGTGGTGGACGAGCCACGGTATAGCATTTAATCTGTTGACAAATGTCACAACAAAGGACATATTTTTGGCCTGCTGGTATAAGCCTTGCCACCAATAACGTTGCTGTAGCAGCGAAATTGTGGCTGCCACCTCAGCATATGCAGAAGCAACACCTTCATGTGCTGCTACAACCAGAGCAAGCCTGCGGTCTTGGTTGGGAATCAAGTAATCGCCAATTCCAGGAGGTGTTACAAAAGTAACATTTTGGTCATTTAAATAAGAGTATTTTGAAGAAAAGCCCTTTGGTAAAGGGTGCCATTTTTAATTGCATTCACGGCAGCCAAGATATCGTTATCTTTACAAGTTTTAGAGCTTGTAATTGCTACTATTGTAGCTGTGGCGACTGCAGATTTGACTGCTTCATCAGCCAGAGAATTCCCTACAGCGTGTGCTCCCACACATTGATGAATCACATATGTATGACATGAGTCTGTGGCAACCTGGCTTTGAGCTTTGCCACTTTAACCCAAAGCATTTGTGCTTCATTGTCTACCTATAGAATCTTTGAGTCCATTTTGTTGCCAGTATGTAGATTATCATTAAAGGACTGTACACAGTAATACGAATCACACACAGTAAGAGTCAGGAATTCAGGATCCGAACATGCAAGTGCAGGAAGCAAAGCCTTCAGTTCAGCCAGCTGCGCAGGGCAGTCACACAAAGAGTTCATGCGAGTTGTTTGAGGTTGGAATACGCCGTCCAACATAACACCAATTGCTCATGCCACCGAACATTGCCGCTTCGAACCGATAGCGGGTTGATCTTTTTAACCATCTGTGTAAATGTATTTATACTGATCAAGAGGCTGAACAGTAGAGGGTAATGGGTAAACATGCTCATACTGTAGAAATTCTTGTGTCTGCAAATGAGCGTCGAAGACAAAGTCAAAATCAACAGCTGTTAAGGATTTAGCCCATTGTATACACCTAGGACTGCAGTCCGTATTTTCTCGGTGGAAGCAAAACATATTTCCGCACCGGAATATAAATGCAATTTATATGCTATAGGCACTGTTTCACCTTCATTAAAGGTGATGTAAGTAAATCCAATTGCACCTGGTAAAATAATGATTACCAGGTTCGTGCTATTGACTCGTGGATGTTAGTGACTTATTTCAAGCAAGTCAGATTGTAATGATCTGAGTGTATCTCTGTGTTCCAATGTCCAACATGTAGTGGAAAAATCAGGATTTATTCATTCATAAAGTGGTTTAATGCGTAGTGCATAGTCAGGGATGTAAGTCCTCCCAAAAATTCAGAAATCCCAGCAGGGACTGCAATTTTTTCAACATGTTTGGATGTTGCAATTGGGCTCATCTCTCCAAAAAACATGAGGGGCTAGGCTCTTATCCTCATGTGTAAGTTCATAGCCTAAGAAAAGGACACTCCAAAAAGTTGTATTAGATTTCTTGAAGTTGAACTTATAACCAAGCTCAGCAAATCCCAATATAATGCGATCTACTCTGGCCAGGTGGGGATTCAATTCATCGTCCGTTAAATAGATATCATCTATGTAGGACAGTGCGTCCGGGTCAATGTCATGGAGAATTGACATAATACGTGCCGCGAAAACACCCGGGCTATTCTTATCGCCCA
Organism: Calotriton arnoldi; assembly: GCA_963921515.1. Classification (NCBI taxonomy): domain Eukaryota; kingdom Metazoa; phylum Chordata; class Amphibia; order Caudata; family Salamandridae; genus Calotriton; species Calotriton arnoldi. The sequence continues at coordinate 134,960 of CAWUFW010006291.1, forward strand.
TAGGAATCCGGGCGTATCGCATTTGAAATCCGAGGGCCCTAAAAGCGTTCCAATTCTTGTTTTTCAGGAACCAAATTGTGACGGAAAAAAACCATTGTAAGTGTCCAATGTGGTTTTGTATTTTTTATGGACTACATTGTTAATGAGCGCCATACGGTGCATATTTTGCACTGCAAATGTGCATGTATGACTATTTAAATCTCTATAGTCTGTAGGAAAGTAGGATCTGCTTCTTATAGTTACCCCCACTTTTTGCTGATGTTTCACTGTTTTTCGACTTAGCCAGACTGAGGCCCTGCTAATCAGGACCCCAGTCTATCTGCTTTCTACTCTAAATTGACTGTATGTACTTTAGGTACACTCCAGATTGGATTCTGGGGTACCCTTGTGAGTCCCTAGTATATGGTATCCTATATACCCAGGGCATAGGTACCCCAGACGCCTACCAGGGGCTGCAGCATATATTATGCCACCCCTGGGAAGCCTTTTAAAATAACACAACAGGTCTGCTCCAGCAGCCTGTGTAAGGTGGTATATGCACCCCTTACTGAGATATAGGTTCCCTATATCTCCATATCACTGCACATGTAAACCTATCAGTCACCCCTATGGCAGGCCTTAACAATCCTGAAGGCAGGGTGCTGGGTTTCATGTGAGAGGGTGCCCATGCATGAGCAGAGCCCCTCTGCAGCTTTCGGAATCTTCATTCCGGGGTTGTTTGTGATGCAGCCAGACCATATACTCTTAAGTGCATTATAACCTTTCGGTAAATGCTAACTTGAGAATGGCTGCATGGAAACATGTCGTGTTTGGTGTCAAACACCTTGGAATCATACCTCCACCCCAGTACTGGGGTGGGAGGTATGATTCCTCCCTTCTAGAGGGAGCCACATGGCATCACCGGTACACCCGGTACCAGCTTAACAGAACCCTGGCATCACAAAATGGATGCTGCAGCCACAGACACGAGTCTTCCCTCCTGCTGCTGGACGAAACTCCGGCAGGGGAGGCCTGGACAATAGGTTTCCTGTCACAGGGAGGTGTGACCACCTCCCAGACAGGCTTTAGTGTATTGGGGCTGGGTGGGTGCACTCTGAGAGTGCTTTGAAGTCTGGGGGCACATTTGGTGTCCCTGTGCATAGTCCAGCTCAAACCGGTTGCAGGGGCTGCCAGCCCCTGCTCTGGTGTGAAACTGGACAAAGGAAATGGGTGTAGCCACCCCTCTTTCCTGACCCTCCCATAGGTGGGTCCCCAGAGTTTGTCCCACGCCTTCCTTGGGCATAAAATAGGAATCCCTGACTACAGGACTTTAGATTACACCTGGACTAAACTCTGATACCAGAAACCAAGTACTTCGATGATCTGCACTACGCTGGATGACTGAAGAATCTCCCTTCGGAGTAAAGGAGTTACTCCCCTGCAAGGCAGGCACCTTTAACGCAACTGACCGGTTTGCATCTCCGAAGCTCCTGCGGACTCCGAAGAATATTGCCACACAGGAGGTGGGTTTTCCAAGGTCGCTGAGGTCGATCTGTGCCCACAGCAAGTCTGAGGCCCGTATCCCTCGTGGAGACCGTGCAACCCGAACCCCTGGACACCGCGATCATTTGCAGAAGCATCAGCTTTCCGGCGACCCCTGAAGCTGAGCTTTGGGTTACTTGTAGCCCTGACCCCGAGCAGTAATCCCACCGAAGATTGCAGGCCTACACTCAACGAGTGTTCCGTGGGCCGCCATTTTGTGATTCCTCTCGAGGTCCCTTTGCGATCCCTGGTCCGTTGACCTGTGGGTCCCCAAGAAGGCAACTCTAACTTTTATTGGGCTTCCCTGGTTGCTCCAGACGTGCCCTGACTCTCCATCGCTTGGGGAGTCCCCCGGACCTTGCTGGTCCGCACAGAAGCATCTTTTCTCTTCCTGCGGGGGTTGCTGTTGCCAAGGCTTGTTGTGGTCAATCCGATCACCGACACCCCAGCACTCGACATCCTTCGTGGGACAGCTCGAATCCGGCTCCTGGTCGTCGTTGACGTCTCCGGGACCCCGTGGCTGCAGAGTCAAGCTTCCTCTTTGCACCTGAAGCACCCGACATCGGTGGGCATTCGATTGCTCCGCTCCTGGTCACTTGCTAGTGACCCAGACTCTGTCCCCTCTGCTTTCAGGTTCTTCACATCTTCGATCCAGGCTTGGATCCACCCGGACACTTTTCTTCTTCACGGCAGCAGCACTTTGCAGCAGATCGCCATTGAAAACGACGGCGATTCCCGACACCCTTTGACACCTATGCACCCGGTTTCCCTGGGTGAGGTAACTCGAGTACTCCGGTGCTCCCGTGGGTATTGACCCTAGAACCCCTTAAGTCTAAAGGGGTTTGCTGAAAGTCCTCTCCTAAGTGTCCTTTATCTTTAGAATTCCAACCGCGACTTTCCGCATTGAATCCTACGGCGCTCGCGGCTGTGTTCTCACACTGCACAAGTCCCCCGTGGGTCCCCTGTGTCACTACCTTGGGTGGTTCCTTGGGGTCCCAGCGATTCTACGTGCTCTAGGCACTGTGTCTAGTCAAGTCGTGGTTCTTATACCACTTTCTTAGTATATGGTTTGGTCTCCCCCTGGAGCCCACTGTGTATTGTGCTATTTACTCTTGTTTTAATACTGTGATACTGTGAATCTTGAACTCTAATCTCATAAAGGGATTAGTAGTTAGTGTTTAGAAATAAATACATATATTTTATATATATATCTTGGGTGGTTCTCCTTTCATTTAGTCATTCAAGAGGTTATGATCTGGTAAACCAAGCTGCTTTACACTCCTTCAAGACATAGCCTGAAGGCTGCTCTCCACAGCTACCACTAGGATAGCTTTCTATAAGGCTGTCTTTAAACCTACCATCAATAAAGGTCGTTTGGACTGGTGCAAGGTGCCCACTATAACTAGTGGACAGCATATGCCAGGCCAACTTCTCACATAGTCTAAGACAATGCGATAGGAATGATCTGGTTTTCAAATCAGGAAAAAGAGGATTATTCATCTGTGAAACGCAGGGTTCAGTTACTCCCTTGTACTCCAATTGGAAGAAAAATATCTTTAACGGGCACTTTAGCGTCCCGTTTAATGGGATATTGTGGCTTCACTTGCAGGCTGGATGTTATGGGTATGGTAAGGATAATCCTTATCTCAGACAACATGATTGCGGTAAAATGCAGGGACTAATGCAGGCGCCCATTCGGCTACATAAGCTTGTTTGACTTTGTCAGGGACAAGGGCGGAAAAGGAAGGAAGAATCACATCCTCTCCTTGTGGGGATGAGAGTACAAATGGTGGGGACCAATCAACCTCTGCCAACAGGATGTCATAGGACAAAGTAAAATTTTCCCAGAATATTGCTTTAATGGTGCGTCTAACGTCACCTTTTATTCAAATATCTAACTCATATAATCTATCTGGAGGGGCCACACGTGTATCCGCGGTCTCGACTGTAACAAAGGTATCAGATGCTTTCGCTTCCAGAAACTCCTGGAGATTCCGGCATACTATGGTGACTTCTGCCATGCTGTTGTAGAGAATCACCGCCCAGTTCCTGTTCAGGAGGGGGGGTTCTCACTGTCTGTGGCATATTTAGCAGTCAAAGCTGCAACTTTCTTTTTCTGAAATGGGGCTTTATTTTAAGTAGTTCCATCCTCCTCCTTTATCTTCACGTCAGGCGAGCGTTGTGGCTCCTTTTTTGGTTCCACATGCTCTTCTGGTCTCCGTTCAGATCGTTCTCCTCTGTTGTACTGCTGATCAGACGATTCCTGAAAGGAACGAGGAGAACGGTTATCAGGAACCTGATAACCTCTCTGGAGTCTTGATCTTAGTGCGATCACGAAAGTCGTATAGCCTCTCAAAGGACTCCAGGGGTGGAGAACCTCCCCGAAGTATACCTTTCTGTTGTGGTTTAGATTTAACCCATGTTTTTTTTTAACAAATTGACGGGCTGGTCGGGCGTCCTTGTCAGTGCTAGGCTTGCCAAGTGGTGGCACTGCAGGTCTGGTTCCTAAATTATTGCGTCCCAAAGAGGGGTGTACATTAGCAATAGTTATAGGCAACTCACATTTGCTGACGGATACCGCTACTGCAGTAAGTCGCTGCCTTCTAGCCAAAGATGCTGCTTCACCTTTAACATTAGAAAGAATATTTTCGGAGACTACAGTAAAATTACCCCTTAGTTTCATCCCCAAATCTAGGGCAGGACCTGCCCCATATTCAGTCTGTATCTGTTTGAGAATGTTTGGTAAAACGGACATCTAGGAGTGCCATGACAGATGGTATAGACAGTGCCAAAAACTGTCCCTCAGGTGTTAGTCTCCAAGAGTGGGAACCATCACAGTGGGTAAGCACATAGTCAGAATTCTGTGCTTGTCTTGTGTTCCCTTCAGGGGAAACACCGCTTCAAGTGGGTCTTTTTTTTTTTTTGCAATTCAAAATGGAATTTCCTCATGATTAGTGAGTCTTTTACCCATAACAGAATTAACAATTACAGGACTAATAACAGGGACCTCAGGCAACTGGGCTTGCGCTTGCAGGCCAATTGTAGCTGGGCCAGCTAACAATGTACGTGAAATAAACTGAGTCAGGCGCCTGTACAAGACGCACAGAGCATTGTGCAAAGCTCCGGTTTTCACAAGATTCAGATTTAACTAAATCAGGGTATGGTGTATATCCAGCTAATACCGGCCAAATAGCCCCCTCATTACTGAGGAGGCCAATCCGAACTGCTCCAGGTACATGGGGAAGGGCACCATTAAACCAAGTCTGGTGTGCCCAGACGGTAAGAGGAATTTCAACAAGTGAATAAGGTCTATATGCATCAGGTGCCTGCTCGACAGTATATTCATGGAAAGAATTCGTATTGGCATCCACAGCTGGAAATATGACCCAAGAATAACATACTGAAAGCTATATGCAGCATCTGCTTCTACTACAAAGATTACAGGCGCTCCTGCATTAGGGACTCCATGCTGTGCCAAATGTGCATGGACTGCCGGTCAGCAATTAGCTGCAATATTTACAGGTTGCGCCGTCAGAAAACAAAGATGTATTCAAAATGCAGCACAAACTGGGTTCTAACCTTTTGATATTCAAGCTTGAAAAACCAACAGAATTAGGTTTTTCCTAAACACTGTGGAGGATTAATCCCCAACACTGCGGACAAATGCAGTAAAAGGTGACAAGGTATTGTGGGCAAGCACAAGCACTACTCAGGTTTTCCGCAAATAAGTACCTGACCAAACGGCGTCGCGATATTGCAGGGATTCTGCTCAGGAACAGAACTATGCTTGGGACCATAGAACATCAGTAAGTAGGGGACTGAGTCACCATACTATTTTAGTATCTATGAGCCCGACTAGCTATGGTGCCTCACTTGCCCTCCTAACCTTTCCACAGAGACTAGTGATTTGGCACCCCAAAACACAACACTCCCGACCATCTTGGGGATCGCGGTAGCAGGAAACACCCTTTCGTTCTCGCACAATAAAATAGAAAATAGACACAAAGGCAGTTTTACAATGTTTATTTAAACTATTGGGTCTAAAATGCAATAATTGCACCACAATTAGAAAACAAATACATATCAATAATGTCATCAGCATGGTTAATGAACCATATACAACAAAAGAGCCCTGTCATGTTACCTGACAGATCTTCCTAATCTCTCCCCCACTACTGAAGCTAAGTGGTTATAAATTATAGATCTCTGGGTCTAGTGGCGGACCCCATAACTTATAGGTGGATGTTCTACATCTCAGCTGACGCAGCGCTCTTGTCTCAGGAGTGTGTGTGTGTGTGTGTGTGTTTTCTCAGAACCCCTGTCCATTATATGACAAGATGTGTATTCAAAACAGCAACTGCATTCCTTTATTATGTCTAGGTGCTAGAGTCTGACTATAGAGAATAACAAGGTGCAATGTTTGACCTTGCCTAGGCTGTTCAGACTAAATCCCAGGTAAAGAAGAAAATCCGAAAAACCTGCTGGTTCTGTGTGAAAATACATTGTGGCACAAAAGCAAGCATGATATTTAGTAACGTGTACAAAACAAAAGTGGCCTACAATGTGCATAATTAGGCTAACATAGGGAAAACGACAATGGGCCATACAAGAAACACACAACAATGCTGTGAAGGTTGTTAGGAAAAATGGGCATGCAAAAGAGATGATTCACTAGAGCTGTATGATGAAAGTAAATTTAATATTAAAGCATGTATCCTTTTGTAGACCCTTTTCTCCGCATTCCTACATGCTCTCACGAGTGTCATTGACTTGATACCAGTAGAATAGGACAGGAATCATCAGAGAGTACATAGTATGAATTCTTTAAACTTGCTGAAACTGATTGTCCTATTAATCACATCCGGGAGTAATCATCATCCGAAATGATTCCTCTTTTTGAGGTGTCATTATCTTTCAATGCCAGGCATGCAGCAGTATCACAGTAGTCCCCAAGCCATCATAGTTTGGTGGGGCCCGAATTTTGTATCGGCAGAGCTTTTAAATTGTGAGAGAACAGAGTCTGGTACCATATTAAAAAAATGGAGAGAACAGAACTGCCACTTAATATGACTGTTTTGGGAAAGTCTTCAACCTTGTTCTGAACCTTTTTTTAAGAAGATGAAAATAATGTGTCTGCCATGAGGACGTTTGATGAGTAGAGGGTATATTTGGACATATGGGTGGATCATCCTAGACAACAAGCCTGATGTTTTTAACATAAGATGGTAAAATTCTCCTGCTTCTAAATCCCAATAAAGTAAATTTTATGGGCCCTTCTAAAGACTGAAACTTGCCTTTTTTATGTGTCATGGAGAAAAGGATTTGGGTATGAACGATGTATAGATAATTTGCATATAGTCTAACAAAGGAAGTGCATGTTTAATGATGTCTTGATTTAAATCTAAAATAGAATTGGCTGGACCCACAGCTTCACTATTTAGGATGCATATTTTATGTGTGAAGGCATATTTACAAACTTAGAGATGATTTAGAGTTGGGGTATTACACAACTTAAAAATAAATGCAACAACGTGGACGGACCCACTAATGAATCCTTTAGTTTTACCGACTCAGTGCCGAGCACTGGAGCACAAAAATCCAGTGGATTTGTAAGAAGAACCCTCACCCACCAACCTAGTTGGTGGCATGCTTCATCATCGGGTTCCCAACTGGGCTGCCGAGCGCAACCCAGCTGTGCTTCAATGCCTGAGTTACAGCGGAGCGTGTTTTTTTTGATTTGGCAGTGTGGTGTGTGCTCAAAAAGTGGTGAGGTTAAAAATGTCTCTAGGATGCCCAACCGGGAAAAGATTTATTCATAGGGTCCTAGGACACGTTTAAAAACAAAGCGGGGATATCATGAAGATGAAAAATGGGTTTTCGATATCCCCTAAATACTGGTCGACATGTTTCAGCCTCCCCGATAGTAATGAGGCTTTCTTCAGGACCAAAGAACGTGAACTGTGATGTGGCTACAAAAGTGGAAATAGCCACGTGAGTTTGTGAATTATTTACAGCACACACACTAAGGTGTGCTGTGCATGTGGTGGTGTAGCCGTACTTATGGACCCACCGACTGGTTGAAATCTGTAAGAGAAAAACATACAACATAAAGGACATACACAACATGTAAAGAAGCATTATCATAACTCTTTGTTTGGCTTCATTATCCTTACGCACATAATGTGCTCACTGAAATATTCTGGTGCACTTCGTTAGTCGGAATTTAGGGTGTATTTACTTCCCCTCAATCATACGTAGACATACTACAGACACACATTTTAAGCAAAAGGTCATGCATGGTGGTGGGTGCCAGCATGCATGTCTCTAGGTGAGTGAGCTCCTTGCGTAGTCACAAGTATGCACGGTCACGGAAGAGCCAAAAACTGTGTGAACTGGTGAACGCCGGCTAATTCCTGGTGATGGCCAGTATATTTGGTATAAGACTAATTATGTCTGAATATGAGCGCATGTATATTTATCGAGCGCTTGTATTATTATTGACATGCTAAGATAGAAAGTGTTCCTAATGTCACAGAGAGTATCAGCGCGATAAGACAGATACCTAACATCAGCTGCGCAAAATCAGAATGAAATTATCTTACACCAGCTGTGAAAATTAAAAGATCAAACGGATCCTGGAAGAGGGGGTCTCCTGTAATCAAACACTGTGAAAACAGAAGTGAGGCAAGTGAAAATGTAGCGGTCTACCTAGGAGACCTGCTTGACGCCGATCGATAAGTGCCCTTGCTGCAAAGTGCATGGTCACTTACTTCGTCAAGGATGACCACCCGCCTTTTAAACCTACTCCGGTCTTCTTGGGATCCCGCCGATAACTGCCATGGGTGGAGGCGAAGTTTATAGAGATTTCCTGTGCTTGACTGGGGCGTGGCAGCGTAGCATGACGCTAGGAAGGGGTGTGGCAGCGTTACATGACGTGGTCATGTGATCGCGGGGACTATGGTTGTTTACACTACTGGAGTGTTAACCTCACTAACATGGCGTGCTACGTGAGGAAGACTTTGTTCATGTGTGTAAATGAACAATAAAGATCTAGCCGAAAAAACCCATGACGCCAATAACAGATGCCCTGTATTACTGGTGGCCAATTCGCGAGTAGTGTAAGAGTGAAATAAGTGGGGCAGTAGTCCCATTAAAAGCGTCGGTTACGGACTGTGAATGCACTAAGGGATAGTGTAACATGTCACCTAGTATTGGGATGTTGGTGACTTATGCATTGCAAGGAGTATAATAGTGCGAGGCTTAAAGTCATACAGGATATTATACCAGGAAGGTGTATTATGCAAAGTCATTCTGGGGATTTAATTTATGTGAAGAAGTGGGGGATTGTGCCACCACTTTTTAAGACAGTTCTGATTGTGATTACATTGTTCTATGCGGCTAGTAGTGAATTATGCAGAATGCGAGGAAAATATGAAAACAAGGTGTTCTACGTTGTTCTTGTGGTGACCCATAAGTCATCGTCTATCTATTGTGGTCTGTTGAGTGAATTCCATGGGATGCTGTCATTCAGTCCGTTATTGTGTGTAGCTAAACGGTAGACCCAACGTTGCTCCATCTCGTGAAGGCGACTCTGTAGGTTGGTGGTACCCTTATCCAATTGTTCAATTACCACCCATCTCATGTCATTCGTGGTATGGCCAAGTTCAAGGAAATGATCCGTCATTTTTGTTGTTGCGCTTGCAGCGGATGTTGCTCCTGTGTTCACATATCCGTGAGAGCATGTAGGCATGCGGAGAAAAGGGTCTACAAAAGGATACATGCTTTAATATTAAATTTACTTTCATCATACAGCTCTAGTGAATCATCTCTTTTGCGTGCCGATTTTTCCTAACATCTTTCACAGCATTGTTGTGTGTTTCTTGTATGGCCCATTGTTGTTTTCCCTATGTTAGCCTAATTATGCACATTGTAGGCCACTTTTGTTTTGTACACATTACTAATTATCATGCTTGCTTTTGTGCCAGAATGTATTTTCACACAGAACCAGCAGGTTTTTCGGATTTTCTTCTTTACCTGGGATTTAGTCTGAACAGCCTAGGCAAGGTCAAACAACATTGCACCTTGTTATTCTTTATAGTCAGACTCTAGCACCTAGACATAATAAAGGAATGCAGCTGCTGTTTTGAATACACATCTTGTCATATAATGAAGGACAGGGGATCTGAAAAAACACACACACAGAGCGAAGGTCCTGAGACGAGCGCTGCGTCAGCTGAGATGTAAAACATCCACCTATAAGGTATGGGGTCCGCCACTAAACCCAGAGATCTATAATTTATAACCACTTAGCTTCAGTAGTGGGGGAGAGATTAGGCAGATCTGTCAGGTAACATGACGGGGCTCTTTTGTTGTATATGGTTTATTAACCATGCTGATAACATTATTGACATGTATTTGTTTTCTAATTGTGGTGCAATTATTGCATTTTAGACCCAATAGTTTAAATAAACATTGTAAAACTGCCTTTGTGTCTATTTTCTATTTTATTGTGAGAGAACGAAAGGGTGTTTCCTGCTACCGCGATCCCCGAGATGGTCGGGAGTGTTGTGTTTTGGGGTGCCAAATCACTAGTCTCTGTGGAAAGGTTAGGTGGGCAAGTGAGGCACCATAGCTAGTCGGGCTCATAGATACTGATATGGTATGGTGACTCAGTCCCCTACTTACTGATGTTCTATGGTCCCAAGCATAGTTCTGTTCCTGAGCAGAATCCCTGCAATATCGCGACGCCGTTTGGTCAGGTACTTATAATACAAGCGCTCGATAAATATACATGCGCTCATATTCAGACATAATTAGTCTTATACCAAATATACTGGCCATTACCAGGAATTAGCCGGCGTTCACCAGTTCACACAGTTTTTGGCTCTTCTGTGACCGTGCATACTTGTGACTACGCAAGGAGCTCACTCGCCTAGAGACATGCATGCTGGCACCCACCACCATGCATGACCTTTTGCTTAAAATGTGTGTCTGTAGTATGTCTACGTATGATTGAGGGGATGTAAATACACCCTAAATTCCGACTCACGAATTGCACCAGAATATTTCAGTGAGCACATTATGTGCGTAAGGATAATGAAGCCAAACAAAGAGTTATGATAATGCTTCTTTACATGTTGTGTAACTCAGGCATTGAAGCACAGCTGGGTTGCACTCGGCAGCCCAGCTGGGAACCCGATGATGAAGCATGCCACCAACTAGGTTGGTGGGTGAGGGTTCTTCTTACAAATCCACTGGATTTTTGTGCTCCAGTGCTTGGCACTGAGTCGGTATAATTAAAGGATTCATTAGTGGGTCCGTCCACGTTGTTGCATTTATTGCCAATCAGGGGAAGAGGATGCACCCCTCTGTCCTTCCTCGCTCTCTCTTTGATTCTTCCCTATTATACAACTTTCCACAATTTCTGCAAAAAAATCCTAAACTAGACAAAATTCCGCTGGTAGAATTTTCTTCCCCATAGTATGGCGGGGAAAAGCTTTCCAGTGTACTCCTTTTCAGCTTTAGTATTTTCCTTCAGAAATCGGAGGACGTTCCATTACTGCTGAACTTCAAACCTGGCAATTACTGATAGGAGAACACATGGAAATATCTGTACCTGTACATATATTTTCGTTTATCATCAAACCAATAGTACCCACATATTAACAGTGTTTCAGAATTTTTATGGGTGTTTATGCAGTTTTATTTCAGTTTGAATGTTTTGCACAACACTTTTTAGCTTGCATAAAAGCCTTTGTTCATTGATTATATTCATACCATAAGTATTCCTAGCTATGCTGGAAGATATGGAAGGGGAAAAATTGTAAAGTTGATGGTAAGAGGCTGAAATCTTCTGTTTTATTTGAATTGACTCTATCCACAATAAATTATCTTTCTCTGAATGAAGTTGCTGAGTTTCTTTTCTTCCAGACTACAGCTTTCATTGATGTCTCTGCCTACTTCTCCAAAGAGGAGTGGGAACTGTTACATGAATGGCAGAAAGAACTTTACAAGAATGTTATGAAGGAAGTACACCATGCCTTAATCTCGCTAGGTAAACTATTCTTTGTAACTTACTGTGGCATGTTCCGTTTCCTTTGTCCACGATTTCAGTATTCTCAGTAATTTGTTTGATTTAATATCTCTGATCTGCCTCTTAATATTGTATCACATTTTTTACTTCCACAGAATTTTTTCAGAGGTGTTAGATAGTACATGTTTGGATGAGTGAAGGGACAACATGAAATATTAGGCATTTAATTTAGATACATCTTAACTTTAGAACACCTCCTCTTTACAGGACATAAAGCATCACCTTTTATTTCTCATGGTATAACTTTAAACATCTTATGTGATTGAGTTATATGATGGAGAATGTCAGTCACCCGATGTAAAGCCTTGATTACGTTATTGTCATGGAGCGACAATTAATTATTATTTGCAAAGCAACCGGACTAGAGGAAAAAAATGAGATACAGAAAAAGAACACACAACGAGTGTCAGCTGTAATAACTGTACCTCTCTTACAAAGTGCGGCCAATGTTTTATTTAATTGTGAATGCAATTCACACTTTCCCTTCTATTCTTCCTTATGTCACTTCTGTAATGGAACTCCCATTAAATGGCAATATTATATGGTTCCCTGGCTCTTTCAACTGCTGGATGGCATAAGTGGCCTGAGCTGAGCTTCTGATCAGACATAGGTATAGAAATGTAATAAGTACACTTATGCATTTTCTCTTCTTGATTTCATCAACATAATGGTGAATGACCAATAATGGGGAAATCACCTTGGCACAGAGTTAGTGAGCAACTCCTTCTCATATTCTATGTATCTTAATGGTGCCCTACCAAAATTCCAAGTGCAGATACCATTATTTTCTCAAGATAAGTGTCTGTGTGTCTCCATATATGTATATATATCTATATTTACAACTCTTAACTTCACATGAATGTACCTTGCCGTTATAGGTATAGTGTAATTAAGAATAGTGAATCTACATTTTTCTAATTATAGTTACCGTAAAATAAAATCAGAGGCATCTGAATTGAACTCCAAAATGCAATTACTTTAAGTTTGATGATCATAAATGTATTACACAAAGTCCTTATTTCATTAATTCATAGTTAACATTATCATCTGGTTTTCACAAAAAGCAATACATGATGTATGCCCCAAACCCTGAATTATATTAATAATATATAAGCAATTATGAAAAGAACAGCCAGAACATCATTCCAAAAAGATATTCAAAAGGATAATTAGAATGCAGCAACATTGATTTTTCATGCCAAGACAGCCAACGCATGTTTTGCACCTCCTGTCGCTTTTTCATGGCTGTAGTGAAATAAGACATAAATCAACATCTTCATATAGTCAATAAAAAAACAAAGGTTAAAGCTTAGTTATAGTTAGGAAAACTTATTTCCCCCAATACAAACTAAGTTTACACTTCACAAACTTTTAAAATTTTAAAGTTATAGTTCTAACTTTCATTTACAATTTATCCACCACCTTCAAATTATTATAAGTAGCGGACCTCATTACACACTCTTTTCAGCTTGCTAACCAAACAACACTAACTATAACTGTCCACTCTACCATGCACTGTCATGACAAATATTGTCATTTAAGAAGTTATAAGTGTTATGAATCTTATGATTTCGCATGCTATAAGTGATGTACTATGCAAGGGTATAAACAGTGCATGGAAAACAGTGCATGGAAAATGCATGAGCTATATAGTTAATGTAGTGTCGCGAGTGAGGTGACAAGACTGTGTTCGGAGGTGCGTGACTTCTAGTAATTTGAAGGTGGTGCGTAAATTATAAATTGAAGTTATAATTATAACCATAACATTTTTAATGTTTCTGTATTTTAAGTTGTGTTTGTATAGAAAGAATACATAAGATATTTCCAACTATCAGTTATCCTTAACCTTGGTTTCTTTCATTGTATGTTAATGGTTTTTATTTTTTAATAAAAATGTATTTGAGATCGCAGTGTGGAGTGTCATTGATTGGAGGGTTGTAAAGAGTGTAGTACAGTACAGTGAAGAAGAGTGTCGTAGAGTCTAGTGTCGTAAAGTGGAGTGTTGTAAAGTGGAATAGAGTGGAGTGACGTAGCTTACAGTGGAGTAAAGTGTTATGCAGTGGAGTGGCGTGGTGTATCGTAGAGTGGAGCGGTGTGTTGTACATTGTAGTAGCGTTTCGAACAGTAGAGCAGAGTGTTCAAGTGGAGTGTCATGAAATCGAGTGTGGTGGAGGGGAGTGTCATCGAGTACAGTATATAGAGTATAGCAGAGTGTTGTAGATTGTAGTGGCAAAGAGTGGAGTTCAGTAGAGTAGGGTGTCATATAGTTCAGTGTTGTCGAGTGTAGTGTCATGCATAGAGTGGCGGAGAGTGTTATACAGTATAGTGTTGTACAGTGGAGTATCATTATTTGTGAGAACCCAGTGCATGGCAGAGTGGCGAGTTATAGTTAGTGTTGTCTGGTTAGTAAGATGAAAAGAATGTGTAACGAGGTCCGCTAGTTATAATTATTTGAAGGTGGTGGATAAATTGTAAATGAAAGTTATCTCTATAACTTTAGAATTTTTAAAGTTTGTTAAGTTTATACTCGATTTGTATAGGGAAAAGAAGTCTTCCTTACTATAAGCTTTAAGCCTTGTTTTTTTTTCATTGCATTTTAATGTTTTTAAAAATTTTTTTTTAATAAAATGTGTTTCAAATTGTAGAGTCCAGTGTTGCAAGTGAGAGTTGTTATGTGGAGTGTCGTACAGTACAGTAGAGGAGAGGATTGTAAAGTCTATTGTCATAGGCTGGAGTATTCTAGGTTGGAATCGAGTGGAGTAGTGTAGTAGCGTATCGTACTGTGTAGTAAAGTGTTAATTAGTGTAGTGGCATGGTGTCTCATATAGTGGAGTCAAGTATCGTAGACTGGAGCAGCGAGTTGTACAGTGAAATGGGGGGCTGAACAGTAGGGTGTCTTAGACTGTTATAGAGTGGAGTATTGTCAAGTAGAGCGTCATAGAGTATAGCGGAGGAGTGTGTAGTGGATTGCCGTGTCATATAGTGGGTGGTGTATCGTAGAGAGAAGATGAGTGGCGTGTCATAGATTGTAGTACAGTGGCTTAGAGTGGATGGGCATAGAGTGGAGTAGAGTGTTGTAGAGTAAAGTTGCATATAGTGAAGTAGAGTGTCAGACAGTGGAGCGGCTTTGAGCGGAGTATAGTACAGTGGAGTGGAGCAAAGTATCATAAAGTGGAGTGGTGTGTCATAAAATATAGTGGTGTGGAGTGGCGTAGCATACAGTCGAGTAAAGTGTCATAAATTGGAGTAGTGTGTTCAACAGTAGAGTGTAGTGGGGTGTCGCACAGTTTTGGAAAGTGATGCAGAATACAGTGGCATACAGTCTAGTTGAGTTTTGTAGAGTGGAGTGGTGTACAGTGGATTGGCATACATTGTTATAGAGTACAATGGCATTGAGTGGCGCAGAGTGGAATGGCTTACAGTGGAGTAGAGTAGAGTACTGTGTCAGGACAGTGGTGTAAAGTGGGATACAGTGTCATACAAAAAGTTGCATATAGTATAGTGGACTAGAGTATCGTAGAGTAGTGTTGTACAGTGGTGTACAGTACAGTGGAGCAAAGGGGTTTAGACAGGAGTAAAGTCTCGGAGAGTGGCTTTTTTTTAAACAAACTTTATTGCATTTTGGTGATTCATAAACATATCATACACATCATGGTGAGATGTACTTCAGACGGGCAATAGAGCATACAGTTGACAGTAGTATTACATCCACTATTATGTTCTACATATCACAAAGCAGAGAAAAATGAAAATTCGCTAATCAGCATAACTAGATTGGTGGCGTGTACAATAGTTAGCAACTAATCAGTCATGGATGACGTTGAATAAGGTTATTTTGCCACGTAGATGACCCACAGTAATGCAAACATACCAAACATCACATCCCTATAAAAAACCCTCCTTCCCTCTTCCCCAAACTTGTCATCATGATACTGTGTCTTGTGAGTGCTGTGCAACTAAGTAATGAAAATATTTGTGTGGGGGTGGAACTTAGTTTTCCTGTATCTCAAGTGTGCTTGGTATGTGTGTCACGGTGTGTTGTGAAAAACGTATTGCAACCTGTGGTGCATAACAAAGACGTACCAGGATTATCAGAGGGTTGCATGTAGTTACTGTTTAGGGACAGTCACAAGGTGTCTTGGACGCAGGGCAGAGTGAGTGGCACCAGTGGGGAATGTGGAAAAGGTTATACATCATCCAGATCTTGAGACTTAAAGGATTCAAGCAGTGCATCCCACTCCATAGCGATGGGGTGCTTAGGTAAACCCCGGTATCCCTCCCTTCGCAAGGCACAACTTTCGGCTGTGCTCCAACGCATCACTTCCTCATGCCACTGAGAGATGCAGGTGTCCCATGGGACTTCAGCGTCTCGTCAAGAGGCGTTTTGCCAATAATAGTTCTAAATCAACAAAACGTGCTGTAACTCTGGAGCCTTTAGATCTAGGGTATACTACGAGAATGCATTATTCTGCGGTATTCCAGTGGTCAGACCAAGCCAGATCCGACCAGGCAGTCCAAAGGGTCGTCTAGTTAAAAGACAGTGATGAGCCGGCACATAGCACGTGTAATAGGTCCGTGCCTTGTGCGTGGCAACGGGGGCAATTGGAAGAGGGAGAGGTGAACATATTAAGTTTTTGTGGCATGAGGTAAGCTCTATGTAATTTTGAGAATTGTATACATTTGAAACGGGAGTTGCGGGAGATTCTGCTGGGGTATTCAATAACAAAGACCCATTCTGTATCATGGAGACTATGTGAACGGTCCTCTTACTATTTGGCTCAGTGGAAGGTCAGAGGCGCACAGCTGGGTGCAAGCGCAGACAACGGTATAACCATTTAATCAGACGTCAACCGTGACCAAAAATATTCATTGCTTGAATAAATTTGTGGGTAGCTTGTTCGGAGACACAAGGTGCCCAATGTATGCGGACGTTTTGAATAATACTAGCATGTGCCAAAAAGAGCGTCGCTGATAGCCCATGAGTCTGAGTAAACTTCTATTGGCTCATGAGGGTTCGGTCCTCAAAGAATGCTCCAACTGATGTGACCCCCATCTGCTCCCAGGGCAGCAATCTCTACGCTGTTAGTGTACCTAAGGAGGTGGGATGTTCGGGTCATAGTGTGAGAGTGGGTCAGTGTAGAATAGGGCAGTTTCCAATATGTAAGAGCTATGCTTAGGCAGAGACGTTGGCCCCGTACCTGGGAAGAGAAGGCAGTGTAATTTCCCCTGTTTAAGCATGTGTAGTGTATAGCCGATCTCGGTCAGGTTTTGGCCTGCCAGCCAATACGATATCCTTTGTAATTGCTGTCTGACTTCAAGCAGTAGGCCTTGAAGTCGGGGGCACCCATACCACCATCGCCTGGGGCAGCTCCATTTTGGGTAAGTCAACACTAGGCCTCCCAAAGCCCAACATCAGGTCAATTAATAAGGGTTTTCATAATGTGAAAGCCAGTGCAGGAATGGGGAGTAAGACCTCTGACCATCGGTCTAGGTCCACTCTCTCCCCGCAGCTCCGCTGTGCCGTCTCCTGCCCTCCAGACCCCGACCTCCTCCTGGGAGGTTCGAGGCTGCTGCCCACGCCTGCTGCCCACTCCAACTAGGAACCGGACTGCCTTCATCCCGCTCCACGCCCTGCCCCCACCGTAACTATTTTCAGCTGTTTTTACTCATATAATTTTCTCTGTTGTGCCACCACTGTTTATTTGTGTTCTTAGTATTAATCTTCCACCACTGTTTTCTTTTTGCCTGCCTCTGTCCCGCCGCTGCTGCCCCTGCGGCCCCTCCCCCCGGGAAAACCCCCTCTCCCGCCTCCCAGTCTCTCCTCCCTCCCCTACTTAATGGCGGCCGCTGCGGGGGAGCACGAGTAAGACCTCTGACCCTCGATCTAGGTCCACTCTTTCCCCGCAGCTCCGCTGTGCCGTCTCCTGCCCTCCAGACCCTGATCTCCTCCTGGGAGGTTCGAGGCTGCTGCCCACGCCTGCTGCCCGCTCCAACTAGGAACCGGACTGCCTTCAGCCCGCTCCATGCCCTGCTGCAACCGTAACTATTTTCAGCCGTTTTTACTCATATAATTTTCTCTGTTGTGCCACCACTGTGTATTTGTGTTCTTGGTATTAATCTTCCGCCACTGTTTTTCTTTTTGCCTGCCTCCGTCCCGCCGCGGCTGCCCCTGCTGCCCCTCCCCCCCGGAAAACTCCGCTCCCGCCTCCCAGCCTCGCCTCCCTCCCCCTCCCCTACTTAATGGCGGATGCTGCGGGGGAGCGCGAGTAAGAACTCTGACCCTCGGTCTAGGTCCACTCTCTCCCCGCAGCTCCGCTGTGCCATCTCCTGCCTTCCAGACCCCGACCTCCTCCTGGGAGGTTCGAGGCTGGTGCCCATGCCTGCTGCCCGCTCCAACTAGGAACCGGACTGCCTTCATCCCGCTCCACGCCCTGCCGCCATCGTAACTATTTTCAGCCGTTTTTACTCATATAATTTTCTCTGTTGTGCCACCACTGTTTATTTGTGTTCTTAGTATTAATCTTCCACCACTGTTTTCTTTTTGCCTGCCTCCATCCCGCCGTTGCTGCCCCTGCGGCCCTTCCCCCCTGGAAAACCCCCGCTCCAGCCTCTCCTCCCTTCCCCCTCCCCTACTTAATGGCAGCCGCTGCGCGGTCATGCCGAAGGCACGCCAAAGGCAAGCCCGTCTGCGCCCGTCCGCGACCATCGCCAGGGACCCTGGATCTCCTACCATCCACCGCTACAGCACAGCCGCCCACCACCTCCAGCGAAACCTTCCCCTCTGCCGAACACCTGCACTTCCAGATCCAGACCAGCCCCAACTGCACACTCCGCGGCACCCTTGCCTACAGGGGCCCCGGGCCCCCTTCGCCGCCACCATCACCGACCACATCGCACCCCACGCCATCGCCTCAATGACCTGCATACTTATCGGAGACCTGAACTTTCACCTCGACAACCCCAGCGACCCCCAACTCCGCCACCCTTCGTGACAACTTCGTCAACATCGGACTCAAACAACTCGTCCCCACACCGACCCACAGGGTAGGACATACCCTTTACCCCATCTTCGCAGCATGAAACAGCGTCCACTTCAGCCACACAATGCAACCCCCATGTACCAGCCACCACTGCGTACACTTCCTCGTCGACAAACCCAAGCCACCCAAACCTACCCCACGCTCACCACGGAGGAACTGGAGCAAAGTCACTGACGAACAACTCAACTCCACCCTCATCTGAGACAACCGCACCCCGACATCCGACGCCAACCTAGCAGCCAGGGAATTCCACAAGTAGATCTCCAACGCCGCAGACCAGCTCGCCCCGCTACGCAACCCCGACAAACAGCGCACCAGGAAAGCTGCCTGGTTCACCACCGATCTCCAAGAAGCCAGACGCACCTGCAGACGCCTGGAGAAGAACTGGAGAAACAACAAGACACCCGGAAACTACACCACCTACAAGGACGCTATGACGGACTACCACAACCGAATCAGAACCACCAAAAGGACTTTCATCCACAACAAAATCCTCGCCAACTCCAGCAATTCCAAGGAACTCTTCAGTGTCATCCAGGAATTCACCAACCCCCGCAGCGAAGCCACAGACATCACCCTGTCCCAAGACCCTTGCGATAAGCTTGGAACCTACTTCCACCTCAAGATCAAAAACATCTATGACAACTTCGTCGACCATCCACCAGAAGCCTCAGCCTGCCCGCCCCCCAGACACACCAGCCAGCCCACCATCTCCACCTGGACACCGATCACGGCCGAAGAGACCGCCTCAACCATGAAAGGCATCCACTCAGGGGCCCCCACCGACCCCTACCCTCCACACATCTACCACAGAGCCGCCAGCGCACCCGAACTACAACGCACCATTAACACCACCTTCAAAACAGGCACCTTCCCAGACAACTGGAAACGCGCAGAAGTCAGGCCCCTGCTCAAGAAGCCCTCAGCTGACCCCACGGACCTAAAGAACTACTGGCCCATCTCGCTACTCCCCTTCGCGGCCAAAGTTGCGGAGAAAACAGTCAACGGGGAACTTACAAGATTCATTGAAGACAACGCCGTCCTCGACCCGTCCCAATCCGGATTCCGAAACAACCACAGCACCGAGAGCGCCCTACTCGCCGCCACAGACGACATCCGCACTCTCCTGGACCAAGGCCACTCTGCAGCCCTGATCCTACTCGACCTATCGGCAGCCTTCGACACCGTCCCCCACCGCACACTCGTCGCCAGACTACACGACGCCGGCATACAAGGAACCACCCTAGACTGGATCCGATCATTCCTCACCGGAAGAAGCCAAAGGATCAGACTGCCACCCTTCCTCTCCGATCCCACGGAAACCACCTGCGGAGTCCCACAGAGGTCATCACTAAGCCTGACCCTTTTCAACATCTACATGGCCCCCCTCGCAGCCATTGTCCGACAACACGGCCTCAACATCGTATCCTACGCTGACGACACCCAGCTCATCCTCTCCCTCACTAAAGACCCCACCACCGCCAGACTCAACTTCCAGAAAGGAATGCAGGACGTGGCAGGCTGGATGACCAACAGCTGCCTGAAGCTCAACGCCGAGAAGACAGAAGTCCTCGTCCTCTGAACCACCCCTTCAGCATGGGGCAACACCAGATGGCCCACCGCCCTCGCAGCCCACCAACCCCCTCGGACCACGCCAGAAACCTCTGCATCGAACTCGACTCATCCCTCACCATGAACCGACAGGTCAACGCCGTCGCCTCCAGCTGCTTCAACACCCTCCGCATCCTCCGTAAGATGTTCAAATGGACCCCCCCCCTGGAGACAAGAAAGACAGTCACCCACGCACTCATCACCAGCAGACTGGACTATGGAAACACACCGGCATAAACAAGTCCCTACTCCGCAAACTCCAGACGATACAGAACACCGCCGCCAGACTCGTCCTCGGCATACCTCGTCACGAGCACATCAGCCAACACCTAAAAAAGCTCCACTGGCTCCCCGTAGAGAAAAGGGTCACTTTCAAAATCCTCACCCACGCCTACAAATGCCTACACAACACCGGACCCAAATACCTCAACGACAGAATCACCTTCTACGTACCCAAAAGAAACCTCCAATCAGCCAACCTCGCACTGGCCGAAACCCCGCGCATCCACAGAGCCAGAGCAGGCGGAAGATCCTTCTCTTACATCGCGGCCAAAACCTGGAACGAGCTCCAGGCAGACATCAGACATGCCCCCTCCCTCAACACCTTCAGGAAGACTCAAGACCTGGCTCTTTGGCTAAACAGATCTGCAGCCCCCCCCCCCCAGCACCTTGAGACCCTCACGGGTGAGTAGCGCGCTTACAATTCCCTGATTGATTGATTGAATGATCACAAGTAAATTGGCGATACAACTGGCGGGGCAGCATAACCATTTTGTCTAGTCATCTGTCTTGCAACTCACGGGCAGTGTGACCCAAAAGCCAATTTGAGATTTGAGCTAGGCACTTGTTTTTAAGAGGTTATTGTCCAGCAAATTTTTCGTCTCCCCGTAGATGAATATGCATAAATACCAGAACGTTTGGGGTGCCAGCTGTATACTAGTAGTCCCAAAAGGCAGAGTAGTTTCTCTATTGGTGTCGGTGAAGGAAAAGGATTTATTGGCGTGGGATTTATTGTAATTGATCCGGAGACCGGACAAGTCTTCAAACGTGGGAAGCTGTCCGGATACTGATGACTGGTCTACGGGAAGATTTCAGACATACAATAATATTTCATCAGCATATAGTGATATAGTATGCATCATTGGACCTTGAGGAATTCCCCGCCCCTGTGCTGCTTGTTTAATGCACTATGCTAGAGGCTGTAACGCTAGAACAAATAATAGTGGCGAGAAAGGGCATCCCTGCCTGGTACCACAGGATACCGATACAAGGAGGATATATGTGGCTCGGTTTTGGCCTTCGCAGTGGGGAAACAGCGTTTACAACGCTGTCATTACATCGCAGTACTATTACAACGCGGTCATTACAACGATCACGCTGTAGTGACGCTGATGCATTTACATCGCAAGTCATTACAACGACTTGCTGTAGGTGGCGCTGAGGTATTGGAAATGAATTCCAACACCTTCCCTACTGTTGCGCAAACTGGAGTAGGAATAGTAAATAATACTATTCCTAAATCCAGCGCGCCCCCTACTGCAAGTCGTTGTAATGACTTGCGATGTAAATGCATCGCGTACTAACAACCGGGGCCTTTGCAACGACCGCGTTTAAAAACACGCGATGTAATACATCGCGTTGTAATGTGCTATATTCTTCGCAGTGGGGTTAGTGTATATAGTTTAACCCAACGTAGGTTGGGTGTTCAAACGTGCAATGGAGGCAAACATGAAATCCCACCCCAACATGTCGAAGGCTTGTTGTAGGCCTAGTGAAAGACATCCGGCTATCGGATACTGACTACAAGCAACATCTACGTTCTGATAAAAATGGTGTATGTTGAGTGAGGTGTTACAGCGCAGGACCGAACCATATTGGTCTGCATGTATTAAATATGGAAATAGAGGGAGCAAACATCATGCCATCGCTTTGTTTAAGATCTTATATTTGGTGTTTAGCAGGGACAAGGGCCTGTAAGAGGACATATCTTCCGGAGCTTGGTCTGATTTCAGTAGAGAAGTGACTAGCACCTGGCTTGTAGTGGGCGGCAATTATCCTGCTTCTAACGACACACTATAAAGCTGGTCTAATTGTGGCACCAGGTGCGTTACAAATGTGGCATAAAATTCTAAAGGTAGTCCATCTGATCCCGGCATTTTGCTACAAGCAAGATGGTTAATAACCTGCTGTATTTCAGTTGGAGTGAACTGAGCACCCATCGCCTACCTGTTGGGGGCCGATATACTAGGTAATAGCAAGCTCTATGGCCCTTAGTATCTGACATGTCAGTAGTTAAAAGATCTGATAGTGACCATAATGCCTTGACTCTCTCCCTAATTAACCAGGCAGAGAGCGAACCCGACATTAGGGGTCGAACTGACCTGGGCAAGCTGTCTGTTACAAATAATGTGAGAACAATCAGATGGGACTGGGTGGAGGAAAACATGGGGGTTTTGGAAGTGGTTAACACAAAGTTGGTGCAAAGGTGGAAGTGCTGTCCAAACTCCCTAAAATAGAATTAATAGAGATGCTGTGTAATCGGCATGAGATACTCTATAGCCAGATTAGGGATCTTCTGGGCCAACCAAAAAAAGAGAAGAAACTCCCCGTAAAAATAGAAGGGAAAAGGTGAGCTCGTGTCAGATTGGTATAACCAGGATTGTCGGAAAGCAAAGGATGAGCTCTTACATGCAGTGAAATCCAAAGATCGCACTGATATGGTGCTATGTAGGGCAAGATATATACAAGCTCTAGAGTCCGCCAAGAAAAAATGGGAATGTTCCCTATGGTCCTCCCTACACAGTGCACTGGCAGCCAAAGATAACAAGACCTTCTGGAAAAAAGCAGCTCGCGGTTTGAACTGTCCAAAGTTGGCTTTAGAGTTCACAGTCCAGCCAGAAGAGTGGGTAACCCATTTTGGGCGCATATATGCTCTAGGTAATATTGAGGAAGAGGGGTATATAGACACGAGTGAGAGAGCCCCTCCGGGAAATTCCGAAGATCTAGTCATTTCCCTTAAAGAAACCCAAGCAGCTATTCGCTCCTGTATTCCAGCTGGAGCCCCTGGCCCCGATCGAATTCCAAATGATCTATACAGAGAGGATTCAAAAGTCTGGGCCCCATATATTAATATGTTCACTAATGCTATCCTCTTAGGCATGGAAATCCCTCCTTCTTGAAATACAGCCGAGATTATACCAATCTATAAGAAAGGTGATGGGGCTAACCCGGCCAGCTACAGACCCATCAGTTTAATTGACTCCTTGCAGAAAAATTTCTGCAAGCAAGTACTGGTTCGGATCCAGGATTAGATCTCGAAGTCTACTATCTTGACTGATTTTCAGGCGGGTTTTCGTGCTAATATTAGCACGTTGTATCAGGTATTTTGTTTCCAATGCATTTATTGGAGGTTGCCAATAAAGGGGGGAAGTTGTATGTTGCCTTTGTGAAACTGCGCACCGCCTTTGATCTGGTCCCTCGAGCCAAACTATGGAGGGTGGTGGCAGAGATGGGTCTCCCTCGAAGCTTGCTTGATATTTTAATCCCCCTACACTCAGCAAACACAGCCCAAGTTAGATGGGGGGAGGAAAGCAAATTAACAGAGCCATTCTTGATAAATCGCGGAGTGAGACAGAGATGTGTCTTAGCACCCACCCTATTCTCACTCTTCATCAATGGGGTAGTAGGATTCCCCTATAGGGACAAGTGTGATGCCCCTACAATTGGGGAGAGAAGAGTGCCCGCACTTCTATTTGCTGACGATACGCTATTATAGACCGCACAAGGCCTCCAACAGCTTTTAAACGATTTTATACTCTTTTGTAATGAGCATCGTCTGGAATTAAATGAGGCTAAAACGAAATATATGATTTTTTTCCAAAGGGATAGCAAAGTCAGCCAATTAGATGTATGTACGCACGGGACAGTACTCTAGAACAAGTTTCTGTTTTTGATTATTTGGGCATTCGTTTAACACCAAGCCTATGTTGGACACCCCATATTGAAAAAATACAGTTGTCATTAATCCAGCAGACCACTCATATAAGTAAGATCCTTAAAAATACAGTGTCCAGGAAAGTGACCCCAGCGCTTGAAATTTATAATATTAAAGCCTTCGGGGGCGCATTGTATGGGGCTGCACTATGGGGTAGTGGGAATACGGATTGTCTTACCATCATAGAACACCGTTTCATAAGATCACTTTTTAATCTACCAACTAGCACCCCCCCTGACCCCAATCTATCTGGACCTGACCCAAAGAAAAGTGGCCGATAAGCTGGATTACAAGCACCTAATGTTTTGGCATCGCCTGTGGTCCATGGAGGAGCTTGCCCCTTACCGAGATGCGTTGATGGGCCTTTTGAAACAGCCTCAGATAACCACCATCCCATAGTTTAGAACCTTGAGAGACCTGTTGAGGAAATTAGGGATGGAGGTCTATTGGTCTAATCCTGAGAAGCTGTGCTCAATACCAAAGAGCAGTGTAAAAACTGTCTACTGGGAGTCTACCTTGGTGAAAGATGTTATAAAACCGGTGGGCTCTCTGACCTGGGAATTTCTGAATTTTAAACCCCTTTTGTTGTTCGAGGAAACCATTGATGAAATTGTTCCACCCCTTGCACGTAAATTATTCCTCCAATTTAGGTATAAGTCCCTTCCCACCAAACTGTTTTGTAATAAGTGGCGTTCTAATGTTCCCTTCGATGACAAGTGCCCAGCTTGTAAAGAAAGCCCCAAATCCTTAGTGTATTTGTTATTTTTTTTGCCCCCTCTATAAGATCCCGAGGGGTAAGTGGATAATTCCCTTGTGTAGGCTTATTGGCCCTGGCCACTACCTTGATGTATTGAGAATTTTATCCACAGATACTCGCAGAGTAATAGCTTTCGGTTTGGCCTAATATTGGCAAGCTTTATGGATCAAACGCTCAAAATTCATTGTATGAAATCTTTTTATCGTAATTTTTTTCTGTATATACGTAAGATTTGTATCTGTTTTACGGCTTATATCTTTTTATCCATCTTAACTTGCCTTTTCTTTTGTCCGTGTACTTTTAAGATCTTTGTGATCGAAATAAAGTTTTTGATGATGATGAATAGCAAGCTCTCCAGGAATGAAGTAATAGCAGCTAGGTCAGGAGTGGGAGGTGAGTTATTAATATTGGTGTAAAAATCTCAAAAGGCCTTATTCACTTCCAATTGGGTAGTTAAGCGGTTATGTTGAGGTCTGAATACCGATGAGATAGGAGAGGCTGACGGCGTCGGCCTGATTAGGGGTGCAGTGTCTGTGTCTGTGTGTGTGTGTGTGTGTGTGTTTTCTGTGTGTAAGCATAATTACTCGCATTCGTTCAAGGAGCTCAACTTAACTAATTGTCGCTTCTTGTAACTGAGCTGCATGGCCATCATCCTCAGTCGTGGTCTGTTCCAGTGGATCTTAATGATTCTCGATGCAGGTAAGGTCTTAAGGGACTGTTTTGTGGGGCCCCTACAATAGTACTGATGGGCACGCCTCTCACCACTACCTTAAATTCCTCCCATTCCACCAGTGGCAATGAGGCTGTGTCAGTTTTTTTTTTTAGCAAAGTATGAGTCAATTGCAGTGGCCAGGGGGTCTTTGAACACTGTCTTCCAAGAGTTGGGGCTGCATGCGCCAAGTAGGGATGGGGTCTGGAATCCAACCACAGGATATGGTTCGAGAGGGTTATGGTTGGACAGCGTCTTAGTCAAGTATGTTGCGTGGGTGACATTTGCTTGGAGGAATGTAGTGCAAAGTGTCCTGACAAGGTGTGCTTGCAGTTTATGCGCGGCGAATAGAAGGGGTATTCATGCATTCTGGCATTTCTACTGTGCCAGGCATCAGATAGTGACCATCCTGTAACCCACTGCTGTACGGCCTTGGCCTGTCGGATAGTGCACACACCGGTGGGGGGCGGGGGGGCATGGGTGGGAGTGATCTAGATTAACATCTAGGACAGCTTTGAAGTCTCTTCCTATTACCTAGGGATATTGTGCCCAGTCTGTTAGGACGGTAGATAAATGCGCCAAAATGCATCCTGCTTCGCATTAGGGGCATAGACGCTGCCAAGACCCACCTGTTTCCCATCCAGTGTGCCCCCAACAAAAACAAAACAACCATTTATGTCAACCCTGGTGTCTTAAGCTATGAAGGGACCCCTGTGCGCAACCAGATAGCTGCTCCTCATGCGAAGGCTATATAGGATGTATTAAATGACGTAAAGGATAGCGGGGACAGATGTTTAACAGCCTCGGTGACCGATGCGTCTCATGTAAATAAACTATGTGCGCCGTGCGCCGCTTGAGTTGTGCTAAGAATCTATACCGCTTCTGAAAGAATCCCATACCTTTGACGTTCCAAGTTATGATGTATTTATACTCGACATCAGGCATGATAAAAGATAACATTCAGCATATATCAATGTTCCACCCATTGCACAATAACAGCATTCACATACCCAGCACGTAATGATGGCAGCAACATTTAAACAGTACCCCACAACAAGGTCCAGCGAAGAACGATAGTTCAACCAAAATTGTTAGAAACATATTCGAACAGAATCGCGGTATGTTCAATCGCTATAGGGGTGTGTGGAGTAGGACATACCACCAACCAAAAGGGGGAGGTCAACTGAGGTGATGGCACAGTTACGGAGCCCCGGAATCCACGACGTGCTCCTAGAGCGGAATTAAGAACTGATTAATAAAGCAGAGGAGGTGAGCGCTGCTGCGGAACAACCTCTAGGCCAGTCCTTTGGTCCGGGAAACTGCAAACAAGGCTATGTGCCTGAAAGGGGGATGCACAGGTGTGTTCCGGGTCAATGTGCAAACATTACGGCACCACATTCAGACGATGTCGTCATGAGTAACATAGTGGCATACCATGGGGCCCATACATCGTCCATACAAGCAGTGCACAAGAAAAAGAATCACTTCAGTCAGTACAATAGGATCGGGGGCAATCCCTGCCCTGAGCCATCACCCGTACCATTCGTCAGAGGATGTCATTGGCCGTTTGCGGTGTGACTGAGGGGAACAATGCCATGCTGCTGCTGGAGTCTGAATCCGGGGCACTGCCCGCCGAGGAGTAGAAGCCAATATGCTGTCTCTGGTCTCCGATGGAGGTCGCAATGGCAGTGCGTTCCTCTTAATGTCCAGGGGCTGTTCAGGAGGAGCTGCACCGGTCAAGACTCGGGGAACAGTTCCATGACCGTGCCTTAGAGAAGGGGCACTGAGCTTTAGACGCCAGCAGCCCAGACGGCCAAGGACTCTGGGAATCAGAAAATTGTTGCTCCATCCAATCCCACGCAGATTCCAGTGTCTCAAAGAAGAGGGCGCTTTAATTGTGGATTACCTTGAGCCTGGCAGAGATGAGTGTATATGTCAGGCATTCCACCCGTAACTGTTTTTTGACAGCCTGATAGGAGGAGTGCTGGTGCTGGACGGCAAGCGTGCGTTCTGCACAGTGATAGGAACATTCACCCTAGCGCTCTTGAGGAGGATATCACGATTGCTTACGTTTAGTATGCGGGCCACAATTGGACACAGCAGCTAACCTGGAGGCAGGCAACGCGCCTGGACCCTGTGTACTGGCTCGACCATGAACAGTTCTAATAGGCAGTGCGGCGCCACTACACTCTGCAGCCAAGTCATACTGAGTGGCATTGGGGCCCTCCACGTTTTCAGGCTTGCCAATGATGTGAACATTATTCCGGTGTGTTTGTCCCTCCACATCCTCTGCCCATTCACGTAGTTGCCTGACCTGTTTACGGAGCTGGTCAATGACCGAGGTCTGTTCTGTTTGACAGGGCGTCAGAGAGGATAGCTTCGTTTCAGTGTTGATCATTGTAAGCTGGCTGATAAGGTCATCTTTAAAGAGACTTAGGCCAGTAGTGATCACTCCAAGCCTTTGTTCAGTAGCCAAATGCAAAAACAACAATTGATGGACAGAATGCAGAACAATGTCATACATTCACCCCAGTACAGAGATCTGGGCCTAAATCCATCGTTTTTTTGCTCACCATGCCATTCCAGTTTGAACCCAGCCATATGCAAATAAGTCTTGACCCTGTGCCCAATGGGAACAGTCCAGCCCGAACTGCCAGGCCAGGTCCTCCCTGGACTGGAAACAAACATCCTAGGACCGGTTTCGGGGTTTCAACCCTCATCAGCCAGGATAGCTTGACTCCAGTGGCATGGAGAGCACGGGACCCACGTCTGGGCATACCCGTCCCACTCGGGGTGACAAATGCAAAAACAACAATTGATGGACAGAATGCAGGACAATGTCTTGCATTCACCCCAGTACAGAGATCTGGGCCTAAATCCATAGTTTTTTTGCTCACCATGCCATTCCAGTTTGAACCCAGCCATATGCAAATCAGTCTTGACCCTGTGCCCAATGGGAACAGTCCAGCCCGAACTGCCAGGCCAGGTCCTCCCTGGACTGGAAACAAGCATCCAAGGACCGGTTTCGGGGTTTCAACCCTCATCAGCCAGGATAGCTTGACTCCAGTGGCATGGAGGGCACGGGACCCATCAATTGTTTTTTTGCATATGTCGCCCTAAGTGGGAAGGGTATGCCCAGACGTGGGTCCCGTGCTCACTACACCACTGGATTCAAGCTAGCCTGGCTGGTGAAGGGTGATGCCCTGAAACCGGTCCAAGGATGCTTGTTTCCGGTCCAGGGAGGACCTGGCTTGGCAGTTCGGGCTGGACTGTTCCCACAAGGAACAGGGTCAAGACTGATTTGCATATGGCTGGGTCCAAACTGGGGTGGTGTGGTGAGCAAAAGAATGATGGATTTAACCCAGATCCTTGTGACTGGGAGTGAATGTTTGCATTGTTTAGCATTCCGTCCATCAATTGTTTCTTTTGCATATGTCGCCCTAAGTGGGAAGGGTATGCCCAGACGTGGGTCCGGTTCTCACTACACCACTGGATTCAAGCTAGCCTGGCTGGTATGGGGTGATGCCCTGAAACCGGTCCCAGGATGCTTGTTTCGGGTCCCGGGAGGACCTGGCTTGGCAGTTCGGGCTGGACTGTTCCCACAAGGAACAGGGTCAAGACTGATTTGCATATGGCTGGGTACAAACTGGGGTGGTGTGGTGAGCAAAAGAATGATGGATTTAACCCAGATCCTTGTGACTGGGAGTGAATGTTTGCATTGTCCAGCATTCCGTCCATCAATTGTTTCTTTTGCATTTGTTCAGTAGCCACCCTGGAGTCTCGGATCTCTTGCAGGATAATGTCTACTTTGTCCATTGGTGGGTCCGCCTTTGTGGGGTATATAGTCCTCTGTCACCATCATGCAGGAACTGTCTGATGGAGTAGGCTGAGAGTGTTTGAGGTCAAGCAGCTGCAATGTTTTTTTCCTGGTGCAACCCATTGTGAGCCTTAAGTTATGATAAATATTGAAAGGTCTAAAAAGTCAGAAGAGACCCCAACGTAATCAGGACACCACAATGGTAGCCATGGGGTTGGATATTCGGCCCTTGCAGGTCAACGCAACCTTTTCTGGCGGCAGTCCTCCGTGGCAAAAGAAGTAGAGTAAGGAGAGATGGGGGAGATTGCAGCTTATCACTCTGGGGGGTATCCAGGCTCTGGAGTATGGGAGGCCTTAGTCGAAGAGCCAGGTCTTGAGTCACCTTCTGAAGTCGGCTAGTGAAGGGGAGGTTCGGAGGTGGAGTGGGAGGTCGTTTGAGGAATTGGCAGCGAGGTAGGAGAAAGTGCGACCTCCACTATGCTGGATGCGGGGGATGTGTGCGAGGAAGACGGATTGGAGTTGTCTGGTTGGCTGGTGGAAGGTCAGGCGGTGGTTGATGTAGGAGGGTCCGGCATTGTGGAGGGCCTTGTAGGTGTGAGTCAGAAGCTTAAACTGGCGTCTCTTCTGGATGGGGAGCCAGTGGAGGTTTCTGAGGTGGGGGCATGATGCTGGTTCGCTTTGTAAGATCGAGGATGATTCTGGCTGTGGCATTCTGTATGGTCTGTAGGCGCTTGAGGAGGTGGTTCCGGCATAGAGTGCATTTCCGTAGTCCAGTCGGCTGGTGACGAGGGCTTGAGTCACCGCTTTCCTTGTGCTGGCGGGGATCAACCTGAAAATCTTGCGAACCATGCGGAGGGTGTGAAAGCAGGAGGAGGCTACTGCGTTGACCTGGTGCTTCATGGAGAGATCGTTGTCCAGGATGATTCCGAGGTTGCATGCGTGAGTGGTAGGTGAGGGTCCCAGTGCAGTGGGCCACCATGTGTCGTCCCATGGGGAGGTGTGCCTTCCGAAGATGAGCACTTCCGTTTTGTCCGTGTTCTGATTCAGGCAGTAGGATCTCATCTAGTTGGCGACGTTGGTCAAGGCGTTCTGGAAGTTTGATCTGGTGGTGGCGGTGTCTTCCGTGAGGGAGAGGATTAGTTGTGTGTCGTCAGCGTATGAAATAAGTCTGTGGGTGCAGATGATGTCGGCCAGTGGCATCATGTAGGCGTTGAAGAGGGTGGGGCTGTGGAAGGAAGCTTGGGGGACACAACAGATGATGCTCTTCGGCTCAGAGGCTATGGGTGGTTGGCGGATTCTCTGTAGGCGACCTGTGAGATAGGAGGTGATCCACTTGAGGGTGTTTCCTCTGATGCCGATGTGGGGCAGTCTGGTGATGAGTGTGGTTACAACACAAATCATTGTCCACGAATAACTGGAAAAACACATTGTGTAATTGTTTGTACTTTTTTGGCTGAAAAACCGAATAAATTATTTTGATGATGAAAAAGAGACTCTTTGAAAGTCTAACAGCGTCTACTAGTAAACTCAAGTGTAGCATTAGAAAAATCTTTAAAAAAAATACCTTGAAGTGTCAGGAGTCTCATAAATAAACTCTCTCATTCAGTCCAAACTTCTCTATAGTCAAATCCTCACTTGTGGGGGCGTGGCTAGCAGCCGTCGGATATGGCCGCACTCTGAAGCGGCCCCGCTGCCCTCGCCGTTTATCCTGACAATATCCGGCCTCGAACTTGATGATATCCCCTCGCAACCGGGGGTCCAGTTACAGAAAAGATTAAGGTGCCGGAACTGTGCAGCCCAACGTGAGGAGTGCAATAGGAACGGAGAACCGCTGTAATAATCGGAGCCCGAGCGGGGAGAAAATGGCGGCCACTCTTCGTTCCGCAAGCTGAAGCGGTGAGCGAGTGGGGAAGCCACAAATACAGTGATCATCGGAGGGACCTGGAATAGCTGACTGCTCACTCGTAAGCCTGATAGCAATCCCGGCACAACTGAACCTGTCGGTGACCCGGGAGCTCCTGAAGGGCCAGCAGTAGGAGGGGCCTGAGCGCGAGTCGCGGGACTGGCGGCAGTGAAACGCGAGTACCCGAGGCCCCAGCTTTGAGGCCTGACACAAGGAAGCGCCGTAAAGTGAGATCACCCCCCCAAAGAAACGCCCGCTCCTCTGCTGAGAGCAGTAGAGACATAGCCAAGCTTATTAACGGCCTGAGCAACACTGAAGCACCGGCAGTAGGAGGGGCCTGAGTGCCAGTCGCAGTAATGGCGGCTGGGCAACATGAGTACCTGAGGCCCCGGCTTTGAGGCCTGGTACATGAAAGCGCCGGACCGAGAGGTCGCCCCCCAAGTAACCAGCCGCAGACTGCTAGAAATACAGGTGGAATAGCAAGGGGTGTGATCACGACAGCACGCCGGAGAGCAGTGGAACCAGGTGGAGGCATTCCCAGGGAGCAGAGAACCGCAATTGCAGCAGACCAGGTAGCCATCCACAAATGAGGATCGTCCCACAGTAAGTGTCTACAGAATACGGCAGCCCCGAGAGTACCCACAGACACCTCGGGCGAGACAACACAGCAGGGTGCAGCCCATCCACGCTGAGGGGACCCAGGGGGGCTAGAGACCACCAGTGCAGCCAGGCCCAACATCCTTCCACCGCAACAATACAACCATCACTGGCTGCGCTCCAGCGAGCGGAAAGAAAGGATTGAAGGGACTGTGAGGGGTTGACTCGGGCTCCTTCAAACTCTACACCCCCCCTACCTCTGACTTACAGCAAAGTAACCCAGTGAGACGCCTCATCGTGACTCCCTCCCCCACAGTGCAGATCGATTGCCTGACTAGGAAACCCGACAGGCCGGCAGAGGTGGGAATCCCCCCTGCGCAGGCGGCGGCGAGTACTAGTGCCGGACCCTGACCACCAAGTAATATAGCACTCGACTTTGTGCTACAATGGCTAGCGGAAAGGGAGCCAAGACGCAGGCTCAAAATAAATTGGCCAAATTTGCTTGGGTTAAGCCGGGTGAGAAGGACAACACCACGTCCACAGGGGAAACAGGAACTCAGCAACCTCAGACTCCCCAGCAGGGCGTAACCTTCCAAGACGTCATGGCGGCCATTGCCGGAGTGCGAACCTCACTAGAAAATCGCTTTGAATCAGTTAATATTGAAGTCTCCCTCTCAGAGCCGACTTGCGGAAAATGGACTCCAGAGTGAAGGAGGTGGAGGAGACCACAGCAACGCTAACCTCAGCCACGGCTATCCTGAAACAACAAGTGACCCAACTACAAGACCAGCAAATGAAGATGGCTGGGCTCCTCGATGAGTACGAAGGAAGAGCGCGCAGGAACAACATACGTATCCTGGGAGTTCCGGAGCAAGCAGAAGGACCAGCGGTGGACCTCTTCGTCGAGGACTGAATACTGACAGAACTCCAGCCGAACCGCTTATCCAGCTATTTTTCCATTGAACGCGCTCATCGTGTGCCCAGGGGTAGGCCAAAGCCGGGAGCCCCTCCACGACCAATTATAGCAAGGGTGTTCAACTTTCGTGACCGGGACGTCATACTCCAAACAGCACGAGCCAACCCGCCATTAAAATGGGAAGACAGTGCAATCACCTTCTTCCCCGACTTCACCACCAAGGTCCAAGCACAAAGACGAAGTTTCATGGCAGTCAAAAAAGCACTGCGGGACAAGGAGGTAAAATACTCCATGCTCTTCCCGGCGAGGCTCCGGGTGGAATCCGAGGGTAAGACCTGGTTTTTTTCGTCCCCAGAAGAGACATGGGAATGGCTGGAGGGTTGGCGAAGGGCTGGGAAGCCAACTGGAGACCGAAACGACAGAACCTTGTACCAACAGACTGAACAACACCGCCAAACCACGAGACGATCCCACCCGGGGACAGTTGAATTCGACACCGAATGGCTAAAGAAATAAGGCGGATTGGACTTTGAGATGTATTGACTGAGAGACACACAGTGCTCCTGGGTAAAGGGTAAGAGGCTATGCAAAGTATTGGGGTATCTCCCACCAACCTACAGCTGACAAAGTAGGCTCCATTATTCCCGAGTTAGGTGGAACAGCCAATAACGTGCTGCTTTAGAACTGACAGCATAAGTATGGACTGGAACATGTTTGAATGACATTGTGTAATATGCTTATATCCTAAATTTATGGCGGGGGAGGGAGGGCTGTAGACCAAGCACCTCACGAATGGGGGGGGGGGGGGCACAGGCACTCTGCCTTGTTGGGGAGTGGGTAGTTGGAAATCCCATGTCAGGGGGGCAGGGAGGGGGATAGAGCGGGGGGGAAGGATGGGGTTTTTTGTTAGTTTTAATGTTGATTATCACAATGCACAGTGTCACAAACCAGATTTAGATCGTCAGGTCCTCCCTATGACGACATGGTATAGACAACTGGAGTTCACGGAGAGTTCCAGATTATACGATAGCTCCATGTTTATAAAGACGAAAGCTAACTTGCTGGAGGAGGCTGTTGCCCCTCCAGTGACTTACACAGGAGTTTCACCAGTCCCCAGTGATCATCTCTCATGGGTAGCACAATAGAAACAGAGTTGTCCATTTTGACGTGGAATGTAAACGGATTGGGGGACAAAATAAAGCTTGGAGTGGTGTTGCAGTACCTTAAACAACAGGCCCCAGATTTAGTATTGCTGCAGGAAACACACCTAGTGGGCAATAATTGCAAGGCCCTCAACAGATGGGGATACAAACTGTTGGTTCACGCAAGGTTTACATCCGGCTCAAGAGGCACGAGTATCCTGGTGCAGAGGAACCTTGCTCTCACGCCCACTCGGACAAGGCGGATCCGCAGGGGAGGTTCGAGGTGGCAGAGGCCAGCTGGGAGGGGAAACCGATTAATGTGGTGTCAGTGTATCTCCCGCCAGCACTGGGGAAGGAGGCACTTAGTGATTTAGGCAAAATTCTGGTAGATCTCCCTGAAAGTACATTAATACTGGGAGGTGGTGACTTCAATATGACCATGAACGACGCAATAGACGGGTACCCCCGACGACCCTTAAAACGCCACAGCACTCAAATGGAGGAATTTACCCAAGCCATGGGACTGACGGACGTATGGCGCTCCCTGCAACCAAACATGACGTATTACACCCATTATTCTAATGCACATAGAAGTAAGTCCCGCATAGATTACTTCCTTACACACCTAGCAGACCTTGGCCACTTTCAGCACCCCCGCGGGCTACCAAGGGGTATCTCGGATCATTCCCCGGTATGGCTCGAACTCACTTTCAACCAAAAAAGACAGCGTAGTTCCATAATTATTAATCCATGGCTCCTAACGGTTCCGGACATAAAGGAGGACCTCACCCAGCAAACAGACCACTGTTTTACTGAAAATTTAGGCTCAGTAGACTCAGCGCAGACTATATGGGAAGCTTATAAAGTGGTGATAAAAGGGCATGCTCTGGCATTAAAAACAGGCTATATTCGACAACATAACCAACAAATACTACTATAGAGATTGAGCTCCTCCAACTAGAGACACAGAATAACTCCTCACCTAGAGAAGCCACCGCACACCGCTTAACAATTAAGCAACTAGAGTATAAAACTCTGGCGCGGGAAAAAGCCCGGGCGAAACTACTTCACACACGTCATAGGGTCTATGAATTGGGAGACAGAGCCGGGAAAATGCTTGCCTGGCTGGAGAAGAGGGAACAAGGAGATAGATGGGTACCTGAACTATCCGTTAGCGGGAACAAACGGATCTCCGATCCCCAAGAGGTAGCGGAGACATTCGCGGATCATCTGGAGGCGGTGAATACCTCCTCCACTACCTACACATCCGAAGACTCACGTCAACTGTTGGCAGAAATAAATCTGCCCACATTGTCAGATAAAGACAGAGCTGAGCTAGACGCCGACATAACAGACAACAAAATATGTAAAGCCATATTCAACATCCAATCAGGAAAGGCAATGGGGCCCAACGGGATTCCAATTGAGTTCCTTAAATCGATGGCCCTATGGGTGGCACCCCGTCTTAAACATATGTATATAGAGAGCTTGGAGAAAGGGATTCTGCCAGAGAATCAAAGATTGGCTTCCATAGTTGTAATCCGAAAGCCCGGGAAACCGGCGAGCAACTGTAACTCTTATAGGCCAATCTCCTTGATCAATGCGGAGGCTAAAATTCTAGCGAAACTTCTAGCGTCCAGTCTGAGTACAGTTCTCCCCTCATTGGTCCACGCAGACCAATCAGGCTTTATGCCGGGACGAAACACTGCACTCAATATTCGCCGAGTACACAATGTCCTAGGACGTCAGCAATATATAGACGAGGACGCGGTAATACTGTCGCTGGATGCCTCTATGGCATTCGATTCTATAGAATGGCCCTATCTATTCGAGGTGCTGGTCCGCCTAGGGTTTGGTTCGCAGTTTGTAAGCTGGATCAGGCTGCTTTATACTGAGTTGCGAGGTCAGGTGAGGGTGAACAATCGCACGTCCCGTACGTTTAAGCTGAACAGAGGGACCAGACAGGGCTGCCCCCTGTTCCCCCTGCTTTTCGCCCTGGTACTAGAACCACTGGCGTCTTGGGTGAGACGAGACGTGGTGCTTCGGGGACTGAAATGGGGAGAAGACAATGAGGACAGGATATCATTGTATGCAGATGACATCCTGGTCTACTTAGCATCCCCACAGGCCTCAATAAATAGACTACTAAATATATTCACTAATTTCGGCAAGTATGCAGGGTATGCTATTAATTGGACTAAGTCAGTGCTATTCGTTCTGCAGGGCCCCACACCCAGATTACCCCTGAGGATGTGAACTCGAAGTGGCCTATGAGGGATTCCGGTACTTGGGGATCTTCATTTCACCCGACCCCCGAATTTTCTATGACAAGAACCTAGTTGACCCTTTAAAAAGACTTCAGGAGGATGTCAAACATTGGAGATCGCTACCATTGTCATTGCTAGGTCAGGCTGCCCTCTTTAAAATGCTGGCTCTGCCGCGATTTCTTTATCTTCTCCAGAATTGCCCGTACCGGATCCCTGACTCGAATTTTAAAAGTGTAGAGGGTGAAATCCGCACCTTATTGTGGGACGGAAGTACTCCGCGCATAGCCTTGGGGAAATTGACGAAGGGATGGTACGATGGTGGAATCGCACTCCCAGATATGCGACTCTATTACTGGGCATCACAACTAGTGGTGATAAATCATTGGCTGTACGGTTCCCTGATGAACCCAGCATACAGATTAGAAAGATATCAACTTGGTCGAGAGGGGTATCTAGGGGCACTGTACACTAAGGTCCACAAAGGGAGGTATCTGAGTCCTATGGCTCAAACGGTAACCATCTGGCAGCAGGCAAACAAACATCTGGGCTGGACAGGGGTGTTGACAAAAGCTACATCCCTGTGGTCCTCTGAACAACTAGGGTTGCTGTGTCACCATATGGGTTTTGACAAATGGGACACCATTGGACTGTCCACCATAGGAGATCTCATACATAAGGGTAAGGTTCTCACATTTAAGGAATTACAAGCAAAACGTGAACTGGCACATAGTGAAATATTTCGCTACCTGCAGATTCGCCATGCTCTTAAGACAGCACTCCCAGATATGACGAAATTACCGGACTCATCTCCCTTGGAAGATCGGCTGTTATCGGAGCCTATCCAAGACAAAGCCATTTCACTCACATATCGTAAGTTATGCAACAATCTACCAGACTCTCAGTAACCACTGGCAGGCCGACTTGGGGCAGCTCGACGATGAAGACTAGCAGACCGCATTGATGTCACCAAGAGAGGCAGCCATAAATCATCGTTTTCGATTGATTCAATTAAAAATGTTACACAGAACATACCTCACCGGAGTAACCCTAGCTAAAATAGGAACAAGGCAAGACACACTCTGTTTACGTGGGTGTCGCCAAGAAGCAACCTTTTATCATATTCTATGGGACTGTCCCCAAATACGGCCCCTGTGGGAGAGGGCCACGGGGAAGATGCAGGACGCACTAGGGAAACAAATCACCCTAACACCATTAATGGGGCTTCTAAATATTTGGGAGGCCACTGACCTAACAGAAGTAGAGCAGCAATTGGTCACCTTGGGCTACACATTGGTAAAAAGGGCAATCGCTATGAAGTGGGGGACAACAGACCGTCCACTGACAATAAGCTGGGTGGCGGAAATGGACAAGTGCATGATTGCTGAAAAAGATGTCTACAAATCCAGGGGTTGTCCTAAGAAGTGGGACAAAAAATGGGGCGAGTGGAATGCATATAGAGGAGAAATTATGTATTTCACCAACGGTGGAAATGGAAATGTCAAAAAGGGGGGACCGTGGACATGTGATGATGGATTAAAAAACTGTTCAATGTAACTGTTGAATATAAATGTCTTATTTGTAACAAAATATATGCAAATGCAATTTTGAATTTGACCAGTTACAAAATCAATAAAAAAATGTTAAACCAAAAAAAGAAAAACCTCACTTGTATGAAGCTGCCATCTATTAGATCAGTTCACCAGATTCAGTAGGTTCCAGCCATAAACAAGATGCTATACACAGTCATGGATATATTGAAAACAGAAAGCAGGAACACCACAAATATCCAACAAACATAATGTCACTCAGTTGAAAAAACCTTCCCAGCAGTACATGCCTATGCATGTCACCACCACAACAAAATACCTTTATTAAGTACTAGCAAAGGTAAACAAAAAAACTATGAAAAATTTAATTGAGTGGAGGAAATCTGTCCTGAAAGTACAAAGCAACACAGACCATCACCACAGTGTAAGTTAATCATTAATTGTGAGCTAGATCAAGCAAACCAAAACCAACAAAGAGCAAAGAAAATCCTAAGAGTAGGCATACGAAGGTTCATCGATGGTCTTCCCACAGAACCCCAGGAAGCAGAAGCCATGGAAACTTGAACAAACTATACGACATACCAAGGATACTCTCCGGCAGTTACAACAAGCAAGAACAACCTGTTAAAGACAAAGCTGGGAAGACCATCATGGGTAACAAAAGCCAACAACGAAGATGGACAGAGCACTTTGAAGAACTGCTGAACCAGCCCATGCCACAGTCTCCACCAGACTTACAGCCAGCTGACCAGGACTTACTAATCGACTGCAGCAGTCCAACAGAGGAAGAAATACAACAAGCCCTCAAACATCTGAGAAATTAGAATTCAGCAGGACCTGACAACATTCCTGCAAACTCACTGAAGGCAGACATTGAAAAATCAGTAGATATGCTCTACCCCATGTTTGGAAGGATCTGGAAAGCGAAAAAGGGGCCATCCGACGGGAAAGAGGGATATCTCATCAAGATCCCCAAGAAAGGTGACCTGAGTAACCGCGCAAACTACAGATGGATAACTCTTCTATCAACACCAATCAGTGTTTAACAGAGTCAACTCGAACAGAATAAAGGAACAAGTTGACTCCCAGTTGCGAGACCAGCAAGCTGGCTTCTGCAAAGATAGATCCTGCACAGACCAGATTGCAACACTGCGCATCATCATTGAGTAGTCGATGGAATGTAACTCACCCCTCTGTCAGCTTCATTTACTATGAGAAGGCATTTGGCAGCATGAGCAGAGAGAGAGAGACCCTTTGGAAACTCCTGTGCCACTACGGTGTGGCAGATAAATTCGTAAGAATCATCAGGAACTCTTATGAGGGAATGACCTGCAAGATAGTCCATGGAGGACAACTCATGGAAGCCTTCCAAGTTAGGACTAGAGTCCGCCAGGGTTGTTTGCTCTCACCTTTTCTCTTCCTGATGGCCATTGATTGGATCATGAAGACTTCCACAGCAAGGAGAATGCCCCCCCCCCACGCACACAGCAGGACACGCATTCGACCCAGTCTTCACCGAAGGAAATGGCGTCTCCTACAGCCACACCACGGAACTCCTCTGGACAGACCACCTCTGGACAGACCACCAATGCATCCACTTCTCCTTCAAAAAACCCACCGTACACAAGCACGCTCACCCCTCCCCCGTAGAAGCTGGAACAAAGTCACCGAAGACCAGCTCACCTCCGCCCTCATCAGCACCCCACCACCGACTACTCCAGACGCAAACACCGCAGCATGCAACCTCCACCGCTGGATTACAAACTGCACCGACACACTCGCCCCCCTAAAGAAAGCCACCGGAAGACACATCAAGAAAGCAAGCCGGTTCACCACTGCACTCCAAGAATTCAGACGCTCCTGCAGACGACTCGAAAAGACATGGAGGAACTACAAAACCCCGGAAACACGCGCCGCCTACAAAGCAGCCACCACGGCACACCACGATCTCATCAAATCCACAAAGAAGAAATCCCTTCAAGACAGAATCCACACCAACGCTCACAACACCAAAGAGCTCTTCTCCATCATCAAGGAATTCGCCAAACCCTGCAGCGAAACAACAGACGTCCCACCCATCCAAGACCTCTGCAACAGACTCAGCACCTCCTTCCACCATAAGATTAAGATGATCTACGATAACTTCGACAACTAAGACCTCCTCACCGCTCCAGCTCCCCCTCCATGCGATGCCACCCAACAGACCCTGCTCAAAGGGACTCCACTCAGGACAGACAACACCTTAAAGACCATGAAAACACTCCAGATCACCCTCAGACCCCTGGCCCCACCACATCTTCCACAGAGCCGGCTCTGCCATCGCACCCGAACTACGTTGGATGATCAACTGCTCCTTCGAGACCGCCACCTTCCCCGACGAATGGAAACACGCCGAAGTCAACCCCCTCCTGAAGAAACCCGCCGCAGACCAGGCGGACCTCAAGAACTTCAGACCCATCTCCCTGCTTCCATTCACAGCCCAGGTCATTGAAAAGGCTGTCGACACCCAGCTACCAAACTTAATCGAAACTAACCACGTCCTGGACATCTTCCAATCCGGATTCCGTAGCAACCACAGCACCGAGACCGCCCTACTAGCCGCCACCAACGACATCCGCTCCCTCCTCGACCAGGGCAAAACAGCAGCCCTCATCCTCCTGGACCTCGGCTGCGTTCGACACCGTCTTCCACCGCACCCTAGCCACCAGACTCAACGACGCCGGCATCCGCGGCAAGGCCCTCGACTGGATACGCTCCTTCCTCACTGGCAGAACTCAGTGGGTCAGACTCCCTCCCTACCTTTCGGAAGCAACAGAGACCAACTGTGGAGTGCCCAGGGCTCCTCCCTCAGCCTCACCCTCTTCAACGTCTACAAGACCCCCCTCACAACCATCATCAGGAACCACGAGCTCAACATCGTCTCCTACGCCGACGACACCCAGCTGATCCTCTCCCTCATCCACGAACCCAACATCACCAAACACAACTTCCAAGAATGGATAAAAGCTGTCGCCACATGGATGAAGAACAGCTGCCTGAAACTCAACTCCGTGAAATCAAAAGTCCTCATCCTCAGCTCCACCCCCTGCATGGGACGGCTCCTGGTGGTCCACCCCGCCCTCAAAAATCCCCCCACCCCAACGAACCACGCACGAAACCTCTGTATCATACTAGACTCATCGCTCACAATGAACCGCCAGATCAACAGTGTTTCCTCGATCCGCTTCAACACCCTCGGCATGCTTCGAAAGATGTTCAGATGGATCCCATCCGAATCCAGAAAAACTGTGACGCACGCACTCATCAGCAGCAGTCTGTACTACGACAGCGCTCTGTACGCCAGAATCAACAAGAAACTCCTTTGCGAACTCCAGACTGTCCAGAACGCCGCAGCCAGACTGATCCTCGACATCCCCCGTCGCAGCCACATCACCCAACACCTCCGCGATCTCCACTGGCTCCAAGACAAAAGAAGAATACCCTTCAAACTCCTCACCCATGCATGCAAGGCCCTTCACAACACCGGACCGACATACCTGAACAACCACCTCTCCTTCCACGCACCCAAAAGACACCTCCGATCAGTCGAGCTCTCTCTCTTGCCACTGCCCCACGTATTTACAAGAACAGAACGGGAGGAAAGTCCTTCTCCTACCTCGCAGCCAAATCCTGGAACGACCTCCACTTCGGGCAATCTCCCACATTGCCCCAGTTCAGGAAAGACCTGGCTCTTTGGATTACCCCAGAACTCAACGGAGCCGGCCCCCTACCCCCAGCGCCTTGAGACCCTCAGGGGTGAGTAGCTGGCTTTGCCAACCCTGATTGATTCATTGAAGGAGTAGCAATGGGATCCAGTGGACACCTTAGATGCAGCTCGATGACCATTACTTTGCAGACGACCCGGCCCCCCTTTCCCATACTCATCTGCAGATGCAAGAGAAGGCTGACAATGTGACAGCCACATCAGCACAACTTGGCCTCGACATGCACAGGGGTAAAAACCAAGATTCTGAAGGCTAACACAGCCAGCACAACTACAGTCACTCTTGCAGGCGAAGCACTAGAAGAGGTTGTGGCCTTCACCTACCTGGGCAGTGTCCTAGAAAATCAGGGCGGCACGGACGTCAAGGCAAGAATCGGAAAAGCAAGCTGCCTTCAT
This sequence comes from Calotriton arnoldi, assembly GCA_963921515.1. Taxonomy (NCBI): domain Eukaryota; kingdom Metazoa; phylum Chordata; class Amphibia; order Caudata; family Salamandridae; genus Calotriton; species Calotriton arnoldi. Next base: position 177,033 of record CAWUFW010006291.1, read on the forward strand.
TCAGATAAAGAAGATCTGGAACTTCAATGACCTAACGGTGCAAACCAAGTTCATGCTTTTTAACACCAATGTAAAATGGGTACTTCTGTATGGAGCAGAGACTTGGAGGACAGCAGTGACCACCACCAGCAAAGTCCAGACCTTCATCAACACCTGTCTGCAGAAAATCCTCCAAATCCCCTGGCCTAACACCATTAGCAACAATGAACTTTGACATAAATCCAGTATTTGTAAAGCGCGAACAGCTACCCGAAGGCATCCCGGCGCTGGGGGCCGTCGGGAAGATTAAGCAAGCTATTGCCCAGAGTCACATGGTGCTGGGCTGACCTGCCGCCAGTGCCGGGGATCGAACCGTGAGCCCCAGATTCCAGCGTCAGTCGCCCTGGCCGCGGCGCCACACCTCTTCCCTAAGACTTTCCAACTCCCTGCTCATGAAGAAATCCGAAAAATGCGCTGCGACTGGATAGGTCACACCCTCCTCCGCAAGCCCGCATCAAACACCACCAGGCAAGCACTGACCTGGAACCTTCAAGGGAAAAGAGGAAGGCCAAGAAACACCTGGCGCCGAGGCCTCAAGGCTGACTGCAAGGAGATGGGTTACACCTAGAGTCAGATTGAAAGAAAAGCCCAGGACGGAGATGGCTGGAAAGTGCCTGGTTGATGGCATATACCACAGGAGGGGTAGTAGGGATAAGTAAGCAAAAGAAAAAAGAAAATGGTCTACATATATTCTGGTTTCACATATCAGACCCCCTGGTAGTCAGAACAACAGTGGAGATGTGACAATACATATAGCATGAGAAAGGAACATACCCTTGCGTAAGAATACTGAAGTTCATGGTTCCCGCTGATATGTTGTCACAAAAACTACTGTCACACGACTCCCATTATACAGTGAAAATATTTATGCAAGAAATAAAGACCCTTTTGAAATCATTCTACATAATAATCGTATTCCACAAGATCCCCATACAACATATCGTCAGTAGCAAACTTCATCTCCCTCACTGCGGGGAAGTGGAGCTAATGACCCTCGAATTTAAATAAAGCATTCAACCAATCAAAGAAACCAAAACTCCCACATGTAGAAAATAGGTACTGCTGACAACTGGACCGTCGCAAGCAAAAACAAAGTTCCAATATGGCCCTTAACCTCTTCGGTGCGTCGGACGGCCGGGTGCCGTCCGACACACCAGTGCTCTTGTGCGCCCGACAGCTCCAGGCCGTCCACGCACATGGCACAAGAAATCCCTCTGGTGCCCGCACCAGAGGGATTTCCTTTCTGTCAAAACACCCTCGACAGCTGGGGAAAAGGTTCCCCAGCTCCCGAGGGTGTTCTGATCGTTTCTCCGAAATGACGATCAGCACGCACGTCGCGCTGACGTCATTTCAGAGAAACTGAAACTCAGTTTCAGTTTCACTGCCTCGGTGCTCAGGGGGCTATCTCAGCCCCCTGAGCACCGATGCAGACAGGTGAGGTATCATTGGAAAGGGGAGTAGGGGAGCCTATTAAACCCAAACATTTCTGAAAACTAGACACCGAGGAGAGTCCAGGGAGGTGCGGCTTGCGTGCATTTCCCTCCATTTTCCTACCCAGAATCCCCTGCCAACCTCAAATATAGCTAAAGAAATCACGTTTTCCTCACTTTACTGTGTGGGAAAGTTGTAAGATCACCAGACCGCCACAAATTTCCTACCACCCAGCGTTGTCCCAGGTCTCCTGATAAAAATGGTACCTCACTCGTGTGGATAGGCCTAGTGCCCGCGATAGGAAACACCCCGAAACATACTGTGGAGACATCAACATTTTTTCAATCGCAAAACGACTTGGTTTTACAGGGGGGGGGGGTCACCTAGGTTTTTTTCCCCCGGGCTCGGCGGCCATCTAGGGAAACCCACCAAACCCAGACATTTTTCGAAACTAGACACCCGGGGGAGTCCAGGAAGGTGTGGCTTGCAAGGATCCCACAATGTTTTACTACCCATAATCCCCTGCAAACCTCAAATATAGCTGATAAAATCATATTTCCTCACATTTCTATGATGGAAAGTTCTGGAATCTGCGTGCATCCACAAACTTCCACCCACCCAGCATTCCCCAAGGTCTCTTGATAAAATCGGTACCTCACTTGTGTGGGTGGGCTAAGTGCCCGCGGCAGGGAAGGGCCCAAAACGTATTGTGGAGACATCAAAATTACCAATCACAAAACGACCTGGTTTTGCAAGGGGGGTTACCTGGGCTTTTGGCCCCGGGCTCGGCGTCCATCTAGGGAACCCTACAAAACCCAGACATTTCTGAAAGCTAGACACCCAGGGGAGTCCAGGGAGGTATAGCATGCGTGGATCCCCCAACATTTTCCTACCTCTAACATCCCCTGCAAACCTCCTATTTAGCTGAAAAAACCCACATGGAAGAAATGGAAAATAAGAGCAGGAATCCATGTAGCTGACTGTCAGGGAGGCCCCCATGCCTCCACTGTAGCAGTGGTTGTCAGGGAGCTAGTCAGTGGGTAGAAGGAGCGCAGGAAAATCCGAAATCAGTTGCAGGGGCGTTGGAGCTCCGATCCTAAGCGGCCATCTTCTCAGGTGGTAGCCACGCCCCCTGTCTAGTATTGTAAAATTTTAATGAACAGTGCCACCTGCGCACAATAGGGATACCCTGTTTTGTTGGCATCCTAATGACTAATGAATAATAGTAAGACCTGAAGTTCACCAGATAAGGGCAAGCATATAACCCTGGGCAAAGCACTACGCTACGCTCGCGTAGTTTGCGAAGTTTGCGCTACTTCGCACAACGCGAATTGCACGTAGCACAGTGCAAACACGCGTAGCGAAGTGCAGCGGTCATTTTTGCTTGCTCGCGGTCCTCAACGCCAAGTTGGCGACCGCGAGCAAGCAAAATGACATCCTGGCGAGATTCTCAACGCGGGAGGTCAGGTTTCTCATTGCGAGTGGTCGCGTATGCTCGCGACCGCTCGCGATGAGAAACTACCAGTCCGCGTTGAGAAAGCTGCCGATCGAGTAAAAATCTACTCGAGCGGCAGTAAAAGACAGCTCGCACTGTGCAAGATGCCGTTTCAATGATTGCACAGTGCGGACAAGCATCCGGCACTGTGCAATCATTGCGAACAGTGCACTACGCAGTTCGCGTAGTGCTACGCGTAGCTCGCGTAGTGCGAACTGCACTTTGCGTAGCTTCGCGTAGCGCTACTTCGCGAACTACGCCCAGGCTTACAAGCATACAACTTCTTAACACAATTGTTATAAATTCAGTGGTATAATCCAAAAGAAATATATGTAATTCCCTGTCTAAATTTAGTACTTTTCAGTCTGTCTATCTATTTAGTCTCACATTTTCTCAAATTATCGATCTTATCACTACCTCTTTTATCCCTGTTCACTTGTTGAATACCAAGAAGTTTAATATTACTAATATTTTACCTCTCATGACGGGACCAAAAATGGCTTGCAACGAGGTATGATGCTCATAGATGTTTTCTCCATCGGGTTTTCAGTGATCTTTTCGTAGACTCTACATACATTTTACTGCATTTGCAAAATATAATGTGCACACAGTAAGTTGAATTAAAATTCATAATGGAAAAAATTGAATAGATCTTAATAACCATATCATGAAATTCTATACATTGCCCGTAACATATTTACAACATATGCATGGACCACATTTATGAAAACAAGAAGAGAAACTTGGTAACCAGCTAGCATTAGTTTGTTTTGATACTTAATAGTTTTACTCGGGCTCAGCATTTTCTTAAGGGAATTTGCTTTTTGAAAAGTGATTTGTGGTTTTAGAGAAATCGACTTCTTCAAATCAGAATTACATAGTATTCGTCTCCATCGTTTTTGCAGTATATGTTTAAGTTTCTTGCTCTATACAAAGAAGCAGTAGTTATAAATTTCACACATTGTGCTTTGGTTATACTAGTCTTGACTTTCTCTTTTAACAGGTCCTGTCTATCAAACTTGTCAACTTTTGACTTATCAGAGTATCCTCTCTCTAAATGTATTGAGAGAATTATGCATTCTGTTTCATATTCCTCCTTCATACTACAATTCCTTTTAGTCCTAGGAAGCTCTATTTACGAAATATTTGTGATCTCGTAATGAGTAAGACCAGATGCAGCATGAAGTGTACTATATTATTACAGGCAGTTGGTTTCCTATAAATCCTGCTTTGAAGGCTTTCATTTCTGCATGCAGTTCAATATCTAGAAACACAATATTCTAAAGAAAGTTTAATATTGAAATAATTTTTTTTAAATCCATGATTTTCAACAAGTTCTAATATAGTACCATTCCAAATAAGAAGAATATCGATGATGTACTTGCCCCCTAGTACTCATTTATCATTAGTATAGTTACCTTGACGATATAATGGTAGTCAATATTCTGCATTTGATGTTGTTGCAAGATAGTATTTTGTTACTTGATATTGTGCTATAGAACGAATTACAACCTGATAACACTAACCATACCCACGAAACATCCCTGAGGAAGTCGCGGCCACCAGCCATGGGCGACAAAACACTTGTTGGCTAAAAAGAGGCTAAAAAAAGAACTAAACAAGAACATATGAGAATAAACCTAACAAATACAAAGAAAGACAAGAATTGTTGATATCTGTTATTTATGTAATACATGTCGACATTAGCGTGTGCTGGGGAAACCAATTTTTTGTATAAACTAGGTGAATTTGGTCGTCCAACTGGGGAGTGGGTGATCTCTCCACCTCAAAGCACCACACATTAAAAAGTTCACGACAAGTTTCAAGTGTACTTCTGTAGAGCGCCACAGAACCTTCTGCAAACCTCACCTGCGCTAGCGTACATATTGGTATTACCCTCTGTTCCTCCTGAGGATGCTTGGGTGTTACATTTTACCATCAATTTGAGAGAGAGCAAGAGAGAGAGAGAGAGAGAACTTCCAACAGTTTAGTTTGTGCAAAACACTTTTACTCTCTATTTGTTTTACTTAATGCACATCTGTCATCCTTCAAAATATGAGGTGCCTTTTTCCTCAGTCAGGAACCTAATGCCATACTCCTTCTCTTGGCAGCAGAGCCTGAAAAACACTGTTTTCATACTTCTGTACTGTGATGTAAAGGATCAATAAACACTTCTTGCTTCCAAAACCCATTATGAAGAAACATTACATATTGGATGAAAGCTGTTGCCTTTTGGAGCTGGTTAAATTCTGTAGTACATAAAGTTGGGTGATCTGTCTTTTACTTTTTCCAGCAAAGTGAGAACCAGGCCAAAGATACCAAATAAAATGAGAGTTGCATAAGATGAATTAGTCTATCACCCCAAACCTCAGGGACAACTCTTATACCTGTAATGAGGACCATTTCTTTATCATTAGTTTCTCATCATCCAAGACTGTGTTACATTCAGAGTCCAGGCTAGCCCTCTTTATGTCCACTTGTTCTAAAACTGATTCCTAAAGTTTACAAGGAGCACTAATGGACCAGTATGTACCTGTCATGAAGGTCCGTCCCATACTTCTTTAAATCACAAATTGTAACCAAAAGGTTTTGAATATCTAAGAGAAATGCTAGCCGTGCCACTACCTGTACCCCATCCGTAGGAACCTCGCATAAAACTGGAAATTACATTGTGGTCAAAACCACCCATTGGTGCAGCAGACCAGAGCTTAACCCAAGGAATACATTTTACCAGCCTGTTTGTGTACTAAGACAACAAATTCAAAGTTTTTGTATTTCCTCTTAAAAATCAACTTCTGCTATAGATAGTGACTAGTAATGCTACCATCAGGTTAGTGACTTATTGTGAATTGTTTTTTTTTCCATTTCATCGGGCTACTCCGGTACCCAGCAGTGTCTCCACAGTAACAAACAAACCAATAGGTCTCGCCTATGTGAGAGATATTGGTTTTGCCAATGTCTTTTAGCCATGTTGTACAGCAGTGTGGCTGTGCAGCATGGCTAAATGTAAAGATAGAAAATAAATTGCTAGCTGTAGGACAGATGAACAGAATCAGAGTATAGTCAGCCGCTCCCAGGGGGCCTCTCCACAAGTCTGATACATTTAGGCACAGTACTATTTTTTTATATATGTCTGAATGTGAAATACCAATGCATAACTTGTTGACAGCTATCAGACCCCTTGTGATCTCAGAGGAACATTTGTGGGTTTGTCAATATAGATGCAGAAATCCAGATTTAATCCTGTGGAGATTCTCAATAGTGATGAGGGGAAGAAGTTAAAAAAGATTAGTGACAGTCCAACACTTTAAACACTTCCCTTCTGATGTTGGTGTCATCTGAAAGAAGTTGGTCATGTTATTATGTGGGCTCAGTTAGACCCAAAACACTGGCATCTGAGCATGTATGTCTTAGCATGAGAATGTAAACAGGCCCCAGCCGCTTTAGTTTAAGGAAATTTGAGCCACCCATGCCAGGGATCAGCATGCACAGAAAAGCCAATGGAGAAGGTTCACCCCAACCACCACCACCAGTATTAACTTTTTTCTTAACATTTTGAAGATACGAACAGATGCATTTTCTGACAAAGCAATCCAGGTTTTTTTTTTTTTGGGTTTTTTTTTATGCATAGAACAAAACACAAACACTTCCTGAATCCCGAAATCAAAGCAAAGGTTGTTTGATGATATGAAGACAATACCTGGCAAGTAACTACCACCGCAGGCTGCTTCTATTTTTGTGCTGGTAAACCAGCACCAAGGTGCACACAAAACCTCCTGGACATATGTTTTATGGGAATGTAGCCTGGCAGCGGCAGCAGTAGCTTCCAAGCGCAGTGACATACTGCCTCATCTGTCACTAACCTGATGCAAGCAGTCTTAGATGCAAAACTGCGAAGGGGTGGGTGGGAGGGGAAAGAAAGATGTTGCAGTACGGCAGGAGATGCCAACTCGGAACAGGTGAGCTAGATTTGAGTCTCTGCATCGGCTCAACATCCTATAATTCTGGGCTAATCACTTAATCGCCTGTGTCTCAAAAAAAGAAATATGAATGTGGCCTTGTGTAATGTAACTGGTGCTCATGTAAGGCGCTCCGTAACCTTCGGGTTGAGTTTGTACTATATAAAACTTCAAGAAAAGAAGAAAAAAATAGTACCACAATCACAGCGCGCGCAGCGGAAGGACACTAATCAAAATGAAGCAATCTGTGTTTGGTCCATGCTCCACACGAAAGAAAAGGAAGTGAAGCCGGCATGCGCTGGCCAATTAGGAGGCAGCAAAGAAGAGTGAAAATGAAGCGAACGAATGGTATCAATGAACTGGCTTCAAGCCCTTTCTAGTAAACAATACCCTTAGCTGCGACAGCGCATTTGCTATCGGCAGGCGAGACCTAAAAATCACTCCTGCAAATGTATGTAGCTTGTGGCAGTTCGAATCTGAAGTGCCTTTTTATGCTGCTTCTAAGGGCCAATGGCTACTGGAGGGAGTCTTCTCTCCTGCTACTACCGCTTGTTGTAATTTTGGTGGAGTAATAGAAACTGCTGTGTTCCTCTCTTGCTTTACCAGTCTGTCCATCATGTCCCTTGTAATTTTTGAGTGCATAATATAAGCACAAACTGAGTCACAGTGGTTGGATATGATTTCATAGAAAAACGATTTCATGGAAAACCATTACTGAGAAACCATTCCACTTAAATTGTTTAAAGAAAATTTGCGGGATGAATGGAATTTACTGATTCATAGAATGTTTTTTCCGAATTTGGCTTCTATGTGCTTATTTTTTAAGGTTATAAATGCAATGTTTGCAGGTCTAACTTTCAGAGACGTTTTTGTGAGTGGCATTTCTTTACTTCAGGGGACATTACTTCGAATACATAAATGTATTTTACATTACGTCTGCTGCTTTTAATTCACTACACGTCACAACCTAAACACAGTCCGTCCTTGCCCCCTAAAAGCCCCTCATCAAACTTAAAGTACACCCATCCCTGACCCCTAAACTCCACACATCCCTGAACCCTAAAGCCCCTCACTACCCCTAAACTCCATTGACTCCTGAACACTAAAACCCTTTTTACCCCAAACCCACCCATCCCGTGACACTTAAAACCCCACTTGACTACTAAAATCCACCCATCCCTGAACTCTAAAACTGCTGCTAACAATAAACTCCATTCTAAGGCCCCTCAGCACCCCTAAACTCCACCCATTGCTGTACCCTTCAGATCCTTCACCACCCCTAAGCTCTACACATCACTGAACCTTAAAAACCCTCACCACCCCTAAACTCCACCCATTCCTGATCCCTAAAAAATCCTCACCACCCTTAAACTCCACCCTAAAAATTAGTCATCGCCACTGAACATCACCTTTCCATGAACCCAAAAACCCCTCCATACACCTACACTCAACCCAAGTTTATTGCATTTTTTGATTTTTCCTTAAAATGATCTTTCCTTTAAAATCTTGTATTTGTTTTTTGTTTTTTTATTTATTTGTATTTCCTTAAAATTGTCTTTGCTTAAAGTTGGCTTTCCATGATTTTGTTTCCTACATTGTGGTTTCTCAGTTTGAATTGTCATAAATTCACATATATCACCCTCAACAGTATTTTCTCCTAAAAGTTAATAGCATGATCTATATCACAGAAATTGTTATATTTCATTACTAGTAATGTAATGGTCTTTTGCCAGTCACACCGATTGCTTGCTTTCTCTGCTTTTCCTTTTGGAATGTTTTTGGGCCATTTCCTCTGGACCCCATCAACCAAAGGAATAAATGTAATTTAAAAAGTAACAATTAGTGGAATACTTGAATGGCGCTCTAAATGTACACTGTTTTCGAATAAAACGTGTTGTCAATCATTTTTAAAACCTTCTTTAGATTTTATTTTACTAAATTTAGTCCACTTTTATCTTCTGTAGTAGTGTTTCCATTTTATTAAAATTGAATAATCTATGATAAATGTGAACCTTATTTTTTATTGTTTTATTTCATATATCTAAATAACCTAGGTATGACTTTGCAAACATGAAAGTTTGTAGGATTATATGAAAAGAAATTCTTGATAAAATATTCTATCCAAAAAGTAGTGACTCCTGTGCATATTTTGTTAAGTAGTATATAAATAGAAGAGGAACCAGATCAGTTATAACACTTCTGTGCAGTTGTCTAGTATCAGAACACTGTCTTGGTAACCCTGTTACAGGATTTTGGGGATGACAGTAGCCCGCAGCAGTCTCTGCACATCACATCCACTGACTAACCTACTCCGGACACAAAAAAGAAAGAAGCCATATCACTCGAGTAGCTATGGTATATGGATCTTGTCCTCATAGTTGCAAGTATTGTCTCAAAGGCACCTATATATACACCTGGGTCACCTTCTGCGCGCACAGCAGAAAGCCCACTGGTCACCCAACAATTTCTGCCACTAATCACCCTCCAAGAATGTGCACTCAGGAGTGTCTTTAGATTCAGCAAACAGTGCAACATATTTACATTTTCTATTATCTGTGCGATAGCTCATGAGGGGAGCTCTGAGGCTCCTCGAGGACTGCAGGATCAGTGCCCTCGGAGTCATGCAAAGTCTGTAGTGCAGGTATCTATCTAGTGGACTCGTCAACACATCGTCTCCCCTAAATTGTTCCTCGAAGATGTCCCTGATGAACCAATCACCTAAACAAGTCACAGCATCAACCGCCCTGAAGCTGCAGTACAACAAGTCTCCATGCCATGTGTGCCACTCATCAGTTGTGCACTTCACCGAATCCATCCGATTGGCCGTTATGTAGGATGGGAGAAGCACCACATTCACCAATGGACATGACAATACCTTCTTCCTCTCCACTGTAAGATGCAGCAGGTTCCAAGGACCTCGTAGCCAGAAATGCAAGAATTGCCCTTGAGCGACATAGAAATTAAGTTTTAGATCAAAGATAGAGAAGCTCTTAGTCGCATTAGGCAACGTGAGGACATCCTACTTCACTCTTAACTGTTTACCGGCTCACACAAGTTTCTTTATCAGTGACCCTAGGGTGTTAAAAAATAAGAAAAAAGCACACGTTGGTAAAGAAGAATGCTGGCAGTTACTGGCCCACGCATGTTTTATCGTCCGTGGCCTCGTGTTTAAAAAAAAAAAGTTACTGAATGGGAAGGTTCACAAAACGATAGAGAAGTCTGGGAAGGAACATCATTTTTAGGTTGAGCCTAGGCAGGTGCATGCGGTGTCTGCAAGACCTGTGATATTCACGGAAACCACGTTATTCCCGCCTGCTACTTACCATTGGTTCAATCCTTCGTAGCTTTTCTTTGCTGCATCTTAAGTCGTTCATGCAGCTGATACCTCAGTTCCAGTCAAGGCTTAGGAGCACGGGCCAAGCACAGTCTCCTTACGCTTACTTTCTTTAGCTGTTGTTTAGAGAACTTTTTTTAGGTCGAGCCTGAGCCAGCGTGAATGCGCTGCTCTGGCGATCTGCTGTAGTAGAGTATGGAAGAGAAGCCCCGCCCACTTTCGGCCCATATTAGTCATTGGCTTCTGTGTTTGTCCTTCGTAAATGCAGGCTTCTGATTAAGTAATCGGTTTGTTAGTCCCTCCTTAGTACTGCCTTTTCTTCATTTGTAACAATCTATGGCTACTGGCCCCTTTACTTGGGTTTTTACACGGTACATGTTATTTAGTCTTGTAAGCACTTTTTTCTTCATTGAGTTTCTCTTCCTGCAAGCATGACGTGCTTTGCTTACATTCAGCCCCCCCCCCCCGTTTTAACCTCCCGCTCCATTAGTTCCACCCCCTCCCCGGCCTCATTCCCGCCCTGCCTCGTCGCTTCACTTTTCCACCCCTAACTTTCCTCCCTCGTTGCTCTGAGGAAAAGTGAAAGTAAGTTCCCGGTGCATCGGTTGAAAAAAGCGCTGCACCCCATGTTACCGTGGTCCGGGTGGCAGCTGACCCAAAGCTCGCATGCAAGGGCGTGAAAAACCACACTCGCGTGTGCCAAACACAGTGAAATAAGTGAATTTATTGCAGTGCTCGCATGACGCGGTTCAAGCAGCGAGCAGAACTTTCTTGTTTGGTTGTTTATTTTGAAAACGTAAATGCCTGCTTATTTATCCTAAAGTGCGTCCCTGTCTCAGGCAAGCAAAACAATGGAGGTGAAATCGAGGCAGGCACTCCCTGCCTCTGCGGTAAGGTTTTATTGCACCAGCTGCCGGACTGCGAGGCTCACAGATCCAAGATTCCACTTTCACTTCTGCTTGCCGCCTCCGATTGCTCAAGCACCTGAAAAGAAGCTTCATACAGTTACGGCTCCTGATGCGGCGGAAACAGAGCATTTACAGCAAAACAGCACAGAATAGTAAAACGTGTACTTTCTGCTGCAAATTGAATCACTTTGAGGAACGTAATCGAGTCTCGAGTACCCGTGCTAGACATAAGTGTGCGCCAGCAAAAGCCTACGCAACAGAAGAGTGTAAACAAAATATAGCAAAATAGTGCGTTGAATAATGGTGTACACAAAAGTGTGTAATACCAATACGATCGTACACAAATGTGTGGTGAGTCGAGGGAGGAAATACAGCTTTCCCCGAGCGGGGGCTGTGCTCACCTAGTCAATAGCTATTCTGGCTGGCAGCTGTTAGTGCGTGCGATTTATCAAGCTATTTTGCATATATACACTTTTTTAAAATATCATTTTTATTGGCATTTGTAATATTATCTTCGTTACCATCCATACATTTTTCTCAGTTACAGCAGGTACATATTCTTGATAAAGAAACAATCAACGTTATTCAAAATATTTTCCAGCATTAAAACGCAAAATAATCAATACTTGAGAGTCCTTCCCCATCGTATAACTTTGTATATATACACTTATTTGACATAAATTAGCTTTACAAATACAGAAACAGTATCTGGACATTTAAACACAGCACGGGGTATGATGTCACACCCGCCTCCACTCTACACTGTCAGCAGAGTAGGCCTCGCCTGGGATAGTAGGGGCAAAGAAACACGTGAACCGCAAATATCTGGATTTTCTGTCTAGTAACTGGTCAAAGACCGAGAAAACGCTCAAACATTAAACAAGTATGCATATCATGATATTACTACACTCACACTATTGTTAACAATAACATTCTTTTTTATTATTATTGTCAGCACTATTGTTATTATTAGTACTACTACTTTTAGTGCACTTGTTTTTTTTTTTTTTTTAACCATAGTTTATTGGTTTCTAAACAATATCAACATACATGTGCATCCGGAAGCCCGGATCTAGTGCCCGGCGTACATGACATGCCATTTACAGTCTCTGGCTCATTGTCTTCAACATTCCCTTTGAAACAAAACAAACCCCCCTCCCCCCTTGAGTTGCGTTTAGGTAAACAGGGGAGTGTTTCTACGTGCTACTAGGTTCTTGTGCTTCAGTCTATCAGGTTTCATGCGTTATAGTGCTATACCTTCTGTTGTCGTTAGGCTGAATGTCCCTCCTGTCTATCCTCTCGTTCTGGCTCTGCCACTCTCGGAGTGCTCGCTCCACTATTGTTGTCCTGCTCATTCGATACCAACTCACACACTAGGCTTTCCCATGCTCTAGCCCTCTCCATTTTGCCTATTCTCCGGCTGGCCTCTCTGAGCAACAATCTGCCTTCTGCTCCTGCCCACCTCTCAAGCTCTTTTTTCCATGTGGTAATCTGCGGCCCTCCCGGCGCTTTCCAATTCCTGGCTATCTCCCTCTTGGCCAGGACATAGGCAAGGTCCTGAAACTTTCCTGTCACTTTATTTTTGGCCGTATGGGGGAACCACCCTAAAAGGAAGTGCTCTGGGGCCTGTGGAAGCTCTTTGTCAATGAGGTCGCCCACCACCTGTCGTATCCCCTCCCAAAAGGCTTGCAATATGGGGCAGCTCCAAAACATATGGAGTACGTGCGCCTCTCTTCCCCCGCAACTCTGGCAAGCAGCCGTCTCCGCACCAAAATGTCTCCTAATGCGGGCCGGCGTTAGATACGCTCTATGTAGCACATAATAGTTAATTAATTAAAATCTCGCATTTCTAGACGCTTTCAGGATGCGTGCTAGGATTTTATACCACTCTCCCTCTGGTATCTGTTTACCCAAGTATTCTTCCCATTGTAATCGCAAGCGCTCTAGCGGCTTTTGCATATCCCCCCGTATTGCCTTATAGAGACAGGACACCGTCTTAATTCTTCCTGCTGACAGCGCAACATATCTGCATCCCGCCAGTGCTCGCGGTTCCGCACCCCCAGCTTTCCAGTGTGTTCTAATCCTTCGCGTGAGGGCCTTCTGCTTCAGGAAGTGACCCCCGGGCAAGTCGTACGCAGCTTGCAAGTCTTCAAATGAAAGTAGCGTGGAATCTTGGTACAGGTCCCCCATCTCTCTTAGTCCTGCCTCAACCCAGTCCTCAGCCATGCCCAGTGCTCACCCTGTGGAAGATAGCGTAGCGTTGTGATAGGTATGTCAGGGGACTAGGGAGTCGCAGCGCCCACTTTCCTCAAGTATCTAGCCCAGCAGCGCACCACCACCCTAGTTTCAGTTGTGTCTTCGGATGTATTCCCACGCACTCGCAGCAGGATTTTCGCCAGGGTTGCACGGACCCCTGCCCCCACCACATCTTCAACGGAGCCGCCGACACCATTGCACCCATGCTCCGACACACCATCAACCGCTCCCTGGCGAACGCCTCCTTCCCCGACGACTGGAAACTCGCCGAGATCAACCCCTTCCTGAAGAAGCCCTCGGCTGACCCCACCGACCTCAAAAACTACAGACCCATCTCCCTGCTCCCGTTCCCAGCGAAAGTCATCGAGAAAGCCGTCAACAGCCAACTCGCCACCTTCATCGAAGAGCACAACATCCTCGACTCCTCCCAATCCGGTTTCAGAAAAAACCACTGTACAGAAACCGCCCTCCTCGCAGCAACAGACTACATCCGCTCCCTCCTGGACAGAGGAGAGACAGTAGCCCTCATCCTCCTCGACCTTTCAGCCGCCTTCGACACAGTCTCTCACCGCACCCTAGCACGCAGACTCCATGAAGCAGGGATCCGGGACAAGGCCCTCGACTGGATCTGCTCATTTCTCACCGGCAGAACGCTGCGGGTCAGACTCCCTCCGTTTCTCTCGGACCCTACACCGACTGCCTGCGGAGTCCCCCAGGGATCCTCCCTCAGCCCCACGCTCTTCAACGTCTACATGGCTCCGCTCGCCCCCATCGTCAGATCCCACGGACTCAACATTGTTTCCTAAGCAGACGACACCCAACTCATCCTCTCCCTATCCAACGAACCCAACGCAGCCAAACACAACTTTCAAGAAGGCATGGAAGCAGTCGCCAAATGGATGAAAAACAGCTGCCTACAACTCAACACGGACAAAACAGAAGTACTCGTGCCCACACCCCGACGCCTGGGACGACACCTGGTGGCCCACCGCCCTCGGAAGCCCACCCACCCCCACGGACCACGCACGCAACCTTGGAATCATCCTGGACTCCGAGCTCAAAATGGACCGCCAGATCAACTCCGTCGCATCCTCCTGCTTCCACACCCTCCGCCTCCTACGTAAGACCTTCAAATGGATCCCCCTCGAGCACAGAAAGACCGTCACTCACGCCCTCGTCACCAGCAGACTTGACTACGGCAACGCGCTCTACGCCGGAATAAACAAAAACCTCACCCGCAAGCTACAAAACTTCCAGAACGTCGCCGCAAGACTGGTCCTCAATCTGCCAAGACACTGCCATATCTCCCAGCACCTGCGCACACTCCACTGGCTCCCCATCGAGGCTAGAATCACCTTCAAGATCCTCACCCACGCACACAAAGCCCTCCACAACGCCGGACCAGCGTACCTGAACAGCCGCCTTGCTTTCCACGCACCCCAAAGGACCCTACGATCAGCCCAGCTCTCCTACGCCGTGGTCCCCCGTGCCAGAAAGACCAGATCGGGAGGCAGCTCCTTCTCCTTCCTCGCGGCCAGAGCCTGGAACGCCCTGCCGCTCCACCTCAGACAGACAACATCACTCCCCATCTTCACGAGAAACCTCAAAACTTGGCTCTTCGACAGACTACCTTGATGGAATGGAACCTGCACCCCCCCTCCCCAGCGCCTTGAGACCCTTACGGGTGAGTAGTCGCGCTTTATAAATACCCGATTTATTGATTGATTTGATCTGGAACATTTGGGCATTGTTCCCTTTCCGGGTCACGATCCGCTGCCAACCATTGGATCAGCCAATATAGTTGTGCAGCTAAATAGTAACTCTCGAAATCAGGCACCGCCAGCCCGCCCTCCGCTGTGGGGCGTTGCAGTGAGGCCAATGCCACTCTCCTTCGTCCCGCACCCCAAAGGAATGACGTGACCATTGAGTCAAGTTCTTTGAACATCGCTTGCGGGATCCACACCGGGAGAGTCCCGAAGTAGTATAGTAGGCGCAGCAACATTACCATTTTCAGAACGGCTACCCTTCCAGCCACTGACAGCGGCAGCGTTTCCCAAAAGTCCATCGCCATTTTCGTTGACCTTATCGCCCTACCCACATTACCTTCCAGTAGTCCCGTCGCTCCGTGATATATTTTAACTCCAAGGTACTGTAGGCAGCTAGGCTCCCACCTCAAGTGTTCTAGAGCAAGCGGCGGGGGGGGGGTATCGGGCGCCATTGGGTACAAGCTGGATTTTCGCCAATTGACTTTAAGGCCAGACACTGTACCAAATCGGTCCAGCATGTCATGCGCTCCGCGCAGTATGTCCATAGTGTTGCGTAAGAATAGTAAGAGGTCGTCATTATACAATGCTATGAAGTGTTGCCCCGTTCCCGTCTCCAGGCCTTCATAGTCCTGCCCGCTCCTGGCTCTGCTCGCCAGCGGTTCCATAGCCAGTGCAAACAGGAGCGGGGAGAGGGGACATCCTTGCCTCGTACCTCTCTCCACCCTCTGTCTAGGCGAGATAGTCCTCCCAGTGCGCACTCGGGCCGTAGGGGATGCGTATAGCAATCGCACCCATGCCAGAAATCCCTCCCCCAGACCCATCTTGGCCAGGACTTCATATAGGTACGACCACTCCAGGCTGTCAAATGCCTTCTCTATGTCCACTGCAAATACTGCCGCCTCTCGCTTGTCATACCCCTCGGAATCCATCACAGCCAGGAGTCGTCTGATATTTATGGCCGTATTCCGTCCCGGGATAAACCCCGTCTGGTCCGCGTGGACCAGGTTGGACATGTGAGGGAGTAAGCGCGTCGCAAGAATTTTACTCAGGATTTTATAATCCATGTTTAACATGGATAGTGGCCTGTAAGCCGTGTAGTAGTGTGGTTCCTTCCCTGGCTTGGGTACTGGGACAATAAGGGCCTCCCTGGCACTTTCAGATAACTCTCCGAGTTCTCGGGCCTCTTGGTACATTGTAACCAGACGGGGGGCCAGCTCCTCCGCGTATATCGCATAGAATTCGGCCGGGAGGCCGTCTGTGCCCGGGGTCTTGTTTCGCTCCATGCCCTTAATGGCAACCCGCACCTCCCGCTGTGTGATGGCTGCTCCCAGTTCTTCCGCCGCTTCCGGGCGCAGGCTCGTCAGCTGTAAATTGGCCAGGTATTCCCTTATGTCCGTAGGCTCGCCTTCGCGCGTCTTCCTGTAGAGTTTGGCATAATAGCGGGCAAAGACTTCATTGATCTTTTCTTGTGTGTAGTGTCTAACCCCCCATTCATCCTCTATCTCCACCAGGAGGGGACCCCTATTCACCGGGTTCGTCAGCCATGCCAGAAGCGACCCTGACTTGTCCCTCTCAGCATGCGTACGCTCCAAGTATTTCTTATAATCGAAGCTTCTAAGCCTCTCCGTCTGCTTCACCACTTCCTCCTTGGCGTCTAAGAGTGCCTGTTGAAGCTCTGGGTGCCCTGGCCTTCTGCATTCTATCTCTCTGAGAGCTGTCTCTGCCCCCTCTACTTCTCTCATGATGACGCGCCTAACACCCGTGGCACGGGTAATGCATTGGCCCCTCAGGACCACTTTAAAAGCGTCCCACTCTGTATTCAGTGAAGCGGTCGTTCCCGCGTTAGTTTCGAAATAGTGAGCTATTTTGCCCCTAATCTCCTCCCGAAAGAACTGGTCTTCCAGGGTGTCCGGGCGAAGTCTCCACGTAGGAATCGCTGTTGCTGGGTGTGCCCACTTCAGGGACAGAACTAACGGATTGCGATCCGAGATGGTTCGCGCAAGGTATTCCGCAGCAGTGACATGACGCTGGGCATCCACTGAGCATAAGAAGGTGTCCAGTCGCGCATGCACCTCATGGACCGCCGAGAAATCGGAGTAGTCCCTTTCTTGTGGGTATAGGGTTCTCCACGCATCTATCAGGCCCCAGCTCTGTCTCCATGTAGTGAATGCATGAGAGGCACGCGCTGCTTGAGAATTTCGTAAGGGGGGGTGGGATCTGTCCAGAAGTGTGTCATCTACGCTATTAAAGTCGCCTCCCACCATAACAGTACCTGCAAAATATTGTGCTAGTCTGTGACTCAACGTCGCGAAAAAGGCCGGCTGCTCGAAGTTAGGGGCGTATACACTGATTATACTAATCTCCCGCCCCTCCAGTCACCACTTTATGGCTACATATCGACCCTCCGGATCTACCATGGAGCTCAGCAGTTGGAATGGGACTCCTGCCTGTACCCATATTAGTGCCCCCCCTCGCATAAGCCGAGTAAGTGGTGTAAAAAAGCTGCCCCCTCCACCGTCTTTGTAGTGCCTGGCCTTCCTTCTGCGTTAGGTGTGTTTCTTGCAGAAGAGCTATCTGAGCACCCCGCCTTCTAATGTATGAGAGGACCTTGTGACGTTTTGACATTGTATGCATGCCCCTAGTATTCCAGGTCATACACTTGTATTGCTGTTTGTCAGCCATTATCGGGTGTTACCGCGTTCCACTCGCCTCTCTGGCAGTGTGGCACCCCCTGCGCGCCCCCTCCACTCGAACCCGTGTGGTGCCTTGTTCGCTGCAATTCAAGGTGCCCCCCCCCCAAATCAACATTAAACATTTTCCCCAACTCCCACTCCCCAGGACAAGTAGGAAAAAAAAAAACATCCAAACTAGTGTGAAATGTCTACAAGGGACTGCTTGCGGTTCGATCAGTCAGTTCCAGGGGAAGGTCACTCGCCGATGCTCTCCCAGTCTCTGCGGCCGCCATCTTCCTCCGTAATGCCAGAGGTCCTCCCCGCAGCATTCCCCCCTTATCAACCCCGGTACCTTATCGCAGAGGCAGGAGCGCCCCGTAGCAGTCCAGATCTGTTCATCGCAGCCCACCGCTCTTATCCACTAAACAATGTCATCCGCCGTCTGCGGGGTGACGACCGGGAATATCACACTCTGCGCCTCAGAGTCACTGGACCCATTCTCTGAGCCGGATTCCGCTGCAGTTTCACTGCCTTCCGGAGGGACCTGACTCCTTGCCACGCCGCTGATCAGCGCTACAACTTGCATCGCCCTCTGCCGCTCAAGCTGCGCCTCCTCCTGCGTAGGTGCCAGAGTCTCTGCCCCGATCCGCCGGTTCCTGGAGCGGTTTTCTCGTCGCCTTCCCTTTTCAGGGTCCCTTGGCAGCTCTTCCCCTCCGTGCCGGTCCAGCCAGTCCGACGCCTCCTGGGGGGTTCTGAAGAACTCTGTACCCCTATCCGAGGTGACTCTCAGCGTGGCCGGGTACTGCGTCACGTACTTGTAGTTTAGTTGCTGCAGCCTCTGCTTCACGTCTCGGTAGGATCCCCTCTTCCTTTGTACTGCTCGGGAGAAGTCTGGGAAAATGCGCACAATGGCTTTGTTTACTTGTATATCTCCTCTGAGGCGCACCTGGGTAAGGATATGTCCTTGTAGTGTAGGAGTTTCGCTATCACCACCCGCGGTGGTGCTCCTGGCGGAGGCGGCTTTGCAGGGACGCGGTGTGCCCTTTCTAGGGCAAAGAAATTCGATAAGCCGTTCGGCGCTACTTCTTCTCGGAGCCACTTTTCGAGGTAGTCTGTCATGTTGCGGCCTTCAATTTTCTCAGGCAGGCCTACGATTCTCAGGTTGCTTCTGCGTGACCTGTTTTCGGCGTCCTCGGCCCTGCCCTCCAGTACTCGCACTTTAGTTTCCAGTGCGGTCATTCGTTGCTTCATTATTGTTAGAGCCGGCAACGCTTCGGCCAGGTCCCCCTCATTTGCCTTGACCCGGTCCGCCAGCTTTTTGTGGTCTTCTCGAAGCAATCCCATGTCCAGGCTCAATGAGTCAATTTTACCTTCCAGTCGGTCACTGGAGGTGGTAATAGCCTGCAATATATCCTGCAGCGTGGGGTCTCCAGGGTGCTCTTTCTGCGTCGAGGCCCCCTCCTTCTCGTCTGAGGGCTTACCTGTCAGGGTCTCTTCCCTGTCTTTCATTTGAGGGGTGTAGGAGAGTAGGATCTGCCTCTTATGTTGCCCCCACTTTTTTTCTGATGTTTACACTGGGTTCTGGCTATAGTCGGGCTGGGTCCCTGCTAATCAGGGCCCCAGCCTCTCTGTTCTCTCTAAACGACTTGGAGTGCACTCTAGGTGCACTAGTGATTGGATACTGTGGTACCTTATGAGTCCCTAGTATATGGTACCTTAGGTGCCAAGGGCATAGGTACTTCACAGGCCTACCAGGGGCTGAAGCATGTATTATGCCACCCCTGGGAAGCAGACTAAATCTGACACCACAGGTCTGCTACTGCAGCCTGGGTAAGGTGGTGCATGCACCCCTTACTGTGGTATGGGCTACCTATACCACTACATACATACACACATCCAAACCTATAAGTCACTCCTATGGCAGGCCTTATCAATCCTGAAGGCAGAGTGCTTGGTTCTTATGTGGGAGGGTGTCCCTGCATGACCAGAGCCCCTCTGCAGCGTTCAGAGACCCTTCTCTGATGCTGTTTGTAGTGCAGCCTGACCATATACTCTTAAGCGCATTATAACCTCGCGTTGAATGCTAACTTTGGGATGGCTGCACGGAAACATGTCGTGTTTGGTGTCAAACATCTTGGAATACTACCCCCCCGCCAGTTCTGGCGGCGGGGTAGCATTCCACCCTTCTAGAGGGAGAGACATGTACACACCGGCCTAACCGGTAACTTCTTTCCAGAGCCCTGGCATCACAAGATGGATGCCACCAGTCACAGACACTGGGCTGCCCTCCTGCTGATGACCGAAACTCACAGTGGAGGAAGCCCAACAATAGATATCCTGTCGCAAGGGGTGTGACCACCTCCCAGACAGGGTTTAGTGTATTGGGGCTGGGTGGGTGCACTCTTAGAGTGCTTTGAAGTCCTGCACTGGGGGAGCAGAAGGCTCCTCTGTGCATACCCCAGTTCAAACCGGCTCAGGGGCTACCTGCCCCTGCTCTGGCGCGAAGCTGGACAAAGGGAAGTGGGTGTAGCCACCCACCCCCCTGACCCTCCCATAGGTGGGGTCATAGAGCTAGTCCCTCCCTTCTTTTTAGTATAAGAGGGGAACCTGTGCATTGCAACCCAGATCTCCCTGGACGACGCTCTACAGAAGAATCCTGGACCTTCGACGTTCCACTACCTTTGGAAGACTGAAGAATCTCCCTTGGAGTCAAGGAGTGACTCCCCTGCTTGGCAGGCACCAAAAACTACGACGACGGTCGCAAACTACGCCGCTCCCGCCGGAGCCCGAAGTCCCTGCAGCCCAGGAAGTGGATTTCCTGACTTCTCCAAGGCCATCGTGAGTCCCCAGCGAAGCTGAGGCAAGTGGACCCCACGAGCGACGAGGAACCGCAGCCCCTGGGTACCGTGCACTATTGTCGAGTGCAACCCCTTCACGACGTTCTACGAACTTGTGCTTTGGACGACGTGTGGTCCCAGCCTCTAGCAGAGATCCCTCCCGAATTCAGAGGCCTACACCGTCCTGAGTGACCGTGGGCCCCTGTTGAGTGGATCCTCCCGAGGTGTCTTCGCAATCCCTTGCCAGCCGGCTTGTGGGTCCCCAGAAGACTTTCCAACGAAACCAAAGGGCTCCCCTGGTTGCTCCAGGCCTGCCCTGACCTACCCTTGCTGGGTAAGTCCCCCAGATCTTGCTGGTCTGCACCATTGACTTTTCCTCATCACCACAAGACTTGCTGCTACCAAGACTCGTTGGCTCCAATCGAGTCGCCGACACCTCAGTAAGCTGCAGACGTCGTGGGACACACCGAATCCAGCTCCTGGTCATCATCGACGCTGCCTGGACCACGTGGTCGAAGAGTCAAGACTCCCGTGAACGACCCGAAGCTGTCGACGACGGTGGGCATTCATCTTCCTTGCCCAGAGTCACTGCCAAGTGACTGTGAACACTGTCCCCTCTGCTTTCAGGTCTTCCTCCTTCCGAATCCAGGCTTGGATTCCAACGGACACTTCTTCTGTCGTCGCAAGCAGCAAGTCTTCACTGGCTCCCATTGAAAACGACGCCGCGACCCGACACCAAAGGACACCTATGCACCCGGCTCCCCTGGGTGAGGTAACTTCAGCACTACGGTGCTCCTGTGGGTGTGGGCCCTAGAACTACTTACCCTGTAAGTGGCGTGTTTGTAGCTACCCTAGAAGTGCCCAAAACTCCTATTTGCCCCGTGCGATTATCGCACTGGCTCGTACAGGGCTCGCGTCTGTGTTAGACACATCGCGTCCAACTCCCTGTAACTCTATCAGTATCCGCGTCCTTCGACTCGTACTGACCGATCGGTGTGTTCGCCTCGAACACGCCAGGGACCTGTAACATTGATAACTCAATCGCGTTCTCTCGCATAGACTCGTACAGGACTCGCACCAGTGTCTGAACAACGCGTCCGTCTCCTGTGTGTCTCCTACAACTACCTGGGGTGGTTCTTTGGGGTCCCTCGATTCTAAATGCTCTAGACCACGGTCTAGCCAAGATAAGATTGTGATATTTACTTGTGCTAACTTATTTTGATAAAACATTGACTTGTACATATGTTCCTGGCTTCTAATCTCATAAAGAGATTAGTAGAGAGTTGTTTATTAATAAATACATATATATTTGATATATATACCTGTGTGGTGTCTTTTCATTTGGTGATTCAAGAGATTGTGTGGTAAGACAAGCTGCTTTACATTCCTCCAAGACTTAGCCTGAAGGCTGCTCTCCACAGCTACCACTAGGATAGCTTTCTATAAAGGTTGTCTTAAACCTACCAACCATAAGAGTCGAATTGGACTGGTGCAAGGTGTCCAGTGAACAGCATATACCAGGCCAACTTCTCACATTGGTGGCAGCGTGTGGGATTCCAGCTTGCTATTGTTTTACCGGAAAATCTCTATTTGAATTACTAACTGAAAACCACTATAGGTACTCAAGGTACATATAAAGTCAAGCTTAGTATCAATAAGTTCTACTGAACTTAGAGCTGTGTGCCAAGGGATAGCACACCCTTTCTACAGCTCAAGCTAGGATCAGTAGGCCACAAACTAGTGTAGGTAGTACAACACTGCACAACACTAGAATGTCCTTAGGGATGGACGCAGTGGATCCACCCAGCTTCAGTATAAGGACATGACTTTCTTTGACTTGAAAGCCATGTGTGCTGAGAGGCACCTAAAGATAGGACAGAGTCCCTCCACACTACACCTGATAGATCTGCTGACAGCAGATGATGTTAGATTAGCTCTAGGAGCTAATGGGTCTGAATCAGGGGGTGGGTCAATTACAGTGTCTGGGTCAGATGATGAACATCAAGTTGACCAAGACTCTGTGATTGTAGGGCCAGGCCCCAAGGGATCTGAAAAGGACAGAGGAATTCTCCCTAAGAGAACTGACACAGTGGAGGAGAGGCACAGGTCCCTTTCTAGGGACTCTGACCGCTCCTATCACTCTGGCAGAGAATTTGTCCACCAGAGGAACTCCTACTTTCCAAGAAGAGAGACCTCCTCTGAAAGACTGTGCAAACTGCTGCAGTATGAGGAAGCAAGATTTGCCCTCAAAACCAAGCAGTTGGCATTAGATAGAGAAGCCTTTGAGCTCCAGAGAGCTTCTAGAAAAGAGGGGTTAGAACCCCTGGTGGCAGCAACAGTGTCCCTAGAGGCAGAGAATATATTCCAGACCATAGGAACCTGAGCAAGGTTGTTCCTCCCTACCAGAGTGGGGATGATATCCATAAGTGGATAACTGCTATGGAAAGGGCCTGTAGAGTACAACAGGTCCCCCAAAAGCAGTGGGCAGCAATCTTGTGGCTCTCCTTTTCAGATAAAGGTAGAGTCAAGCTCCTCACTGTTAGAGAAGAGGATGCTGATGACTATGAAGTCCTGAAGAGTGCACTGATAGATGGGTTTGGCTTAACCACTGAGCAGTACAGGTTGAAGTTCAGAGACACCCAGAAGGCACAGACTCAGGACTGGACTGACTTTGTAGATTGTGCAACCAAGGCTCTGGAGGGTTGGCTGGTTGGCAGTAGGGTTACTGATTTCAAGGGATTGTATAATCTAATGATGAGAGAACAGATCCTCTCCCCAAGAATTGGGAAAGAAGGCAGACAAGTGGGTCAGAACCAGGGTGAGTCAGAAAACCCAGAACCAAGGGGGTGACACCAAGAAGCAGGATTCTAAGGGCTCTGAGAAAGGTGGGGATAAGTCAACAGACCAGAAGTCTTCACAAGGGCCCCAAAAATCTGCATCTGGTGGGGAGTCACAATCCAACAAGGGAAAAGGCCAAAAGAAGCCCTGTAAACAGAAAGGGCACTGGACTTCTAACTGTAACAAGTCCAAAGACCAAACCACCACCACTCCTGCCCCTAAGGCAACTGTTCCCCCTAGTCCAGCTACTGGTGGAGGTGGTACTCAGAAGAAGGGTGTAGTAGGGTTGACCATGGGTTCTGAAGTGGACTCTGACCTAGTCAGAGTAACCACTCAGGCATTGCTGATTTGTGATGGAGACATTGACATGTCCTTCCTAGTAAGCCCCAGTAATCTGGGCAAATACAAACAGAAGCCTGTAATAAATGGCAAACAGGCTTTGGCATTTAGGGACACAGGTGCTAGTGTCACCATGGTGGCAGAGGATCTTGTGGACCCTGGACAGATCATCCTGGGCGAAATGTACCAGGTGACCAATGCAAGCAATGTCAGGACCAACCATAGTCTGGCAGTTGTGAATTTCTCCTGGGGAGGGGTAACTGGCCTCAAGAAGGTTGTAGTCCGTGCAGACCTCCCTGTAGAATGTCTATTGGGCAATGATCTAGAAACTTCAGCCTGGTCTGAAGTAGAGTTATGGACTCATGCTGAGATGTTGGGCATCCCTGCAGAGGTATTTGCTGTGACCAGGTCACAAGCCAAAATGCATGACACTGAATCAGCTCTGGATCCTGAAATTATGGACCAGATGCTTCCCAAGAGGAGGAGCAGTAGGGTTAAGGCAGTGCCTTCCCTCTGTCTCAGATCACAGATTCCCCTCCCCAGGGAGGAGGAGCAGACCCTGAAGAAGGAACTGCCCCAGAGGAACTTGAGCCTGATCAGGTTGAGTTCTTGGGGGCAGGGGCCCTTCTAGGGAAGATCTGAGTAAGGAGCAACAGTGCTGCCCCTCTCTTGAACCCCTCAGACAGCAGGCTGCTGCTGAGGCTGCTGGGAGTGCTAGTGGGTCCCATAAAGTTTATTGGGATGAGGGACTCCTATATTCTGAAGGTAGAGATCCAGCCCCTGGAGCCACCAGGAGGTTGGTCATACCTCAGAAGTTTAGGGGGGTTCCTCTTGACCCTAGCACATGATATCCCTTTGGCAGGTCACTTGGGCCAAAACCAGACCTGGGACAGGCTTGTTCTACATTTTCATTGGCCACATATGTCAGAGGACACAAAGGAGTTTTGTCGCTCCTGTGTCACATGCCAAGCCAGTGGCAAGGCAGGTGGCACGACAAAGGCCCCCTGATACCACTACCTGTGGTGGGGGTACCCTTTGAAAGGGTAGGGATTGATATTGTTGGTCCCCTTGACCCTCAAACTGCATCTGGGCACAGATTTATCCTGGTGGTAGTGGATCATGCCACCAGGTACCCAGAGGCAATTCCCTGAGGACCACCACAGCCCCTGTGGTGGCAAGAGCCCTCATTGGAGTCTTCTCCAGAGTGGGTTTCCCAAAGGAGGTCATCTCTGACAGAGGTACTAACTTCATGTCAGGATATTTGAAAGCAATGTGGAAGGAGTGTGGTGTGACTTATAAGTTCACTACCCCTATCACCCACAATGCAATGGTTTGGTTGAACGCTTCAACAAAACCCTTAAGGGAATGATTAAAGGACTCCCAGAGAAGCTTAGGCGGAAATGGGACCTTCTTCTTCCCTGCCTGTTGTTTGCCTACAGAGAGGTTCCACAGAAGGGGGTTGGTTACAGCCCATTTGAGCTTCTGTTTGGGCATCCTGTAAGAGGTCCATTGTGTTTGGTCAAAGAGGGCTGGGAGTTACCTCTCAAGCCCCCCAAACAGGATGTGATGGACTATGTACTTGGTCTCCGCTCCCGAATGGCTGAATACATGAAAAAGGCAACCAAAAACCTTGAGGCCAGCCAAGAATTACAAAAAGCTTGGCATGACCAAAAGGCTGTGCTGACTGTGTACCAGCCAGGACAGAAAGTGTGGGTGTTGGAGCCTGTGGCCCCAGCAGCTCTCCAAGACAAGTGGAGTGGCCCCCATACAATAGTTGAACAAAAGGGAGAAGTCACCTATCTGGTGAATCTTGGAACTCCTAGGAGCCCCCTGAGGGTGCTCTATGTCAACAGATTAAAGCCATATGTTGACAGGGCTGACATGGGCTTGCTCATGGCAACTGATGAGGACCAGGAGGAGGAGAGTGACCCTCTCCCTGACCTTCTCTCACAGAACCCTGATGATGGGTCAGTAGATGGTGTTGCTTTGGCAAGCAGCCTCACTGACCATCAGCAAACTGAGTGCAGACAGGTTCTGCAACAGTACAGACATATGTTTAGCCTGACCCCCAGTCAGACTACCTGGTGCACCCATGAGGTGGACACTGGGGACAGTCTGCCTGTCGAGAGTAAAATCTACAGGCAACCTGACCATGTCAGGGACTGTATCAGGACTAAAGTCCAGAAAATGTTGGAGTTAGGTGTGATTGAGCCTTCAGATAGCCCTTGGGCTAGCCCAGTAGTCCTAGTACCCAAGCCTCATACCCAGGGTTGTAAGAAAGAAATGAGGTTTTGTGTAGACTACAGAGGCCTCAATGCAGTCACTAGGACTGATGCCTATCCCATACCAAGGGCAGATGAGCTGATTGATACTTAGGTCAAATGTACTCAGATACTTGGCTGAGGCCAAACAGCTGGCTACTGGCAGATCAGATTAGCTGATGATGCAAAAGCCAAAACAGCATTTTCGACCCCTGGTGGGCACTACCACTTTGTGGTGATGCCCTTTGGATTGAAAAATGCACCTGCCACTTTTCAGAGGTTGGTGAATAAAGTTCTGGCAGGGATGGAAACTTATTGCTCAGCTTATCTAGATGATATTGCTGTCTTTAGTTCCTCCTGGCAGGATCACCTGGTCCACCTCAGGAATGTTTTGGAGGCTCTGCAGAAAGCAGGCCTCACTATCAAGGCCACTAAGTGCCAGATAGGGCAGTCAGGTTGTGTACCTGGGCCACCTTGTAGGTGGAGGCCAGGTTCAGCCTTTACAGAGCAAAATCCAAACCAAAATGGAATGGGTTGCTCCCACCACCCAGACCCAGGTGAGAGCCTTCTTAGGCCTGACTGGGTACTATAGGAGGTTTGTAAAGGGATATGGATCTATAGTGACCCCCTTGAATGATCTAACCTCAAAGAAAATGCCAAAAAGGTTCAGTGGACAGCTAGCTGTCAGAAGGCATTTGAAGACCTAAAGCAGGCCATGTGCACTGCCCCCATCTTACAGAGTCCAGACTACACCAAAAAGTTCATTGTCCAAACAGATGCTTCTGAGCTGGGTGTGGGAGCTGTACTGTCTCAACTGAATGATGAAGGTCAAGATCAGCCAGTAGCTTTCATTAGCAGAAGGCTGACCCCTAGAGAGAAACGTTGGTCAGCTATAGAGAGGAGGCCTTTGCTGTGGTGTGGGCCCTGAAGAAGCTGAGGCCATACTTGTTTGGCACTCACTTCATAGTTCAGACCGACCACAAGCCCCTCCTATGGCTTAAACAAATGAAAGGAGAAAACCCAAAACTTTTGAGGCGGTCCATTTCCCTACAGGGGATGGACTATACAGTGGAGCATAGACCTGGGACCCAACATGCCAATGCAGATGGACTCTCAAGGTATTTCCACTTAGAGCACGAAGACTTAACTGGTAAAGGTTAGTTTAGTGTCCCTGCGTTTGGGGGGGGGGGGTGTTGTGTAGGAGAGTAGGATCTGCCTCTTATGTTGCCCCCACTTTTTTTCTGATGTTTACACTGGGTTCTGGCTATAGTCGGGCTGGGTCCCTGCTAATCAGGGCCCCTGCTAATCAGGGCCCCAGCCTCTCTGTTCTCTCTAAACAACTTGGAATGCACTCTAGGTGCACTAGTGATTGGATACTGTGGTACCTTATGAGTCCCTAGTATATGGTACCTTAGGTGCCAAGGGCATAGGTACTTCACAGGCCTACCAGGGGCTGAAGCATGTATTATGCCACCCCTGGGAAGCAGACTAAATCTGACACCACAGGTCTGCTACTGCAGCCTGGGTAAGGTGGTGTATGCACCCCTTACTGTGGTATGGGCTACCTATACCACTACATACATACACACATCCAAACCTATAAGTCACTCCTATGGCAGGCCTTATCAATCCTGAAGGCAGAGTGCTTGGTTCTTATGTGGGAGGGTGTCCCTGCATGAGCAGAACCCCTCTGCAGCGTTCAGAGACCCTTCTCTGATGCTGTTTGTAGTGCAGCCTGACCATATACTCTTAAGCGCATTATAACCTCGCGTTAAATGCTAACTTTGGGATGGCTGCACGGAAACATGTCGTGTTTGGTGTCAAACATCTTGGAATACTACCCCCCGCCAGTTCTGGCGGCGGGGTAGCATTCCACCCTTCTAGAGGGAGAGACATGTACACACCGGCCTAACCGGTAACTTCTTTCCAGAGCCCTGGCATCACAAGATGGATGCCACCAGTCACAGACACTGGGCTGCCCTCCTGCTGATGACCGAAACTCACAGTGGAGGAAGCCCAACAATAGATATCCTGTCGCAAGGGGGTGTGACCACCTCCCAGACAGGGTTTAGTGTATTGGTGCTGGGTGGGTGCACTCTTAGAGTGCTTTGAAGTCCTGCACTGGGGGAGCAGAAGGCTCCTCTGTGCATACCCCAGTTCAAACCGGCTCAGGGGCTACCTGCCCCTGCTCTGGCGCGAAGCTGGACAAAGGGAAGTGGGTGTAGCCACCCACCCCCCTGAGCCTCCCATAGGTGGGGTCATAGAGCTAGTCCCTCCCTTCTTTTTAGTATAAGAGGGGGAACCTGTGCATTGCAACCCAGATCTCCCAGGACGACGCTCTACAGAAGAATCCTGGACCTTCGACGCTCCACTACCTTTGGAAGACTGAAGAATCTCCCTTGGAGTCAAGGAGTGACTCCCCTGCTTGGCAGGCACCAAAAACTACGACGACGGTCGCAAACTACGCCGCTCCCGCCGGAGCCCGAAGTCCCTGCAGCCCAGGAAGAGGATTTCCTGACTTCTCCAAGGCCATCGTGAGTCCCCAGCGAAGCTGAGGCAAGTGGACCCCACGAGCGACGAGGAACCGCAGCCCCTGAGTACCGTGCACTATTGTCGAGTGCAACCCCTTCACGACGTTCTACGAACTTGTGCTTTGGACGACGTGTGGTCCCAGCCTCTAGCAGAGATCCTCCTGAATTCAGAGGCCTACACCGTCCACGAGTGACCGTGGGCCCCTGTTGAGTGGATCCTCCCGAGGTGTCTTCGCAATCCCTTGCCAGCCGGCTTGTGGGTCCCCAGAAGACTTTCCAACGAAACCAAAGGGCTCCCCTGGTTGCTCCAGGCCTGCCCTGACCTACCCTTGCTGGGTAAGTCCCCCAGACCTTGCTGGTCTGCACCATTGACTTTTCCTCATCACCACAAGACTTGCTGCTACCAAGACTTGTTGGCTCCAATCGAGTCGCCGACACCTCAGTAAGCTGCAGACGTCGTGGGACACACCGAATCCAGCTCCTGGTCATCATCGACGCTGCCTGGACCACGTGGTTGAAGAGTCAAGACACCCGTGAACGACCCGAAGCTGTCGACGACGGTGGGCATTCATCTTCCTTGCCCAGAGTCACTGCCAAGTGACTGTGAACACTGTCCCCTCTGCTTTCAGGTCTTCCTCCTTCCGAATCCAGGCTTGGATTCCAACGGACACTTCTTCTGTCGTCGCAAGCAGCAAGTCTTCACTGGCTCCCATTGAAAACGACGCCGCGACCCGACACCAAAGGACACCTATGCTCCCGGCTCCCCTGGGTGAGGTAACTTCAGCACTACGGTGCTCCTGTGGGTGTGGGCCCTAGAACTACTTACCCTGTAAGTGGCGTGTTTGTAGCTACCCTAGAAGTGCCCAAAAACTCCTATTTGCCCCGTGCGATTATCGCACTGGCTCGTACAGGGCTCGCGTCTGTGTTAGACACATCGCGTCCAACTCCCTTGTAACTCTATCAGTATCCGCGTCCTTCGACTCGTACTGACCGATCGGTGTGTTCGCCTCGAACACGCCAGGGACCTGTAACATTGATAACTCAATCGCGTTCTCTCGCATAGACTCGTACAGGACTCGCACCAGTGTCTGAACACCGCGTCCGTCCCCTGTGGGTCTCCTACAACTACCTGGGGTGGTTCTTTGGGGTCCCTCGATTCTAAATGCTCTAGACCACGGTCTAGCCAAGATAAGATTGTGATATTTACTTGTGCTAACTTATTTTGATAAAACATTGACTTGTACATATGTTCCTGGCTTCTAATCTCATAAAGAGATTAGTAGAGAGTTGTTTATTAATAAATACATATATATTTGATATATATACCTGTGTGGTGTCTTTTCATTTGGTGATTCAAGAGATTGTGTGGTAAGACAAGCTGCTTTACATTCCTCCAAGACTTAGCCTGAAGGCTGCTCTCCACAGCTACCACTAGGATAGCTTTTTATAAAGGTTGTCTTAAACCTACCAACCATAAGAGTCGAATTGGACTGGTGCAAGGTGTCCACTTTAATTAGTGAACAGCATATACCAGGCCAACTTCTCACAAGGGGCTTCCCCATGGCGTCGTTTCGTTGTATGGCGCTCCTGGCACTCATGGGACACTTCAGGCTACTGCCGCTGTCCGTGGAGCCGTCTCCCAGGGGGCTCTGGTTCCTACCCCTTTGTGGTCGTTTATGCTGCGCAGATTATCACCTATGCCCAGACGTAGTCCCTCAGGCTCCGTGCACTGGTAGGCGGGTCTCCCCACCTTTCTGGTGATTAGGCCTTGATGCTAGCAGTTCCTGTGCCATCTTGCGTTGCTGGGCGCACCCGTTCAAGGGGAGACCCCACACTTGCCTTATCAGTCCCCTGTATTTGCGCAACCGGCCTCGAGGCTCGGTTTTTCAGGTGTCTTCTGGGGGGGCCCTGCTGTCCCCTAGGTCTTTCGGAGTCGCACTCTTGCCTTGGGGTCCTGAGCTCGCCTCCTGGGGCCTCAGGCAGGGCCCTCTGTCCCACACAGCCTCCTGGTTAACTGGATGCACGGGTCCCTAGGCCGGATTTCTCCGCTCTCCCCGGGTGCAACTCAGGCGCATATCTCTTCACGCCGAATGGGCAGCGGGGGGCCTGTCTCCGCCGCCTTTGCGTCCGCTGCCAGCCCCTGTTCCTGCCTCTTATCTCTGCGCCGCCATGGCCTGCCCGCCTTGTGGGGGCTTTCACACTGCTCTCCAGGGGAGTGCCAGGCCGCCGCCTCCTCTCCGTCCTCTGGTGGAGGTGTTCCCCAGGGGTCCCAGGCCCGCGCTCACCGGGGCTAGCGGGGGATGGGGGGGAGGTCTTTCTCCGCCGTCCTCTTACCGGCTGCTCTCCTCTGCTACCGCCGCCTGCCTCCGTGCCGCTTTGGTCCGCTTTACTCACAGGGCCTGCACAGCTCTCCAGGCGGTTGTGCTGCTCCGCTCGCTGTCCTCGCCACGTGGGGCCTCTGTAGCTCCGCTCTCGCCTGCGTTTTGCTCCCCGACTTCGCCTCAGGGTGTCTCCGGGCTCAGCTCTCGCTCTCTTGCTGGGCGAGGCAGGAACACTTCAGGCCGCAGTCCGATCTATGCCGACGATCCGGCGGTCGTCTCAGCTCCATCGTGGTGTTATGGGCGCCGACATCTTGGTTTGCCTGCCGGCCGTGCTCCAACCTTACAAATTCAACTTTTTCAATCGGCAATCCGGGGTTCCTCCATCTCTGGGACACACCATGCCAGTCTTATGACCGCGGGGGTACACTGTAGGGGCCCTATGCCCATTTAGGGCATCAGGATGGCTCTTGATGGCGGCCGGCCGACCGGAGCTCGCGAGCTGTGCTGCTCACTCCATCGGCGCCAGGCCACGCCCCCCTACTTTTAGTGCAATTGGTTATGGGTGATATTAACAACAATAAGGATGTGGCCTAACGGCTAGAGCAGTTGAATTCGCAGCTGGGAACCGGGTTCGAGTCTCGGCAGGGACACTCAACATCCTGTGATTCTGGGCAAATCACTTTATCTCCCCGTGCCTAACCAAATGAATGTCTCCCTCTGTAACGCAACTGGTGCTCATGTAAAGCGCTCTGTTATCTTCGGGTCGAGCCTGCGCTACATAAAACTCAAATACATAATAATAACTTTATATGAGACGCTGACCGATCTTTGGGCGCCTAGATAACACATACTGTTACCAGCACAGCCAGGCTCCTTCCCTCAGCCTGGTTGAAATGCTGAATCCGCCCTGGCGAGGCTGTGAGCAGCTGGTCCTCACATCAGCATCGAGGCCATTGTGTTCTCTCTGAGGCCTAGGACTTATGGGAACCCTGTCCAGATAGTTCTACATTAGTAGTTGTGCAGAGCTTAAAAGCGACACAAGACAAGAACCTTACATTTGGGGAAGAGGAGAGCAGCATGGACCACTGACACCAGGTTTGTGTGAAAAAGGCCGCTTAATTGAAACAGGTGCACATCACAACACAACCTAGGCCTTTGCCTCACAAAACTAAAACCTCACTATACAGTTAACTCACCTATCTTAAACTACCCCCTCCCCTAAAATTCTCCCTCCCCCCCACATGAACTTGATATAGTAACATTGTACCCGCTCCATATCTGTTTAACTGTAACTGTGCCCTTTAAACTCCCCCGCCCTTTACTGCAACTATGAACCCCTACTCGAGTAGACCTCCTACATAACCTTGAACTTCCTGTGACCTCCAGGCGTGAACTAAACTAGCCGTTCCCTTTGAGCCTGAGTTGGCGCTGTCAACAAGAATAAACTTCGTTAAACGATGGCAACTTCTCTGCCAACTGCCACCCCGAAAAGAGGGTGGAAGGAGGGGTGATGTCCCCTCTCCCCTTTTTCTGCCCCCCCCAAACCCCCTGATGCCCATCTAGCGTATGCCCAAACTCCTGGCCAACTCCAACTTCAGCTGAACTAAGTACAATTCCATGCCCATAAAGGACAAGTGGACGCCGTCCTCCTGGAAAAACTCCTTATCCTCGAATCGCAAATCCGAATGCACCACCCTGCCGATGCCAGTTTGCCTACAGAATGCATGCATCTCCTTATTAATCTTCTTTCTGGCCTTATCTATGGCTGCCGGGCGATGTGCCCCCCCTCCAGATCCTCAGCGGAATGAACTCAGTCCAAAGAATATGGCACCCGGCCCAACTCCTGCCCACTTCCTTCAAATCGTCCTTCATGTGTTTCACCAAAGCCAAGCCTTTCCTCACTACCAGGTCATTTTCCCCTAAATGAATAACCAAAATATCTGGACACTTACCACCCACTAGAAGCCTGTTCAAGCAAGGCAACAATTCGCCCCAGCGCATTCCCCCTTTTCCATGCCATGAGATAGAGTACAATCCCACATTAAACCCCAGATTTGAACCATGAATGCCAGACTTGGCCTGCCGCTTTGCCCATTTAATGAAAGAATGTCCTACAATCCATATATGCATGCCAGTCTCCAGCAGACCAGGAACAGAACCTGAAAAACAAAAACACAAGATGACAACCTGCACCGCACCCATCAACACTCATCCGCTGCGCGCACGTAATGCTGGAAACAATTGGATGACCAGCGCCCCAAAGCCATAATTCTAGCACTGCTCCACCCTTGCCTGCCCGCCTCAGTGGCCAAACCGATCTGAAATGAATGAGTGCCCAAACCCCCTGCGTCCAACCCCACCCGAGTTAACGCTTTGCGCAAGATCGCCAACAGCTGAAAGGAAGAAACTGGTCTCCCGTTCTGATGCTGAAAAACCAACCCACCCCCCTGGGCGGAAAACCGTTTCCAGGTCCTACTCCATCGCACCGGGCAGAAAACCTCCCCCGGGTAGGCCGGCAAAAGAACACTCCGCCCATGACCACGCTGGTCAGTCTTAGACTTATACAACCAAACCCATAGACCCATGTCCGCTTCAGCAACCTCTCCCCATAGCAGTCTCCACGGCCCCCCCTGCCACCCAAAGGCTCAAAGACCCGAAATGCGCCGAAGAACATCCACGACATCAGCGTGGAAAACAGTACCACCTCCCCCTCTGAGCTGCATATGCCCGGCAGCTCCCCCATGATTTTGCCCAAAACGTCCAGCGTCCGCGGTTTACGCTTGCCCCCTGACCGACCCTGCTCCCTCGCCCAACCCTCTAAAAGTCTCCTACCCAGTACCCCCGCCGACGGAGTGTATCCCCAATACAACTTGCCCATAAAGGCGATGGCTGCTAGCTTACCCGAAATAGTCACCCTCGACTGACCTTTTTCCGTCAAACTCAAAATGAATTGCACTACATTCTCTACTCTGGCCCACTCCTCCGACCTATGACGCGCCCCCCCTGCTAAAAATTCGGCCCACGCTTGTGAATACTGTGTCCTGGTAGATTTGGCCAGCGACCCTGCTACCAATTGAAGCATCCTGGCTCTCCGACCGACCATAATTGTTGCGGCATTCTGGTCCTGACACTGTCCGCGTCCGTGGCCAGTCCATGGAACCTCCTCCACTGTGAACGAGAGAAAGCATCCGCGATGTCAATGTCCACACCTGGCACATGTCGAGCACTAAATATCACATCAAGCTGCAAGCATCGCAACACAAATGCCATCAACAACTTCAATACCTGTGTGTCCCTTGCAGACTGCCTGTTGATGACCTGAACTACTGACATATTGTCTACCCGAAACAGCACTTTCTTATGCTGGAACTGTTCTCCCTAGTGCGCCTGCGCCACCAGCAGTGGAAATAACTCCAAAAAGGCGATACTGCGGCCTCCATTCTTCCAAGCCTGTGGCCACTCTTCTGCGCACCAATGTCCCTGCCAATAAAGGCCAAAACCGACGCGTCCGAGAAGATTTGCGCGTCCCATTCAAAGTCTGATAATGCCTCCAGAGGAATCCCATTAAATGACTCCAAGAAAACTCCCCACATCCTCAAATCGTCCCTCACCCCTGCCGCCAAGCGGACATGGTGGTGCGGCAGTGGCAGCCCTGACGGGGCCAAGCCCAGCCTCCTACTGAAGGTTCTTCCTGCTCTGACAACCCTGCATGCGAATTTCAAGTGCCCCAACAGAACCTGCACCTCCTTGACTGTTACCTTTCTTTTCCCGAGCATGGTACTCAGCAATTGCTGCATGGCCCGATTCTTATCCTCGGGCAGTCTGGCCTCCTGGGCCACAGAGTCAATTTCGATCCCCAGGAATGAGATCACTGTTGCGGGCCCCACTGTTTTCTCAGGGGCCAAGGGCACACCTAAGTCCCCCATCAGCTCCTGGAACCTTGTCAGCGCTTCCTGACAGGACACGCTCGCGGGGCTCCCCACAAAGAAGAAGTCATCCAAGTAGTGAGTCACATTGACGTTACCCGTGGCTTTTGTGAACAGCCATTGCAGAAACGTGCTAAAACATTCAAACAAGGCGCAGGAAATGGAGCAGCCCATGGGCAGAGCTTTATCGACATACCACTTTCCTTCAAACTGTATCCCAAGCAATTGAAAATCGGCGGGGTGTACCGGCAACAACCGAAAGGCCGATTTAATGTCGCTCTTCGCCATTAGTGCCCCCCGTCCCACTTTCTCAACCAAAGCTAAGGCCACGTCCACCGAAGAGTATGTGACGGACACCTGTTCCTCAGGGATAAAGTCATTAACCGACTGGCCCTCTGGCCATGACAGATGTCGGATTAACCGAAACTGCCCCGGCTCCTTTTTGGGCACCACACCAATGGGTGACACAATCAGGGCTTCCATCGGCCAGTCGTCAACGGGGCTTGCCATCCTACCCTCTTGGATCTCTTTCCCCAACTTGTCCCTCACCGCCTGCTTATGTGTGTGTGCTGATTTTAAGTTGTCCGCCCACAGGCGCACCCGTGGTCCCTGGTATCCCAGCCTGAAACCCAAAGTGAACCCCTGCAGCAATAACCGCGCATTCTCCTGTCTGTCGTACGTCGAGAGCCAAAAAGCTAACCTGTCCAGTCTAATGGGCGTACGAGCCTTTTCCTGCAGGTCCTTGCCCCTCTCTTCCCGACCTGAAGCCCCCTGCCTGTCCCTGCTGCTCCCCTCCGTAACCCTGCTGAGACCCCTGCCCGGTGGAAATCTGCTCTCCCCATGCTCCAAAAGAGTTGACCAGAGCGTGCTTGCCCGAACACCTGGAGCACTCGTGCTGGAATTTGCAGTATTCCCTGGCGCAACTGCCTTTATTGAAGTCCCAGCATGTGCCAACAGCAGTGGTCTGTCCTTTCCCTGCTCCCCCCACCCTTGCCCGGGTGGTGCGCCCCTGAAAGGGCCGGTAAACTATTGGTAAGCCGCTTACTGTAAAAATGGTCTTGCCGAATTTGGCCGGGCCCATTGTGTGTTGCCAGAGATCCATGTCTAACTCGCCCCATTGTGCCTCTGCGTCACAAGCCATGCGAGCTCTAAACTCCTCGTCGTATTGTACCCAGGCGTACCCGCCGTAATTGAGTTGCGCTTTCCTAATCACATCCATGTATTTAAACATTGTGACAGAGCTCTCCGGGTTCTTCTCGCAATACACACTAGCATAAATAAGGAAAGCGGCCGTCCAGTTTTCGATAGTTACCGGAACCCTGGGCCACTTGGATAATTCCACTTCTTCTTCTTTAGATCCCTCCTTAGACCGTAACTCCCTGTGCAGCAGCTTAATCATTTCTACGTATTCTCCCTTCCATATCTTTTTCTTAGTGGACGCCATAAGATGCACCCCCAAAGGTTTGGAGGTTCCCATGTATGAGAGTTTCTTGAATTTCACCTCCTTTCTTTCAAGTTTCTCTGACTTCTCCCCCTCTTCTGTCTTACCTGCCTGTGAGGCCCCCCCCCCTCCCCTGCAACCCCGCCGCTCACTTTCTCAGTAACTCCCGATGCTAATTTACCTGCGTCTACGCCTTCCTTCTTCCCCGAGGGAGTTGGCCAGCTGCCCCTGCGCCCACAACCCCTTTGTCCCATGTGTGGTCTTGTGTGCCTACGCTTGCATTTGACACGTAGCAACCCTTGCTCAATCGGGCCTCATTCACACCCTGCTGCGCCTTAGCCTCCACTCCCACTGACACCATCACGGGCTAACCCGCCGCGCGGCGTGTCTTACCTGACGCCGTCGGAGCCTGCGGAGGGGCCCGCTGTCTTGTCAACTCCCATCTTGGCTGTGTTCCACCCGGCGGACTTGAGCGTGCCCGGAACCTGTAGCCTGCAAAAAACTAGTACCAGAGGGATTAGAAGTACCCCCCCTACCCTCTTGGTGTGGCCTATCCCATCCCTCTATAAAGTGCACTTCATCCTCGTCCTGTAATTCGCCTTCCTCCAAACTTTCTTCATCAAAATCCAACACATTGATGTCCGGCACCTCGGACCAACGCCGCTGGGGGACTGAGTACTGCCCTCCCAGCCTGTCTGCAGCACAAGACCTACACCTTTTAAGTTTATTCACTTCCCCTGGAGCGCTCCCCGCTCCCGCGTGATGCTCCTTAGAAAATTCTGTAGACTTTTTCGGTACCGCCTGGCTTTGGTCCCACGACGTCCTCCAGCTAGCTGCACGGGGCCGAGCCTTCGCTTCCCCTCAGGCCCCTGAGCTGTACTAAGCTCGCCCGATTCCGGCCCGACCATTCCCGGGTCTACCTGCAAGCGACAAGGAAGGCCCGGTGTGCTGGCACGCTCCCATAACTGGACCCCCCCCACCTCCACCTGAAGCTGTTCCCAAACCGGACCCACCCCCTCCCGAGCTGACCCCACGACAGCCTCCTCCTCCCCCTGCCCCGCCCCCCTGTGAACTGCCCTGCCATATACCTTCAACGGGGGCCTAGCCCCCAACCCACTGCCTGCCCCGCGGGCCCAAGGCGCAAAGCTCACCTCACTAGCCCACCCCAGTTCTTCGCCCTCTTCCTCACTCCAGCTCAGCTCCGCTGCTGCCAGCACCGAGCGAAATCCCTTTTGGGTGGTCTTCCTGGATCCACCCTCCACCCCCTGTCCTCCGTCACTACCCCCCTCGTCTCTTGAGACCTACCCACCCCCTCCTCCTGCTCCCTCCCGCGCCAAAAGGCCTGGACCCCTACCGGTGCTCTCTCCAGCCAAGAACCCCTATCCCAGTCGATCGTATTCCAGCTGGAGCTGGGGGCCCCTGCACTATCCCCTCCCTCACACCTCCCCTCGACCAGGTCCTGGGACTCCTCGTTATTCCTCAGCCACTCCTCATAACCTTTCCTGAAATCCAGCTTGCCCTCGCCCTCCTCCGCCCCTAATACCTCCACTCCGGACCCTGGCTCCCCCCTCCCCCTGTGCACTCCCGGGGCCGAAGCCTCCCCCCTGGGGCCTCCCAAAGAATGCGCGCGCTCCCGCACCACCGGCAGCTTCCCACGCGCTGCCGGGATCTCCTCGCTCTTCCCCCTCCTTCTCATTGGGGCTGCGCGCTCCTGAGCAGAGGCCCCGCCCCCCTCGCAGACTGCAGGGCCTCACGCTGAGACGCGGAGGCCCCACGTGGCTGCCCAGCAATCGTGCGCACCGCGCCCTCCTCAACACCACCCCCCGGCGCAATTATGGGGCTTCCCCTGCCTCCCGCACACTCACCCAGCACCGGGGTCGCTTTCCGACGTCGGAAGCGGCCCCACTTGCTCACCTGACCACTGAGGCGTTCCGGGGCCTGGCGCGGCGGCGAACACCGCCGCCGGCACCCCATCCGATGCCTTCCGCACTGGGCGGCCTGCGCGCCCCGACGGACCCTCGGCCAGCAGGTCCAACCGACCCGCCGCCGACAGCAACGACATGGCCTGTGCCACCATCTCTTCACGGGACATCGCCATCGCAGTAAGTAAACCTATCACTCAAGTAACCTACTCTAGCCTAACATCTACGCACTCCAAAAAACACAGTAAGTAAACCTATCACTCAAGTAACCTACTCTAGCCTAACAGCTACGCACTCCAAAAAACACCTTAACTGACAGAGAGAGAAATTTTGTTCCCTAAGTGCCAGCCACCGTGTTGCCAATAAAATGGTGGCTGGCCCCACAAAATGTCCGGATTTATACCCATTGGGCTATCCCAAATATAGCCCAAACCCCCGAGCAGTCGCCCTACTGCTCCGCTTCCCCAAAATCCCCCGGGGGGGCAGACTTCCCTGTGGTCAGCTGCCCCCCAAATCCACATTAGGCTACACATTGTAAACCAGAGAGGACCCTGGAGCTGCTCTGGAGCTTTGGGGTCAATCCCGTACCCTGACACGAATGGTCTGTGCCTACATTAGGAGGAGCTTCCGTATTAGAGAGCATTAGTTTCTCCAAATCTCTGGACAACCCACACTGACATATCCCACAAGCAGTTACAGTTGATGATCCGGAAACACTTTCATAGACCCAGGAACAAGAATCTGTGGAGCGCCATCATGGATCCTGAGAACTTAGGGTGTGCCACAGTTAGGAGTGTAAACTAATTAAAATTGCCTGGGTGATCTGCTGTCTTTAGTGCAGAGGTGCAGTGGTTCTGGGCCCAGCGCTGTGCTTAATTTGTCTGCCCATCAGCCCTCAGCAATAGAACGGCGTGTGAAACAAAACCAGCGAGAGCAGCAGTCAGTCACATTCACGAGAGCCAGCCTCTGCCCCGGAGACTGGCAGTCCCCGTCGCTAATCTCGCTCCTCCTGATACAGCGCTCCCTTCTGATTACAGCCCTGCCAATCTGATGGCAGCTGTGCCTTGCCTGCCTCCCCCAAACTCCCCCTGAATCTGCTCTGCTCTGGAGGGCCGAGGCATCCTACTGTTTATTTACTGCTGTGGAAAGCAACGTCCGAGCAAGTGCACTGATGTTTACAAAACTGTACTTTTTCTGAAACCTCTCTTATGACATACTATCCTAGTCCAGTGCAGCAGCCTGTTAAATTAATCTTAGCCTAATAATCTGACTTTCCTTGCGTTCATGCGCTCTCATCATTACTGCACATTCATTTTTTATTTACTTAGTTATGTGTGTATTTATCGTGGCGTATGTTTATGCGCAGTGTAAGGCTTGTCTACACTTTATACTAATTTAGCAATATTTAGGGGGGAAAAAGCAATGCGTTAAAATACGCTGGTGTCTTTTTTTAATGGATGTTCTATTCGGCACGATCGTAATCACACAATTTCAACGCTAACATGGCTAAGAATATTTGAAATTCTGCATATCGTGTGGCCCAAAACAATGACTACATATCACTTAGAGTCTTTCAAAATGTACAAATATGAGGATGCTGCTACCTTCATTGAGCAACTTCCCCCAACCCCAAAAAGAATTCTCCACCCCGGCAGCACCCAGTAATGAAGGCACCGCTCCGGGGCAGAGGGGAGGTGTCCCATAGAATCCTCGCAGCAGTTGCAAATTTGCTTTTCAAGTGCATTTTTTTATGTTTTTGAAACTTACAAAGCATTTCAGGCTTATGCCTGGAAAGCAGTCGCAGGTTCCCAGCCGTAGTTCTGGGATTCTTTTTATAAAGGTGTTTTCACTTGCTTAGATGTAACCGCTATACGTTTACCCACGCATAAGCACCATACAGTAGTAAAACTGCACATCAAAACTTTTATTTCTCCACGTGGTAAACATTTTTTAGGTCAAGCTACAGCTCTTGGGCTGCAGGATGATCTGTGCATGATCTGTGCATGTTCCCACTTCAACGCGCTGAAAGGCAAGTAGAGATCCTCAGTTCCTGCTTTTACTCGTGCTTCTGTGATTAAGAAAATATATACATAATAATCACCAGAAATCTTCCCTGTGTTGTGGTGATTACCATCAGCTGGGGTTGTCATTGTGCTGAAAATATGTGTGAGCAAGGCTATGTTGCAATAATGTATGATAATGTGCTGCATCGCTAAATACTTATAAGGTCCCAAAGGCATTGCAAATGCTTGTTTTAAAAGGTTGCTTGAGGCCCGTCATTGCTTCTCCCCTCCCACCACCCTACAACACAAATGCAGTGTTCTCATATTTTGTTTGTCATAAATCATATACCAGGCTTGTCATAACACATTGCTTGTCGTAAATCATTTGTACATCATGCATTCGTAAATCGCCCGACAGTTCATTGGTCAGTTCTTTTGCAAGCTTATCTCAGTTCTTGCCACTTCTGGGTCATAAAATTGTTCTGTTAGTTTCCACGCTCCTTGCGTGTGGGGGGTAGCTTCTACCCAGAGTTAGGCCCCAACTCGATACCTTGTTAGTCTCATTTGTGCCCTGCCGTCCGTCGGGGTCTGGGCTTCGAGTGCCGTCTGTTTGCTACCCCCTTTTTGTCAGGCCTACTCACCCTGCTGTAAGGCATCCCAAAGTGAGTGGCCCTACTCCTACACACCGCCCTGTCTGTGTGTCCCCATAACCAACCATTGTACCCTTACTTATCCGCCAAGCCGCCAGGGAGGCTAACGTCTTCCTGCGGCTCCCCTTTGCGTCCTCTTTTTCCTTTCTTCTTATTTTTTTTACTTGCAGCCTGCCATAGCCATTGAGCCCCACAGGTTATCCCAGAACACACGCATCCCTTCCTCCGATAGGTGGACCCCATCCCCCCCCATAGAGCTCTGGGTGGCCAGGGTGGATGAGGCCGTGCCTAATGCTTTCCAGGCCGTTGGTTTTGCAGAACTTGTTAACTGCGATGTTCAGCTTTCTCCTCGAGTTTTCGACCGCCTTGTGCGACTCGGCCCCCCGCCAAGCCATTCTACTGATCAGCTCCGACCATATGATGGCCGTACTACCAAAGCACCTCACCGCCTCTGTTAAGTCCTTCTGGATGGCCTGGAGGAGCACCTTCCTGCCCAGTTGGGCTAGGTCGTTCCCCCCCAAGGTAGATTATCAAGATGCCCGGATGCCACCCCGTGTCCGCCTGCAAATCCCTGAGGGTCTCCGGCAACTGGTTCCATCTCATCCCCGGACGACCCAGCCATCGGGCGCATGTGTTGACCGGCCTTCCTGTCTGCTTGTGCCCCCCCCCCCTGCTGCCACCAGGTCTGCATCCTGGATACAAAGAGTGCCCCACCACCCAAACGTGGTGGGGTCGCCCTCCTGCTGAAGCAATAATTACAAATGTCAGCTGGCCTCTCACACTGGAGGCTGCACCCCCCCCCCCCTTTGCCGGCCCCTTTTCTTTTGCCAAGAGTTTCTACAATAATTGGGGTCTCACATAGGTCCTGTATGCCCAGGACCACCATCTGCCGACGGCCTGTATCCCTGCCTCGGTTGTCCCGGATTGAGCTGCCGATGTTGCTGCGCCAATCCTAAATGAATGGGAGCCAAATGCTGCTGGGGGTAGCCCTGCTCTGGCGAGGGCCTGGCGCATCATTGTTCTGAACTGAAATTTACTTAGGAGGCTCCCATCCTCATGCTTAAAAAGTGGGCCCTCCCCAGCTGGTCGCACCGCCATGTAAGTTAGGAGGCAGCAGACTGCACAGTATCTGTGGTCCTTGATGCACTTCAACCGTACCACTGCAGCTTTGCCGGCCTGGTCCGTCTTTGACCGCCTCAGTAGTAGCTCAACCTCCGCCAAGCCGGGTTTAACGTCGGCTGCTTGCAAGCAACACCCTGCTGGTGAAGACTTCCTGGGGGCCACCAGCTCACTGAGACGAAAAGCCCCAAAGAACGCAGTTGCGAAGGCAGCCCTGAAAAGGTTGTGCTCAAATGTGTCCCTTGCTATTGACCTGTGTGTCCATGAGTCGGCCCAATCTCGTGAAGTCTATGGGTCGCCTGTTGTCTGTTTTCACCCCCTCTGCCCGCTTCCACCCTTTCATAGCTGCTTTGATGTAGTGAGAGGCCGTGGGGTCCTGACCAGTGCTTATCTTAGCGAAGTGAGCAATTGCTGACAGATGGGCCTACGCCCAGGATCTCGACCTTTTGCTGGTGAATGCCCACTGGATGAACTGCTCGACCGCCCTCCTTGTCTCGACCATATCTCCCAGAGTCTGGATTCCTCCTATTTGCATCACTGTCCCTGCGTATTTTTTGTAGCGCTTGGTCTCTTCCGAGGTGAGGGCTTGGTTCACTAGTACCGACAAGTCTATCCCGCCAGGCCCCATGACTGGTCTGGGAAGGGGGTCATAACCTGATCCGCTCCTGGAGCCAATTCCCTGAATCTGCTAATCTGTGCTCAGGAAAGAGCGTCCGCCACCGCGTTCTCCACCCCTGGTACATGATGTGCTTTCAGATCTATGTTCCCCTCCAACTGCAATTTAACCAATTGGTGCATTAGTCTCAGGGTATCTGGGCACCTGGTTGAGCCTCTGTTAATTGCCTGTACTACCCCCTGTTGTCAGACCAAAGCGTCAGCTTCATGTTCCTCAATTCCTGTCTCCAGACTGTTAGGGCCACTACAATGGGGAAGAGCTCCAAAAATGTAATTTTGTTGGTGATGCCCTGTTTATGCCATCTGTTCGGCCATTGGCCCGCACACCACTTGTCACCCAGAATTTCCCCAAAACCTGTGCTACCTGCTGCATCTGTGAACAGGGCTATCTGCTTGGCTGTCACCCAGCCCTCTCTCCATATCAGGACACCATTAAATTCTGCTAGGAATGTATCCCACATGAGCAGGTCCCGCTTGACCCCTGCCCCCAGCCTGACGTGGTGGTGCTTGTTAGTTAGCCCTGCTGTTAGCTGTGTGAGGCGCCTAGCAAAAACCCTGCCCGTGGGAATAACCCTGGCTGCGAAATTGAGCTTGCCAATTAACCGCTGGAGCTCGCGGAGGGTTGACTTTTCCCTAAAATCTCTCACTTTCTCTTCGGGCAGTCTGGAGTTCCCGCAACTGAGTCTAGCGCAATCCCCAGGAATGTGATTTTGGTTGAGGGGCCTACTGTTTTTTCTGCTGCCAGCGGAATCC
The DNA here is from genome assembly GCA_963921515.1 of Calotriton arnoldi. Taxonomy (NCBI): domain Eukaryota; kingdom Metazoa; phylum Chordata; class Amphibia; order Caudata; family Salamandridae; genus Calotriton; species Calotriton arnoldi. The sequence goes on from CAWUFW010006291.1 coordinate 220,509, forward strand.
CCAACTCCCCGGCTAACTCTTGGAATGCCGTCAAGCTGTCACCACACTCTGTTTACCTTGCGGGGCCTGTGAACAGAAAGTCATCAAGGTAGTGTAGTTTACCCCCCCGCTGGATGCCTGTCGTGCAGGGCACATTCCAGAAAGGTGCTAAATTGTTCTAAGTATGCTCACGATACTGCACACCCCATAGGCATAGCTTTGTCAATATATACTGCTCCTTCCCACTGGAAACCCAGCAGGTGGAAACTTGCGGGATGAACCGGTGGAAGGCGGACTCGATGTCCGCTTTTGCCATGAGGGCTCCTTGGCCTGAGGCCCTTACTAAGTCAATGGCGTCATCGACTGTAGCGTAACCCACTGAGCATGCCTCAGAGCTGATACCGCCGTTCACTGATGTCCCTTCAGGGAAGGAAAGGTGGTGGGTGAGACTGAACTGACCCGGTTCCTTCTTGGGAACTACCCCCAGGGGAGAGATTACCAAACCTGTTGTTACTGGAAGAGGAAGGGGACCCTCTATCCTACCCAGAGATTTCTCTAGCTTTTTGCGAACCACCTCGGGGTCCTGTAGTGCTGATTTTAAGTTCTTTGCGCCACCCAGCGGTAGAGGACCCGCAAATGGTATAACAAAACCTTCCTCAAAACCTTGCACCAGCATGGCAGCGTCTTCCTTGTTGTGATATTTGTTGGCTAGCCGTCGGAGTTGCTATGTGTTGATGGGGGACTTGGCTAACCTGTAGTTGTGCACTCCATTTTGTCCCCCCTCCCTCTCTTGTCTGTTCTACTGTTTTCTCTTTTTTGTACCCTCGTTGCTCTTTCTTGCGTCTGCACCCTGCCGCCGGATTTCCTCCGCCACACGCGGAGCATATGTTTTGGAATTTGCAAGAGGCCCCCCATGTGCATTCATTGGAGTCAGATTTCCAGCAGATGGCTGCCGGCCCGTTGGAGGCGGGGGTTTCCAAGTATTAAATGTTTCGGGCCTATGAAATGACTTGCCCTTCCCTTTGTAGAAAGAACCCCGAAAGGGCTGCTCGCTTTTCCCTGCCCATGTTTTAACCTCTTTTGCTACCATCATTTTATGTATGAAACCGGACACATCCTCCTCATTCCATTCTATTTCTGGGTGTGTCTGCATTTTTAATCTAAAACCTTTATCGTATTCTAACCACGCATCCCCTGTGAATTGCCTATGTGCCCCTTGGATGTTGGCCTCGTATAGCCATAGGTCGGCTGCGCAGCGTGGGACCCTCTCAACAATAATGCAGGCCATTATTCTAAATACGTCTAACCAGTTATCAAAATTCCTTTCTTTCCGCTACCTTCTCCTTTCCCTCCTGTCCTCATCTTTTTATCGCACACCGTCCGGTCCAGCCCGTCTAATTGAATCTCTAACAATGAGAAAATGTCAATAAATTCCTTCCTCCATATCCTCTACTTTACTGCTAAGGGGATAAGGCTCGCTAGCCCCGTGGCTCTTGTGATCATTGACCTGGTGAAGGCCTAGTGTTTGCGCCCGGGGTTAGGGCTGTTCTAACTGGGTTGCTTGTCGTGCTTGCGCTGCCCCATGCTGCCACGGGGGACCTTAAACCCCCACATATCTCCTGCATGACCTGCCCTTGCAGGCGCTCCTGTGGCGCGCAGCCAGGGTCTATCAAGTGCCATGGTAGACCGGATACCCCCCCTTGAGGTAGGGGGCCTGCTGTCCCTAACCCCTCTGCGCCCAACCCATTAAGCAACAATAGTGCTATTGATTTTAAGCATTCCCGGACATATTGTAACAATATGCTCACCCCTTGTTGCTGCGTTGCTGGCGTCACTGCTAGCTCCTGCCGTTGCTGGGATGGCTACAGGCGGCAGGTCAGTCCTCTGGCATCCTTTCTTGGCCGCCCTCCTCCACGGTGTTCTTGATGCAGCCCTCTGTCTCTTCTTGGGTGCTGGCATACTGACGTCCTCAGGTGGCTGATTGCTTGTCCCTTCGCCGGCATCGTGGCCCAAATGTGACTGCAACCAGCTGGTCCCGTGGACCTCCGATGCTGCCTGAATTTGCCTCAATAAATCCCCCAGCTCTCCTGGTTGCTACTTTCTGCCTTGGCTCTCCATAACGCGTGCCTTTTGCTGCCTCTTTTGGTCTTCCTTCTAGGCGGGGTTCTGCCGCCCTCCCTATGCACCAAAACTTTCAATCCAACTGGGTGTTGTCACCACCGGGTAAAAGCCCCCCTAATGCACTGCCTAAATTAACAAGCACCTTACTCTTTCTTCTTGGCAGGGTGCTGCCGCCTTTCTTATGCACCAAAAGACCTTAAAACAATTTCCACTGGGTGCTTCTTCCTTTATTCTTCACCTTTATCTCTTTTACTCCTCACGAGTGTCCGCGTGACCCAGGACGAGACAGGGGCCTGTTCACCCGGCCGCGTTGCACCTGCTCCTGGCCCTTACAGGCTGTCTTGTCGACTTGGAGCGCTGGGTGCTGCACTGCTGAGCCTGCCCCCAGCACAAAGCAATCTGAAGGTTATACGCGGATGGCTGGTAAAGTTTAGCCCAGATTTTAACTTGAGGTACTGATTTTACTCACACCTATGTATGTTAAACGATTGCGCACTCGACGGGTGCGGTCCAGCGAACGCTGCGCCGAGACCCGCTGCCACAGCTTTTCCTTTCCGGGTGTGTCCTCGAGGAGCCGCACACGTCGGACCGCTGTCCACGCTCCACCCTCTCCAGCTCCGTCCCAGCAGCCACTCCCTCAGCGCAGTTTACCACGAGGTAGCGTGAGCAGAGCAACCGGGGCGCAAACCGATGCTCATCGGGAGCTGGAGGCTGCAGGGGCACGACCCGGTGCTCGTCGGGAGCTGGAGGCCGCAGGGGCACGTCCCGGTGCTCGTCGGGAGCTGGAGGACGCAGGGGCACGACCCGCTGCTCGTCGGGAGCTGGAGGCCGCAGGGGCACGACCCGCTGCTCGTCGGGAGCTGGAGGCCGCAGGGGCACGACCCGCTGCTCGTCGGGAGCTGGAGGCCGCAGGGGCACGACCGGGTGCTCGTCAGGAGCTGGCGGTCGCAGGGGCACGAACCTGTGCTCCTCATCAGCGGCAGGGCTTCCTCGCTGAGGAAACAGGGGCTCCTCAAGCGACCGTGGGACCGCGCCGGCCCTCAATTACTCCGCTGCTGCTCGCCGAAAACCGCTTGCGAGTTTACCATGCCGAGCAGCAGTCGGGCATCCACCGCTGTTGTAAGTTCCTTGGCGTGCCAGCTGAAATCCGGAGGAGGCAGTCGATTCTCGTCGTGGAGACTCCAAGGAGGGAAGGGGTCCCGCAGCAGAGCTCCGCTTCTGAAAGTTCCGTCGCCCAGGTACATGCAGGTTCAAAACTTCTTGTTGCGCAACTCCCCCGCTCCACGATGATAATGAATTGTACAGGGGGAGCGGCGACTTATAACCCCCCCGCAGTTTTCCCGCCACCGACGGTGGTTTCCCCCATTGGGGGGTTCGTAGCTCGCCTGGCCCCCCATTGGTCGGGGGGTATGGCGCCTCTCATGCGCACCTTGGGCGCTTTGGGGCACCCAGAACCGGATCCTTCCGGTGGCTCAGCGGCTGTTATGGCGCCAGCCCTCGAGGCCCCCTTTGGGGGCGGCCTCTGCAAAAACAGACTGGGCGCCCTTTGCTGCTTCCGCCCACCCTCCAACACAAATACAGCGAGTGCAAACATCAAGTTACAGCCGGATTTGCTAAAGGCATACTGTATATCCCGTCGCTTTCGGTAATTGCTTTTTCCTTTTATGCACACTGTTGTATTTTTGTATTTCTTTTTAATTATATTTGTTTGCAGCAAGGGATGGGACACGCAAGGTGTTCTGTTAAGAAGAAACTCTCATACACGGCCCTGCCATGCAATTTAATACATTCACTGCCTGTTCGATTGTTAGCAGAGACAGGGGAAAAGGAACTTTCTTTCTCGGGATGGTAAAAAAGCACGGGCATTTTTAGCACCTCAAGGTCTTTAAAAATGTAAAAATCGGCTTACAACCATAAGAAACTTTTCAGAAATAAAATTAGATTTACATTCCTACATAAAATGTACATCCCCAGTAAAAGGAAACCTGTTTAATTTTAAGTCCCCAAGGGGGACTACCTTTCATGACGTCACTTCCTGTCGTGACGTCACTTCCTGTCGTGACGTCACTTCCTGTGACACCACCTAACTTTGAGCGTCCCCCCACTTCTTTTTTTAGGACTTGTGCCCTGGTCTTTGGGGAGCAAGATGGTTACATAATCCGGCAGCTGTGCTACACAGGCCATTAATCCTTTCCTACTTGCCTCAGGAAGTGACTTCCGTAAAAGCAGGGCACGAGTCGGGGATACACGCGGGTGGACGGCGTCCACTCACTTATTTCACAGGGTGGACGCCGTCCACCCTGCCAAGAAGATGGCCCCAGTGAAAAAGATGCTGAATTCGTCCCGGTGTAATTTCCTAACACCGGGACACTTTCAGCAGCGCCTGCACGTTATCTGCTTTCGATCGCAACAAGCAACAACGTGCAGGCGCAGACGGGGCTTTCTTATTCTGACTCCTGCTGGGCCCATAACAATGGCCTATTCTGAGGGGTCATCAGGCCTCCTTTTGTTGGAGTCTCCTGACTGGCAGCAGTCAGGAGCCTCACACTTAGAAGCAAATGCCCAGAGTGGGAAACAAAGGCTCACACCTGTTAGCACTTCACACATACTTAGGAGAGGCATCTTTTCACTTTGTTCAGGCTCTGTTGCATGCACGATAAGAATGTCAGATATTTTTCAATCTTACCAAGTATTTGCACAAAATAAAAAGCATTTATATAGCGCATACTACCCCTGAGGAGGTGTTGTAATAATTTAAATATCACTTTTTTTCTTTTAAAGCACTATGGGTAGAGAAAGCTTTACGCTGACAAAAGGCAACATTGGTTTATGTGAAGCTTACAAAAGTGTGAATCTTCTGCCTAAATCATGAGGGTTTGTAAGTATACTCGAAATGTGCTCAAATGTACTCATGATACACCTGCTAAACATATATGTGAGGGCTTAAGATCTGATGCCACTTCCTGTGATGCCCCTTCCTGTGATGTCACGCGCCGTGATGTCACTTGCGTACTGATTAATTAGGTTAGTCCCCCCACTTCTTTTTTTAGGACTTGTGCCCTGCGTAAAAGCAATGTTCCCCTGCCTGCTGAGGTAGCTACGGGGACCTATTCTGCGCCAGCGCTCTGCACTCCGGTGTCTCTAGTCACCGCGGGCTACTGTGGCATAGTGCGGTCTTTGCGGCCGGTATCCTGCAAGCTGTATGGACGTATGCGGCCAGGACATGAGACCCGACTTTGCACCACTTTCACGCCCGGCATAGGGCTCCTGGGTTCCTTGCAAAAGCACCCCTGCTGATGGCAGCCACTGGCAGACATTCATTCCTCAGCAGAGAAAGAATCCCTCTGAGCATTAGGACACTAATGAGTTGAGGGCGTGGCAATCCCGATCATTGCAATGGCGCTCCCAGGGCTGGAATGGGCCCGGGTGGCCCCTTTGCTGCCAGGAACAGGTGGCGCTGGGTCTCTGGCATTTGGAGAAGGGGAGGCATTATTAGGGTCACTTAACCCAAGGGTCCACCATCCTGCATTAGGTTAGACAGCATAACTGTTGCCCTGTTCTCCTCCTACAGTTCTCACTTCCTCGGATGCTGAGTCTGTCCCCCCTCACTAGCTTGGCCTCATCTTCTTCTGTGGCCACCTGCGGCTGACACTTGCCAGAGTCATGCTTCACTGCACTTCTTGGATCCTCTGTGCCTTTCACAGGGACTTGTTTGAATTGCCCAGGTCTTCAGTTTCCCAGTGATTTCCCTCAGTGCCTCCTTTTGGGGGGGGAGTCCGAATGCATCGAATGGAGCCTCGAGAGATGTGATACAACTCCATGGGCACCAACTATTTACATTTATTTTTAATTATATTTGTTTGCGTGTGCGGCTGCGCTTCAATGTACTTAGTGGCACACTGTTCACAAACTTCAGATCATGGTTTTGAAATGTAGGCCTCCAATCTCCTGGCCTTGGCCTCCCCGACGCTGTTAGGTCAGTACTGTAAATGGTGGCCGCAGCTATCCAAGCTTTTGAAACATTTTTGGGCACTGAATGTTGGCGAGTGGGCCACAGTGTTCTCGCATTAGCAGTGTTTCTAAAGCATTCTGTGGCAAGCACCCCATCAAGGTTTCCGTCATGGCAGTTCTCAGCAGTCACTTGCAACCATTCTAGAAAGAGGATTAATATCAAAAATATGCTTCGCGCCAGCAGGCAACAAGGGTTAAATTGACTGGTCCCGGCTGGGTGCATGTCTGCATTACCTAAGAAAAATAAGCTTCGCGCCAACAGGCAACAAGGGTTACATTAATTGGTCCCGGCGGGTACATGTCTGCATTACCCCCTCATTAATAACTTAAACTCCCCTCATTCTTTGATGCTACAGTTAAATTCCAGAATATTGAGGCAGAAAGGCCCGGACAGCATCACAATATTTGTATGTGCACACATTAAATGCATGGCCCAGCAATTTTTGTATTTCACCATTTAAGTGGGCACCTTATTTCCGAAAGACAGTCCCATTCCAAAACGGTCACCACTGTTCTTTGTTTTTATTTGGTTCGTCAGAAGTATCTGGATAAGTTACAACAGGGCTGTGAAGATCTCATGCTTCACATATCCACCACGATTGCCCGCGATCATTAATAGCCTGGTACTGGGTAACTGGATGCTCCTCTTCCAGCAACTGTGAGGAAACAGCCCCCAAGACTGCAGCTCGCTATTGGAGATCACTGCATCTAGCTTCTTTCAGTCCAGCCTCTAAAAAATCTGTATGTAATGGTTCTCTGCTCCTAAAGCGTGCCTACATGTTTTGGTAAAAATGTCTGTGATCTGACAAAGAAACCCTGCAGCATGGTGAACTACTCGCCGAAAAAGCCCTTTGACGCCTCATCAAGGGAAATAACCACTATATAAATGCAATTAGTTACATGGTCCACACCCGTTTAAAAGACCCCCCCTAGTTTTTTCATTCCCACTCAGCCTGCATCTCTGACTGCCCGTAATAATCTTGGGCTTCTAATTCAAAAAAGCTTATGTTTTCTGTAGTGTTTGTTCTGCATCTGTTGCTGAAGTTATATTCACCCCTATGTTTCCTTACTTTCCTTCTTTGTGAGCCTTCAGCTCCTCTAAATGCAAACCTAGGTTTGCAATGCATAATTAAGCATGTACTTTGAGTACCACCTCAGCATCACTCAGCACCAGTGATGCTCCACCTAAGCACCACCTCAACATCACTCAGCACCAGTGCAGCACCATTTCAGCATCACTCTGCACCACCTCAGCAACGCTTAGCATCACCTCATTATTACTCAGCATCAGCGCACAGGCACAGCATCACTCGGTGCCACCTCAGCATCACTCAGCACCATTGCAGCATCTCCTCAGTATCACTCAAATCCACCACAGCACCACATCAGCACAGCACCATCTCAGCACAGCACCAACTCCGGATCAGTGCACCACCAGCGTAGCACCAACGCAGCCTCAACACTGCATCAGCACAGTCCCCCCTTAGCACCAGCACAGCATCAATGCAGCACCATCTCAGCATCAACGCAGCAGCAACTCCGCATCACCACAGCACCAGCCCAGTACCAACTCAGCACCACCTGAGCACTACCAAAGCATCACTCAGCACCACATCCGCACAAGCACACCACCACCTCGGTAACACTCAGCACCACCTCAGCACCAGTGCAGCACCACCTCAGCACCACTGCACTACAAATTTCCATTACACTTATTACCATTTAATTACAATCCACATAATTCTACAACATGCCATGCCACATATTTCCACTACACAACCCCATGCCACACAATTCGACAACACAGTTCCAATACAACTCATCTCTCCCTCGCACTTCAACTCAGTCATCTCTCCACAACACACCCACTGCCCCTTTCATCTCTCCCTCACACTTCCACTACCCCCTTTCATCTTGCAATCCCTCTACCCCCTCTCATCCCTCCCACTCCCCATCTCTTCTCTATAATACTTGCTCAAACATGCTACCTTCTGGTACCTCCTCGCGCTCTGCACTAGTCCACCTCTCGCCTCCCCGGGGGCCCCTCCCACTCATCCCTGTCTGTCTCTCTCTCGCGTACCAACTCTCATCCCTCTCTCTCGCTCTCTCACGCGCTCTTCCCATGTGGTTCACTTCAGGTCTTTCAGCACAATATCTTTCCCGTACCTTTTCAAGGTTCCAGTCCCTCGAACCCATGCTCTTCTCATCTTCGGGTGTCTTCTGCGTACACAAACGCTCCCTCTTTATACATCTCTGGTCTGCTGTCCACTTCTTTTCCTCTTTCTCACACACTCTTTCTGCTCCTCTGACTGGAGTTCATTCACCACTTCGTGCACAAACTACCTATCCCTCTCTATTTTCCTTTCTATCTTTTCTCTGCAGTTCTCGCCCTTATCTACTCACCATGCCACATAATTCCACTACACAATTACACTATACACACCACAATACCACCCCACACAATTCCACAAATAACAATTCCAATCCAAACCACATAATACCACTCCACACCACATACATCCACAACACACTCAAAATAACACAGGGGTAAAACACATTACCATTCACAACGGCAATAGCTCTAACTCTCGCAAATACGAGACCTATTGCATTGCAAATGCTTGTTATAATGGCTGTGTCCGGCCAAGGAGAGAGGGATCTGATCCATTGGTTTACCTGCAGTGACAGGTTATCAGTTGCTACCCCATGATTGCCCCTAGACATCATCAAAGCGTCACAGTGTACTTTAGTGTCCAAGTAGTGGACAGATGCTGTCGTCCACTGGAGGGGAAATTCCATTACATGGCGAGTTTTACTTCGATAAGATAAGGGACTTGCCCCTGTTAATTTGATGCCTGACAGACCGCAAAAAACGAATCTCGCACAAGGCTGAGGAAAGGTTATCTATGGGATCACATACACGTAGCAGAAGATTGTCTGCATAGATCACAATGCATTTAACTGCATATCTAATACCTCCTTGCAAGTGATGTTTCCACATTGCACAAACAATTGGTTATGTTGCCAGAGCATAAAATAATAGGGACAATGGTAATCCCTGGTGTGTCCCCGCCTAATAGTAAATGGTTGAGACAGGACTCCGTTAATTATGACTGACAGTAGGATTCAAATAAATAAGATATATTCAGGGCAGTAGCATGTGCCCTGCTCCTTTCCTTCTCATTACGCCCTGCATACACCCACTTTAAATTGAATTGAAAGCTGTACCTGCGTCTAAAAAGAATGCAGTTACATTGACATCAGAGTGAAGCTTATCAAAGGTAGCAAAAAACAGACCTAGATTATACATTGGTTAGCCGTCCAGAATGAGTCCTGCGTGATCTCTTGGAACCACGTAGACATATATGGAAATAGACAATTGACGATCATTTTAGCTAAAAGTTTAGTGTTGGCGTTGAACTGTGACGACACACATGAGGATTCTGGTTTATCCAGTTTCAAGACTGCAACAGTCACAGCTTCTTAAAGAGTTGATGGTAGCAGTCTATGAGCATGTTCTTCCTCAAACATGGTAAGTGTGTGTGGAGCCTTGACACCTCTGTCTCAGGATAGAATATCTGTGAGGTGTGCAATTGCCTGTAGCGTTTTTTGAAATGGGTTAGCATGTTAAGGGGGTGTTTCATAACTTGTGGTGGTCAGAGGTCTCTGATAGTGATATCATCAGTGACCCAAACCAGCCGTAACTTTCTTGCCCTCGTCCTGCCAGGGCATTTGCCTTCCCCATAAACCCTGCCTGCATGCTTCCCCAGAACCCTGCCCTCCTAGCCTGTCTCACCCCTGAATTCCCCAAGGTTAATATGTAGACCTTTGAGTATGCTGTGGTCGATAAATATATCCGTTTCAGATTCTGGATCTCAGGTTCTAGCCTATCTAGCTTTACACCGATCGATCTGAGAATTCTTGATTTCTTATACATGCAGATTTCCTGGATGTAGGCCTTAAATGCCTCCCACAGTACCCCAAAGTTGGACCCTAAACTTGTATTTATCCATAGCTATTCTAGGAGTTCCGAACACACCTCACCCTTATATACTGTATATAGAGGGCCTGTGTTGGAAATGTCACAAGTGAGTGCAGGGAATCATGGCTGGCAATTCCAGCATGATTTAGGAGAGTGTGCAGGAGATGCTTACAGTCGCATACTCAGGGGCACACATCACAAGAGTCAATCCAATAATCTACATATGCGTACTTCCCATGAGTTGAGGAATATAATTTGAATTCCGTGGACAGCGGGCGCCTGTGCCTTCGTACTTCGACCGGGTTTTCATGCTCTATTATATGTGGAATACTCTTGGCTGAAGCAGATAATCCCCTGTGTTTCATGTATGATCTCTCAAGGTCTAACTTCGTAATAGTATTAAAGTCTCCACCCTGCAGAATAATTCGAAGATCCAGCTCCTGATATGTTATATGTAAGTGTGTGTAGAATTACGGGCATACGGAACACAAACATTAACAAACGTGACATATAGTCCCTCTATTATGCCCTGAACTAGGGTATCTCCCTGTTGGGTCCAGCACCACCCTTACCAAGCAGAACAGGACATCCCATTTCATCCACCCCTCACCACGCGTATTGAAGGAGGCACAGAAGCAATGTTCACCCAACTAGGCAGTCCGAGATTTTTCAATATATGATTAGGTAAGTTTCCTGGAGGTAAGTGTTGAAAAATGAGGTCAAGCTCCTGCCCAATTGTCCCTCATGACCAAGATTATTCACAATGGGTCTCATACTTGTTAGAGGAACCACCCTTTCCCCTCTCATAAGATTATTTTGGCATATAGTAAGTTCATCTCTCACTGACCAGAAGGATTTCAGTTCGGAATTAAGCTCACTGTAATCAGGCCAGCCCTTCACAAAATAGGTTTTAATAGTAGGAAGCTGTTCATCCTCCACAGTACTATTTGTCCACTCTTCCCTTGAAATGGTGGATTCCCTCACCCAACTCAGACACATACTCCTACTTCTCTTCCACATTTCCTAACAGCAATTGTGATAAGCAGTCTTGTTAACTAAACCTGGAAGATATTGAACGTGAAAGTTGAATACCTGCAACCCTTCACTCCACCTTTTAACTCTGAGTCGCTCTCTCTTACTTTGACAAAATGAGAACACTTGAACCAGAGGTTTATGATCTTTTCTCATCAAAAAGGGAATTCCCCACAAGTAAAATTTGAAGTGTTTTACTGCCCATACTATGGCTAGGGCCTCTCTTTCAATACATGACTAATGCTCCTCACACTTCTTAAGGGCCCGGGACTCAAACGCCACCACCTTTTCATCTCCTTCCTCTACCTGAGAGAGAACTGCTCCCAAACCCTTCAAACTAGCATCCATAGTGAGGATAGTTTTCCTTCTAGTGTCAAAGTGGCCTAAGGGAGGCATTTTACTTATGGCCATCTTGATTGTGTGAAATGCTGATTGACACTCCTGCGTCCATCTAAAATGGACCCCCTACTTAAGTAAAGCTCTAATGGGCTCCACTATGCTGGCAAATCCTTTAACAAACTTAGAATAAAATTCGGCAAGCCCTAAAAAGAACCTCACCTGTTCTTTGTCTACTGGAACAGAGGCAGCTACAATACTATCTGCCAATTCCAATTTGGGCTGAATGCCCTCACCAGAAATAACATGACCTAAATAGGTAACCAATGTCACTCCAATCTTACACTTTTATTTTTTTACAGTAAGGCCTTTACACACTTTAGCATAGTGCCCTTTGACACCACATTTGTGACATGTTAAGTGCCTTGCATTACAATTAGAACTGTTAGCCATATGAGTGAACTCCCTCATCTAAAACATTTAGCTTTGCTGTTGTCCGGAAAATTTTTAGACTTAGGTTTCACTGCAACTTTGCAAACACTGTCCACTTCCTGATGTTTCTCCCGCTCCACTAATTCATGTACGCTACTCTGTGCAGGTTTCCTGTCGGGAATCATTCACTTGTTTGGTGTGAGAATATGACTTCTCATCCCCTTCACCCAACCAGATGCATTCTCGACTCCTTCTACGAAGGCAGTTGTTTTTTTGAGAGAAAGTTTCTTGGCCAACAGTTTTTCCTGTACTCTATTGCTATTGGTGCATCTTAATAATTGGTCCCGGATCAGGGAATCTGTGAGTTCACCAAATTCACAGGTACGTGCTAACGCCTTCAAAGATGCAATGTAATTACCTACTCCTTCATTTGATTTTGTGTGCTCGAATGAAAAATTTGTGCCTTTCTAATACCAAATTAATACAGGGTCCAAAGTATTGTTCAAGCATTTGGAGGGACATCTCAAATGCATCAGCAGGTTCACCTGCACCATCACCAATAGGTAATACATCTAAACTCTCATATATGTTGCGGCACTCAATACAAAGATTATGCAAGAGAATTGCCTGCTTCCTGTGTGCTGAAAATTTCTCTCCACCAATAGCTACAATATATGATTCAAATATCGTCTTCCAATGCTTCCCAGGTAGCGCTGGCTCACCCTTTTCAGAGAGAAAAACTGGTGGTTGTGACATATTGATTGCTGACAATGTATGATATAAACCTTCAATACAATTTTATAATCAAAAATGCCAAAGGCACAAAGAAGAAAAAAAATATGTGAAATGTCTCGAAGAAATTAGATAAGTGCCACGTGAGGGAATAATGCGACACCTTGTAAATTGAAAAACACACAAAAGCCGTCACCAGGTTGCTGTCAGTTAATTCCCTACCTCAAATTCCAATTATAAAAGGTGTATCTCACAGTAAAATCAAGAACACACAAAAGCAGTCACTAGGTTGCTGTCACTTATTTCCCTTCCTCAAATTCCAATTATAAAAGGTGTAGCTCACACGCTACAAAGCTTATACAGGTTGCCTTCCTTCAGTACCCCTTCTTGCAGCTAAATAAATCACCTGCTGCAATAGCTGAATAGAGATTACCTCCGATGCTTTTCTAGTTGAAGGTACATGTCGTGAATTAAAAATTTGCGAACATACGTGACAAGAATTTTCAATTCTATCAAGGACACGGAGGTGAGGATTATGGTTGTCATTTCTTTACTGGTAAATTTCTCAGCAGCCAAAAAAATTACAGAAAACAAAAATACTACAATACCCATGAACACACTGTCACATGATCAACCATAGAGAGTATACAGTATATAAGCTGCAGTCCAGATTACAACTTCCTCTTTCTTTGACAAAACCAATAAACAGTTAAGTCCATGAACAACTGCATGATCTCGAAGAACCATTTTGAACATGGAAGAACCTCTTCTGGCAGAGAAAACCTGCAACCCAACGGGGCTCCTTATTCCAGACTTGGTTCCTGAACCAACGTGTCGCATTAACTGATGTGAAAACGCGAAGATTTTCCAAGAACGAGGACCAACGTGCTTTACTTGAGATTAGCACCTGAAATAAAAAAGGATAGGGCCGTAACATCCTACTCCCTCCTATATCTCATCAATACAACAGCAAGGGAAGGGAAAAACATAGGAACATACATGCAGTAGAAAGATACGCAAAATCATATAATGCAAATTACAATATGCAATACATTTCTTTGGGTGGGATAATCCTCGCCTCCATGTCCTTGATGGAATTGAAAATTCTTGTCACGTATGTTCGCAAATTTTTAATTCTATGTCGGGACCGGAGGCTCCGATTATGCTTGTTTAAAGCTTAGCCACCACTACTGATGCCACATCCACAATAGGCTTATAGTAAAAAGATTTAAACGATGTGTCAGATGACCAATCAGCTGCGTTCATACTATCTGCTAAGCTGACTCCCATAGAGAAAGCCTTAGATGCCATAGCTCCCCGAGCTGAATGTGCTCCAAATTTCGAGACATCGATACCTGCTTCGCCCATGAGCCAACGCACCCATCTACACAAGGTAGCTGGGGTCACTGGGCGAAAAGCTTTTTGTAGTGCAATTAACAATTGACCCCTCATGTCTTGCCTGAATTCAGCGATACTCACCTCATAATCTTTTATACACTGTACTACACACAGTTTAGGATTATTAGGGAAAGCCGGGTAAGCTATGGAAGAGGTATTACACTTAGTACGTTTTGTAATCACAAAAGTGACACCCTCTGGGGAGAATCTACGACCCGCTAGATCCAAAGCACGGACATCTGAAACCCGTTTGCATGATACTAGACAGAGTAGCATAGTCCATTTAGCAGAAAGCTGTTTTCTTGACAAATACTTATTGGAGGGCCAAGTCTCCAAGAATCTCAAAACGGAGGACACATCCCATAACTCTGAATATTTGGGACAAGGGGGTTTGACCATCCGTATACCCCTGAGCAGTTTACATATCAAAGGATGCTCTCCTGCAGGTTTGCCATCCACTGACACGTGACCTGCTGAGATGGCGGACCGGAAATTATTCACCGTTCTATAGGCTAGACTAGAAGCCACGATGGAAGCTAGAAAGTTTACAACAAAGGAGATGTGCTGTAGTGGGATCCACATCCCGTTGAGAGCACCAACCATCATTTCGAAGCTGAAGAATATCGCTTGTGTGTGTTGGATGACCATGCCTCGCTGATAAATCTGTCAGCGTCTCGCGAAAGACCTGGGATCTTCCTTCTGTCCCTGAAACCCGCCATGCTACCATAAGAAGTTGCCCTGATTCTATCAAAAGATGCTGAGTTTTCAGAGGATCCAGCAACAGGTTCCACCGCTGTGGAAGGAGGATCGGCACTGCACAAAGCATCTCCAGAAGTACTGGGAACCAATATTGCGCTCTCCAAAGCGGAGTGATCAGAATCGACTCCGAGTGATAACGTCTGGTTCGTGCCAGAACCCTGGGAATCATCACAAACGGCGGGAAGGCATAACCGAGACGACGGCCATTCCTGAAGAAACGCATCTGTGGCCAGAGCTTCCGGATCCGGACGCCAGCTGTAAAATGCTGGAAGTTGCCTGTTGAGGCGTGAAGCGAACAGATCTATCTGGCAGGGGCCCCAAAGTCGATTCAGCGACTGGAAAATCCGTGGATGGAGTCTCCAGTCGCTGAAATCCCGTAGATGTCGGGAGTGCCAGTCTGCAATCTCGTTGTTGCAGCCCGGAAGGTACTCCGCTATCACCGATATCTTGTTCTGAAGATAAAAATGCCAAAAGTCCTTGGCAATCTCCGCTAGAATCCGGGATTTTGTCCCCCCCAGCTTGTTTACTTAGCGTGCTGCTGACACATTGTCCATGCGCAGCAGAATACAACAGTTCGTCTTGAGGGGGGGAAGACAGCGAATCGCAAAGGAGCCCGCCAGAAGTTCCAGGCAATTGATATGCAACCTCAATTCCTCCTGTGACCAGCGGGCGGCCGCCCGTGGACACCTGACCGCAACGGGCTCCCCAACCCCACCGACTGGCGTCGGATTCTATCACTACTTCCGGGGTAGATCCGAAGAGGGCTCGACCATTCCAGGCCTCCATGTGGTCCAGCCACCACAACATCTCCAACCTCTCCTCCTCTGAAAGAGGAATCTGATCTGAGTAACCAAGGCCTTTCTGGAGATGTCGAATCTTGAGTCGTTGAAGTGCCCGGTAGTGAAGGGGATCCGGGAAGATCGCTTGAATTGAGGCAGCTAACAGCCCTACGATCCGGGCTACAGATCTCAATGACACAATCTGCTTGTGCAAAATCAACCTCAACTCTCTCTTGATAGACCTGATTTTCTGGGAGGGCAAGAGGAGTTGACAATTCCGGGAGTTGATCAGAAAACCCAGGAACTCGATCGATTGAGATGGAATGAAGACCGATTTCTGTGGATTTACAAGAAAACCAAGACACTGCAAAAGATTGATCGTCCATTCTAGATGGGTCATCACAAGTAGAGGACAACGAGCCATGATGAAAATGTCGTCCAAGTATATAATCAGACGAACCCCCGTGCTCTCAATGATTCTACTACTGGCCTCAGAAGTTTCGTGAAGCACCAAGGTGCTGACGAGAGGCCGAAGGGAAGGACTCTGTATTCGTACCAAACTCCCGGCCATTGGAATTGGCAAAAGCGTCTGAGGTTCGTAAATGGGAACAGACAGATATGCATCTTTCAGGTCCAGACGGACCATCCAGTCCCCCTCCTGAAGGAGGTCGCGTAGAAGATGAATACCCTCCATCTTGAAATGCCGATATACTACCCATCCATTGAAATCCTTTAGATTTAAAACTAGCCTGGATCCACCCCCCTTCTTCTGCACTAGGAAGATGCTGCTGATGAAGCCTCAGGGATGACGATACGTGACCACTATGGCCCCTTTCTTTAGGAGAGAATCTATCTCATTGGAGATGAAGACCTGATCTTGTCGAGAAAAATACATTTGATGTGGAGGAAAAACCTGATTGGGGGAATTGTAAAACTCTATCTTGTACCCCTGCACTGTCTCTAAGATCCATGCATCCTGCGAGATCTTTTGCCAATTGTGTAGAAAAAACTGTATCCGGCCCCCCAACGTTCCTTCTGTAGCCAGAATCAGTCTCACCTGAAGTTCCGGCACCTTGATGTTGTCCGCCCTGGTTGCCACCATATCTGCCTTTTCTGAACCTGTTCTTGGCTCGACGAGTCGGATAGAAGGAGGAGGAATTATTGTAACTAGACTCCTGATAACCTCCTCGATGTGATTGGTACTGACCACGCGGGGCGCCTTGGCTGAAACCACGGCCGAACGACCGCCCACGATATTGTCCAGCCCTGCCAAAAACCATGCGGAAAGCTCTTTTAAGGGATCCCTGCGCTTTGTCTAAACCACTAAAAGTGGCGACAAACTTTGTCAGCTCCTTAAGAAAAGGTTGGCCGAAGAGGAGACCTTGAGCTAAAGGACCCGACTCAGAAGAGGAGAGCTCTGCCAATTTTGGGTCGAGCTTCAGAAGAATGGAGCGACGTCGTTCGCTAGACATAGCGCAATTCGCGTTCCCCAACTGACAGATCGCCCTTTGCGCCCATCCAATCAGTTCTTCTGGGTCAATCGCCATTGTGGACTCCTTGGCACAAAAACCCAGCTCCAAAATCTTTGTGAGGGGACCCGTCAAATCTAAGAGTTTGTCCTGACAAGACCGCCATGCTCGATCTATACCTTTTTTAGGATCCTTAGAATATTTTTTAAGATAGGTGAGCATTGAGGGATCCACCTCCGGCGTTTCTGCCACCTTATCAGCCAAGTCAGGTCGAGGGCATTCCGAACGAAGTCGCGCTCTAACATCTTTATCAAAAGCCTGCCTAAAGTGAGACTGAACATATTCAGCTACCTCAGGAGGCGGAAGCCAAGAGGAGGAATTAGGATGAACTATCTCAGTCGGTTCAGAGGTGAGGAGCTTAGGGTGAGAAGGTGCGTCAACATAACGCTCTTTCCTCAATTTCTTGGCGGGCCTAGGGGACTCTTCCTGCTCAGAAGCCGGGTCTGAAGACGTATCCTCGCCATCCCCTTGAGGTGACTCCCACATAGGTGCTTCCTTAGAAGACGTACCATAGTCATGGTCATTAGACATGGCTTTGGCCAGCCTGGCAAAGTCCGCTGCGTGGGGATTCTTGGACCACTTCCCACTGGCAGGAGGACGACTGCCAGAGCCGGGAAGCCAGCCCTGCTGAAGGGCGTAAGTACATAGATGTCGCTTCAGAGGCTCAATGGCCCTGACCAGAGCCTTATTGACAGAGTGTTGTACTCCAGCATCTAATGCTTCAACAAGCTCCTGCTCCATGGACCCAGAGGGTTCCTCATCAAAATATTCCTCTTCAAAATAAAAATCTGACATAATGTCACACTAAAGTAACACACTTACCCACAGGAGGACTGCCCGTAATACACAATAAGGGCCAAGTTGCGCAGACAATATGTGCAAACAATTGCAAAAGCAATTCAATAAGGGGGAGTGGAGAAAACCCCAGGCAAGCCAATGCACATGAGTGAAGAAACAGAATGTGTAAACTGTTTGTGCATAAACAAAATAAAATGTGGAGGGAGGGCTTGCCAAAATCTACTCTAGGCAAAGCCTATGCAGCAATTTCCAGCCCCACTCAACCAAATAGACAGGGCGTCGCTGGGAGCCTGGAACGAGCTAATGGGACAAGAGCAAGTTCAGCGCTGCTCCCGCGCTCGTTTAAACCAGATTTTTTTCAAAATATCTGCGTGCAAAACGGGTAAAATGGCTGCCGCGCATGCGCAGAACAGGCCGCCCATAAGACCAGAAAGAGGACTGCGCGTCCTAAAGACGCGCGTCCTCGCTCCCGTAATCTCCCGCTCCACAATCGAGACGCGGGCAGAACAAGCGCCCGGTCGTGGAGGAATAACACTCCCGCGGCACAATCGATGAAGGAAACAAGAAGGAAAACGACCGCGTCCAGCGGTGAATGAGCCCATATGACAGAGACGCGGTACGCGCCTGCAAAAAAGCAAGTAAATTGAAGCGAATGACAATAGGCAGCAATATTGAAGCAACTCACAAAGCGGAACCGCGAATAAGCGGAAAATACCGCAATTACAAAGACGCGCCACCAAGTACAATGTAAGCATGTGCAAATAGTCATATAACAGATAAATCATATATCAAAAAATATGAAAATATTCGTCATGATGGAGGCAGGTCAAAACAAAATAACATTACCCCAAGAGCAGTTGACGGCCACACATCGTAATCTAGGCAATCAATTCAGATCACAATTAAATATCCACAGGGGAATTGGTGGTGTAGCCAGCTGGTCCCCAATCCAGCTTCGCTCGTTGCCAGTGTTGAAATATGATAGAACCCCAATATTCCGTTTTCCTTCTTTATTTCATATCATAACACCACCAACACACAGCCTGCCAGGTTGCTCTAAATCTCCAACTGACCCTCATGGAACATTCTCTTTGGAGACCAGTAACATTCCAATCATCAGCTGTGCAGGTGCACTTAAAAAGGCATGTACATAATCACAACAGTAAGCAACATTAATTTGTGCAAGTAGGCTACATTTCCGCTCATTTTGCTTGCGCCTTTCAAGCCCCTCACCTTCCATCTGAAGTTCAACTTTCCTTGTGCATTAGTCATATCGTTTAAGGCTTCCTATTGTGTATTGAAGTGAAAGCGCAATGCAGCAAAGAAGTTTGTAAACGTATACAATTTGCATGAGATTGTCACACGTCGTGGTGGCATTGTGGTGGATTAGGTCTGCCCCTTTTCCCCTTCTCTTTAATTTTCCTCTTTGGGTACCCTTGGATTATACAGTACCATTCATTGTCAGTTAAATCATTTCTTCAGGACTGGGCTGCTCATCGTGGTGTGTACCATGGCACGGTCCATGACCCATAGTGACCTTGCCCCAGCCCAACCAACTGGTGTGTGAGCTGCATCTAAGGTGCCAACGTGGTGTTTAAGGTGAACAGAGGCTATGTTGGCACCAGTCAAGGGGGCTGCAGTGGAATCGCAGTGTTCCCAGCTCAGCAGGTTGTGTGGCTAGAGATTTGTATCCGGCCCAGACACAAACCTCCGGAGTATTTAGATCCTCATGCAGACCTCTCCCTCAATTTGGTTCTCTTCCAGCACTCCAGCCTACCTTTTGTGGTGACCAGAGACTGTGGCTAGGTTTCTTTTAGTTCCTCTTGGGTACGTGGTGCTCAGGTGGTGTAGCTATTGAACTCGGCCAAAGTTGAGTTTCTCAGTAGCCTCCATCGGTGGGGGCAAACAGTCTGTTTGCATGAGGTGAACATCTGGGCATCACTCTTTCAGAACGGTGCGGCTCTTTCCCTGGTGCACAGTAGTCGTCTTCAGCACATCCCACCCTTCTCCTTAATGGCCCATCTGATAAGCAGTGTTCCCTTGTGCAAGGTCATCTCCAGTGAACAGTCAGTCGCTCTCTCCTCCAAGCAGGCTCCAAGCAAGCCACTAATATCAGTCTTAGTGGGAGATAATATGTTTCTGGTCCCGAATCTGATAGTGGAAGTATACTCGATCCCAGGAGCACAGTTTCCCGTTGCTCCTCGTGTTGTGACCAGGGTTGCTGGTAGAGAAATCTTGAAACGCTGACTAGAAGTTTCTGCCCATTTGTATACTAAATGTTACACACAGTAGTTGTTTATTCCAACACTCAGCTCTGAGATCAGTTTCGGGCAGTTCTACCCGTTTTGCTCATTCCACTCTGACTGGTACAGCTGTGGTCTTCCTTACAAAGTGCTGGAAGGAAGCTGGAGTGGAGCTGTGCAGTGGCGGTGCGTCCGCTGGGGCGTTGCCCCACCTGGCCCCAAGTCGCACCGCACGCAAGCAAAATAGCAAACTTAGCTTAAAGTACTCGCGAGTCGCTCCGCTCAGGCAGGCATTTAATCGGCGCTGAAGGGGGCGGGGCTGGCTGCGGCAGCAAGGAGGGTGACTGGCAGCAGCGCTTACTAAAGCGCAGCTGCAATAGTGCGCATGCTCGATTTTGGGCTGGTCATTTTTATGACCAGCCCGAACATGCGCACTACAGCCACCTCCTAAGGACCAGGAGAGCGAGGGGGGAGTCGGGACCCGAGAGGCCGAGGGTTGCTTCATGCAGCAATCCCCGGTCTCTAATGGGCGGGGCGTCTCCGTGCCCTAGCCAATCCTGGCGCTGCTAATGCAGCGCCAGGAATGGCGCAGCCTGAGGGGCCAGGGCTGTTGTTCAGAAGGCGCGGGACCGGCCCAGGACAGAGCAGAACAGAAGGCGCCAAGCAGCCCCCAACGCGGGACCCCGGCCCAGGCCAGGAACAGAGGCGGCGCGGACCAGGTA
The DNA here is from genome assembly GCA_963921515.1 of Calotriton arnoldi. Classification (NCBI taxonomy): domain Eukaryota; kingdom Metazoa; phylum Chordata; class Amphibia; order Caudata; family Salamandridae; genus Calotriton; species Calotriton arnoldi. The sequence goes on from CAWUFW010006291.1 coordinate 241,362, forward strand.
AGTTGTGTTTTTATTTTAAACTCCCCCCACCCGACTCCACCCCCCCCCCCCCGTATTGCGAGCCGCGACTGGTGCTCCGACATCCCCTCCAGCTATAAACGGGCATGGTCTCCCGAGGTAGTGACCAGAAGAGTGAGCTTACCTCTACAACCATCTCAGCACCAGTGCACGAATGAGACATCCACAGGGTAGCGACCGGCACTGTCGAAATCTCCCGACCTCGCAGAACACTCCGCGTCCCGTGAATGAATCAACAGGGTCTCGCTGAGCTAGTGGTCAATATAGAAGGCGGGCGCGCGGTGTTACCAGCAGAACATTCCAGCGCCTGCCCATGTATGAGGTATCGAGGAGATGGGGACCAGTACTGGGGTGTTTGTTGAGGAGCTGTGCACGCGGCACTGCTCGCTCCCTGTGGTCGCGGCAGCATCTTAGTAAGACGTTACTCTACCCAACGTTTGACCTTTCAATTTTCTTCACTTTATAGTGGTGTGTCGTAGTGGTTCCTTACACAGGCTGAGCTCTGCAGGTGATTACTGGCACAGACCATGCTGTACATTTTAGGAACGGGCTTTGCTTGCGGTTGGTTTCTGTCAGGTTTGGTTGGGCAGTTGCGTTGCATGGACTCTGCTGGCTGGTCGACGCTGGGAAGTCGGTTGCTGACGTAGGCTGACAGGTCAGTTGTGTGATTCACGCGCCATGCGGGGCAGTTGGGGACTGCCACAGGCGGTGCCGGGTTTTGGTTACTTGCACAGTGCGTTGGTTACAGGTACAGGTTGAGAAGGGCAGTTGGGGACTGGCACGGACTGTACTGGGGCTGGGTTCTTGTACAGTCTGTGCTGATGCTCGGTTTCTGGCCCAGTCTATAGTAGGCTTAGCTGGCAGGTCAGCTCCACGGCTTTAATTGCACAGTAAACAGACGTCTCCTTCAATGTTTGTCCTCTGTGCACGAGACACACTAAGGCCCTTCTTCCTCACGTAGGTAGCGCCCACCCCACACCACACACAGAGATCCAGGCGCTGGTCCGTCGGGTGGTGGTGTGAGAACAGTACCTCACGCTGCGGAGTATGGTGGAGGTTAGTAGAATAATGCATTAATTGCTTGGTATAGGATCACACCGTGGGTCAGGGGGATTCTGGTCTCCTGCAGTCTGGCCTTGGTGCAGTGACCAGCAGTGCACACTCCCTCCTGCACAACCTAGAGGGCCTAAAATGTTCGTGTGTGCTTGGCCTGTACTGACAAGGGGTGGGGGGGGCTGTAGCTGTGCAGTAGGCCAGTACTCGCAGGTTTATTAGTGACTACAGAGGAAGGGCTTGTGGCTGGGCCCCAGGCCTGTACTACAGTCTAGCACTTCTGTGTATGCCTAGTCTGCTGTGTGTGCCTGTGTCCCTCACTGACCCCTGCCTGCGTCCCTCACTGCCCCAAGCATGGTGCTTGCAATTCTCCATGATTGTGTAGTCTGCTGTGTTCATGTGTCCTGCACTGTCCTGTGCCTGTCCCGCAGCATGCCATGTGCGTCTTGCTTTGCTCCATGCTGAATTAAGCACTTGTTGAATGCGGGCAAAAGACTGCACGCGGTGCTTCCATAGAAGAACTATAAAGAAAGACACTGGAGAAATGTGCTTTTCAAATGTATTTAGTGAGCAATAGAATTGGCTTCATAGCACTGTGATGGGAAGCGCCGGGATAGCAATCGTTCCGATTGACAACCTTTTTCTTGTCATCATTAAACTGTGCTAAAACTGATAGCTTATTAAACCAGGGTTGCTTTTCTGAATTATAGTGAATAACTCAGCAAAACAACAGACTTGTCTAGGGAAGCACCATGCCGCTGTATAAGCACACATTTGTTCTGTTGTACAGTTCGTCCCACAAGTCCAGGCATCGGCTGTTTCTTCCAGTTAAGAATATTATGTTTACTATGGTGGATTATGCATTGTGGAATAGGGTAGTCCGTCATCTTTCATACTTTCCATCTGTTTTTCCCCAACATCTCGTGCTTTCGACCCGTTTGTTGCCTTAAACATTTTGTACTTGCTACTACTTTTTACGTCCTCAGAGTGGTTGGTAAAATCGATCATGCAAGAGTTTCCGATTAGGATAGCTTGTTTTGCTCATTAAATCGTGCCAGGCAAAGTCACGGCGCTTTTTCACATCTGATTGAAGCCATTACGACTGGCGTCTGAGTTTGGCTAAGACAGATGTAATATCTGAATTAACCCGTAACCTTCTCAGAGATTTTGCGGCTACATTGTCTGTTCAGACTCTGATTAGATTCGCCATCTCTGTATTCAGGCATATGCACTTTATTATAATGATACAGCATTACTGCAGCGAGTACTCTAGACGAGAGTGCAATAATTAAATTATGACTGCATTGCAAAAGAAAGTCGTAAAAAGAGCAGTACACCACGCAATGGTCTACATTGTGCGTAAAAGTGATATAATGGCAATGGTTAATATATAGCACGTGTGTCTATTGCACTTTGTATCTGCTATTTTACCTGCAATAACGTGATCGTCAGTAGAAGGTATAAATTCAATGAGCTGCTGACATGAGAGAAAATAATTGAACATAAACTGTACAATAGCTGAAAGTAATATCCATGCTCCATCGAGCTGTGTAGTTTATAGTTGGCAGCATAACTTCTATTGCAGATTTTAAAAACGTGGTAAGAAATCATTCATGATGTGCTTCGTTGCTCTATAAGATCAGCTATAATGTATGCATTCTGACGTGCCGCATTGATTTCCCTTATGTATGGCTATAATAATTGTCACTTGACATAGACAATTGCGCGCCTTTCAGAAACCGAAGCAAACTTGGCTAGAAAAATTCCAATGCACTTTGCATTAATTGATTTCAATATTATAGGGTATGTGTTTTATTTCGATGCCTAACAATGGCGGAATTGTCTAACTATTTTTTCATTTTCAAATCTCCCAAAAATGTTGCTTCTTTCTAAAAGCAACATGGCATGCAGACTGCGTGTTAGTCTGCATGGATATCACCCATGGGTGTTTCTACAAGACAGCGCCAAAATGTGCTTTATGGTAACTTAGGAGCACAGTGGCGGTGCTCATCGGTGTGTAAAGAGTAGCTGTTACACTTCGTGGAATGGTGCATTTTGGTTTAAAACGGATTTTTGCTGGACGCAGGTTGTCTTTGACTGTAATGTCTTTGGTTGAGGGGTGGGCACAGGGTACCAGTGTCCTGGGCACTTTGCCTATTAAACGTGTTTCTTTACTGACTTCGGCTTCGCTATGTCACTTCATAACCCAGCCGGGACACACATTACAAAAGGAACGCGCTGCACAAGGGGCCTGGGAGGGCTTGAGGGTTGTCCTTGAGGTGAGGCAGCTCGTTCAGCGCACGGGTAGGGTGGAAGCACATCCGATTTAGGCGAAGAGACTCGCACCATTTAATATGTTGAGGAAATAAGGGTATGTCCTGTGCACTTTGTGTATTAGAGTCAGCCTCCCTCTTTTTATTGTGCATTGCTTGGTGATTAGCGGTGCAATTTGAACAGTGTGTATGTAGCAAAATTCAAAATGTTCTTGTGCTGAGAAACAGTATATTGGGTCGCAGTATTAGATTGTTGCAGTAATCTAGTTTACTATTAGCAAGCAGTGTGTTAATCAGAACATTAGCAGTGTGGACGGGTAATGCGCTTGGGGTTATTTCTTCTGTTAAGTAGCTGTAATCAACTCTTGGTAGCTGTGAATGCTCTGAAGAACTGTAGTCACAAACTAGGAAATAGGGTCCTTAAGTTCCAGGCAGAGGAGGAATAAAGAAGAACATCATTGGGATCACCATCATGTAAAGGGTAAAAAAAAGACCGGTCCAGGACAGAACCATGGGGCTCACTAACAGGTAGGAGGGCAGGTGGCAAGTGGAGGAGCAGCAGAAGGCCAAGAAAAATCAATCGGTGAGATAGGAGATCCACTCTTTGGCTTTCCCATCAAACAAGGTGAGATCTGCAAGTAAGGTTGGGTGGCCAGCCTATCAGTGTCTAAGATGTGCTGAGATGAGGAACTTGTAGATAAGCCTGTGAGGGCAGTTTAGGCCCAGCACTAATTGCTTTATTAACCTTCCTGCTTCCTCAAATTTGCCTAAAAATGCACCTTGTCCACTGCTTTTTCAAAATATTCTTGGGGGGAGTACCCCACCAAACCCCCCCGTAGGTTGTTCGAGCTCGCTCGCTACGCTCACTCGCCGCAGTGCAGTACGACAATAATGTTACGCCTCACCACTTTCAAATGTCACCAGCCGCCACTGGAGCTGTGATGCTCCTGTCACGAAAGACCCAGAACAAGGGTACAAAAGAAAGAAAGACAGACTGTCCCAGATAACTTCCTGTTAACCTGGGGAATCTAGGTCTTCCAGTGAACAGAGGGCCTGGAAAAGGCAAGGGAATCGTCCTAAAGTTCAAAAGGGCCCTGTCTCCTATCCTCTACAACTAAAGATTTGACCACTGCAAAGAATCCCTAGATTGTCCTCGTGGAGCCCTGTATTTTCACATCTTCTGTCTAGGATCTCTAAAACCACTTCATCTTAGGTACCACTTGGATGTAGCAAATACAAAGTGGGCTTCAATGTAGCTATGGCCATCTGTGTTACACATACACCATACACACATCATTTACACAAGCAGAAAAGTAAACACATGTGACATCCATGTCTAATAATGATGTTCGAATGATTCGGTTGTATAGGACTGGCAGCCCAATTAAAAAAGATGAGGGACAAGTAGCCAACTCTCTCTGGCAGGGGCAGTTAAAAAGGCCTGCTTGTTATTATACATGATATTGCTGCTAAAGCTGACAGTCCTCTACAGCTGGTTGAGCTGAGAGTAGTCCTGCTCGGTAATAGGGAGTCATGATGTGACCCTTCAGGCCACAGAGCCCCACTTCGGGCTTCAGTCCGTGTCCTAGATAATGCCAGCACAATGCAAAATCTACAGCTTGTTATGATGAGCTGAAGGGAGGGACACATGCCTCCAAGCTATTCAGGGGACCTTTCTCCGTCTCCAACAGTAGTCCAGCATTTCCTACTTCCTTAGGCAATTTGGCAGGCTTGCCATCTCTCTTCATTATAATGTGTAAAGTTTTCACCTCACCTCCTCTTCTGGTGTTTCTGGCCTATTTTATGAAGATGAATCATTTGGTTTGCCAGTCATGGCACTTCCTCTGTTTGCTTACTTCAACAATTAGATCCATCCTGCACAAAGGAAGTGGGTAGATATATTCTTTGTATCGTGCTGATTTACCTTTCCCATTATATTACGCTTTTGCAGTTTTATTCAATCTAGAATAAAATTCATCAATAGTCCATATTGTTATTAGTTAAATGACCTCCAGATGTTATCACATGTTATAAAGAAACTGGTTTATTCAAACCAAATAATTATCAGGAAATTTCTTTTAAATAAAAAGATTATTACAGAGTATTAAAAAACAGACACGCTTACACATACACATATAGTTAAGGTTGGTGCTTCACTACACTGGAAATTTCATTTTTGTATCCTTAACGCTGGCCCCATGTTCCAATCCACACCAAAGTTTGAGAAGTAATGTACTGGAAGATATCTGACAATGTGACACATTTAGTGCCGATCGATCAAAGGGTTCTATAGTTATAATGGAAGCCCACAATGGTGTTTCAATTGCCTTTACAATAGAATTTCCCATGAGAGATTTTCTCCTTGCATATCTTCAAAACGCTGAATGGATGTCCAGAAAAGTTTATGCTAAACAGTGGTAGAAAAACAAAAGAAATAGGAGGGGGAAAAAACGCTTAACTTAGGAGCCAATGAAGGAGCAAGTTGGCAGATAAACTCACCCACTTCTTAATATCTCTCTCTCAGGCCTGTTTGACAGCCAGAAAAAGAGATAAAAAAAGAGACTTTTGCCACTGCAGGAGCAGATGCACTTACAGCTGACCTGCTCCTCTACGGATTCTGTGAGCCATGGAGGAGTGGATGCCAGCTCACCTGCTCCTCAGTGTCTTGCCGTAGTCTGCAGGTCATGGTGTAGCAGGTTAGCACATAAATGCCCTCATGTACTAAGCTATTTTATGGTTGTTAAGGCTTCAATTTGAAAAATCTGAGTCTTTCCGACCGCCAAAAGACATTTTTTGAATTCACCAAACTCAATTTGTGATTCGGTAAGATGTCATCAGATCGCAATTTGGGTTTGGGAATAGATACTGAGTCGGTATTTAGAAGGGGCGTGCTGAGGGTATCCTCAAAGGAGGTGGTAAGCCATTCACAAAAATATTTTTTAGGAGCAGGCAATGGTCCATGGGACTACCGCCTGCTCCTAAAAAAGGTTTGTGTAATTTTTCATTTGTTTTTTTCCAATGTATCCTATTTTCCTTTAAAGAAAACAAGGTTCATTTACAAAAAAACATTGCTGTTTTTAAAAGCAGTCACAGACATGGTGGTCTGCTGACCCCAGCAGGCCACCATACCTGTGAATGTAGCCATGCCTGTGAATGTAGCCAATCATAGGGGTTGCAATTTACCTTATGCATGGTCACACAGATGTGCTGCAGGGATATGAAGTCACAGAGGCTGAATACGTGGAAGGTGAAGGGCACACATTGGGGCTGCTGGGCGCAGTAGGATGCCACAAAGAGTGCCTAGAGGGAGCAGGGGTTACATTAATGTGTTGCGTGTTACACTGGAGCACTATGTACAGGAACCTGCAGTGTAGAGGGGGCACACATAGGGCTACAGAGATGTAGTAGGCACTTAAGGGGAATGTAGGAGACATTTGCCTTGGAGTTCTCCCTAAAATGGACGAAGGCCCTCACCTATGGAGGTGGTATGCTCCATCATTAAGCCTCTCCTCACTGTAATAATCCAAGAGTCAGCGTGATGGGCTCACCATGAAACTCTTATAAGAGGGTTTTGAGGTAAACCTCTCAGTTGGTAAGGTATCTGGGACCTTGAGAAGAAATAAAATGCATAAGGGATGGCTGGATTATGAAGTGTTTATTGATACCTCCCTATTGCATCTATAAAATCAAATGCACTTTGGAATGTGTACAATTCAGATCCTTAAGACGGGAACATGTTTCTGCTGCTTGTCTTTATGGCTTATACTGGTCCAGGGCATTCATCAGGGCTAGGCCCCACTCATACCCATTGCATAGCCTGAGTTCAGGATAAGTCACTGGCGTGTAAGTCAAGGATGGATAGAGAAGAGAAGAATGTAAAAATTGTGCTTACACCTTTCCTGTACAGTGCAATTCCTTAAAAGCAAAAGTAAAATTGAGGTTGATGCAGAAAATAGAGCCATCAGAGTGGAAGAGCTGTATACCTTAAGAGGGAAAGAATGTGGTTCTAGGGGTATGACTCCCCCTTTCTTGAGTCTCCTGTCCTAATTGAACCAGCTAAAAGTCAACTTTTGGGAGATGTCTGTCTTTTGGATGATTTTGATGTTGCAAGTTTTGTCAAAGGTTAAGGAGATTGATGTAGATCACCTAAGCTCCTTCCCTGAGTGTGCCAGTCAAGGTTTGAGGGGCCTGGATTTGTCAGGTCTCTCCAATCTGATGGAGGGGGTTCAAGCTCAAAGGGGGCTCCAGGAGCTAGACCCCCAAGATCTTCATTGTCTCCAATAGTTATAAAGGTAGCTGGGACTGGTACAGCATGGATCGAATCAGTAAGCAATATGCAGCATGAATGCATACCTTTTGCTGAGCGCGAAGTGCTAGAGGAATCTATTGTTGAACCCATGAGGGGGACAGATGAAGACAAACAAGATAAACATGAATTAACAAATTAGATTAATTCCCTGGGAAGTGTTTCCGATTTTGCTCGAGATCTGTCAGTGTTGAACCTTCTCTCCCTAATGCAAGTAACTTTCCAGGGAATGTTAAAAGCACTGGTTTTGAATAAGACTCAAAATGTTAAGCTTATCCAACTGCTCAAAACCATTAGTAAATCATTAAAGGATGGAGCTAAAGATGCTACTCCAGGAGAAGGGTTAAAAGGTGGTATCTCTAATTCTGGCCCTTTGTCCATTCCCCAAGATGAGGTACACCTCTCCACTGATGTAAATGGTAGGATCTTTGTTTCAAGATGTCCCTACTTGGTTTTGAGAAGAGAAAGTCTATTTGAGAAAAATGGGTTTATCTAAGTGTAGCTTTACTTCATTGTGGTAAGGAGGCAGAAAGAGCGACTAAGAAAGGAGGGGTGGTAAAAATTGTAAGGGTCGTTTGAAGCCATGTGATATAGCCCCTCCTAGTCAACCTTCTAAGTCTCCAACCTTAAGGGCTCCCCCCAAAATGTGAAATAAACAAATCATTGAAAAGAAACTAGCCACTGAGGGGAAATTGGACTAGAAAGTTTTGGAGAACCAAGGAAGTTGTTTATGTAATGGGAGTGGAAAAAGCAAAGAATACACAACAATGGTAAATGAGGTTTCTGGGGGTAAAAATGCTAGAAATGCCAAAAACATTAAAAGTTCTAGGGAGAGATCCTCTTCTAACTCTGTAGGTCGGAGTTGTGAGTCTGCTAAAAGAAAATCCGTAGCAGGTCCTAATAGTGCTGCCTCCGTTCAGGTTGGAGATGATCATAAGCAAACGGGATCACCACTATTATTCCTAAAGTTACAATCTAGAAGGAATACGAGGCAAACAGTTAGCCAACCCGTCATCGGGTTTAAACTGCTAAGTGTATTTGCTAACATTAAAAGATTAAGGAATAGCTCTACAAAGGAATTGGCATTGGTTGGCTTTAGGGAGGTCGCTGGGGAAGAGGTAACTAGTGTTTTGTTTACCTCGAAGGAGACGAAGAGCTTAGTAGAAGCTACTTATCCTGTCCTGGTGGCAAACGGCATTAGTTTTTGGGAAGAAAATTAGGAAATGCAGTTGGCTCCATTTCTATGCTAACATTGAGGGTTAAAACAGAAACAGGTCTATTTTTCTGTGCCTCTAGGTGTAAAACAGAGATCAGGTGTTGGGATGAGTTGGTGGGAACATAATGGCTCGCAAGAAAGAATAGTTTCTAAAACATTCTCCAGCGATAGAGCCCTGGGTTTAAGGAATCGAAACATGTCCTACTGCCTGGAGTTTGAGTCAAAGAGGGAAAGTGACCATGGTACTTGAGGGCATATCCCCCAGAGAAGGGAGAGTTACTCCTTCAAAACCATTCAGGATCGCTGTTATCCTTCATGGAGTGGTGAAGGGGTAGATGAGATTGATTGGTAGGAGGCAGGGCATCCTCAGCCGGTTTGTGTCCTGGTATGGAGCATTCATGGATTTAAAACATTTATAAAAATGGAAAATCATAGCGAAATTTTGAAGAATTATTCCATTTTGTTCCTAAAGGAAACCTGGCTGTTGGAGTGCCCCGTAGTGAAGGGGTTTGTTCCCATAGTTCAAAACGCTAAAGCCTCGTTAAGAGGAAGAGCAGTGGGTGGATTGCTTATATTGGTATCAGCCCACTGTGGGAGGAAGGTAACAAAACTACTTGTATAGGGGTCCTTGTGTTTCTAATTGACTTGTACACCAATGCAGAGGGGTTAAAGCAAATGATCTGTCTAAATGTGTATGTCCTGCCAACTCAACCCCTGCCTGAGTACGAGCTGCTGAATTTGGTTAATGATGTAACAAAAATGACCTTCAACTTCCCAGATACTTTGTTGGTGGTAGGGGTGGATTTTAATGAAAAATCAGTCTTTAAAGAGTTTGAGGTTATGAAAGAATTGTGTTCAGCATTAAATATCCCTGAGTGCATTGTTTCTGAAAGGTCTAGGTAAGGAGATGCAAAGGTTCTGCACTGCTAGTTCAACTGAATTTAATTAATGTAAATCATAGGTGCCATAATGATATTCCGGCTGGAAAAACATTTAAATATGGTAACAGCAATTTGCCTATTGATTATGTGTTGGTCCCAGTTCACCAGTTCTATCGGGTGGAAAACTTTAGAGTCCTAGATATGGGACCCAGTGATCACTTTACACTAAGCCTAAAGAGGCTTTTTCGCTACGTCTTAATGCCACCACTTTTTTGGAGGTTTATCTTAAGAGAATTGGAGTTCTGATTACGGAAGATGTATTGCAGGCCCTTTCCTTAGTCAAATTTGAACATTTGTATTTGGAAGCAGGCCAAGATGCTCTGGATTAGTATTGCATGTTAACAAAGCAATTACTAGCCCAGTTTAAGATGGCAAAGGGGGTTCTCCATTTAGCTAGTAGTTTAAGAGGTAAGGGGAATTCCTGGTTTGACTATGATTGTCTAGAGGGCAGAAGGGTGGCAAACAGGAGTCGACGACACTCAAAGTTAAATCCAAGCGTTACCAGTCTGAGAACAGCAATGATGGCTTCGAATTGCTTATCGGAATTTATGCGCTCATAAAAAGAGTGTTTTATAGATTAAATTGGGAGGCAATGTAAGCTACCATGGTTGACAAGGATAGTACGCGGTTTTGGCGGCTAGTGAACTATGTAACCCTCCCCTCTTGTAAGTGAGGAAGATTGGTATGCTTTTATCTCCTCTTTATATTGGGGTAGAAACCCTAAGAATATGCTAGTGGTGCAGGCCAGTTCTGAAGTGGACACTGAATTGATTGCTAATACTCAGACGGCAGTAATGCTGTCTGAAATAATTTGCAATATGAAAGCCTCTAGGGCAGGCCGTCAGATGGCCTTCCATCTGTGATATTCACAAAAGACCCAAGGAAATGGGGACTCATTTTGAGTGGTTTCTTTCAATGGGTAACACAGACTGGTTCCTTCCCAGATTCCTGGAAAGGAGCTATAGTGAAGCCCATTCATAAAAAGGGCAAAATGGACCAGCCTGTTATTTATTGCTTGAGGTCTCATTTAGATATCCTGTCTAAACTCTATGCTCAAACACTGTTAAAGCACCTAGCGGCCTGGGCCTTTGACACTGGATTGATCCCAGTAGAGCAAGGAGGCTTTAGGCCAAAACATTCTACGATGGACCACTGTTTCACGCTGTGTGGAGTCGTAAGGAAGTCAATGAAGTCGGTAGGTGGGCCTTGCTGCTGCTTCGTTGACTCCTGAGCGGCTTTCGACAGGGTGGGCAGAGACATGCTGTGGCGTAAACTCCAGCAATGGAAGATATCTGGAGCCCTGTTGGGGCTTGTAATGACGCTCCATAGCGATAACTGGGTCCAGGTTGACCTCGATGGGCTTGGAAGCCTGACTAGGAAAATTTTGTTGAGAATGGCTTGTGGCAGGTGTGCGTGCTAGCACACCTGCTGTTTAGTCTGTTCATTGCAGGCCTCCCCCAGACGTGACGGGATACACATAGTTATTTTCCAAAGGTTGGAAGTAGGCACATTAGTTGCCTTGTGTACACAGACGATCTGGTGGTGATGGATCTCACGCCTATAGGGCTTCAACGAAAATGAATTGCTTTAAATTCTTATTGTCTTGAAAATAAATAAAAAATAAATGTTGACAAGACAAAAACAATGTTTTTTGCTTGGAGGAAAAGGAAATTTGCGTGGTTCCTAGGTAATGTGCGATTAGAACAGGTTAGAAGGTATAAGTATCTGGGTCTGACCTTTTCAGATGACTTGAGGTGGGACAAACAAATGGTTTCCTGGAGACTTTTTCTATTTACAGTAGTGAATGGCTTGAAAAAGTTTGACCATACGTTTGGCAACTACACCTTTGAGCCATTAAGTAAAGTTATACAGGATAAGTTAATTCTTCAAACCCTCTATGGAGCAGAGGTGTTGTCTTTGGATAGGTGGGTCCCATGAGAAGGATTAGAAGGTAATAACCTGAAATTGCTTCTCGATCTCCCTAAACATGCTATGATTCAAGCTATAAGGAGGGAGTTGAGAACTGTAGCCTGGAGTGTGTTGGTGAATGCCAGAGCCTTTCACTTCTATTTTTTTCTTAAAGATGGGGTCCCTGGCGACAAATTGTCGGTGCAAATTTTACCGGAGATATTGACAACTTTCTCTGGTAAAAGGAACCCTGTGACAATGATGCTAAAGCGTTTGGAGGTTCCAGATGCACACCGAAGGAGGGGAATTAGTCAGATAAAGAGTACGCCTAGGCAAAGTGCCTTAGAAACCTGTTGGAGAGAGGACTTGCACTATCCTAAAGTTAAGAGCTCAGTTATTCCATTTTTATCCTCAAAGGAGAGCGCAGATCTGTTTCCATACTTCATTAATATTCCAGATAAGCGCTTACGCTCTGAAGTCTTGCGTTTGAGGTTTGGAACTGACCCTGGGTGGCGTATTAAGGGATTAAAAACAGAAGTCACTAAGAATAATGGTCAATGACCCTGTAAGTGAGGTAGGAAATATTAATTGAGCCACCTACTGATGGATTGCAAACTCTTCCTTGAGGGAAGAAAAAAGTTCTCTGTCCTGTATTTATAAAATACTGGAGTCAAGGGAAATGGGTTTAGATTTGATTTATGGCCTCCGATTCCAGGATGTAGCTATTGCCACTGGCCAATAACTGTGTAAAATCATAAAAACTAAGGTTACATTCCCCTCTCCCCTTAGAGCTTAAGATCTAGGCTGCCACTAATTTTACATACCTACTGGGTTAAATTTGTTCTAGGAAATTTGTGGCGCTCACAAAATGCATCATAATTATATTTCACAAAACAAATAGCTGCGGTGCTCCAGGGGAGGGGATTCACCCTAAACCCTCCAAATCAAGACACTTAGGTCTTTACAAAATGAATGAAATCCTCAGCACACCCATAATTATATAAGACATTTCATTCTTAATAAGCACACAAGGAAATTGTATGTTTTTTCTGGTCTTTGTCTTTAATTTTCTGCGCCCAGCCAACACTTGTTTCGTCGACGGCAATGCTTCCGCGGGGTATCTTCATGTTAGCGTACTCGCTGACAGGAGATCACACTGGAACTCTTAAAAGTGCGGAATTCAGTACACTCTACTGGATCGGAGTCATTTGGAACACCACCCGTATTAGGGGGTAACTCTACATTGAAATAGAATCGATATACAGTAGAGGACAATAATATATGGACAGCTGGGACGGAAGTAGAACCGGCGGAGAGGTGGGAGAAGAAGATAGAATTTGCGAGCCTGACAGCCCTGAAGAAGTCGCGGGGTATTCCTCTATCAACAAAACACGTGTTGGCTGGGTGCAGAAAATTAAAGACAAAGACCAGAAAAAACATACAATTTCCTTGTGTGATTATTAAGAATGAAATTTCTTATAAAATTATGCGTGTGCTGATGATTTCATCTAGGCTGCCACTGTTGTGCTTCTACTTACAGAGAGATCCCTGAGATTGTGATAAGCTGCTATGCACATTGCACTTTGTAATGCCGATTGGGGTTAAAGGAGTTGTTTGGTACTGGTTAAACTGCTACCATTCTTTTTTTAAATGTTTTAAACCCTATGGAGGTGGTATGTTTCATCATTAGGCCTCTCCTCACTGTAATAATCCAAGAGTCGACATGATGGGCTCCCCCTGAAACTCTTATAAGAGAGTTTTGAAGTATACCTCCCAGTTGATAAGGTATCTGGGACCTTGAGAAGGGATAAAAATGCATAAGGGATGGCTGGATTATGAAGTGTTTATTGATTCCTCCTCAATGCAGCTATAAAATCAAATGCACTTTGGAATGTGTACAATGCAGATCTTTGATGCATGAACATGTTTCTGCTGCTTGCCTTTATGGCTTATACTTGTCCAGTGCATTCAACACGGCTAGGCCCCACTCCTACCCATCTCATATCCCGATTTCAGGGTAAGTCACTGGTGTTTAAGTCTAGAATGGATAGAGAAGAGAAGAATGTAAGAATTGTGGTTACATCTTTCCTGTACATTGCAATCACTGGTCATTTGATCTATTAGGAGAGAGGAAAACCATTATCATTCATTCAGCAATCCACAATTATTGTGCTCAACACACATACAGTGAAGTAATTTTGATCTGGCATGCTTCATTAGTGTGATAGTTCACATGTGGTCACTGCAAACTCTGGCACATGAGTGTACCACAAATAAAATACACTTGCCCGTGTCCATTAAGGATACTGCCCCATAGCTCAGTTTCATACCAAAGGTGGCTAAAAATGAAGCCATCTGGCTATAGCAGTAATCTAATTAGGTAACTCTGAAGGGAAAAAGAGTGTTACATTGAAAATCTCCTCACAGACTGAGAGGATGTCCTGGCAGAGACGGAAAATAGCAGAGGGTGTCAGCGGCAGTTCTGGAAGCTTGAATCCCCTAGGAGAGGTGAAGTGAGCTTGAGGTAGCTACTGGGCACCTCTGAACATGGGATCGGAAGAACATTGATTCTGCAGAGGCTACTGATTAATTAAATTCAGTGTCTGATAGAGTAGAGGATAAGAGGGAGGAGAGTGCTGACTCCGCAGTCAGATTGTATGCTCCATGACAGAAATACAGTGAAAGGGTGGAAGCTCCAAAAAGTGATAATTGATTTTGAAGTAGATGGATGGCCACAAAACCGAAGATCATTCCTTGCAGGCTTATGCAAAAAGAAGTAGGGAAAGTAAAAGAGATTGGCTCGGCAGAGGTTAGCATTAAAACCATTGACACAAAGCAACTGGGTTCAGAAATCCATCAAGTGCAACCGGACATGACTAGATTAACAAAAGGCCCACCATAAGGACTGGCGATCACACTTTAATTCCCACCAAGACACTTGCAATAAGCTTAGCATGAGTGGTCATTCAGATATAAGCCAGAGACCAGGCTCCATCAGCTGACTTTTAGATAATGAACTGAACTCATTGGGCAGCATTAATAAACGTGAGATGATTTTAGATAGGATAAATATCTTTCAGCTGAGCTTGAAAGGAGATTAGAAGCTCTTGGGGGGGAGGGGGCATCACCATATTATGGTATGGCACATTATAATATTAGAGGTTGGAAGGGAGATACGACGGGACACATAATAAAAAAGCACAATAGTTTGGAAAACGAACAGGCCCCTGAATGAGCAAACTCTCAATCTTATGAGCCTAAGAACATGCCCTACAAGCAGACCTGGAGAATGCAGACTATTTGGTTGCAATACATTTGGAGCCAGTAGAGAGCAAGACATGATTGGTTAAACATCAGTTCTGTAACTCAGAATGCCACCCTGAGATGGATTTTTTTGAGGGGAAGTCTGCCCATTTTGCTGCTTTAGCTAGAGAAATATATGATTAGTTTGTGACCGAAACATGTCAGGACAGAAATGTCCACTGCATGGTAAAAGGGCAAGTACCCCTTCCTGTAATGTCTGACTGCATCTAAACTTGCTATCTTGCCTTTTATTTTGATCCTTGTGGTACATTACTCTATTGTGTGCACAGAGGCTTAGGTCTGTTCCAGGTAACACAAGGGCCACACCTGTTTTGTGACCTGGAGGGACGTACAAAGCATGCCCTCATAGTAGGTATTGGACTACTGTCCCTCCCCTGCATCACATTAAGTGGGGTGGAAGCTTACCATGTTTTGTGAATCTTTAGGTTGACCAGACCTTTTTCTCTGTGTCGGTGACAGTGCTGTCTAATGTAATCCCTTGTGTAAAGTTCCACCGTTATGTGAAAACCATAGCCTTGCACTGGTATCTCGTGTGTATGTATGTGCAGTGAGTGTGAAGTGCATGTATAGTTGTAGGACTCTGTGTTGGGTGAATCTGAGTACTGAGGACTTTGGGATGCCCTCAGTTCAGCATGGCACAAGATGGAGGATGAAAACAGCTTCCACAGACAAGGGAAATGTATTGAATGCATTCCTGTGGCTGTCGGGTGGAGACCCATAGACTGAAGTAAAGGAGGAAGGAGACCGGGCTTTTCTTAGAAATTCAATGAGGGCCTTGTTATCAAACCGTTGCTGATTAGTTCTGCCTGTAGGGGTGAGGGGTAGGACTACAGTTTCTGTTGCTCAAGGTGAGGGAGTTTCTGGGAAGGGCCTGCCCATTTGCCTATCTCGGATTACTGCTTCTGAAAGCCTGATGACACCCAAGTGCAAGATAGGGGCTTTAGCCAAAGCCTACAGAATAATGGAGAATTCAACTTCTAGAGAGAAAATGGGAGGATCTATAAAATATATGCAGACCTCGATAAATATACTTACCAGCTCGCTATGGTGAGTCAGATTTTATCAGGACAAGCTATTTTTAGGGCCTTTTTTCCCATTCTGGTGAGCTGACAAAGAACAGGTGTTCTGTTCACTCAGAAATTGAATAAGCAATAAAGATGCCTTTAAATCTTGTTTTTATGTTGTCACATTTGCTCTGGTTCGGAGACAGAGATCGAATATTAGCACATGTCTTCTTACAGTTTGCTGCTTATTTTATCCTGGAGTTTGGAGTTTACTTTTCTGTATCTGACTGCAAATTTAGAGGATTTTGTAAATTTAAGTATCTGACAGTTGTTCTGTACAAAGTGCGTGAAAAGAAACGCTCTAGGATATCCGTTTTTTCCCTAACTCACAACATTTAAATAAATGGCTTGTAATTGAACTGTGCAAACATTGCAAAATATATTTCAGTAGTTGTGAAAGCACATATCTAAAAGAGACACGTTAGTGACAGATTCCTTACCTTGGAATATCCCCAGGCGTCCGGCTGGATCCGGAAAGTTTTGCGTAGCAGTACCCCTGCGCGTTGGTAGGCGGCGTTTTGCGGCTCCGCGTCCGGCGTCGTGATCGCCGGGATGACGTCGCGGCCAGAACTTAGACGCCGCCCATGCGCGCTGGCATCAGTTCTTTCTTTTTCCGCGCCAGTAAGCGCAGATCCGGATTGAGCAGTGCCCCAGTCATTTTTTGACTGAGTATTTTTGAGACTTTTTTGTCCAAGTTTTCGAGTCGTTTCGACTCCAAGGTGTAGGGATGCCCGGCTTCAAGCCATGCGAGGTCTGTAATCGCATGATGTCGATTACGGATCCGCACCGAGAGTGTCTCTTCTGCCTGGGGCGCGGCCACGACCCCACGTCGTGCCCCGAGTGTCGGTCCCTCGCCCCGAAGGCTTTGCGAGAGCGGTCTTGAAAGCTTCTCGAGGCCCGGCACTCGGCTCCGCGCCGATCGAGGTCCCGGTCCCGGGAGAGGTCGAGGGGCCGGTCGCGGAGCCGTCGTCATTCATCGGGGTCGAAGTCTTCGTCTTCAGGTAAGGCGAAGCACAAGAGGTCTAAGAAGCGTCGCTCTAAGACCTCCCCTTGCCGGTCTCACGACTCGGCTGAGGGTCCTGTTGGTACCGCCCCGCAGCTCCGGGAGTACCCGTTGAGCCGGCGCCGGCCTACCCGCCTGTTCCGGGTCCGACGTCGACTCCGGCCGACATCCAGAACTTCTTGTCGGCCATGGCTCGCATCTTCGGGCCTAAGGGTTAACCCGGTGCGCCTTCGGGCCCCAGTGGGGGTCCTCCTTCGGCACCACCGGCGGCTCCGGCCCCGGTGTCTCCGGCGGCTCCGGCCCCGGCGCCGCAGGACCCCCTCGGATCCAGGCCTGGATCCCGGTCGACGCTGGTTGACCTGACAACACCTCCACCGGCGTCGACCTCCCCGGTACCGCTCCCGGCGCCGTCCGAGGTCCCGGACGACGCCGTCCCCAGGTTCTCCCCGGCACCGGACACGGAGCCGGATCGACATCGGCCGACGCCGATTCCGACGCCGATGGGACTTTTCTTCCCTCATGTCCGCCCTCCTTACTTTTCACCTGTTTTGGAGGACGGGGAGGACTGGGAGGGGTCGGAAGACCCTCTCACAGCCCAATGTGAGCCTTATCAGGACTGGGCAGAGGAACTGGGTGATGCCAGTGGCCTGGACACCTCTCCAGACCTTGGCATGCTGTCTCCTTCCGTGGCTACGGAGGAGGGAGCAAGTTATGCAACGGTGTTGCGTAGGGCGGCCGCGGCCTTGCGCCTCGAGCTCCCTACAGTGGCTGTCAGGACTAACCTCCTGACGGAAGTGCTTCAGCCGGCGGCTACCTCCTCGGAGCCACTGCTGCCGTTCAACGACGCACTTTCTGACGTTCTTTTGGGCACCTGGTCCAGGCCCACCACAGGGGCTCCTGTGGACAGGAACGTAGCCCGACGCCATCGCCCGGCCCCGGGCGACCCCTTGTTCCTCTCCCAACACCCTACCCCCCAGAGCTTGGTTGTCCAAGCCTCTACCTCTCAAAGCGCCTTCCCTACGGCTCCGCCGGACAGGGAATCCAAAAAACTGGACCAATTTGGGAAGAAGGTTTTTTCTTCCTCCAGTGCTGGCTTGCGGTCCGTGAACAACGCTTGCCTTTTGGGCCGTTATTCCCACTCTCTGTGGGATTCGGTGGCGCAAGTGCTGCCTAAGAGTCCTGAGGAGGTCCAGACACTACTCACCCGTGTTATTGCAGACGGGAGAGACGCGGCGAAGTTCACAATACGATGTGGCCTAGACACCGCTGACTCGCTGGGCAGATCGCTTGCTACGACAGTGGCGCTTCGCCGTCACGCCTGGCTGAGGACCACTGGTTTCTCGGGCGATGTCCAAAACACCCTTATGGACATGCCCTTCGATGGTATCCGCCTTTTTGGCAATAAGGCAGACAGCGCGCTGGAGCGCTTTAAGGACTCGCGGGCTACGGCCAAGTCCTTGGGCCTCTCCGCATCGTGCCCTCGGCAGCAGTCTGCTTTTCGCCCCTTTCGTGGCCACGGAAGGGGCGCCCAGTCACGTCCATTGCCCAGCCACTGGCCCGCGCAGCAAGCGCCTTCGCGTGGCCGAGGACGTGGCTCCCGCCGAGGCGGGTCGGGTAACCAGCGTGCGGGTCAGGCCACCACCTCCGCCCCGTCCGCGGCCTCCAAGCCCTCCTAGTCCATCCTTTCAGGTCCACAGCACGCCAGTGGGGGGCAGGGTCCGCCATCACCTTCACCACTGGCGTGCCATCACATCGGACAAGTGGATCTTGGACATTGTCCGAAGGGGCTACTCCCTCCCCTTTGAGACTACCCCCCCAGCCATGCCACCTCAATGCCACCGCATGTCGGGGGATCATTTGGTGCTTCTTCAAAAGGAAGTTGCGGCCCTCTTGGCCAAGGGGGCCATCGAGCGCGTTCCGACCCCAGAAGTAGGGCGTGGTTGTTACTCCCACTACTTTCTGGTGCCCAGAAAGGACAAGGAGGACATGCGTCCTATCTTGGTCCTCCGGAACGTTAATCGCTTCCTCCGGAAGGAGAAGTTCAAGATGCTCACCCTAGCTCAGGTCTTGACTGCCCTCGACCCTGGAGACTGGATGGTGGCGTTGGACTTGCAGGACGCATATTTTCAGGCGTGACCTGCGGTTCACGGTAGGCCTCGAGCATTTTCAGTTCACCGTGCTCCCCTTTGGCCTTACCAGCGCCCCTCGGGTGTTCACGAAAGTGATTGCGGTGGTCGCAGCTCATCTGCGCCGGGCAGGGGTTCCAGTCTTCCCCTACCTCGATAACTGGTTGTTGAAGGCGGGCTCGTCCCAGGCAGTCGTCTCCCACCTCCAGACTACGGCCGAACTCCTGCACTCGCTGGGGTTCTCCATCAACGTGCCGAAGTCGCACCTGATTCCTTCTCCACAGCTCCTTTCCATCGGAGCAGTTCTGGACACAATGCAGTTTCGGGCCTATCCTCCCGAACGGCGAGTCCAGGATATTCAGGCTATGATTCCGATCTTTCAGCCTCTATCCTGGGTTTCGGTACGGATGACCCTGAGGCTGCTGGGCCTCATGGCCTCCTGCATCCTGCTGGTCGATCATGCCAGATGGCATATGCGGGCTCTGCAGTGGGACCTGAAGTTCCAGTGGGCGCAGCATCAGGGGAACCTGTCCGATTACGTCCAGATCTCGGAGGGAACTGCAAGGCAGTTGCAGTGGTGGCTCTCGAACCGGCAATGGGTCATGGGCAGATCCCTCTCCCTTGCCCAGCCAGAGCACACAGTTGTGACGGACGCGTCCCTTCTGGGATGGGGCGGTCACATGGGAGAGGTGGAGATCAGAGGCCTCTGGTCTCCGGCGGAGTCCCGGCTCCATATCAACCTTCTGGAGCTTCGGGCGATCCGACTTGCACTCAAGGCATTCCTTCCCTCTGTCAAGGGGAAGGTAGTGCAGGTGTTCAGACAACACCACCGCCATGTGGTACTGCAACAAACAAGGCGGGGTGGGGTCGTGGACCCTTTGTCAGGAGGCTCTGCGTCTCTGGACATGGCTGGAACATCAGGGCATTTTCCTGATGGTTCAACACCTGGCAGGTTCCCTGAACGCCAGGGCGGACGAACTCAGCCGCAGGTGCATGATGGATCACGAATGGCATCTTCACTCGGAGGTGGCGCAAGGACTCTTTCTACAGTGGGGAGAGCCTTGGTTAGATCTATTCGCCACCGAAGAGAACGCGCAATGTCATCAGTTCTGCGCGTTGGAATTTCCAAGGCGGCACTCGCTCGGCGACGCTTTTCGTCGCGAGTGGAGTTGCGGTCTGTTGTACGCCTTTCCGCCTATACCACTTCTACCCAGAGTGTTGAAGATTTGGCGCGACCGGGCCCAAGTCATTCTTGTGGCTCCGGACTGGGCTCGAAGAGTTTGGTATCCCGAGCTACTCAGTATGAGCATCGATCCCCCGATCCGTCTGCCTCTTCGGGAGGATTTTCTGTCGCAGCAGCAGGGGACGGTCCTCCACCTGAACCTGTCCAGTCTCCACCTCCTTGCGTGGAGATTGAGCGGCGGCAGTTGATTCCTTTCGACTTGCCTCCCGAAGTTTGTGATGTGATTCTGGCAGCCAGGCGTCCCTCCACTAAGGTGGTATACGCCTGCAGGTGGAACAAGTTTGTGGCATGGTGCACAGCGAAGGCTGTGAATCCCCTTTCTGCCCCTCTTTCTGAGGTTCTTCTGTTCCTTCTTTCTCTGGCCCAACAGGGTTCTGCCCTGGGTACCATCAAGGGCTATCTTTGTGCTATCTCGGCCTTCCTCAGGCTTCCTGATCAGCCCTCCCTTTTCAAGTCCCCTGTTGTTAACAGGTTTCTTAAGGGCATTACACACCTCTTCCCTCCTGTTCCGTTTGTAATGCCTCAGTGGGACTTGAACTTGGTTCTTACCTTTTTAATGTGCGCTCCCTTTGAGCCTCTTCATAACTGTCCTCTCCGTCTTCTCACTCTGAAGACAGCTTTCCTGGGGGCTATCACCTCCGCTCGGCGGGTGAGTGAGCTCCAGGCTCTTTCTTGCAAGCCCCCCTTTCTGTCTGTCCATCCAGACAAGGTTGTTCTTAGGACGCATCCGTCCTTCTTGCCAAAGGTGGTTACTGCTTTTCACATTGGGCAGACCATCACTTTGCCCACCTTCTTTCCGCCTCCACATCCTTCTAGAGAGGAAGAGAGGCTCCACCGTCTGGACCCAAAACGTGCAATTTCTTTTTATCTAAACCGCACACAGCAGTTCCGGGTGGACGACCAGCTCTTTGTTGGCTACGTGGGCGCCAAAAAAGGTTGGGCGGTACACAAGCGGACCATCTCCCGCTGGGTCGTCTTGTGTATCAAGGCCTGCTATTCTTTGGCTAAGAAGGAGCCCCCTGTTGGGCTACGTGCCCATTCCACCAGGGCGACAGCCGCCACCACAGCTTTGGGACGTGGTGTCCCATTGCAGGACATTTGTCAGGCAGCTACGTGGGCCTCGCTGCACACGTTTACCAAGCATTACTGCCTTGACAGCCAAGTCCGGAGAGACGGCTTCTTTGGCCGTTCTGTTCTCCGAGACTTCCTCGTCTGATCTTTGTTCGCAGACCCACCACCGGGGTTGGTATTGCTGTGGTATCTATTCTAAGGTAAGGAATCTGTCACTAACGTGTCTCTTTCAGATGCACAAGTTACTAACTTGTGTAACGATATATCTGTAAGAGACAGTAGTTAGTGACAGATTCCTTACCGCCCCACCCATCCTCCCCGTTCTGCGAACTGATTTCTAGGGTTAAGGACATCCCTTTCAGGGCCCTAGTTTTCAGACACCAGTGTCAGTTCTTGCATGGCTCTGCGTTTCTGGCGCGGAAAGTCGTGTACAGAACTGACGCCAGCGCGCATGGGCGGCGTCTAAGTACTGGCCGCGACGTCATCCCGGCGATCACGACGCCGACGACGGACGCGGAGCCGCACGACGCCGCCTACCGACGCGCAGGGGTACTGCTACGCAAAACTTTCCGGATCCAGCCTGATGCCTGGGGATATTCTAAGGTAAGGAATCTGTCACTAACTACTGTCTCTTACAGATATATCGTTACACAAGTTAGTAACTTGTGCTTTTTTAAAATTCTGTGTGATGATAAAAAATATTTTAATAGGATGAAAACAAATTGGAACACGTTACTTGGTGATGTGCATTGATAAATATTTTTGTTGAAACCCAATTTCCACAGATTATTGTTTGTATGCTACATAGTTTTATCAGTAAAACTGCATGTTAGTGGGAAGGTTTGTGCCATTTTAATGTAACATTTGCTATTTGTAAATGACAGTATGCTACCACATCATGCTTTATTAATATATTTATTAAAAGTGACTTTTTTTAAACATGAGCCGAGAAACATTCCTGCCCGACCTGATCACAATGCTATTATGGAACTAAGAGCCAATTCCGGGGTCATGTGTACCCTATATGTGGGCTAGATTCGTATTATACATGAAACAACATTTTAGTCTATTTAATGAACCAAGAGTTTTTCGTACAGCAGGAATGCTGAACGTTTGTATTTGAAGTTGCTTTTATGTGATAATGAAGAAAAAGAAGACTTTGTAAAATAAAATATTTGCCTCGGATCACACAATTTCAGACCAGTTTATGATCAAGTACATTACAGTTAGGTCGAGTAGATTACTTGATTCACTAGACCTGCAGGTCTGGTACCATTTTTATGTTTTTTCGAGGCTTGCCATCCAATTCTTATGTAATTAAAATATCAGAAAGTTCAGAAGTTACCGGATCCAATAACATAACGGAAATCGTGGAATATCAGCTTGTGTGATCATGTACTTTAAGAAGATAAGCTGAAACTTGCTTCTCATTTTTCTAAAGCACGTATGCATTGTGCACCATCTTACACAAATCGTCAATTTTCTTCAGGGCTTTCTGACTAAAGAGATGTTTGTGGGGGAAAAATGTATAAGTATTCCAGCAGGCTATACATTTTCTGTATTCCAAATGTGACATTTATTGTGCTAAGAGATTAAAGTAAATTCTATTATGTTGCATGATGGCCGAATTTAAAAAAAGGTAGGAGCCCCAGGCTCCTTTCATGTATTCCAAGAGTCAGAAGGTGGGGAAACGTCCTTGAGTTCTATTCAAAAGGCAGGTATTTAGTAGAATTTCTATAGTTGGATATCAACAGGGATCATATGTGCCCCTGCTCCTACCCTTGCATTAGTTCGGAGCTATGAACAATCTGGGAAAGTTATTTTAAAAAAGTTTATCAAAAAAAAGAAAAAGAACAATATTCAATTCTTTAAATAAAACATATTTCAACTAGGGTTGTGACTGAGGGGAAGAGGCATGGCTTAACAGTATGGGAAGCAACACCTGTTTGACGGCATCAGTAAAGAGGAGCTTGAGGTGAAAGGGAGAGGAGGGTAATACAACATGCAGATACCACCTCACATTTTCCCTTAGGAATTCCTGTATGCCGATTCCACATAGAAGAACCAGAATGAGGATATTAGTAGAGGCAGGTCCCTGCCTCTACATAATACTGCCAGGGTGAGGGGAGAGGGGTCATTAAAGGTGGGGGTAAAGGATGGGATGGAGGGTGGTGGGAGATTGAGTGATGGAAAGTGTAGGAAGCTGGCTCTGTAAAGGGTATTACCACTAGGTGGTTATGCCGTGCACAGAGTCCAGGGGTTCCCCAAAAGTGTACAGGGCTCAATGTAAAACCCAACGTGCTCTATTAGTAGTAGTGTGGTCGAGCAGGCTTAGGCCTAACCCAGAGGAGTGTAAAACATTTATTGCACAACATTTACCAATAATGGACACACGACTCAAGAAGGAGATCCACACCAATTTTAGAAAAATATACTTTGTATTTTATTTTAAGACCATGATCTTCGCAATAAGGTAAGTACGTTTTTAGATAAAAATACTTTTCACTTTTCAAAATCAGAACAATTCAATGTTATCCTATGGGGAAAACAATATTGCAGTTTAACAGGTAAGTAACACACTTACAATTCCAGTCTTCGTGACCAAAGGTAAGCAAGGGGCAAGGGTCAGGTGAGTACCAAAGTTGCACCACCAGCGGCACAGGGCCGGCCGAGTGAAGAGGTCAAAAATGGGAGTTCAGCCCAATGCGTTTCAATGGAGACTGGTGGTGCCTGGAGCCACACTGCTTGTAGGTAAGTGGATCGGTTGCAGGGGCCAACCTTTGGAGGTTAGGACCAGAACAGGGGGGCCAAGTACAATCTGAGGAAACCCAAGCTGCCTGAAAAAGTTTATGAAGCGCTCAAAAGTCACTAATATATTAAAACATAGCAATCAAAGAGATTCCCCCAGAGAAGTAGGAAAACGGTTATATAGAAAATATAGTGTTTATTTATAACATTTTGTCAAAATTCATAAAAAAAGACATACAACAAAATGGAATTCCAACATGGGTATACATATATATGGTTCCACACATGCACTCTCTCAAAACACACAAACAACCACAGACCCAAACATACTCATACACTGAAAATTCATAATGAATTGAAATATTAAACATTACAAGACACAGGATACATGGTAATTCCAATTCGTAAGTAAATTAAAGCTAGAAACGAGATACATAGTGAACATCAAGCTGTCAGTAGTCTAATGGGTTGATACAGTCCATAGTCACGTATCTTCTCATTAGGGAAGGTGGAAACAACGGAGGCACATGGTTCTCCAGCGCCAACGCGCGTTTCGGTGTCAGATCAGGGCGGTCAGATCATGTGTGGGACACAAGAACAGATGGGCCTGGAGTTGAAATCTCTAGGAAGAATACAGGCGGTAATGGAATCACAGGCACAAAAGATGGAGAGCTCACCCAAGGGGTCCGGGGTAGCAGAATGGACACAGCTATGGTGGAATCAGGTACACACGTCACGTAAATCCAAATGTTTGTAGCATGAGATGCAGAGGAGTAGGAAATAACCCAAGCTCCAGAGGGCCAGCATGTAACTGCGTGAATTCAGCAAGTTTTAAAGATCATCCGAAGCATCGGTGAGTCCGTGGCAGCCACAGCCATCCAGCGGCATGCGGGGAAAGGATATCCCGCCGATAACAAAATCAGGGGGGCCACCAATCGACACCAAACATACACCACCAGCGGCACTGGGGCGGCTGGTTGCAGGGTGCAATTTTAGAGTCTGGCACCCAATGCTTTTCAATGGAGATTCTTCTTTTGGAAAACAGGCTGCAGGCATGGCACCGGAGGTTGCAGGAGGGAGACCAACGACAGCAGAGGTAAGTAGAGATGTTGGGGGTTGTAGGGGCACCATCTGTCCAGCTCACCAAGGCCCAGGGGCTTCGGGTGTAGGGGTGCCTTTCAACGTCAGTCTTCTTATCAGAGCCGGTCGCGGTCAGGGGGCAGCCTCTGGATTCACTCTGCAGGTGCCGCCGTGGAGATCAGGAGAGGAGAGCCAATACCGGAACGAGGTCAGGATCGCTGGAAAGACTTCACTGCACAGGTGAGCCACTCAGACTTGGGCCGTGGGAGTCGGATGCAGAGTGGGCAGGAGACGCGGACCCGCCTGGATCCGGGGTCCTTGGAGTTAGCTTCTTCTGGACAGGTCCACTGACCATGGAAAATTGAAGTCTTTTTCGAAGGCAGCAGTCCTCCAAGGGTTTTCAGAGGTCGCTGGATGCAACACAGGTGGCAGGATTGCAGAAGCTGGAGACAGGCTGGTAGGTCTGGGGCCAAGGCAGTCATCGTCTTCAGTCTTCTCTGCAGGGATGTCTTCTTTCTTCTTAGGCCATCGCAGATCTAGTTTTTAGGTCTGGGGGAGCCACTAAATTTAGGGGCGTTTTAGGGGAGTAGCAGGTAGGGCCAATGGGCACCTTACCTGGGGTAACTACACCCTCGATTATGCCACCCCACTGTGGAAGGGGGCATTGACCTAGCCCTTATTGGAGGGGTCTCCCGATCATCAAGATGGCGGGGACTATGAGATGTGCTTCACCTCGCCTCCCCCACCTTAGGGGTGGAGTTGGCAGAGGTGGGCACACCTCCTATTCTCCTAAGTTTTCCTGCCGGTTTTCCAGCCCATAGTGGGGCTGCCATCTGATACTAGCAGCAGAGGACGGGGGTCGCATTAGAAAGGCGGCTGGCTTTTAAAGCTTGCCCCTTCGAGCACTGGCCCATCTTGGGGGAAGAGGTGTGACACTCTGACCAGGATGTGAATTGTTTCTGGTCCCAGAGAACAGGGGCTCTCATCACAGGGGTCCAGAAACATGTCTGATGGTGGCTGGCTCCTGCAGCCGGTCAGAGACAACCCTAGGGTTGGTAGATTTTCAGGGGGAACCTCTGAGATGCCCTCTGAGTACATGGTACAATAAATCTCACACTGGCATCAGTGTGGATTTATTGAGAGGAGTAGTTTGATACCAAACACTCCTGTGTTCAGTGAAGCCATCATGGTGCTGTGGAACTCGAGTTGTCGAATTCCCAGCTTATGTGTACTCTATGGTTTCGCTGGCACCTACAGCATTTAGGAATGACCCTAATATTGTAGGGGCATGTCTGCTCATGCAGATATGCCCTCACCTGTGTTATAGTGCACCCTGCCTTAGGGCTATAAGGCCTGCTAGAGGGAAGACTTATACCTCCAGGCAGTGCTGGCTGGCATGGCACCCCTGCAGGGTGCCAGGTTGACTTTGTCGTTTTTCACCTCACAGGGGCATGCAAGCTGCAAGGGAAGTGGCATGGTCCCAGTGAGGGGGGTCCCAGGGGACCCTCTTCAGGTCCTAGGTACCCAGGGCACCACTTACAAGGGACTTACAGGGGGCAGAAGTACCAATTGTGAATGCGTTTTTAGGGAAGAAGCACTGGCACAGGGGACCTGGATGGCAGGGACCCTGTTCATTTCACTTGAAACCACATCAAAGCCAGCCAAAAAGTGGGGGCTAACCATTGCAAAAAAGGGACTTTCTCACAAAGGGAAAAAAAGAGTCCAAGCATTTCAAACTTTAATAAGAACATCAGAAGTTAACCGCAAACCTACAACTCCTGACCATGAAATGTTTATACAATAACAAGAAATGTAGCTACTTGTTTTAATATTTGAGACACAAAAACGAAAATAATCATGGTGCAAGAGACGCCTATCACTTTGCAAAAAATTAAAGGACTTAAACATAAACAAAAATCTCTACATAGATTCAAGATATTTAATATGGGTGCGCCTCTGTGGTTCATTGAGGCACTATTTTTATTTTCCAGAGACTTCAAGATTTACTGATGCTGAAAAATTAGGCTGATGTAAAGAGGAGATAGTGGCACATATTTGCCTCAAAGAATCATCTTTAATACTGCTTTTATAATATGGCTGAGTATCTATGATCGTTGGCTTTAACCCAGTTAAAGATAATGCTTCAGATAGCCCCCATTTTATAGTTTTATGGGGGTTTTTAATCTTATCATTTCAAATGCAGATGCATCTGTCCCTTGGATTTCGGTGAAGTCCTCTGGAAAATCCATTATGATTCATCTATGGCTACTAATGAAAACATATGAGTTTATAGATATCTGATATGAGTAGCCCTTTGCAGCATCAGTATTCATACACCAATGCTAGCTTTAGAACTCAAGCCTTTCGTGAATTCTTTTTAGTAACAGTAGGGGCCATTGTATGCCAGGTTGAAATTAAGCCAGCAATTTTCTCTGCCCACTCTCCAGTCTTTATGGAGATGGTTATGGGAGCAAACACAAGGAGATGATGGACGGAGCGCTGAAACTTTTCAGGTACTCGCCCCAGTCACTATTAGATCTGGTTTGAATCCATCATCGCTTTTTAGCTCACTTTGCCTCCCCAGTTCAGACTCAGCCATATACAAATCAGTCTTGACCCTGTTCCTCATTTGAACAGTCCAGCCCTAACTGCCAAGCCAGGTCTTCCCCGGACCGAAAACAAGCATCTTGGGACCGGTTTTGGGGTAAGACCCCTCATCAGCCAGGCTAGCTTGAATCCAGTGGCAAAGTGAGCAAGGGACCAACATCAGGACATACCCTGTCAACTTAGGGCAATCAAAGCAAACACAAGGAGAAGATGGACGGAGTGCCTAAACTTTTCAGACACTCACCCCCAGTCGCAGTTATGGGAGAGCAAATTCTGAAAAAGAATCCCCCATAATGGAGGCTTCAAGGCCAACACTTGGAAAATGAAGAATTTAATAAACAGATTATATCCTGTATTGAAACACACTTCGAGACTGACCATGGGAAGGAACACAAGCCTATATATAACAAGCATTGGCATAGCCAATAGGTCTCGCCTTTGGGACCTTATGTGTTTAGCCAGAACTTTTGGCTATGTTGTAGAGCATTGTGACTGCTGTGCATTATGTTGAAAAGTTATAATAAAAAGTGTTAAGCATTTTTGTTACCTTTATACAAACGAAGACGACATTATATACAACTGAAAAACCTGATTAAAAAAAGATTTTAACATAAAAAATGTCTTCTAGTTTTTTTGTACTTGCACTGCTGGCAACTTCTTCCTGCCTGTTCTCATGCTTGTTTGTTATAATTTTTTTTGTTATGGGGAGCGGGACATAAATAATGGGGGAGTGGAGGTTGGAAAACAGTAATTTAATTAGAACACTAGCAGCGGACGGACACTAGGGGAGAATCAACAGATGCCAGATTCCAAGGGCAGACTGACGTGATGCTTAGGTGGTGCGCTGATGCAAAATGGTGGTGGTGAATGATGTTTGGTGCTCAGGTGGTGACACTATATGGTGTGGATTGGAGGTACGTTGTAAATTGTGGAGTTGAAATATGGTGTTTGGTGTGTAATTATGCGGTGTGTATTGGAAATGTGTGGAGTTGAATTGTGTGGCCTGGAACTGTGGTGTTGAGTGAAATTATGCTTAGTGAAATTGTGTCATGGTGTGGAGTGCATTTATGTTGATTGGTGGTATGTGGTATAGAGTGCATTTATGTGGAGTGTATTTATGTTGCATTGAGTACAGTGCAATTATGTGGCACTGAGTGGTATTATGTGGAGTGTATTTATGTTGCATTGAGTAGAGAGTAATTATGTGGCGTGTAATTATGTGGTACTGAGTGGTATGTGGAGTGTATTTATGTTGCATTGAGTAGAGTGCAATTATGTGGCGTGTAACTATGTCGCACTGAGTGGTATTTTGTGGAGTGTATTTATGTTGCATTGAGTAGAGTGTAATTATGTGGCGTCTAATTATGTGCCATAGTGGTATTATGTGGAGTGTATTTATGTTGCATTGAATAGAGTGTAATTATGTGACGTGTAATTATGTAGTACTGAGTGGTTTAATGTTGAGTATTTGTTGCATCGAGTAGAGTGTAAATATGTGGCATGTAATTATGTGGCACTGAGTGGTATTATATGGAGTGTATTTATGTTGCATTGAGTAGAGTGTTATTATGTGGCGTGTAATTATGTGGCACTGAGTGGTATTTGGAGTGTATGTTGCATTGAGTGCAGTGTAATTATGTAGCATATAATTATGTGGCACTGTGTGGTATTATGTGGAGTGTATGTTGCATTGAGTGCAGTGTAATTATGTAGCATATAATTATGTGGCACTGTGTGGTATTATGTGGAGTGTATTTATGTTGCATTGAGTGCAGTGTAATTATGTGGCACTGAGTGGTATTGTGTGGTGTGTATTTTGCATTCAGTAGAGTGTAATTACGTGGCGTGTAATTATGTGGCGTGTAATTATGTGGCACTGAGTGGTATTATGGGAAGTATATGTTGTATTCAGTAGAGTGTAATTATGTGGTGTGTAATTATGTGGCACTGAGTGGTATTTGGAGTGTATGTTGCATTGAGTGCAGTGTAATTATGTAGCATATAATTATGTGGCACTGTGTGGTATGTGGAGTGTATTTATGTTGCATTGAGTAGAGTGTAATTATGTTGCGTGTAATTATGTGGCACTGAGTGGTATTATGGGGAGTGTATGTTGTATTCAGTAGAGTGTAATTATGTGGTGTGTAATTATGTGGCACTGAGTGGTATTATTTGGAGTGTATGTTGCATTGAGTGCAGTGTAATTATGTAGCATATAATTATGTGGCACTGAGTGGTATTGTGTGGAGTGTATGTTGCATTCAGTAGAGTGTAATTATGTGGTGTGGAATTATGTGGCACTGAGTGGTATTTGGAGTGTATGTTGCATTGAGTGCAGTGTAATTATGTAGCATATAATTATGTGGCACTGTGTGGTATTATGTGGAGTGTATTTATGTTGCATTGAGTAGAGTGTAGTTATGTGGTGTGCAACTATGTCACACTGAGTGGTATTTTGTGGAGTGTATTTATGTTGCATTGAGTAGAGTGTAATTATGTGGCGTCTAATTATGTGCCATAGTGGTATTATATGGAGTGTATTTATGTTGCATTGAATAGAGTGTAATTATGTGACGTGTAATTATGTAGTACTGAGTGGTTTAATGTTGAGGATTTGTTGCATCGAGTAGAGTGTAAATATGTGGCATGTAATTATGTGGCACTGAGTGGTATTATATGGAGTGTATTTATGTTGCATTGAGTAGAGTGTTATTATGTGGCGTGTAATTATGTGGCACTGAGTGGTATTTGGAGTGTATGTTGCATTGAGTGCAGTGTAATTATGTAGCATATAATTATGTGGCACTGTGTGGTATTATGTGGAGTGTATTTATGTTGTATTCAGTAGAGTGTAATTATGTGGCGTGTAATTATGTGGCACTGAGTGGTATTATTTGGAGTGTATGTTGCATTGAGTGCAGTGTAATTATGTAGCATGTAATTATGTGGCACTGAGTGGTATTGTGTGGTGTGTATTTTGCATTCAGTAGAGTGTAATTACGTGGCGTGTAATTATGTGGCGTGTAATTATGTGGCACTGAGTGGTATTATGGGGAGTGTATGTTGTATTCAGTAGAGTGTAATTATGTGGTGTGTAATTATGTGGCACTGAGTGGTATTTGGAGTGTATGTTGCATTGAGTGCAGTGTAATTATGTGGCACTGTGTGGTATGTGGAGTGTATTTATGTTGCATTGAGTAGAGTGTAATTATGTTGCGTGTAATTATGTGGCACTGAGTGGTATTATGGGAGTGTATGTTGTATTCAGTAGAGTGTAATTATGTGGTGTGTAATTATGTGGCACTGAGTGGTATTATTTGGAGTGTATGTTGCATTGAGTGCAGTGTAATTATGTAGCATATAATTATGTGGCACTGAGTGGTATTGTGTGGAGTGTATGTTGCATTCAGTAGAGTGTAATTATGTGGTGTGGAATTATGTGGCACTGAGTGGTATTTGGAGTGTATGTTGCATTGAGTGCAGTGTAATTATGTAGCATATAATTATGTGGCACTGTGTGGTATTATTTGGAGTGTATTTATGTTGCATTGAGTGCAGTGTAATTATGTGGCACTGAGTGGTATTGTGTGGTGTGTATTTTGCATTCAGTAGAGTGTAATTACGTGGCGTGTAATTATGTGGCGTGTAATTATGTGGCACTGAGTGGTATTATGGGAAGTATATGTTGTATTCAGTAGAGTGTAATTATGTGGTGTGTAATTATGTGGCACTGAGTGGTATTTGGAGTGTATGTTGCATTGAGTGCAGTGTAATTATGTAGCATATAATTATGTGGCACTGTGTGGTATGTGGAGTGTATTTATGTTGCATTGAGTAGAGTGTAATTATGTTGCGTGTAATTATGTGGCACTGAGTGGTATTATGGGGAGTGTATGTTGTATTCAGTAGAGTGTAATTATGTGGTGTGTAATTATGTGGCACTGAGTGGTATTATTTGGAGTGTATGTTGCATTGAGTGCAGTGTAATTATGTAGCATATAATTATGTGGCACTGAGTGGTATTGTGTGGTGTGTATTTTGCATTCAGTAGAGTGTAATTACGTGGCGTGTAATTATGTGGCGTGTAATTATGTGGCACTGAGTGGTATTATGGGGAGTGTATGTTGTATTCAGTAGAGTGTAATTATGTGGTGTGTAATTATGTGGCACTGAGTGGTATTTGGAGTGTATGTTGCATTGAGTGCAGTGTAATTATGTGGCACTGTGTGGTATGTGGAGTGTATTTATGTTGCATTGAGTAGAGTGTAATTATGTTGCGTGTAATTATGTGGCACTGAGTGGTATTATGGGGAGTGTATGTTGTATTCAGTAGAGTGTAATTATGTGGTGTGTAATTATGTGGCACTGAGTGGTATTATTTGGAGTGTATGTTGCATTGAGTGCAGTGTAATTATGTAGCATATAATTATGTGGCACTGAGTGGTATTGTGTGGAGTGTATGTTGCATTCAGTAGAGTGTAATTATGTGGTGTGGAATTATGTGGCACTGAGTGGTATTTGGAGTGTATGTTGCATTGAGTGCAGTGTAATTATGTAGCATATAATTATGTGGCACTGTGTGGTATTATGTGGAGTGTATTTATGTTGCATTGAGTAGAGTGTAGTTATGTGGTGTGCAACTATGTCGCACTGAGTGGTATTTTGTGGAGTGTATTTATGTTGCATTGAGTAGTGTAATTATGTGGCACAGTGGTATTATATGGAGTGTATTTATGTGGTATTGAATAGAGTGTAATTATGTGACGTGTAATGATGTGATACTGAGTGGTAGTATGTTGAGTGTATTTCTGTTGCATTGAGTAGTGTAAATATGTGGTGTGTAATTATGTGGCACTGAGTGGTATTATATGGAGTGTATTTATGTTGCATTGAGTAGAGTGTCATTATTATAATTGTATATATAAAAATGTATCAAAAGTGCAATTGTTATATTTGTTCCGATGTGAAAGGCTCTATATTTAATTGGTTTTTAGCATACTATTCTTCTTTTCAATAACCATGTTTCTTGCAGCCTGAGGTAGGTAATTTCTATTTAATACGGCATTGCTGCTTCCCCGGCTTCAGTTTCCACGGTTTCCGTTAACACCGCATGCCACCAACCACATATCTGGGCCGGGTGATTATGAGAAGCAGCCCTTCTGAAACATTTTCATTAAGCGTAGGGGTCTGTGAAGCATGCAAACGGGGTCTGCCTGAGTAACAAGTCCATGAGCTATAGATTATGTTGTCAACACTACACTTGAACACAAATTCGACAGTGAATGTGTGCTATGCAACCTGTGATAGTGGTGCTTACGAGAGGATTCGTAAGGGCGTATACAAACAGGCCAAGTATGGCGCCAGCCTCCACACAGTGCCTCAACAGTACACTGCAAACCCAGCCCTGTGATCAGAGAAGGTAGGTTTGCCTACATACTCCTTCTGCCCAGGAGCAGCTGCGTTACAGCAAGTCCCCGTAATAACGTCTTTATAATACATTCAATGAGTAGGTAACAAACACGTCACCTAGCGTGGGTGACTTTGCATCACATTTGACTAAGCTCAAGTCTGATGGTATTTAAAAGTCCTGCTGAAATCTACAGTGGCTTGTTAAGACATACACTTTTGACTACAGTTCCCCTTATGCCATATTACCATCCAAAGTCTCTCAGAGAACAAAATGCAATTATAGAAACATGCCTCAGCTTTGGTTCTGGTTTTGAGTTACGTGCAGGGGAGCTCACAGGGTACTTTCACACCGCACCTTAACCTGGCCAGACCGTCTCAGCTTCCCAGCGGCTCTACCCTCCAGCAGCAGCCTCTAAAGATTACCACCACGCCACTTGTAACCAGCACACAGGTGCTCCCACACACACCTTGCTGTTACTTCTTAGCCATCCAGCCGCTCTGACTTGGTTACTGTATAGGGTTTAAACGTAGCCAGGCAGCCCCTGTGAGAAATCACAATTGTCAGACTCCACAGAAATGTATACATTCTCGTACCAAGTACCTGTGGTCCTTCTCTCGCCTGGGCTGAACTCAGATTTTAAGGGCCAGTGTGGTGCGACAAGGTGTTACAACAGTGCTGCAGTAAGATTGCTGTACTATCCAGGCGCTGCAGATGAGCTGAGGGGTGCACGGGCTGTAGGATGCGGGGGGGGGGGTGGGCTGCGCAGCCACGTTGTCTGGTGGCAGCTCGAGCGGCTCAAGCTGCCCTGTCCTGTTCTGGAGATAATGGCGACTTAAACTAGCCTTTGGGCTGGCCCGAGACCACAGGCAAGCAGACTGCAGGGCGCCTGGTTCTGCGCAAGCAGACAGCTAATACTACAGCCGATGACCTGGGGGCTGCAAACAAGCTGCGGGCATGCGGGGCCGCACGGGCTAATAGTGGCTGGTGCCAGTGAGCTGGCCTAGTCACCTCGTTACCCCCTAAATCAACAACCTCGAGGTGGGGAGAGGGCACAAACACTGCCGAACATTCCAGCGCCCCGCCAACCTCTGACACGGCCTCGACAAGGCTCTGCGATGCTCCTCCACAATGCTGCTCCGCTGCTTGCTGGTGCACGTGTTCCTCAGTAGAGCGTCAAACACTAGTTTGAACAAAACATCCGTTTCAGTCCGCTTACTGGTGAACTGCCCCCAAAACAAGTGCCGGGCTCTGATGCAATCAAGTGGGTCGCTGCTAGGAAAAAAAAAAAGCCAGGGCCAGCGCAGCGCCATCTGTTTCCAATTAACGCGAACGCCAGACGTGGGCGCGATAATTGGAAACAGATGGGGCTGATGCTCGCTCTCGCAAGCCGTAGGCTGTGGGCGGATGCAAAGGTGGGACATGCACCTTTGCATCCGCCTTTGCCCAATTGCATGCTGTCTTTCTTAGAAAGACGCACGCAAAGGACAATAGCGTGGGAGCCCAAAAAAAAACACATGCACGATCGTGTGGTCCCAGTTGGAAGCCCTTAAAAAAAGCCTCGCAGGGCAACGCATGCGCGCTGGCTCAGGCGAGACCTAAAAAGGAACTGTTATGAAGCAGTGCTATGTGGCGGTTGCATCTCATGGGATATTTGTGAAAGTTGTGAAAAAACACAAGCCATAATTAAGGCATTATTATACAACTCAAACCACCAGCATTCCTCAAGTCAAGTCAGATACTGTCACAAATACATACACTATTTGATAAATAGCAGGTAATGCATGCATCTGATTATAGGCAGCATTTATAAGACAAATACATTAAGATCGTTCGACACGTGGCCTGCCAAGCTAAATGGTGGAACGTAGTAGAATTAATCCATTGCTTAGAAGAACCCAAGAGTCACAGTAAAGTATACATCCAGGATAGTGCTGCCTCTGCACTTCATTGGTATATTCAGAATTGTAGTCAGAGAATTTAAAATCTATTAATAGAAGTTTTCTTTCACGGTCTTCCAGTGTACCTACCATCAGCCCTGATCAAGTGTCTTTATTTGAGTCCTAGAGAGCAAAAAAGGAAATAAAATTTGCTCTTCAGGACTTACTGGTCAGGAAAGTACCTGCACCTAATAGTTTTGGTAACAAAATCTATTAAACTTTTTGATTTTTTTAAAGTTTTGTCTAAGGCAAACAAAACATACAGGTAAAAATACAAGTTACAATAAGCTGCTCATATTTGTTTTTATGTATATCATCAAATAGGACTAGGCTAAGGTTGTATACAAATGCAACATTGTATGGTTTTTGTAAAAAGAAAAGCTTTTTTCTTTTTTTGAAAGCCCCCTCTCTCCTTTTGATATTTAAATACATATTTGTTTTTACTCATCAAACAATCGTTCAGTTCACGTCCAACCTGTAATGTGCCCCAACATTATCCTAAAATCCTTTAATGTTTCTGGGGGAAGACTCTTGCTTGGTAAATCAGTTGCTCTTACTTTGCACAGCACTCTACTCAGGTTTCATAATGTAAGAGTGCATTTCCCACTGATTAATTTGTATGTCCTTTTCATCTAAAGTGTGCGCCTTATTTTATATGTAGTTAACTGGAGGTGAAAAAGACGACAAAACGGCTTCAGAATATTTTTTTATTTTTATGCAGATCCTTGAGCCTGATACCGCACTCATTGACCCTGCCCCCATAGCACTTAGGTTCATAGTTTCCAAGCTTGTTTTATGCACTTTAATGACTGCATGTCAATGTAGACATCCTGGAAAAGTGTCAAATAAACAACACTGCGCTTCCAAGCCATCTTCATTTTAGAATGATTTACTGAGACATTTTCTCTCCCCTGGGATAGAAGCCACAGCACCCCCTCCCCCCCGGTATAGGGGTGTTGTGGAGTGGGCATGCCTGACTGCTCATGAGCCAAGCTTCAGAAGAGAATGGGTATAGCTTCCCAGCTCAGCAGAAAAACTGCTGGCCTATATTAAAGTGCTTGAGCGCAACCAAACATCAATGGAGACATCTGATAGGGAACCCCTACCTCCTTTTCTCTTAGCTCTTTTTATAGAGCTATTGGCTAGTAAGCTTAGAGAGGATAAGCCCATCCATAGCTGCTTGCCAGGTGGTAGGATGATTATATGCCAATGATGTTGCTTTATATCTGCCTTGTATCTAATTTGCAAAGAACCTTTGCGTTAATAGACCAGTTCTCTGTGATATTTGGCTACAAGATTAAGTATACCAAGAAGGAAGCCGTACTTGTTGGTAGCCGACATGATATCCTGCCCTTAGACATGAAATCCTTAATTAGTCCTAATAACCCTATAAGAAACCTCCGCATATGGATATGCCCTGATATCAGTAAATTGTACAAGTTGAATTATGTCCCATTACTTACACAAATAGTAAAATCAACCGAAGGTATAGCTTAAATTACCTTTTATATTCATTGGGCGAATCTACCTCATCAAAATGACTGTTCTTTTTTTCTAACAATCCCATGTCCAGTGAGCAAGAGGATCCTGAATTCAGCTATAATCACTAAATTGCTGGTAAAAGCTGTGCCGAACTGTGTTCCACAGGGGTTGGGTTTTCTAGATCTTGAGAAATATCTAGCCGCATCAGTGGGGCAATTGCGTTTGGCTGATCATCTTAGAGTGAGCTAATGAACTGGGCCTTAAGAACCAGAAAGGATTTGTCTTTCAGTGAGATCACCCCAGATATTTCATGTTTTTCAATATACCCCAATATAGGCCTGGGTAGTCACCTAACCTTTTACCTACATTTACCCTGCCATTGTACTAGATAACGGTTTTGTGCTGAACTTTTAACTAGTTCGGTGCTGCATAAATGTTGTGTGGTTTTCCCCGAAAACTGGGCCTAATTTATTATGCATGAGGATTCTCCGAATCACAGCAGGATTACCATCTTCTGCATAATAACTGTGTATAAGGTTCATTACCATCGTCATCCTCGGCCGACATGACACAGCAACGTAGAACCCCTGAGGGTACCTTTTGGGTTTATAAGCACCATATCTTTGCTGGGGCAGGCAGAGGAGAAAGACTTCCATGCTGACACACTGACGCGAGGCGCTGAGGTTCCTGCACTCAGACACGCAAGCACGCAGTGGTCTGACATCCCTTGCGGGGTGTCCGTCGCCGACCAAGCTGGGGTCGTTCATTGTCTCACACCAGGTAATGGGGTTGGTTCTTTCCTAGGGGGATTCTTGGCTCTACACCTACATACATGCTAGGTACATTTTGATACATCTAGTTAGGGTTAGCATCGTAGGAGTACGAATTTTTCCTGTCATGTATCTATATACATGCATATATCTATTGTTTTAGCACTATGGTAGAAATCTATCATTCATTTACTCTTTTGGTGCTTATAATCGTTTATATCCGTTTCTGTCTTATGATTGTTGCAGCACACATATTTTACACTAGAATGACGCTGGCTCCATAAATGCTTATTGAAAACGTCCCCATCGTTCATTCTGTGTATCTCTGAGACAAAGTGAGCACGAGTGACTGACCGAAAAGTACTGTACTGTTTCCATGATCCCTGATGGGACAGGGATGTCATGTTCGATAGTTGCCAGAAACTTTTCTCTCCTTGGTAAGAGGAGTTTACAATGGCACTGTGAGCTAGCTGGTATACAGGCGAACATTTCCGGTGGGGGTGTCTGGAATCAGTCTGGACACCACTCCCACAGTTTATGTTGTCTTAACCCGCAGATCCTATATAGATTTATAGGAGCTACACGACATGGCGCAGCCAACGTTGGTTTGGTTCTTATTTAACGGTCAAATCTGAGTAGTTCAGTCGTGCTTTCTCAGAGACCCCATCTCACATTTATCCAGAGACGTCTGAAGTGGGGAGGGAAAAATCCGCCAAAGCTGAGTAGGCATACCATATGTATTGACTGTAGGTTTATTCCAGCTTGAAGGATAATAGTTCCCTATTGTGCATAAAACCTTATCTCAGTTTCCTTGAAACTCTTTCAACAATGTCTGTTGAAGAGGACGTTCCGGCGCACTACATGTGAATGGAGCAGGGGAAGGGGAACAAGAAGGTGTTATAAACATTTCAGAAAATGTCAGAACTGCCCTTACTTTAAAATTAGCAGAATTTGGAGTCACAGCAAGAGGTGGGACAGTAACCTCCGTGATTGAGGCACACAAGTCATACAGGAGAGAGGTATTCTATTCATGGGTCAAATTCCCACCAGCAGATGCCCGCACAAATACATTTCCTTCATACACTGAAGATGAAATACCAGATGAATACTGTCCATAGCAGGACATTGAAGTTCCGCTCACCTACCAGGAGCACATAAGCTGGTTTAAAGGCGCCCTCCCACATACCACAGAAAAAGTGAGACTCGGTCCGCTCAGCAGAGACGGAGCGACTTGGCCGCTCCTAGCAGCTTACACACCGCATCCAGACGTTGACACATTGCCAACAGCAGAGTTATGTCCCCTTCTCCAAGAAATAATAAAACTTTATAGAAATCTGACACAGTTCGTTATGAGAACACTCACACTTCAACCAACAAGGGTTACACCAGCAGGAAAAATACAAGGAGCTGCAACTAAAATAACTCCACAAACACTGAACGCAGTTATAGGTATAATGCCCACTAAACGCGCGCAAATGGCATTCTGGATAGCTCAGAAAATCACACAGTTAGAGGCAGTGTTCTCACACACAGGCCCTGAAGAAAAACACAGAATGCTAACAATCTGCTTGCCGATGGGGATAGCTCTCCCGATAGAGGATTGTACCTCTTGGGGTACAGTTTTCGCTGCCATCTATACCAGAACTCATGGTATGCCTTCAATAGCAGTGATACCAGACATATTGAGACCGATACAGAATGAGTATGGAGCAGAACCTGCTCTGAACTTGGGGATGAAATTGTTAGGAAATTTTGCCCAGGTATCCACGATTATGTTGGCAAACTTAAAAGGGGAGGCAGCAGCGGTGGCAATACGCCAACGCCTGAGGGATTTCACTCCTGCGCAACAGGAGCGTGAATTACCTAAAATTATCGAAGATACATATGCCAAATTAGGTAGAGATCATTTGAGAGCTAGAGCAACAAAACCTCAACTCATGGGTAGTCCTGAAAAGGATAACATCAAACAGGCACCTGATTCTTCCAATAAAAAATGGGACAATAAACAAAAAAAGAATAGATCACAATCAAGGGGTGGGTCTCCTTAACAGGAGCCCTCCGAAAGGAGGTACAACCTTAGGAATCGTGATAACATTAAGAAACCTGACGGGTATCAGGATACTCGTACACGTTCCTCTCGTTCCTTTCAGGGTTCATCAAAAAACTCAGAGAGGGAAGGACGGTTAGAATACAGACAAGAAGAGCGTACATAGTCCGGAGACACGCGACACGCTTCAGACTATAATATCAAAAAAGAAGATAAACCAAAATCAAAACCACAATTCAAAAAGAAGAGTGGCAGGTCTTAAAGTAAGAAATGCCAAGGATACTGAGGACTTCACTTCTGAACGGGGAATGGGCTCTGACGATGTTAGACAGCGCATCAGAAGTAACAATAGATCGTTAGAACCTAATGGAATTTCGGGTGACAGCGGCGTTGAATGAACATATCACGGTGGAAACACCTGATACAAGGGTAAGTGTCCCAAATCAGTAACATGAAATAACCCCCAAATGGAGTGGGACAAACCCAGAAAAATTAAAGGTCTCTTTTGGAAGAACCTGACTTATGGCTATGTCATCCTTTTGGCTGAAAAAGATTGGCCACCTGAGATCGTTATGGAGTGCTCAAACGGAGAAACAGTCATTTTACTGGCCTTTTCCAACCTCGTTCCAGTATCCCTAAAACACTCATACGCGCAGGAGTGGGCGGTAGCACTTGCTCCAGCATTATATCGCTATCATGTAGGGTGGGACGCTGAGTCACCACACCATGTAATCACAATAAAAACAACTCCAACTCCACAGAGACAGTACAAAAATAAAACAAGAAGCGAAGAAACAAGTCAGGGAAATCTTAGATCCACTTGAATACCAGTGGGTAATAGAAAATTGCGGAAAATTTGTATGCTCTTTTGAAGAAAACAGTAGTCGGTGTTTTCAATCCAATCAATTTTATATAATAAACTTCAATTCAATTCATTAACGTTGGATATTCAAAGGCCATCATATGATGGCTGACACTGTTTTCAGCTTCGACCAAGAAGCGAACATCTTATTACACCCCTGACTAACTTAGGCCATTTTAACTTTCAAAGTGATCCCTGACGAAGGGCACCCGCCCGAAATGCATTGGATTTCGGAAATTCTAAAAGAATTATGATGATGGCCTTTGAATATCCAACGTTAATGAATTGAATTGTAGTTTATTATATAAAATTGATTGGATTGAAAACACCGACTACTGTTTTCTTCAAAAGAGCATACAAATTTTCCTCTATTTAAATAGAGGACAAGATTGTGCAAAGGGGGATTCAACCCAACACGGGTTGGACTATTGATTTAGTTTTATTACGCTCTGGATCAATGAGCGGTACCCCAGGAGCACATCAAGCTATAACTACCTTTATTTAACGCAGCTAAAAACAGAGGCTGTGCACGAGCACATATTTGTAATAGAAAATTGCACCTCTCCAATGAACAATCCTTTATTTCCCGTAATGAAGCCTGACAATTCATACCGTCTAGTTTTAGACTACAGACATTTGAATACATGCACAAAGACATTTGTACAGAATACACACAGTGCCGCATTAATGAATAATATTGTGCGTAAAAAATACAAAACACTAGATTTCTCAAATGGATTTTTCTGCCAAAAAATAGCACCTGAAAGTAGGCATTTGACAGCATTCTCAGCCTTAGGCTCCCAGCGTCAATTTTGTAGACTGCCCCAAGGGTTTTAAAAATAGCCTGGGTTGTTCTCAGCTAGGGTAACAGAGTTACTTCAAAATTTTGATGAGGAGGCATTGTCCTATGTAGATGATATATATCTGACGGATGATGATTTATTGGAGCATTTGACCAGGGTGAGCAACATAATTTTGGGATTCGCCTCTGAGGGCTACAAATTCAACTTTAAAAAATCGAAAATAGCCCACCTAAATGTCCTATTTTTGGGATACAAGTTTTCAAATGAAAGAAAACGCCTAGCAGCTAACTTTTTAGAAAAGTGCCCGCTGCTCCAACCTCCAAAAACTCTGAAAAACTTGCAATCCATATTGGGATTCTTAAATTTTGGCAGAAAATACACTTTAGATTATGCAGAAAAAGTGAAACGTTTCTACGATTTAATCAGACCTGATTTTTCAGTTCGACATTGGACACAGGAACACACGGATATCGTTCGTTCCTTACAAGCTGACATGATAGCTTCCAAACACCTACACACGTGTGTAAATAAGATCTGTGTAATCGCGGGTCAATCAGGGTACACTTATCTAACCTTCAATAAAGGCGAAACTGTACCCATAGCATACAAATCACACTTGTGCACAAACGCTGAAATGCTTTTTGCTTCTACAGAAAAGATTTTGACAGCAGTAGAGACTGGCGTAGTGAGAGAGCACTGGCTCAGGGGAAACGAATAATTGTCATAACTCCAGTACCGGCCTTAGAGGCTGTAACAAAGGCAAGCGTTCCAAATGCTAAAACTTTACATCCGCTATGGATACAATGGGCTAATTCTCTCACTGCAACAGATGCAGACTACAAATTTGATTCTACATTAAAAACACAAGCATTCCTGCAATACGAACAAGAATATCCTCTCCCGAATGAAATATTGCATCTAGATCAGTATGAATACATTATTTACACTGATGGTTCTGCTCAGCCTGCCATAGGAAGTAAACAGCAATACAGCGCAGCTTGTGCGATTGTAAAAGGATGTATGCAGGAAGGCAAGTTCCATCCTACCAGTACGAAGACCCAGTCTCTGGGAGACTGCACGGCAGAGCGGGCAGAATTAAAAGCCCTATTACTGGCACTAATAAATACGGATTGGGAATTCTCCACACTTATAGTGTGCGATTAATTTTACTGTGCCCAGTCTTACAATGAATATCTTCACTACTGGGGTCAGAATGGTTTTAAAGACTCAAAAGGTTGCACAATAAAGCACAAATTGCTTTGGGAACAAGTGGCAGAGCTGAAAAAAGACTTTCAGAGAGCTCACGTTATACACACGCTAAGTCATCAACGTGATGGCGTTCACGTTGAAGGGAATTCATTGGCTGATGAAGAAACTAAGGCGACAGTGCGAACTGCTGCCGTAGCTGCAATCACTCATTCTAGCACGAAAATAGACGGACAGATAATGGTAGCTGTCATCGCTTCACGCAAACAGCTCAGCCGTGCTAAAAGGCTTTCCACTCAAGTACTCCTACAAGTTAGATGCGCAAAATATTCTGTATGTCCAAATTCCATGAGTGGGGGATAGAGTAATAAACAATGTGACAAAAAGGTACCCCCTGGTTATAATTTTAGGTCAAAGAGGAGGGGGATAGTAATGGCCGGAAACTATGAAAAACCTCTGACAGACCTATATTTCTTTTAGGAATAGCCTGAAGCTTATACAAGCCCCCGAAAAAACAGCTTTCTCCTTCTACAAAGGAATCATTTAGAGATAACAAATTTTTATTGAAAAACATTATTTTTTATTATATTTTGTTTTTTTAATATTTGTTAATTTACCATTTACAGAAATGAAAATTCATTTATAAAAGTGCTGAGTACACAAATCACACAATTTCATAATGAAAATACTTCAACAAAAATAGTATCAACTCAAATATACACATTAAAAATCAAAAACATAGCAATTCTTTTAAGCTACCCTACCCCAAA
Source organism: Calotriton arnoldi (assembly GCA_963921515.1). Classification (NCBI taxonomy): domain Eukaryota; kingdom Metazoa; phylum Chordata; class Amphibia; order Caudata; family Salamandridae; genus Calotriton; species Calotriton arnoldi. Next base: position 284,630 of record CAWUFW010006291.1, read on the forward strand.
CAACTCATACAATAACAGCAAACACACTCCAAATCATACCAGTCATTCAACCTATCATGCACCATAAAAATTAAAAAGTACAAATTGCGACACAGATGGGATCCGACAGCATACAAGATCAAAAGCTTATTTCATTTGTTTTGTGGAAACATCCCAACAGTTTTAACAATGTATAGAAATCGATAAATCATTTCATTATTGTGTAAGGGCATCACATATGTCTCTTTCCCTATATATATCACTGGACGGATTCCCAAAGGTCAGAGGTCGACGTACGTTTCGGTGGAATAGCCAATCTTTTCACCACCTTCTTCAGGACCAATATTTAGATTGTACAATTATTATATTAAAAAATGGAGCAGGGGTATCTGTAAACACAAGGAAAAAATGTTATGATTTTTATAGTATGGGGGGCTGTTACATGCAGTTAACATGTCTCCTCTTTATTGACAGGAGAATTAGAATTAATAATGCCCAAGGCATGAAGGAAATTTTATAAGTCACACATCGCCTCTAATGCTTAACTACTAAGTGCTAATCATGAGTGTAAAATCTCCCATGATATTAACTGAGAGTCTAGACAGTCATTCAACGAAGACACCAATGACCTCAGAAGAAAGAAGAAATATATGACAAAAAACTACCATTGTATTAAATGTGCAATAAAGAAAAAACAAAACAAGAAAGAATAGGAACACCACTAGGTTAGTGAAGATGTCTCCCAGAAAAGGTATAGAGAAACCAGTTGTTAGGCCAAATCAAATATGAAGCCAAACTGCAAGATAAAAAGCCAATGTGAAATTACATAGTAAGGAAAAAATTCTTTAGTATATGGGCACCTGACAAAACATTTGTCCAATCCTGAAATGTGACTCTAATCCTCTCGTGGGCCACTATAGAAAAACGGGAATTCTCTCCATGAATTCAAGATGTAGAGAGGTGCACACTGGACCATTTTTTCTACAAAACCAACAAGAAAAAGTATACACAAAATAAATCAGGAGTGCAATGTCCTCTGATAGGGACATGCAAGGTCTTAATCTATTGTCATTGTCCTTACCATGGGTTCATGCCCCTCGGTCGTATTTTCAAAATGTGCAAAAAGCCGGGGATCATTCCAACAGCCATAGTTTAGAACCTAGTCTCCATATAAGTCTGTATATTTGTTCGTACCTAAAAAATAATAATAATGAGAGTCTAGTTTATAAAACCTATTTGTGACTCTAGTAGTATTGTAAAATCTCTCTAGTAAGAATAGCATTTTGTTATCAATTCATAGGATTATATTTCCTACGGAGTCCTCTATATCTAGAAGCTGGTAAAACCCGAAAAGTTAAAATAGTTGTAAACTAACTTACAAACCGGCCAATAGCAAACTTGCAATTATTTAACTAAATTACTATGAGACATCTCATCGTCTCAACTGATGTACACATATCTCTCTAACTACTAATGATAATGCATACTAAATAAAGCTAGGCAAATGGAGACCTAGTTGGAAGTTCTGGTGTCTACATCCGATAGCTGAAGCACTCGAAACACCGAGATTGACTTACCGATGTGCTTGTCTGTCTAACGGCTTCAAAGTAGCCGCAAGTGTCAGTAACGCCCGTGATACACTGAAACTAACAAAGCTGCTCACCTGTTCTTAAATGCGTGCGCTGAGAGAAACGTCGCACAGAAAACGTGTTACTTTGACCTATCCTCTCGTCATGTTTGTGAGGGGAAAGATCTTCGGTAACCGCAGGCGCCATTTTGAAATGTGCAAATGGCCCGAAAAAATCCACTTTAAAAGCAGCTAACCAGTTTGTGAGTATACAAGCTGTAACTAAAGTCGCACTTAGTCACATAGTTGCAACCAGCCGGTTCCAAAATTGTGTGTAAGAAAACATAGGTTCTTGTATAGACTGAGGCGTTAATGTAGATTTATACACGCCACCCGAAACTATGCTACAAATGGGAAAGGGTCTATTATTTAGACCAGCATTCTGTAGGACACATCAATGGATACATAAAATCTAGATTTTTTTATATAAGAAATATGAAAGCAAACAGACCCATCTGGGATAACATTTATAAGTTTAAAGAATGGAATGGGACAATGGCGTCATCTTAATTAACCGTGTCCACAATAATGTTATATCCGATTAGGAAAAGAATGTGTGTCGGGCTGTGGCCTCGGCTACATAGGGGAAACAGGACGTGAGTTCCGCGTCAGATTCTCTGAACATAAGTCAGCTATCAGAACACAAAAGACACAAGCTCCAATGGTGAAACATTGTGTTGAATATGGTCACACTGAATACCAACTTACTTGGTTGATACTAGAGCATGTTCGAGCAATACCAGGGAAAGAGGTGGAAAAAAATGAGAAAGACCAGAGAAACTTTCTTGATTTTTTTCTCTTGATACAGTCCGTAAAGGACTGAATGAAGAAATCATTTGGCTGGTTACATGATCTTTTCTCCCTGTCCCGGTTTTTGTCATCTCTCATGAACAGGTTACAGATAGGCATAGTGCTTACTCACATCACGCACAGATACTAAGAAGTAGCGTATGATGACTCTGTACAACTCACAGCCTGACACACATTCTTTTCCTAATCTGATATAACATTATGAGTGTGGACACTGTTAATTAAGATGACGCCATTGTCCCATTCCATTCTTTAAACTTATAAATGTTATCCCAGATGGGTCTGTTTGCTTTCATATTTCTTATATAAAAAAATCTAGATTTTATATATCCATTGATGTGTCCTACAGAATGCTGGTCTAAATAATAGACACTTTCCCATTTGTAGCATAGTTTCGGGTGGCGTGTATATATATATATATATATATATATATACATTAACGCCTCAGTCTATACAAGAACCTATGTTTTCTTACACACAATTTTGGAACCGGCTGGTTGCAACTATGTGACTAAGTGCGACTTTAGTTACAGCTTGTATACTCACAAACTGGTTAGCTGCTTTTAAAGTGGATTTTTTCGGCCCATTTGCACATTTCAAAATGGCGCCTGCGGTTACCGAAGATCTTTCCCCTCACAAACATGACGAGAGGATAGGTCAAAGTAACACGTTTTCTGTGCGACGTTTCTTTCAGCGCGCGCATTTAAGAACAGGTGAGCAGCTTTGTTAGTTTCAGTGTATCACGGGCGTTACTGACACTTGCGGTTACTTTGAAGCCATTAGACAGACATGCACATTGGTAAGTCAATCTCGGTGTTTCGAGTGCTTCAGCTATCGGATGTAGACACCAGAACTTCCAACTAGGTCTCCATTTGCCTAGCTTTATGTAGTATGCATTATCATTAGTAGTTAGAGAGATATGTGTACATCAGTTGAGACGATGAGATGTCTCATAGTAATTTAGTTAAATAATTGCAAGTTTGCTATTGGCCGGTTTGTAAGTTAGTTTACAACTATTTTAACTTTTCGGGTTTTACCAGCTTCTAGATATATAGGACTCCGTAGGAAATATAATCCTATGAATTGATAACAAAATGCTATTCTTACTAGAGAGAATTATTTTACAATACTACTAGAGTCACAAATAGGTTTTATAAACTAGACTCTCATTATTATTATTTTTTAGGTACGAACAAATATACGGACTCATATGGAGACTAGGTTCTAAACTATGGCTGTTGGAATGATCCCCGGCTTTTTGCACATTTTTAAAATATGACCGAGGGGCATGAACCCATGGTAAGGACAATGACAATAGATTAAGACCTTGCATGTCCCTATCAGAGGACATTGCACTCCTGATTTATTTTGTGTATACTTTTTCTTGTTGGTTTTGTAGAAAAAATGGTCCAGTGTGCACCTCTCCACATCTTGAATTCATGGAGAGAATTCCCGTTTTTCTATAGTGGCCCACAAGAGGATTAGAGTCACATTTCAGGATTGGACAAATGTTTTGTCAGGTGCCCATATACTAAAGAATTTTTTCCTTACTATGTAATTTCACATTGGCTTTTTATCTTGCAGTTTGGCTTCATATTTGATTTGGCCTAACAACTGGTTTCTCTATACCTTTTCTGGGAGACATCTTCACTAACCTAGTGGTGTTCCTATTCTTTCTTGTTTTGTTTTTTCTTTATTGCACATTTAATACAATGGTAGGTTTTTGTCATATATTTCTTCTTTCTTCTGAGGTCATTGGTGTCTTTGCTGAATGACTGTCTAGACTCTCAGTTAGTATCATGGGAGATTTTACACTCATGATTAGCACTTAGTAGTTAAGCATTAGAGGCGATGTGTGACTTATAAAATTTCCTTCATGCCTTGGGCATTATTAATTCTAATTCTCCTGTCAATAAAGAGGAGACATGTTAACTGCATGTAACAGCCCCCCATACTATAAAAATCATAACATTTTTTCCTTGTGTTTACAGATACCCCTGCTCCTTTTTTTAATATAATTATTGTACAATCTAAATATTGGTCCTGAAGAAGGTGGTGAAAAGATTGGCTATCCCACCGAAACGTACGTCGACCTCTGACCTTTGGGAATCCGTCCAGTGATATACATATATAGGGAAAGAGACATATGTGATGCCCTTACACAATAATGAAATGATTTATTGATTTCTATACATTGTTAAAACTGTTGGGATGTTTCCACAAAACAAATGAAATAAGCTTTTGATCTTGTATGCTGTCGGATCCCATCTGTGTCGCAATTTGTACTTTTTAATTTTTATGGTGCATGATAGGTTGAATGACTGGTATGATTTGGAGTGTGTTTGCTGTTATTGTATGAGTTGTTTGGGGTAGGGTAGCTTAAAAGAATTGCTATGTTTTTATTTTTAATGTGTATATTTGAGTTGATACTATTTTTGTTGAAGTATTTTCATTATGAAATTGTGTGATTTGTGTACTCAGCACTTTTATAAATGAATTTTCATTTCTGTAAATGGTAAATTAACAAATATAAAAAAACATAATATAATAAAAATAATGTTTTTCAATAAAATTTGTTATCTCTAAATGATTCCTTTGTAGAAGGAGAAAGCTGTTTTTTCGGGGCTTGTATAAGCTTCAGGCTATTACTAAAAGAAATATAGGTCTGTCGGAGGTTTTTCATAGTTTTTGGGGGATAGAGTAATACCAAACATGGATCGCAGATTAGGTTTAATTCTAGCTGCACACGAGGGTCTGGGTTCAGCACACGCAGGGATTACTGCAACAGTTTCACTACTGAAACAACGCTATTGGTGGCCAGCTTTAACGAAACAGACAAAAGCATTTGTCCTTAAGTGCTACATCTGCCAGCAGATGAAGGGTTCTACCGTAGCACGTCCACCACAAACGCCACTGCTAATATCAGACAGACCTCTCGCTTGTGTCTATTTGGACCACTGCGGCCCCTTACAATCGGATGGGGCTTACAAGTATATCTTGGTGGCAGTGGATTCATGCTCTAGATTCCTATGGGTTTGGCCCCAGCGCTTGGCTGACGCCTGAACTGTTATAAAGGATTTCCGAGTCTTCATAGGGACATACGCACTTGGCACATTACATTCTGACCATGGCCACGCGTTTAGCTCTCGGGCTTACAAGGAAGCCATGGGAAGTTTGGGTGTTGCATTGCGGTACTCATCTCCGTATCATCCCGAGGGAAATGCGATAGTGGAGAGGAAAAAACAGGACTTAAAGCAATCTTTAACAGCAAGGGTATTAGGCTCGGGTGGCAGTTGGGCCAATCACCTATATGGGGTCCAGAGGGCACTTATTAACATACCAATAAGTTCCCTAGGAGGCCGTACTCCTTACGAGGTCCTATTTGGGACGAGAATGTGGGTACCTGACCTCGATTGTGGCAGCACAGTGGCGGATGAAAAACGATTTGACATTGATAACCGTTTGGCTGTTTTACAGGAACTCAATGAATTCTGGGCACTACAAAGCAACTTCCAAGTAAAACACACCGCCACTGGGGAAGTAAAGTCAGCAACGGCAAGACCTGCCTGGGTTCCAAAAGTCAGAGACCTGGTCAGAGAAAAGATTGTGGACATGAAAGAATTTGGGCCATCTTCCAGAGCGCCTGTATCTGTCCTGGCTGTTGAAGGAACAAGAACAGTACTTCTTCCGCCTCTTGCCCGCAAGAAAGAAAAGAGATTTGTCTCCATTGATCTGATCAAACCACACTATGTGGACGATACTGAATAGCAGGCCACGTGGGCTCCTGGGTAGCCGCCGATCTCCTCTCGCTAACATACAGGAGGTTCAGACAGAAAGACTGATAACATTTGAAGATTCTACTCTACAAAGTAACGAAGTTGCCAACAATGAAATGGAACTCGTTCCTATTGAAATTGAACATCAAAGCATAAATGAAACACAGATATCAATTTGGCCTACCACCGACATCTACATCAATATGCCTCTACAGGAGACATCTGCCAGTTCAACAACACATGCTGAGCTACCAAAGATAGATCGAACTGCATCTGGCTATTTCATCGATATCGTCACTTTTTCTCTGGATCCAAGTGAACCTGAGTCACCGCCGGCTCCAGTTTCCCGCAAAGAACAACTTCATGATTTCTACCTTTGGCTTAAAAAGACATACCTAGTCTCACCATGGCTACAGCTCTGGATAGCAACTGGCATACTGTTCCTACTGTTCTGGATAGGTTTAGTGACTGTCTTTTTCCTGCTTGTGAAGGGAGACTATCTCCCAGAACGCTCCGCAGTATCAAATGTGAACTTGGTACTGAAACCTCATACGTCATCTCATTGTGAACAGAGAGACCTGTCCTATGTGAACATTACAGCAGTTCCAGTTCTTGATGGAATAGTTTGGGACAGAGTTTCATATGATGTATTTGGTCCTACACTAAACTTTTGAAAATACTGCATGTATTTAAAATTTCTTTAAATGATATCATCACCTCCAGTACATACTCTGACGATTGGGATTTTGAAACTGTAAATAGTATGCTGTCTGATTTAGAACAGTCTGCAGCATTTTCAAAAAATGAAATGTTTGATGATTCATCTGATTTTGACACCATGTATTGTTACCAACATTATGGTAATCATTTTCGGCATAAAACAAGTGCACCCCGCAATGTTTTCACATACCACCAATGGGAACATTGCCCAACACCACCGAAAGGTAGTTCACAAACATTTGCACAAAAGTTTGCTTATTTTTCTGGGTTTAATACATCAGATCCACGCTTGTATTATTATAATCTTGCACCTATATCTGCAAAGAAAAACATGCTTACTAACATGAAACAGATATACTTTGTATCCTTTATTGCCCAACTGTCTGAACAGGGTTTCGACTTATGGAAAGACACTATAGACATAAAATCAGTCTGGGGTACTAAGGAATTGCAGGTTCTGGGAACTGAGGCACTATTTAGAGCATGTCTCATACCACAACAAATTATCTTCCTGACCGACACTGTGCAACAGACTTCCTGTCTTGGGCTAGCCAAGATTAAGGACTTGAACACACCTCGTATTCTCTCACTTTCATACTTTGAGGGATGGCAAAACTATACAGAAAGTGGTGAGGGTACACTAGATGACCTCATGCATGGTATTTCATACAATTCGATAGACCCCAATTGGAAGGGATGGTTGGTTTGGCCTATCAACACAAATAGGTGTCAGTCTAGATTGAAGGGTACCACGGAAGGGTTTAGTATCCATAGGCCTGATCAGCGCTATGTACAATCAGAACACACAGGTGGTGACATCATACAGTGTTGGGAAGTTATGCCTAGATTGGCCAAGAACCTCGACACTGTCACAGGTGAAACAACACTTGTCCTTACTCTCAGATGACATGGATTTACGGGATTTTTTGATAGGTGCCTGGAAACCACATCGTAAACGCTTCTTATACGCTATCTATAATTAAATTTGGAAAATCTTTCAACAGGAAGCTGCAGAGAGATTGCGTGAAATTGACAGAGTTAACTTGGAAAAGGCTTTGGCTGTGGTTGACAATGGTATGACCACACTGACATCCAGGATTTATTCTCTGGGCAACATTGTATCTTTTGCTATAGATATAATGGAACAGGATCTGTCCATCTTACAACACGTGCAGTCACAGTTACGATCCATTCTATTATTAAGCTGGACGCTATAATCATTGTCCTCTGGTCATGTGCCCTGGCAATATATTAACAGTACGTCTCTATTCTCCGCATATAATCTATCAGAGAGACAGACAAGAATGGCACAAAGAGATGCGAAATATACAATGCTGCACATTGAGAAATTAGACCAATTACCTTTCACTGTGGCAGAGTCGCCGTTCACAGAATGGTTAATTCATGGCCATATAACATTGCCGGTAGCAACTTTGCAATTTCAATATTGCCTAGAACACCACCAGGTAGGCAGATATGAAGCAATGGGTAAGGACTTCATCCATGAATCTTGGGAATTACTGTATAGATTTAGATGCAGGAATGGGGACACTGAAGTGCTTCTCAGCGGTACAGACTGCGAGAATTCATTCAGTGGATCTCTCATTTGCCAGGATATTATGCTTCATGGGGCCTGTAATGGTTCAGTTGCAAACTTATCCTGTCATTTAAAGGGATCCCCAGCTGCTGTGGTTAATCCAGTGTTCAGGCTGCTCTCGATTGGGAGTTACTTAATGCTGAATGATCAAGGTTGTTGTGGGATGCTTCCAGGCATCGCGTATCTAGTCAAAGTTAGTTCCAGGGTTACTTGTTGTATGCAAGTATTGTTTCCACCTATCCACACAGTCAGGGAGGCGCCTTTATGGCCTTCGTTGAATGTTTCCTTTATACGGTTTGATTCTCCGAGCAGACTGAAATCCATGCTTTTTCTGAAAGATGTGCCCTTAACCTCAGCCCGAGAGACTTTTAATCTTCAGGTTGCAAGGTCCTCAGCTGAGATACAGGCACTGGTACGAACTAACTGCCCTTTCCATTTCGGAGAAATGGTACAGCGTATCTTTAACATGTCTGATACGAAGGGTATAGTACACATATTTAAGACCATAGGTTCTGGACTGTTAAGCACCTTTCAGACAGTCTTCGGAGTGATTCCAGCTTTTATACACTCCGTATATGGAAGCATTTTTGGAGGGCTTCCGCTAATCCTACTACTGGTTGTGGGAATCCTGATTTAAATTTTTCTGCTACGCAATGGACATCCCAGTCACCAAGGAGATGGTAAAAACGCTCTTGGAGCGACGTTACCGTGACCAGCTGGTACTCCATCTGGGCACACCTCGACTTGGGAGCTAGGCGAGTCTTGGTTCCTATCATTCCAACCAGTCTGGATTGACTGTGTTTTGCCTGTTCTCCGCTGCTTCCTCTGCGGACAAGAATGCGTGTTGGACCTCTGTCTAACACTTCCATCGGTTGCGCCACCGCACGTGGCTGTATTGCTGGACCCGTTAAAGGGCCACATAGTGCAGTGGCCTCAGCGTATTCCCATGTTGATGTCGGCATTCTTGGAGCTTCAGCTACTGTTGGATTGCATTCCGACTTTACTACAGGCACACAGGCTTGGGATGTTTCAAATGCTTCCCCAGCGTCGGCTGTGGAAACTGAAGAAGATCATCTATGCTCGATTGACCTGATCTGTGAGGTGTTACAGGGACCGTCTTCTGCGAAGGCAAGCAGCAGTGATGTTGTGTCTCCCACACAGGACACATAAACATTTGGCTCTCCGTGTGCTGGGAAGAATTCGGCTCTTTTCCAAACAAGCCGAAATTGGAATTTTAAACCAATGTTTCTTTTTTCGCTCTTACTGAGCACCATGGCTTTCAGGCGTACTCAGTTACTCAAACTATATATGAGCATATATAAAGCACTTATAAAGTTTTTTAGAATTTTTTATAACTTTTAGATTTTTTTTTATTCTGAACAATGTTTTTATGATTGATTTATAAAAACATCCCCTTTTTAATTTTGTAGTATACCGTCCAGTCTGATGAGTGGTTGTCACCTAACCATTTACCCTGCCATTGTACTACATAACGGTTTTGTGCTGACCTTTTAACTAGTTAGGTGCTGCATAAATGTTGTGTGGTTTTCCCCGAAAACTAGCCTCATTTATTATGCATGAGGATTCTCAGAATCACAGCAGGATTACCATCTTCTGCATAATAACTGTGTATAAGGTTCATCACCATCGTCATTCTCAGCCGACATGACACAGCAAGGTAGGACCCCTGAGGGTACCTTTTGGGTATATAAGCACTGTATCTTTGCTGGGGCAGGCAGAGGATAAAGACTTCCATGCTGACACATGCGAGGCGTTGAGGTTCCTACACTCAGACACGCAAGCACGCAGTGGTCTGACATCCCTTGCGGGATGTCCGTCGCCGACCAAGCTGGGGTCGTTCATTGTCTCACACCAGGTAATGGGGTTGGTTCTTTCCTAGGGGGATTCTTGGCTCTACACCTACATACATGCTAGGTACATTTCGATACATCTAGTTAGGGTTAGCATCGTAGGAGTATGTATTTTTCCTGTCATGTATCTATATACCCGCATCATGCCTTGGGTTATTTGTGTGAGCAGTTTACAACAGGAAATACGTTCCTTTTGCATTTTTGAGCCATGTCTGTGGAATTAAGTTTATTTGAGGACTTCAGTGCATTGATTTTTACTAAGCCTGTGAGTAGGCCTTTTGTTTATTTTTTTAAATAGCAGTACAGAGACTGTGTTCCTGCCGGGCATTTTGTGCCAGTTGCAGAAGGCATTTTACCTTTGTATCGCTAACGTGCATTCTCTATTTTGGGGAACAGAACAAGCACAGTTCATTATGTTCCCCTTAAAAGTAATCATTGTGTTTTTAACATTTGATGTTGCCAAGTTTCAACACTTTTTTGGCACCATAAGTTCCAAGTTTCTTTTTGACATAGAAGCAGTTGAAATTAAAGTTGGACATGGTTACTCTGGGACTGTAGTTACGTCTGTGCGCAGGCTCACGATGTGTCTATGCACCTGTTTTTACAGAAAGGGCATCATGTACAGCATGCACTAGGAAAATGTGCTCTCTATAACTTGTATACTCACTCATAAATTATCTGAGTTAATATATGCACTAAAAACAGTGCAGTTTCACCAAAACCAGCTCATGAACCTCTTTGAATAGTGCATTGGCACGGAACATGTTCATGTTATGGCACTTGTTCCTCCTAATAACAGGAGTGTTGCGTGTAGTATTTTATGGGAGGACATTGATTATGTAGGCTACGCTGTTCAGTGATATTTGTTGCCACAATCCTTATACTTGAGGTTTTAGAAAGGAAAGCTTTGTCCAGCTCGCGATGAATGAGGATCAAATCATGTAGGTGCTTCTTGCTCTGGACTGAAAAATTACTGAGAGTTTAACTGTAGACCTGCTGCCCACTATGCAGCAACATGCAGTGAACTGAAGCCATGTGATGTGAGCCATGCTTCCAAAATGGGAGTGGAAGAAGGTCCCAGAGGCTCTAGCGGATGTCTTTAAGGACATATTAAGGGGCTTAGCATGGCCCAAGTGGGTCATATCGGGAGCATCCATCGCAGAAAAGTGCTTAGAGGTAGGGGCGGCATTTAAACAATTTGATACCTGTGAGTGCTAAAGCTGTAAAAGTCAACTAAATCCAGTGTTTTCCACGTTCTATGGAAAAAAAAATATTCACTTTGGTGATATTTTATTGGTTATAATTGTTTTTAACTGAAAACCAGAAACCTTGTGGGGTGACACGGACCCAATGAAGCGACAGGAGTCATGTCAGGTTTAAGTACACCGGTTTATTGGCCACAGTCTCGGCAGTCCAGCAGCAACTGACAGTCCTAGAACTCTTCTAACCTCAAACCCCTCACACCATATTCCACATTCCAGGCAAGGTGATCTGGAATGTGGAATGTAGTAACAGACATCACCACAATAACTTTTTTCCTTATAAATACAGAAATAAAGATACTTGAAACTAATACAAATTTCATGACAAAGAAAAAATTAAAAAGAGTCAAAAGGAATTAGATTAACATAAGTAAAACATACCATATAGAACCGACTCTTAGCTGTGTCGTGAATATAACGTGAAACATTTGCAGATGTTAAAATAAATAATCACGGTATCTAATTGGCTTAGAGATAATATGTTTACTCCTTTGTTTGAAACAATGAGTCCCCTCAGTAAGCGTATCACGCACACAGGGTTTAAGACTTGAATCCTCAGCACCAAACTTGTCCCCCGAGGGACACCAGTCATTCTTTTCTTCACACGGACCGTTGTAATTCTTCACTTTCACCACCCTACTCTTGTTCCACCATTCACGTCCCTGTGCAGACGGCATTTCTAGTAACGACCTCCACTTTAACAGGCGCTCTAAATTTAGATTTGCCTTTGACGACATGAGTGGGATCTTTCACACGCACCCAATCACCCACTTGAATCTTGCCACAAATACCTTTGACTTTGTGCCTGGCATCATACTGAGCTTTCATTCTGGCTTGAAACATTTCAACTCTTGGTCTTACAATCTTATCTACAGCGACCATCCGATCAGTTTTCCGTTGACACTCTCAACCATGCAGGACATAACCTTGATGCAGACACACGCCCCCTCATGATTTCAAACAGAGACAATCCAGTAACAGCATTTGGACTAGACCGGTGGGACTAAAGCATACTTTCCACAGCCTCACACAACTCCACCTGGTTTTGTACGGCCCACTGAATGCACTCCACCGAAGTGCAGTTAATTTTTTCTACCAGTCCGTTAGCCTGGGGGTGATACAAAGCTATGCGTTTGTGTTTTATGGCATTGGTGGCCGAAAAAAACCTTCATCTCTCTGGACACAAATTGCACTTTGTTGTCAGAAATGATTTCCTTGGGTCAACCCTCTCCCAAAAACAAATTCTTCAAAAACTTAATGACACCTAAGGTATTGGGTCCCTCTATGAATTTAACTTCCCACTACTTGCTATAATAATCTGCAACCACAATAGGGAACCTAAACTTCTGTGGAAGAGTACTGAAAGGACCAATACAATCAATAGCAAGTTTAGACCAAACACTCTCAGGAAGACAGATAGGCTGGAGAGGAACAGCTTTGGTTTTCAGACTCTTATCGCTGGTGGCACACAACACAAGCGCGTACACTTGTAATAATTTCAGCATCCATCACCGGCCACTAGTAACTGTCTCTAATCTTCCTCTTGGTGATTGTCTGACCCAAAAGTCCTTCATGAACATAGAGAATGATCTTATCTCTTAAAACAGTGGGAGGTACGAATTTGTCACCTCGGACCAACATCCCTTTTTCTTCGATAGAAAGCTCATCAGCCACTTTGAAATAAGCTTGCAACCATACTGGCAACGCTTTTTCTTTAGGACATCCCCCCCATAACGAATTTCCTCACACTCTCAAGTTCCTTATCTTTCACAGTCTCATTATTCCACTCATCTTCTGTGAAAGTGTTGTCTTGACACACATCAATGGTTGCAATTAAACACTCCTCATCTTCACCCCCATTACCTGAATACTCAGCAGCATTGAGTTGTGAATGTGACTATCCTGCTTCGCCCTACCAAAATATCACTCCCACACGATGGCTCAAACACGACGAAGCAATACATATAACACAACACCACATAGAAAGGGGTTTCACTTTATAAAATGAAACGCATCAAAGACTCTTTTCAGAATAAGGCTCGGGGTTTTATTTATGCAGTGCTCTCTAACAGAAAGGCTTTCCCAGATGTCAAATGAACAACATTCAAATGTGTGTGTGTGTATATATATATATATAAAAACACAAACCGAATTCCCTTTTCCTTTTGTTCTAAAAAAAGGACATCTAGATCCTATTAATTTCATTAGTCAAGGCCATACACAGAAATTACATAAACCAAAGCAATTTTTTCCCAGGTTGCTAAATATTACAGTCATGTGCAAAAAAACATCTATAATGAAAATTCAAACATAAAAATGAATATTCGAAGGAATGTATTTTCAATTATCTTTTATTCAAATAGTTGTATAGTTTGTTATCAAATGTTTATGCAAAATAAATAAAACCATTTATATTTAAAAACATACATTCATCATTTAAAAAAAGTACAATGTGTACAATGAAAAGAACATATATATATATATATATATATATATATATATATATCTCAAAGCTCCTTTCCACCCACAGGTAAGGACGCACTCAATCAGCGGTTTGCCAAAAGCATTTATTCGGGTAAGAATGAACTCCGCGGTCCAGCTTAATTACAGTTCTCGTGACGGTAGTAATTGCCTGACGCGTTTCTGAGCTTTTGCTCTCTTCAAAGGCACGACAATGAGTTTGTGCCACTTTAGACACTCCCACGCCAGTAATTAATTAAGCGCCCTCCAACGGGCTTCTCAGATGAATTAAACGCAATGTTTGCTGGGTCTTCTAGTCCGTGTCTAAAGTTCCAACTTCCATGATGGGTGCACATCAATTCCACTGTAGCATTTGAAAGCCCTCTGATGGGCCTCGGGCTGCGCGCCATCCATAAATCCCTCACCTGCTGTTCCACTCCTAGGGCTTGGCACAATTCCGGGCCCCGTGACCCCCTGTCATCATGGAGTGGTGCAGTCCTTTGCGGCTGGGCCGCCGCGTTTACATCCAAGCTCCTTTCCACCCACAGGTAAGGACGCACTCAATCAGCGGTTTGCCAAAAGCATTTATTCGGGTAAGAATGAACTCCGCGGTCCAGCTTAATTACAGTTCTCGTGTCGGTAGTATGTCATGAATGATGTAATATGTGACGTCATCAGCAGTGCATTGCAGGGGCGCGAGTTATAGTTAGCTCAACTAACTATAACAGCAGAATTTCTCTGTTTTTGTATGAGTGAAATGTCCAACTAACTATAACGTCCCTGAAACCTTTGGTTTTTTCAGTGAATTTCTAAGGTTTTTTAAATGCTAATTTTGAACTATAACGTCCCTGAAACCTATGGTTTTTTCAGTGAACTTCAAAGGTTTTTTAAATGCTAATTTCTAACTATGCCTACAGAGGTAGGACATGTGCAGAAAGAGGAAGAAAAGCGCAGAAAGAAGCAAGAGAAATGCAGAAAGAGGCAACCGAAGTCCAGAAAGACAAAGAAAGGTGCAGAAAGAAGCAAGAGATATGCAGAAAGAACCAACAGAGGTGCAGAAAGAGGCCTTGTTGCAAAGTCATCCTGTGCCCCCAACGTTTTGCTGACTGGTACTGGTGGTAACTGACTCTGACTAACCAGGCCCGGAGCCAGTGCTATGCTGAAAGACACTTAGAATACAGTGAAAACACCTACATACACTAGGGTACACTATGGGTTGGGGTACCCCTGTGATTTGCATGACCTCCCCTGTAAGGCCCTAGTACATAGTAGGGCAGGGGGATTAAAACTACCTCGAAGTCAGAGGTGCAGAAAGAAGCAAGAGAAGTGCAGAAAGCAGCAACAGAGGTGCCAAAACAGGCAAGAGAGGTGCAGAAAGAGCAAGTGAAGTGCAGAAAGAGGCATGAGAGGTGCACAAAGACGCAACTGAGGTGCAGAAAGGCAGGAGGGGTGCAGAAAGAAGGAAGAGAAGTTCAGAAAGAGGCAAAAGAATTGCTGAATGAAGCAACAGGTGCAGAAAGAAGCAAGAGCAGTGCAGAAAGAACCAACAGAGGTGCAAAAAGAGGCAAGAGGGGTGCAGAAAAAGGTAGGAGAGGAGCACAAAGAGGCAAGAGAGGTACAGAAAGAGGCAGGAGGGGTGCAGAAAGAAGGAAGAGAAGTGCAGAAAGAAGCAACAGAGGTGCTGAAAGAGGCGCGAAGGGTGCAGAAAGAGCAAGAGAAGTGCAGAAAGAACCAATAGAGGTACAGAAAGAGGCAAGAGAGGAGCAGAAAGAGGGAACAGGGGTGCAGAAAGAAGCAAGAGCAGTGCAGAATGAACCGACAGCGGTGCAAAAAGAGGCAAGTGGAGTGCAGAAAGAGGTAGGAGAGGTGCACAAAGAGGCAAGAGAGGTACAGAAAGAGGCAGTAGGGGTGCAGAAAGAAGGAAGAGAAGTGCAGAAAGAGGCAAAAGAATTGCTGAAAGAAGCAAGAGAAGTTCAGAAAGAGGCAAGTGAGGTGCAAAAAGAAGCAAGAGCGGTACAGAAAAAGGTAGAGGTGCACAAAGAGGCAAGAGCGGTACAGAAAGAGGCAGGAGGGGTGCAGAAAGATGGAAGAGAAATGCAGAAAGAAGCAACAGAGGTGCTGAAAGAGGCAAGAGGAGTGCAGAAAGAGGCAGGAGGGGTGCAGAAAGAAGGAAGAGAAGTGCAGAAAGAGGTAAAAGAATTGCTGAAAGAAGCAACAGGTGTAGAAAGAAGCAAGAGAAGTGCAGAAAGAGGCAAGTGAGGTGCAGAAAGAAGCAAGAGCAGTGCAGAAAGAACCAACAGAGGTGCAAAAAGAAGCAAGAGCGGTGCAGTAAAAAGTAGAAGAGGTGCACAAAGAGGCAAGAGAGGTACAGAAAGGCAGGAGGGGTGCAGAAAGAAGCAACAGAGGTGGTGAAAGAGGCGTGAAGTGTGCACAAAGAGCAAGAGAAGTGCAGAAAGAACCAACAGAGGTACAGAAAGAGGCAAGAGAGGTGCAGAGGCAGGAAAGGTGCAGAAAGAGGGAACAGGGGTGCAGAAAGAGGCTGGAGGTGCAGAAAGAGGCAAGAGGGGTGCAGAAACAAGCAAGTGAGGTGTAGAAAGAGGCAACAGAGGTGGATAAAGACGCAAGAGAGGTGCAGAAAGAGGCAAGAGAATTGCTGAAAGAAGCAACAGAGGTGTGGAAAGAAGCGAGAGAAGTACAGAAAGAGGCAAGTGAGGTGCAGAAAGAGGCAAGTGAGGTGCAGAAAGAGGCAAGTGAGGTGCGGAAAGAGGCAAGTGAGGTGCAGAAAGAGGCAAGAGAGGTGCAGAAAATGGCAAGAGAACTGCAGAAAGAGGCAAGAGGGATGCAAAAAAGGGAAGAAGGGTGCAGAAAGAAGCAAGAACAGTGCTGAAAGAGGTACAAGAAGTTAAGAAAGAGGCAAGGGAAGTGCAGAAACAGGCAAGAGAAATGCACAAAGAGGCAACAGAGGTGCAGAAAGACGCAAGAGAGGTGCAGAAACAAGCAAGAGAACTGCAAAAAGAGGCAAGCACGGTGCAGAAAAAGGTAGGAGAGGTGCACAAAGAGGCAAGAGAGGTACAGAAAGAGGCAGGAGGGGTGCAGAAAGAAGGAAGAGAAGTGCAGAAAAAAGCAACAGAGGTACAGAAAGAGGCAAGAGAGGGGCAGGAAAGGTGCAGAAAGAGGCAAGAGGTGCAGAAAGAGAAAAGAGGGGTGCGAAAAAGAAGTAAGTGAGGTTTAGAAAGATGCAAGAAAGGTGCAGAAACATGCAAGAGAGGTGCAGAAACAAGCAAAATAAGTGCAGAAAGAGGCAAGAGAATTGCTGAAAGAAGCAACAGAGGAGTGGAAAGAAGCAAGAGAAGTGCAGAAAGAGGCAAGTGAGGTGCAGAAAATGGCAAGAGAACAGCAGAAAGGCAAGAGGGATGCAAAAAATGGAAGAAGGGTGCAGAAAGAAGCAAGAGAGGTGCAGAAAGAAGCAAGAGAGGTGCAGAAAGAGGCAAGAGAATTGCTGAAAGAAGCAACAGGTGTAGAAAGAAGCAAGAGAAGTGCAGAAAGAGGCAAGTGAGGTGCAGAAAGAAGCAAGAGCAGTGCAGAAAGAACCAACAGAGGTGCAAAAAGAAGCAAGAGCGGTGCAGTAAAAAAGTAGAAGAGGTGCACAAAGAGGCAAGAGAGGTACAGAAAGGCAGGAGGGGTGCAGAAAGAAGCAACAGAGGTGGTGAAAGAGGCGTGAAGTGTGCACAAAGAGCAAGAGAAGTGCAGAAAGAACCAACAGAGGTACAGAAAGAGGCAAGAGAGGTGCAGAGGCAGGAAAGGTGCAGAAAGAGGCTGGAGGTGCAGAAAGAGGCAAGACGGGTGCAGAAACAAGCAAGTGAGGTGTAGAAAGAGGCAACAGAGGTGGATAAAGACGCAAGAGAGGTGCAGAAAGAGGCAAGAGAATTGCTGAAAGAAGCAACAGAGGTGTGGAAAGAAGCGAGAGAAGTACAGAAAGAGGCAAGTGAGGTGCAGAAAGAGGCAAGTGAGGTGCAGAAAGAGGCAAGTGAGGTGCAGAAAGAGGCAAGAGAGGTGCAGAAAATGGCACGAGAACCGCAGAAAGAGGCAAGAGGGATGCAAAAAAGGGAAGAAGGGTGCAGAAAGAAGCAAGAACAGTGCAGAAAGAGGTACAAGAAGTTAAGAAAGAGGCAAGGGAAGTGCAGAAACAGGCAAGAGAAATGCACAAAGAGGCAACAGAGGTGCAGAAAGACGCAAGAGAGGTGCAGAAACAAGCAAAATAAGTGCAGAAAGAGGCAAGAGAATTGCTGAAAGAAGCAACAGAGGAGTGGAAAGAAGCAAGAGAAGTGCAGAAAGAGGCAAGTGAGGTGCAGAAAATGGCAAGAGAACAGCAGAAAGGCAAGAGGGATGCAAAAAATGGAAGAAGGGTGCAGAAAGAAGCAAGAGAGGTGCAGAAAGAAGCAAGAGAGGTGCAGAAAGAGGCAAGAGAAGTGCAGAAAGAGGCAAGAGAGGTTCAGAAAGAGGCAAGAAGTGCAGAAACAGGCAAGAGAAATGCACAAAGAGGCAAAAGAGCAGAAAGAGGCAAGAGGTGTAGAAAGAAGCAAGAGAAGTGCAGAAAGAGGCAGGAGGGGTGCAGAAAGAACCAAGAGAAGTGCAGAAAGAGGCAAGTGAGGTGCAGAAAGAACCAACAGAGGTGCAAAAAGAGGCAAGAGGGGAGCAGAAAGAGGTAGAGGTGCGGAAAGAGGCAAGAGAGGTACAGAAAGCGGCAGGAGGGGTGCAGAAAGAAGCAGGAGAAGTGCAGAAAGAGGCAAGAGAATTGCTGAAAGACGCAACAGAGGTGTACAAAGAAGCAATAGAAGTACAGAAAGAGGCAAGTGAGAAGTGCAGAAAGAAGGAAGAGCAGTGCAGAAAGAACCAACAGAGGTGCAAAAAGAGGCAAGAGGGGTGCAGAAAAGGGTAGGAGAGGTGCACAAAGAGGCGAGAGGTACAGAAAGAGGCAGGAGGGGTGCAGAAAGAAGGAAGAGAAGTGCAAAAAGAAGCAACAGAGGTGCTGAAAGAGGCGCAAAGGGTGCAGAAAGAGCAAGAGAAGTGCAGAAAAAAGCAACAGAGGTACAGAAAGAGGCAAGAGAGGTGCAGAAACAGGCAGGAAAGGTGCAGAAAGAAGGAACAGGGGTGCAGAAAGAGGCAAGAGTGGGGCAGAAAGAGAAAAGAGGTGAGCAGAAAGAAGTAAGTGAAGTGTAGAAAGAGGAAACAGGTGCATAAAGGCGCAAGAGAGGTGCAGAAACACGCAAAAGAAGTGCAGAAAGAGGCAAGAGAATTGCTGAAAGAAGCAACAGGTGTGGAAAGAAGCAAGAGAAGTGCAGAAAGAGGCAAGTGAGATGCAGAAAGAGGCAAGAGCAGTGCAGAAAGAACCAACAGAGGTGCAAAAAGAAGCAAGAGAGGTACAGAAAAAGGTAGAAGAGGTGAACAAAGAGGCAAGAGAGGTACAGAAAGAGGCAGGAGGGGTGCAGAAAGAAGGAAGAGAAGTGCATAAAGAAGCAACAGAGGTGCTGAAAGAGGCGCAAAGGGTGCAGAAAGAGCAAGAGAAGTGCAGAAAGAACCAACAGAGGTACAGAAAGACTCAAGAGAGGTGCAGAAACAAGTAAGAGAAGTGCATAAAGAAGCAACAGAGATATAGTAAGGGGAAAGTGGGGTGGAGAAGGAGGCAAGAGGGATACAGAAAGAAACAAGAGAGGTGCAGAAAGAGGGGTGCAGAAAAAGGGAAGAGTGGTGTGAAAGAGGCATGAGGGTGTCAGAAAGAAGCAACAGAAATGCAGAAAGATGCAAGAGAGACGCAGAAAGAAGCAAGAGTGGTTTACACACCATTAGTACCAATTTAATACCCACATTTAGCAGAAAGTAACAGGTGACCATTCTAGGTTTGCATAGGGCCTTCCACCACGCTGTAACACTTGTCGCTGCATTTTTGGTAACGTTTGAGCCATTTGAGCTAGAAACAATGTTTTTTTGTTCAAATCTGTAGATTATGCAGCAGATGATGGATTATGTGGCAAATGCGGTAAATGTATAATTGTGCAAAAGTCAGTGCAGCCAAACAGTCACATAATTCCAGTGGCCCTGCTCATACCTCTGACTAGGTCCAGAAGTGCTCCTCGGTGGTTCCTTCTTTTTCTTTGTCTCATCGAGTTCATAGTTTAGTTCTATGGAAACGAGGAAGACTAAACCTGAGGTTACAACTCCACAACACAGACTATCATACCACACAATTACTCTCCATAACACATAATCCCACTCTACATAATTCCTACACACTAAATACCACATACTTTCTATCCACATAATTTCACTGGACAACATAACACATAATTCCACTAGACACAACCTACATCCACTCCACTCCAAGAAACATTATTAAAACACTTTTACATTTATAACGCCAATAGCTCTAACTCTCGCAAATGCGAAACCTATTACATTGCAAATGCTTCTTTAACTAGTAGTCTCGTTTGCAGAGTGGTGGAGAAAGGGTGCTGGGCCTCCGACCAGCGCTCAGGAATTCCGCTGCGTAGGACTTACAGGAGGTACCAGGAGGGCTTCTTAGCCCTCAAAGTCCCTCAGGAGTAAAGTGGACTTCATCCCCCATCCCGTAGTCTGCCAGGAGGCGCGTTTGCAGAGTGGTGGAGAAAGGGGGCGTGGCCTCCGAAGATGTCTTAGCAATGGGGCGTGGCCAAGCCGCCGACCGAAATGGCCGCGCGGCATTGAAGCTCCGCCAGCCGTATCCAGCTCCGCTGCATTATCCCCTCCTTATGCGGCGCTAGCACTCCCCAGCTTGTCATCGCTGGAGTGCTGGGCGTGTGGTGCGCGGAATGAGCCCTCCGCTGCGCTGCTGAGAGCTCCACAACCGATTTCCCGGTGCTTGGAGACCCTGAGGGCGTGACTTCCACCGGCCGCGGCCTGGTCCCGGCCCCGCTCGGCACTGCGGGAGGCTAGACACAACAGAGGAGTGAGGCCAGAAGAAAGTGTACGGCGGCCACCGCGGTGAGTGCACCGGGCGCGTGTCTCTCGCTTTGCCCCCCTCACTCCACGCTCTCTTTGACCTGGCCGGGCGCGGCCTCGTTTGGCTGTGCCTGGGCTGACTCACCCGTTCCCGACTTCTCCCTGAGGCCCCGCGGGGAAAGGGCCCGCGGGTGAGCCTGGGAGGCGGCCACCCGGTTGCTTGCTGGTGTGGTTGTGGGGGGCGGATTGGGGGTGGTACCATCATCCCCGGCGCCTGGTTGCCCCCACGCGATGCTCAGCTGTCCAGGCCTGCCCAGTGCGCGACCACCGGCCAGTGATTCTGCCTCCCTGGCGCTCCCCCCACATCGGGGGCCTGTGATTGGCGGCACTACTTGGTGGCGTTCTGTCCCTGATCAGGGCTCCTGGGCTTCACACCTCAGCCTCTCTACATCTGCTGATGCCCCACGCTTCTTCAGCTCCTGACCCCAGGCATCCCTGCCGGCATACCTCATAACTGCAGCATGGTGCAGTCACTGAACAGGCATACCTCGACATCTGCGAAGATTCAGCGCAGTGCTTGAGGCATAGGCACTCACCAAACTTCTGGACGATCTGCACTGGGAGGTGAGGCCTGCTTTCAGGGTGCACCCTCCGCTCCTCCTCCACTTTCTCCTCTCATCCTGCTGGCAGAGAGTCTTGGACTCGTCTCACTCCCTCCATTGGTCCATCGATCATCTTGCTGCCCCCCCCCCCCCTCAACGCTGCACAGCGGCATGGGCCGCAAAGATCCCAAGCAAAAAACCCTTCCCTTCGAGAAGATCGCTGAGAGGGCGCCGGAGGGCAGTTCCGACATGGCGGAGAGCGGGCCAGGTGCGGACCAGGATGGCGACCCCAGTGCTCAGTCCTCCTCACTACTGCAGGAGTTACGAGCGGGTTTCAGGTCGCTGGATGGGCGGTTTGACACCTTAGATAAGCGACTTGAGAGCCTGGGGGCCAAAATACAAGTACTTGACAGGCGGTTAGATGTGGCGGAGGCGGGCATTTCGGACATAGAAGATGGCACGGCGCAGTCGCTCAAAAGGCTGGAGCGTGTCGAACGCATACTCAAAGACGTGGCGATCAAGAATGAAGACCTCGAGGCGCGCAGCAGGCGCAATAATATTCGCCTTTTGGGGGTACCGGAGACCACAGCTACTGGTCGTCTAGACCTCTTTGTCGAGACCTTGCTAACCGACATGTTTGGGCGGGATTCCTTTACACCTGGCTTTGTTGTGGAACTCGCCCACCGCACTCTGGGCCCCCGACCGAATCCAGGATGCCCCCCAAGGCCCATAATCGCACGCATCATGAATTTTTGGGACCGCGACACCGCGCCTCGCCAAGGAACGCGGCGACACCACGTGGCAGGGCTCTAAACTCTCCTTCTACCCAGACTTTACCATCATGGTGCAAGAGGCCCGTCGCAAGTACAATGGGGTCAAGGCCACCCTCCGGAACTTGGGTTTGAAGTATGGCATGCTATACCCTGCCAGATTGAGAGTCGATGTCAATGGCCGGGCCCGTATCTTCGATACCCCTACCGAGGTGCAGGAATTCTGCCACACATACAAGCAAAACAACAATCGGTTGGTGGCAGAAGGAGTGGGGTCTTCCCCCCCGCACAGTGGCTCCAACGCAAGCATGGAACTTTTCTCAGGTTCAGGAACTGGCTGATTCTATCGCATTACTCCTCCCCCAGAGTTACATGGCTGTATTGGGATAATACTACTCATCGCTACGAAATGTTTCACATAGCTGGTCGGCTGACGTGGCGTTGCCACCCCTCCTGGTGTACACCTTGGGTTTGTTTCTAGTTGCACGGATGTACCGTTTCAGGGTTTTCCCATTCCATTGTAAAGCCACTTGGTATATCGCGTATTGTTTTCTGTTATGGTTTTGCCCCGCTCTTTTATTAGTGAGGTTGGGTGGGGGGGGACACTTGCTATCGTACAGACAATTTTGGTTGTTTACTATTTTGTTCACTGTCACATTTGGCACCTAACTGCTATTACTTGTTTCTGTCATTCATTCCACGACTACTAGATGGCCCAGCTAGGTAACGTTGATGGCCCCTCTGGCCTGTCCTTGATGTCCTGGAACGTCAGGGGTCTGAATGATAACCGTAAAAGAAGACATGTTATCCACTATTTACTTCGGCATAAGGTCGACATTGCCTTTTTGCAGGAAACGCATCTGCCCAAATCTGACTCCGCACGATTTGCTTCCAGCTGGGGCGCACACAGATATTTTGCCAACTACAGCAATTATGCTAGGGGCACGGCCATTCTTATCCACAAAAGGATCCCCTTCAGTCTTCGCTCAGTCGTTGGGGACAGCGAGGGTAGATACACCATTGTCACTGGGTCACTAATGGGTCACAACACGGCGCTGGTATGCGTATACGCCCTGAACACTGATTCTTCGGAATTCTTTCATTCCTTACATTCCCAGCTCATGCGGCTTGATCCCACTCTACTGCTGATAGGGGGGATTTCAATCTGCTCCTTAACCCCGACTTGGACAGCACCGCCAAATCCCCTGGCTCCAAACCACGTGCGCGCCATGCCCTTCTTGACCTTTGCGAGCAACTATCTCTCCTAGACATTTGGCGCATGCGCAATCCCTCCCTCACTGAATACACGCATTATGCTGGCCAACACAACACCTGGACTAGGATTGACTATTGGCTTGTCTCCCCCGGCATCTCCAGCTGGTACCACTCAATCACGACACTCCCGAGAACATATTCTGACCACTCTCCTGTTAATCTTCTCCTTAGAGTTCCCAGACCAGATGGGTACGAACGGCAATAGCGTTTTCCAAGTCGCGCCCTCAATGATGAACTTTTCCACACTGAAGTGCGCGAGGCCATTGAAGACTATTTCTCCATTAATACCGGCTCGGTTGACACTTCGGTAGTCCTATGGGAGGGTTTTAAAGCATACATTAGAGGCGTCTGCATCGCCAAGCATGCTGGGGTACTAAAAGCTCTCCGAAATACACTCTCTCTACTAGAGCGCGACCTAGCAGAACTGGATAGCGCATTACTACACACTTCTAGTCCGGAGGCGGCGGGGCGGCGGTTGGCCCTCCTCACTGAATACAGGGAATCCGCAGATCGTGAGATTCTCTTTTTAGGCAAATATCAAACCGCTCGTCGATATGGCGAAGGCGAACGGCCAGGCCGGGTGCTAGCTCAGATGCTTCGGCCCCCATACAGCAAAGCCTGCGTCACCGAACTGCACTCTTCCACAAATCAAGTACTAACCGACACCTCTGAGATTCGTAATGAATTCCTGGATTATTTCGCAGCTCTCTACGCTTCCAAAGTTGGGCGGGATCCCACTGCACAGGAAGCCTATTTATCCGAGATTGCATTGGTTTATCTGGAGAAATATATGCAGGATTTTTTGGCAGAGCCAATCTCCGAGGGCGATGTCCTCAGAGCCATTGACACCCTCCGATGCTCCTCAGCCCCGGGACTGGATGGCTTTACGGGGGAGTTTTACAAGGCATACAAGGATCTATTGGCGTCGAAACTGATCGAGGTATATGCGGAGGCCCTCGAGAAACAAATTCTGCCCCCCACACTTCGCGAGGCGGTCGTTCTACTCCTCCCCAAACCCGGCAAAGACCCATCATTATGTGGATCATACAGACCTTTGTCCCTACTCAATTTAGATTATAAAATTCTGGCCAAGATCCTTGCCATGCGCTTGTCCCTATTGATGGAATTTATTATTTCTCCTGCCCAATCCGGCTTTGTTCCCCACCGATCTACCTCATTGAATCTCAGGACGCTCTTCTCGATTGTACACAGAATTAGCCCCGAAGTCCCTGCTGCCGCAATCCTGTTAGACACTGAAAAGGCCTTCGACTCTTTAGAGTGGCCTTTTTTCGTGTCTATCATGCGCCGCATGGGAATGCCTGTGGGATTCATAGCCACCACTGCATTACTATATAGCCGCCCCACGGCGAGGCTTCGCCTTAACGGCACCCTTTCCTGCCCCTTTTCTCTCTCCCGCGGCACACGACAAGGCTGTCCCCTGTCGCCCTTATTGTTTATACTTGCCATGGACCCCTTAATCCGCCATTTCCAAGAAAAGCATTTACAGAGAGGCCTGCAATTCAACACCGGCCCCCTTTTGGTCTCGCTCTACGCGGACGACACGATCCTCTATGTCAGGGAGCCTCAGGTCAACTTAGAGCCTCTCATTAGGGAGATACTCAGATTTGGTCAACATTCCGGCCTGGGCGAAAGTCGGTTATTTTCCCTTTAACCCCCAGTACGACTCCATGGGAATGCGAATTCCCACTTGAATGGTGCACGGATTCCGTTAAGTACCTGGGCATCCATATACATCTGGACACTGCCCAGATCCTTCGCCTCAATTATGGGCAAGCAATCGGCGCCCTTGAGGCTCAAGTGGAGAGATGGCTGCGGTTACCACTGTCCATCGCCGGCAGAGTTGCGATTATCAAGATGGTTGTTCTCCCCAAATTTTTATATCTTTTTAATAATATTCCCATACCCCTTCCAAACAGTTTCTTTTCGACGTTACGCTCGCATCTTATCAGACTGGTCTGGGGGGGGCAAACAGGCGCGCGTACATTGGCAAGTGCTTACACTACCGTATGAGAGGGGAGGGTATGGGGTACCGGACCTACAACTGTACTATCTAGTGGCCCAATGCAGCTACGCTTTTGCTTGGTTCCACCCCGACGCCAGGATCCCATTTCTCCGTCCTGAGGCGGATTTCGTTCTTCCTGAGCGGTTATCCACTGTATTACCCAAGGGCGTTCCCAGAGACCCAAAGGATATACAGACAGTTTCCACTACCAGCTGGGCCTGGGAGAAGCTAAGGCGGGTAACTGGCACAGCCACACTGTATTCCTCGGCTCTACCTACCCCCAACGCCGGCTGGTTGCCTATTACGGGTGAGGGACTGGTGCAGCGCACGCTTGCCAAGTTTGATGTCGCTAAATTGGGAGATTTGTTCCCTGATGGGCATGCCTTCTCTGTGACGGACGACGTTCGCTTTCACAACGCCACCTTCATGGATCGCTTCGTTCTAGGTCGGATTCGTTTGGCTCTACGTTCCACTCTGCCCGGTTTTCCTATTGAACCAGTCTCGTTCATTCCACTCTCCCTGATCATAGAGAGCGAGAAAGGGGTACACCTCATATCTAAACTGTACAAGGCATGCTCTGGGATTATACCGGTCAACGATGACAGGGTACGCAAAGATTGGGAGGACGACTCAGGCCGCCCCATTACAGACGACCAGTGGGCTAAATGCTGCGCAGTGACGAAAGAAGTCTCCCTAAACAGCAGACATAAATTACTCCATTTTAAATTCCTGCGTAGAATATACTTTACCCCTGCCAGAGCTCACAGGCTTGACCCGTCCAGACCTCATACTTGTCGTAAATGTGACGCCCCACACGCAGATTTTGCACACCTAACATGGTCCTGTCCAAGACTACAGCCCTATTGGGAGATGGTACACAGAACACTGGGTGACATGACCAAACTGTCTCTCATCCCCACACCTGAAGTGGCACTTTTGGGTTATGTGGTCAACTTCCCCAAAAGCGTTAGGAAGTTTGTCTCCCTCAGTTTACTACTGGCCAAAAGAGAAATAGCTATTTATTGGGGCCGCAAGACAGTTCCCACACTGCAAGGTTGGCTGAATAGTCTGGCATTCCGTAACACTAACAGCGAAGTATACTCCAGCACACTGCCTTAGTCCTCCTGTCCCAAGGACATTTGGGGGCCATTCAGAGCTTATGTGGAATCTGTGTGACAAGCCTCGGACTCACAACTAGAGCGGGGCATAGTCCCCGAAGGGGTGGGGTAACCCGTTCGTTATTTTCAAAGGTTTGTTTACCAATGCTCCACTGAGGCCTACAGTGTTCGTGACTCTTTGATTATGCTGTTACACCTGCGACTGTCTGGGTACGGGTGGGCCAGGTGACCGGCTTCAGGACGGCGGATGACTACACTCCGGGGAAAGGATCTGGCCTTCGGGACTGTACTTTCAAGTGCTGCTGGGTCTTATCGTTTACTAGATACATGGCATGTCGACTCCTGCATTGATGTGTTTCTTTCCTCTTCTTTTTTTCTTAATTGTATGATAATGACAGTGAACACCTGTTTGTATTGCTATAATATGCCAAAATAGTAAATAAAGTTTAAAAAAAAAAAAGATGTCTTAGCTATCCCACTGTGTGGGACTTACTGGAGGTAACATAAGGGGTAGTTGCCCCCCAAGGACATCCTTGGGGACCAACTACCCCTCCTATTACCTCCAGTAAGTCCCACACAGCAGGATTGCTAAGTTCTCATAGCAGGCCACGCCCCCTTTGCCCACCACTCTGCAAACGCGCTCCCTGGCGTGCTCTTGGATGGGGATTGAAGTCCCCTTCGCTGCTGGGGATGGTTAGGGGCCACCTAGCCTGCCTCTTACCTCCAGTAAGCCCCACACAGTGGGATTGCTGAGAGGTGGACACAGGCCACGCCCCCTTTCTCCGCCACTCTGCAAAGGCGCCTCCTGGTGCGCTCTTGGTTGGGGGATGAAGTCCCCTTTCCTCCTGAGGGTCCCTGGGGGCCAACTAGCCCTCCTGTCACCTCCAGTCAGCCCCATACAGCTGGTTTGCTGAGAGTGCTCAAAGGCCACGCCCCCTTTTTACACCACTCTGCAAACACGGCTCCTGGCGCACTGCTGCTCGGGGGAAGAAGTCCACTTTAGTCCTGAGGACCTCAGGACATAGGAGGACCTCATCGCCCCACCAGCAATGCGCCAAGAGGCGCGTTTGCAGAGTGGTGTAAAAAGGGGCGTGGCCTCGGACCACCTCTCAGCAGTCCCACTGTGGGGGGCTTACTGGACGTACCTGGTGGGCTAGTTGGCCCCTAAGGACCCATAAGACTCTAGGGGACTTCATCTCCCAGCCCAAAACGCGCCAGGAGGCGCGTTTGCAGAGTGGTGCAGGGAGGGGGCGGGGCCTCCGGCGAGATGCCGGCTTCTGTTTTGTTTTTCTTTTTTAGAAGGGGGGCTGCGTGGCCCCCCTTCTCTTAATATTTTTTGGGCCCTGGGGACCCCATCCCCCAAGGCTTGAGCCATATTTGTTTGTTTTTTTAAATTAAAAAACGGGAAGGGGGCCGCGTGGCCCCCCCTCCCGAGACCGGTTACGGCCCCGGGGACCCCATCCCCCGGGGCCTGGCCAGCCTGGTTTTTTTTGGTGAGAAGGGCCGCGTGGCCCCCCTTCCCTGGGCCACTTCTGGCCCAGAGGACCCCATCCCCCGGGGCCGGCCCTCAAGTTGGGGACCGTGGGGGGAGCCCCAATGCCCCCACGGTCCCAGCCGGCTCCCCGCCTATTGCGGGAACCGGCATTGCTTTTGGGCAATTCTGCTTTGCTTCTTGGAAGCAAGAGCAGGTTTCCTGCTCTCGCTTCCAAGAAGCAAAGCAGTGTTTGCTATGGCAGGGCCCCGTGGAGGTGGTGGACCCCGGGGCAGTGTGGGGGGGCAGGAGTCCCCGCCACACCTTTAATTTATTTAAAAAAAAGCCCCGGGGAGGTGGTGGTCCCCGGGGCTGCGGGAGGCCGTGATGCCCCCCGCACTTAATGATTAAAGCCCTGGGGAGGTGGCGGTCCCCGGGACTTCGTGGGGGGCAAGAGCCCCCCCAAGCTTTTTATTACATTTGTAAAAATAAAGCCCCGGGGAGGTGGCGGTCCCCGGGGCAGCAGGGGGGCCGCCAGCCCCCCGCATTTGAATAA
The DNA here is from genome assembly GCA_963921515.1 of Calotriton arnoldi. Lineage (NCBI taxonomy): Eukaryota > Metazoa > Chordata > Amphibia > Caudata > Salamandridae > Calotriton > Calotriton arnoldi. Next base: position 313,522 of record CAWUFW010006291.1, read on the forward strand.
GGATCGCCCCGGGGAGGTGCGGCCCCCGCACCACTATTAAATATTGCCCCCGGGACCTGGCCCACCCGGGGGCTCTAAAAAAACGAAGTGCAGGAGACTGCACCGTTTTTTTAAATTTATTTTTTTATTTCTTCCGGATTCGCGCACCCAGCGCGACTCCGGCCGAATTTGTTTTTAACAAAAATGCTTTTTTGGGGCCTGGGGCCCTTGTGGGACCCCCTGAGCAGGCCTAGGGGGTCAGGTTGTTTCTACCCTGCCCCCTTTTCTTCATTTTTTACTTTTTTTCCCTTTTTCTTGTGACTCGGTTTTACCGAGTCACAAGATGGCTGCCAACACTTCCTGGTTTGGAGTGTTGGCAGCCATTCAAAATGAAGCTCGTGCTCGGGAGGGTTCTCGGCTCCTCCTCGGTGCTCAGATATCGATATTTTTATTTTTTTAATTTCTCAGGAACTACTGAACGGATTTACACCATTTAAAAAAAAAAAAGGTCTCTTTCTGAACCAAGAGCTACCTTTTTGCCAAATTTGGTGTAATTCCGTTCAGCAGTTCGGGCTGTAGCCAGTTCCAAAATTTCCTAAGGAAATTAACATGGAGAAAACCCGTTTTGGGACCCCCCTTTTTTCTCGGCCCCCGCTTGACGAATCACCCCGAAACTTTCAAGACAGGAGCTGACCTGAGCTAGTTATTAGTTCGGAAAGTTTTGCGAAGATTCGTCAAACGGCACCAGAGATATTGGCAAAAGATAAAACACTTTTTGAATAGAAACAAGGCCCTAACTAAAACTACCTACTGGCGACCGCCAGTAGGTAATATATACAAGCAATAATTAACACACTTGGCAAATGCAACTGTTAAATGCATGGATAATAATAAACACAATAATAAGCAAGTTATGCTGGACCTCCTGCAAGAAATCAGAAAGATATATACACTAAATATATCAAATGATTACTTTAGATGTGCACTCTGACTCACTCACACATCACAAAGTAAACACCTCAGATGAAACAGCCACACCTCCCAATGGCAACAATCAGAAACAAATCACATCACCCAAGCGTTCACTCGACGGCCTTGCCAACTCGAGCTGGAGGAGCCCGTTGACAGCCAGGCAGAGACTCACGATCAGGACTCAAATCCCAGCCCCACAAATGAGCTCCCAAACTGCCTGCCAAGATCCTTTGCCTTTAATACCTTTTACTCAACATGAGGCGAAGGTTCTAGAAACCTCACCCCTTTTCTTCTGTTACGAAAAACTGAGCTGACCATACTGGTCTGTGCCAAGGTCAAGACAGAAGCTGGCCAGGCCCCTGTATTTTGACTCCGAGACAGAGCTGTACATTCCACACATTTCTCTGGCGACAACAATCTCTGCTCTGAAAGGCACCAAGCACACTTCCCACACATTATCCCACTGCAACTTACGAAAGCCTCCATCCAGCAGAAAACAAAACAACCTTGAACGTGAATAAACAACTTGAGCAATCTGGGGACCTGTGCGCGCAGAAAGCTCTAGCAAGACAGAGTCAGGATTCAAGATGAAGAACTTCATAATACTTGCCAATGTATAACATAATGCACATTTGAGCACCATTGCTCATAACACTGCACTTCAGGACCAGAAAGTACATTCCACATCTCTCTCATGCTTTCAAATGCACATCCCACACGTTCTGTTCCTGGCAAGGCTGTTCTACTCTGTGACAGCTCCCTATTTAAGACTGCAAGAAACCTTCAAGGGAAAAAGACATACGCAGGATGTCGTACATTCAGGCTAGGGTCAAAAGACAATTAAAAATCATGGTAGTCAAAGGTCATCACGTGGTGTCGGACCATAAGAGTGCCTCTAGCACTACAGTGACAAATAGTCTGCTCTCGTGTTTCTTCCCCCTGGGACTTACGCCACATTGAAATTGTATTGCAATAGTTTTGAACTCAGCCTTGCCAACCTTGGTGTGTGATCCTTGATGACCATACCCCCAAGAATGCTGACTAAATTTTTGTGATCACTACTGAGAGTAAATATTCTTCCCCATATGAAACATTTGAAACGTTCCACTGCCCAGCAGCAGCCAATAATTCCTTTTCTATGACAGAAAATACTTTTTTGTTTACTCTCAGAGAAGTGGATGCAAACCCCACAGTCATTTCGGTGGTTCCTTTCTCCTGAGCAATGGTGGCACCCAAGCCATCATTTCTTGCATCTACAGTGATGATACATTCTCTGGAAGGATCAAATGGTGCCAAAACACCAGCGGAAACAATGTCATTTTTGAGTGCTTAAAATTCATTTTGACACATATCGCACCAATCAAATGTTTTGTTCTTCTTTAAAAGTTCCCTCAAATAAACTGTTTTTGCAGCAAAGTTTTTGATACATTTGCATAAAATTTGCAAAGCCCTAAGAAAGATGCCTCATATTCCTTATTCTTTGTGTAGAAGCTTTTGTAATCACATCAACCAATCCAAGCCTGGGTTCTACTCCTTTCTCAGAAATTATATGTCTCAAATATTCAATGTTCTCCCTCAAAAACTCAAATTTTTTAAGCTTGGCTACAATTCCCAATTTTTGTATATTTTTCAATGCCTCATGTCATGTTTGTCACGACTAATATCTTCACCAGCCACCAGTATATTGTCCTGGAACGTTACTACCCCTTTGATCCCTTTCAGTACATTCTCTAACACACGTTGAAAAACGGACGCTGCTGACACCAAGCCAGAAGGCATCCTCCTAAACTGAAACGCTCCGACAGGTGACACAAAAGCCGTAAGCTGTTGAGATGACTCATCAAGTTCAATCTGATGGTAAGCGGACGCTAAGTCTATCTTTGAAAATACCTTAGTGCCCGCAAAAGTACTGATGATGTCATCTGTGCTGGGTAGGAGATAGGAGTCTTAACAAGGCGATCTGGGTAGATTCCCAAGGTCTATGCTAACTCTCAACTGACCATTTTTATTCCTTGCTACCACCAAAGGGGACAAACAAAGAGATGATTCGATGGGTTCAATCACACCATCTTCACACATTTTTTTGAGAATTTCTGCTAGTTCACCGCGAACACTGAAAAGTACGTTCCTTAATTTATGCTTGACAGGGATGACTCCACTTTGAACCTTGATCTTATGCTTAAAACTTTCAATCCTTCCCAACCTCTCACAGAAAATTGAATTTAATAATCCAGTCGATTTGGCCTTGGGATGTATTTCACCAGAAACTTGTTCAGTCGACGCTCCATCCGTGACCATAGAAACCTGAACTTTTGCAGCGTGAATCCTTTTCTGGATTCACATGCTGTGCATTATTCCGCCATTTAGTGGTTGGGTCCGGAATTGTCTTTGTGTTTTTTTCTTCTCGTTTTGGTCGCTGTCGACCACCATTTGGTGCCAGGTACGTCCCCTGAGTGACGTCAGACGGTATCCTGGAGGTCGACGTGCGTGGTGGCCATCTTCAGATTCTTTTTTCCGCCGTTGGGTCTGGAAGCAACACGGGAAGCTCAGAAGACATTTTTTTGTTTTTCGCGGAAAAGACTAAAAAGAAGACTATCATCGAGGGAAAACCAAACGATCGACGCCGCACCCGAAGACAGGAGCAGGGCGTCCGTTTAGACACCAAAAGGACCAACCCGGTCCACAAATGGCGAGGTAGGGGTCATGGAAAATACCCCTTTCAAATTCTGCCCCAAGTGCCACCACAAGTACGCACAGTGCGACCCACACATCGTGTGCAATCTGTGCCTGCCGAAGGACCATCAAGACCAGGATTGCGAGGCCTGCGCAGCGTTCCAGCCGAAAACGCTCAGGACACGTCGAAACCAAAGACAGGCCCACTACGCCACAATGTCTCAGCCGTCGAAGAAACCTTCCATGAGGGACCTGGGTTTCTCCAGCGATGAATAGGAGCATGGGGCTCCAGCGGATTCGACACATGAAGGATCGGACGTCGAAATACTGGGAAAGGACTCCGAAAAAATCCATGCCGAAAGGAAGGCGAAGGAGTCGAAGAAGAAGACGGACAAGGTAAGACACAAGGATCCGTCGGAACCGAAGGGCCACGAACCTAAAACGCCCAAGGCAGCCCCGATGCCGAGCAAAAAGGCGATCGAGGGTCAGCCGCAATCAAAAGAATCCCACGGAACCCATCCAAAGGTTACCGAAGAGGAAAAATCGCAAAGGGCACCGAAGCCAAGGGTCGACACCGAACCCACAAAAAAGGGCTCAACATCGCCGAAAAGTAACGTCGATGCCGAAAAGAAGAGAAAGTCCCCGGCCTCCGACGCCGAGAGGGCCCTCGAGGTTGAAAAGAAGAGGAGAAGACTCGAGGAGGAAATGGCACTGCTCTTACAAAAGAAAAAAGATTTCGACGTATCATTAAAGGATTTTCGAATTCCTAAAACATCTGCCGTCGATCCGGAAGACGCCGAAGAGGCAGAAGACGCCGAGGGTGAGGAAGAAGGGATCTTCGACTCCCCTCCAACGCCGGAACCTCGAGGCGAAGACCCCGAGGAATACGGAGATGTCCCGGAGGAAGAGGAAGACTCAGAAAACTTCGAGGACACATGGAACGATCTCGACACCGAGAGCCCAGGAGAAGAGATCTGCAGCTACCCGTCGAAAGCTTCACCCCCAGATGACATTGCTTTCTACAATGAGGTAGTAAAAAGGGCAGCAAACCAATTTGGGGTTCCTCTGGAGGAAGAAAAAGGGGACACATGTTTCCTGCTGGAAACACTAGCACCTGTTACTAAAGGGACACAATACCTACCCATGTTACCAAGTATCCTGGGTCAGGGCAAAGAAGCCTTTAAAGAGCCAGCCTCAAACAAAGGAGTAACTCCCAGAGTGGAGAAAAAATATAAGCCCTCTTCAAAGGACCCTAAATACATACAAGGAAGTACTATACCTGACTCCATCATTGTAACCACGGCCAGAAGGAGAGCAAACGCAGTCTCCCACACAGGGCCTCCACCAGAGAAGGAAAGTAAAAGGATGGATATGGTGGGGAGAAGGATGGAAAAAGAAGCTGCAACTCAGTGGCGCATTGCCAACTCAAACGCCCTATTAAACAGATATGGCCACCAACAGTGGGATGAAATCGAAGAGCTTCTAAACAAACTCCCAGAAGAGGACAGAAAGAGAGCAAAATCTATCGTCCAGGAAGGAAAAATGTGGCTAACACATGCCTAAAGTCAGCCCTAGACGCAGCAGACACTGCAAGCAGGCAAATGTGCACTGGAACAGTCCTCAGACGGCATGCCTGGCTCAGAATATCTGGCTTTAAACAAGAGGTCCAAACATCAATCATCAACAGACCTTTTAACGGAGAAGCTCTGTTTGGGAAGGAAGTAGACGAATCCCTTCAACAAATTAAAAAGGACAATGAAACGGCAAGGGCAATGGGGGCCCTACAACAAAGAGGTTCTTTTAAAAGAGAAGGCTTCTCTAACAGGAAAAGCACAGGTAGAGGGGCTTTGGTCAAGGACAACAAATGCCACAGCAAGCGCTAGGACAAAACTAGCAGTTGGGACAACAGTCTAGCTACCAAGGGTGGCAGCAACAGCAGAAGCAGCCCTTTCGGGGAAGAGGGAATGGCAGAGGAAGAGGCCACTCCTCTAGAGGCAGAGGAAATGGCACAAACTGACTTAATCACAGGGAAAGACCCACACAAAACACCAGGGGGGGGGGGGATATCCTTTAACCACAAAGAATGGGAAAGGATTACAACAGACAATTGGATTCTAAATTTAGTAAAATACGGATATTGCATAGAACTCACAAGAACTCCACCTGCAAATCCACCAAAGAAAAGAAAATTAACCAAATCAGAACAAATACTACTAAACGCAGAAATCAAGGATCTATACCTCAAACAGGCAATAGAAAGGGTACCAACACATCAGTGTTACAAAGGAAACTACTCCCCTTACTTTCTAGTTCCAAAACAGGATCGAACTCTAAGGCCAATCTTGGACTTAAGATTCATAAACAAATTCATACTAACGCAACACTTCAAAATGTGTACACTTCAAGAAATACTCCCGCAAATCCAAAAGGGGGATTATTTGGCAACAATAGATCTAAAGGACGCCTATTTACATATCCCTATGAACAAAAAGCACAGAAAATACCTGCGGTTCCTGCACAACAAAACACACTACCAATTCAAGGTACTTCCGTTCGGCATAAAATCAGCCTCATGGGTGTTCACAAAGTGTCTAGCCGCAGTGGCGGCACATCTGAGAAGAAGCAAGATCCACGTCTACCCATACCTAGACGATTGGCTAATAAGGGGACGCACAAAACAAACGTCTCAATCATGTGCAAAAGACAATTCAAACTCTACAAAGACTGGGGTTTTCAATAAACCACAAGAAATCATCAACAACACCAGAAAGAGAAAAAACCTTCCTGGGAGCAAGATTAAACACATTGAACGCCAGGGCTTATCCCACGCAGGCCAGGATACAAGATATCCACCACGAAACAGCCCTCTACCAGAGGGGACAGTCTCTGACAGTGAGGAGGGTTATGAAACTAATGGGCATGATGGCATCATGTATCCCGCTTATACCTCACGCTCGCCTACACATGCGCCTGTTTCAGGAATGGCTCAACAACAGCTGGTCACAGGCCACAGGAAGTTGGGAGGATCTAGTGGTTGTTACACAAAGGGTGCAAGCAGAGACACAATGGTGGGCATCCAGCAACATAGCACAGGGGAGACCTTTCAGGGACCCAACTCCATCTGTGACAGTCACTACAGATGCATCCCTCAACGGATGGGGAGCACATCTCAACCAGCTAAAAGTACATGGCCAATGGAGCGAACAGGAGTCCACCAAACACATCAATTTCTTAGAGATGAAAACAGTTTTTCTGGCACTCAAGGCATTCCAGAAACATATTCAGAGGAAAACAATTCTAATACAAACAGACAATACAACCACAATGTTCTACCTCAACAAACAAGGTGGAACAAGTTCCTTTCCACTGAGCAAACTGGCACAGGAATTTTGGCATTGGGCGATACCCCAAAAGATCCATCTACAGACAGTACATCTACCAGGAGTAGACAACATCACAGCAGACCAACTGAGCAGACCGAACAATTGCTCTCACGAATGGGAGCTGAAACCGACAACAATTCAGTACCTAGTCAACATCTGGGGAACACCAGCGTTGGACCTGTTTGCGACAATACAGAACAAGAAATGCCAATACTTTGCCTCCAGGTTTGCACACCACCTGTCAAGGGGAAATGCACTTTCACTGAATTGGTCTCAGACATTTGTTTAGTCCTTTTCGCCAATACCCCTGATGCAAAGGGTGCTACAAAAGGCAAAGGAGCCAGGAACAAATATGATTCTCATTGCCCCTCATTGGCCAAGGCAAACATGGTTCTCCACTCTCCTAGAACTATCCAAGGGAGAAATGATCAGGATCAAAACAGAAAAAGACCTACTGACTATGCAACAGGGCCACATTTTTAACCCGAAACCAGCAACACTGCAACTAGCAGCTTGGCGCCTAAATACATAGAATTTGGTCATCTCAATCTACCGCTAAGAACCATGGAAATACTCAAAGAGGCGAGGAAGCAATACACAAGGAAATGCTATACAGCAAAATGGAAACGATACACCACATGGTGCATCGCAAACAACAGGACCAGTTCCATAAAGACACAAGAATCTGTTATCACATATCTCACCTACCTCTTGGACAGCAACATCAATTTTTCAAGCCTTAAGGTACACCTGGCTGCCATAGTGGCATACACAAGAGGAAAATCATGCAAAAGCTTTTTACTAGACCAGTCATAAAAAGATTCCTAGAAGGAGCCAAGAGAATAGCTCCACCAAGAGCTGCACCTGTACCAACATGGAGCTTAAATACAGTACTCTCTCAAATGATGAAGAAACCTTTTGAGCCCATGCATGCAGCAGACATCAAGCATATCACCTTAAAGACAGCCTTTCTCATTGCTATAACATCACTACGCAGAGTAAGTGAATTACAGGCTTTGACAATACAAGAACCCTATTTACAAATCCACAAGGATAAAGTGATCTTGAAAGCTAACCCACAATTCTTGCCAAAGGTGGTATCTAAGTATCACTTAAATCAAAACATCCTGCTACCGGTTTTCTTTCAAAACTCAGAAACTAAAGCAGAAAAAAGCCTCCATACCCTGGATGTTAGGAGAGCGTTTACTGTATTACTTGCAAAAAACAGAAAAAATAAGGAAAACAAAACAATTGTTTGTGGCACACTCGCATACCAACACAGGATCTGCTGTCACAAAAGCAACTATTGCAATATGGATAGTACAAGCTATCCAAGTATGTTATGACAAGGCCGAAAAGGAACTAACAATGCAACCAACAGCGCACTCCACTAGAAAGAAGGGAGCAACACTAGCATTTATGGCCAATGTACCCATTGATTCCATCTGCGCAGCAGCAACATGGGCATCACCACACACCTTCACAAAGCATTACTGTGTGGACATACAGATGAATAAGGAAGCTCAAATTGGACAAAGGGTGCTTCAACACCTGTTTGCAAAGTCTTCCTTTCACCACAGCCTCCCCAAAACGGGAGAAACCCTTACATAATCTAATGCATAGCATGTGAATCCAGAAAAGGATTCATGCTGCAAAACGAAATGGTTACTTACCAGTAGGAGTAGTTTTGCAGCTTGAAGAATTTTCTGGATTCACATGCGACCCACCCGAGCTCCCCTACAAGGACAACAAACAGGTGGGGAAGTAAAGGACTACATCACTGTTTATTAAAACCATCTCAAGGATTACAAGCCAAACAAATAAACAAGTAAAAAGAATCCGAATATGGCCACCACGCACGTCGACCTCCAGGATACCGTCTGATGTCACTCAGGGGACGTACCTGGCACCAAATGGTGGTCGACAGCGACCAAAACAAGAGAAAAAAACAAAGACCATTCCGGACCCAACCACTAGATGGCGGAATAATGCACAGCATGTGAATCCAGAAAATTCTTCAAGCTGCAAAACTACTCCTACTGGTAAGTAACCATTTGGTTTCCTTCCAGGCCTTTGCATCTTGCCGAACAATCCCTGATGATACCACCCAAGAATGTTTAAACCTTTCTTGGCAACATGCACCTTACCAAAAATAGTTGTGGTTTTAAATCTGAAATGACCTTCAAAATATACAGACAATTCAATCTTCCTCCCATCATATGTCTCTGGATTCCTGTCAGGTGGGAGTAGTTTCCTGTCACCCCATGCCTCTTAGCACAACTCATCAGTCATCATTGTCATCGTGGCACCAGAATCCATTAATATTCTCAACACCTTTCCATCAACAACAATATCTTCGTATGGATCAACGCAATTGGACTCGCCACACTTGGACGACTAACACTAAATCTTTTCCCGTTACCTGTTCGTCCTCAGAAATGCCGCACAGCTCACTGTCCGGTACAGCGTTTACTTTATCCTTAGCTGACTGACAAACCTTAGCAAAATGCCTAACTTTGCTACATGTTCTACACTTAACATTTTTCGCTGGACACGAACGCCCGTTGGGACCATGATTTGGGAATCCACACCTGAAACAAATATTTTTCTGATTAAAAAAAATCCACCCTTCATCTCTTTTTTGTCACTCCCACTGTTAGATTTGAAAATCCCATTCCTGCTATGCACTCATATCATGCTACATTAGGTTAGCAGTGTGTGGCTAAATAGATGCCATTTGTATTCACGTTATGCAACCCGCTGAGTTATCCCTGCAACGTGCAAGCTTTAGTTAGCAAGTGTGACTCCATTTTGTATTTCGTAATCCCTATTAGGCTGTGTCTGAACTAGGCCTCATTATTCGTACTGCGTGCCTCAGCAGAATACTGTATTTAGTTATTATTTTCCTTTCCTGTTCAAGGCTGCATCCCGACTTATTAATGAATAGGCCATTCTGCCCTCGCATGCCTATCTGAGTGTGTAGTTCTGCTCCCACGTTAGGAGACGCTGAGACTCAGCGCGGTAACCTTGAGTTGCCGATAGCATGTACCCATCTGGCAGGTGGTAGCCCATCCTTCTGTGCCTTCTTTGTTCATGTTCGGCTCAGGCCGGTAACTTTCCACTGTGGGTGTGGTTGGGGGTTTCTTGGAGGAATGATCATGCATTTCAGGCCGTTGGCGAGCCAGTCCCTCGGCAGACATCTTAGGGTGCAGGTCAGATTGGACTTCTCGGCAGAGTATTGCTAATAAAGGTATGTTTGTATTCTCTACTGTTTGACCGACTCTTCATTACTTGGGAAGGCCTAGCAGGTGGTTGTAAGTAACCCGGGTGGCCCCTAAGGGCCACTTCCTTCAGTTGGCGCCCGAACAGGGACCCCACAAGGTGATCCAGCTCGCCCGTAATCGGGTTGTAGGGTCTGGGTTGCGTCTGGTCGGTCGGGCAGATCGGGGTACCCCACACGATCGAGCTTGGTTCTCGCAGCTGCCCCGCCCTTCTGATCGGGCGCCTCCTCGTCTAGTGGTCACCAGCTGGGGTCCTGAGAAGGCGAAACCTTGGAGTTGACCGTTTGGTCCGAAGAGCCGGCAGTGGAGAATAACTTGACTCGACCTGTGTGCACCAGGTGAGTGATATGATTCTTGGAAAAATGGCGCCATTCTTGAACGGCACGAGCCTACGGGCTGTGTCTTGGTACAGTCTCCGGACTGTCTTGGTGCAGTTTTCGGACTGCCTTGCTTGAACGGCACGAGTCGACGGGCTGTGTCTTGGTACGGTCTTCGGGCTGTCTTGTCTTGAACTTGGTGGGTCTGCAGACCCTTGAAAAAGGCACAGAGTGTTTGTGAGCAGTTTACCAGACCAACTGGAAATTTGGCCCGTGCTTGAAAAGGTCTGGGACAGTTCGCGAACAATCTGCCAGGCCAACTGGTAATTGGTCAATGCTTGAAAAGGTCTGGGGCTAGAGCCTGTCTTCTTTAACTTGGTACAGTCTCCGGACTATAGGGAGTGGTCTTTGGACCATTTGGTTTGGTTTCTGAATAATTTTTATTATTTATCTTTTCTTTATATTACTGTTGCTGGTGTTATACTTGTCCTTTAGGGACAGTGCATGTGTCTTATATTAAGATGCCTTGGTTAAGCAAATTGGGGTGTTTTGGATGTCGGTGTTGTTATACTGAGGCTCGATTGGAAGAGAGTCAGCCTGCGCCTCCGGAGGGTACCCCAAATTTTGATGTATACGTCAAGCACGGTATTGGCCCTATTATGTTTAGCACATTGTGGAATAAATATACGAGGGACAATGCTGAGTTAGAATGACCACTTACTGGCTCGTTTGATGAGCAAAAATTGAATTTCTTGCAGGACAAATTGTTCTCCAAAAAGAGCAGGCAGTCGATGTTTGATTCTCTAAGAGTATGGCAGAAGGAAGCAAAGCAGCGGCGTATGAGAGCAGAGAAAGAGGTCCGGAAGAGACGGACGCAAACCATAACTCTGAAAGCAGTGGCCTATGAAAGGGAAAAGATAGAGAAAGGCATAGAATGTGCAGATAGAAAGTTTTGATTGAAACAGATAATTGCTATGTTACTAGAGAGGAAGTGTTGGAAAACGAGGCAGTATCTGTGAGGCCTGCACAAATAACATGTCACATTTGTCCTTCACTGGGAACCAAACACCCTATTGTAGCGCTTGACTCTCAGAGGGTAGCTTTGCAGAGCAGTCTAAGGCTTACTCAAGGGAGGTGGTGTGGGCTAGTAATCGCCATTACAAGTACGCAGAAATAACACTCAATAATTGATTGTCCAGTCTGTACTTTGCTTTATAAAAGTAAGAGTACATTTATTAAACACACACACTACTCAATACTATGCAACAATTTACAAATATACATAAGCTGTTGGAATTACTTTGTGACATTGCATAACATTTCCACCCCTCCCAAAGGGGGTGGGGTCTAGTACCACCACTCCCATGTATGCACATCATCTTGCCCCCTAATGCAGTTAGTTGAACATAACCTGGAGCGAGGGCCCTGCGCACTGGCACCATCCCAATGGCGACCCACCCCATTATCTCAACAAGCATTTAAAATAGGCACACTTGCCCTGGTGACACATAACCCTGACTGAACATGTCATACTGACCATATAATATACACCTCTACATCTTAGGGGCTAACGGTCTGGGTTGTTCTTCACCTAACGCAGCAGCAAGAATACATGTTTTGGCACCACTTTAAATGAGGTACTTTTCATAGCTGATACCAGTTGTAATGCATTGCAATCACAGCCTCTAAAAGGCATCACAGGTAAAATCACAGAATTAAGCATTTACAGCCAGACACCCTAGCAGGAATGTTTGGCAACATAACCCCACTTTGCTTATGACATCACCTTACACAGGTACTTCACATAACACATGTGACTTCCAGTCCCTCTAAAAAGAAATAACATAGGTAAATGCATTTGTGGTGCAATTACACCTCTTCACCTCCAGGGGATTCCCTTCTCAAGACATCCCCAACTCAGCCCTTCACACCTTGAGGCAGTCCCTAAGGCACCCCGAGCTGCGGAACAAAAGTTCCAGCCATGTGGATGCTGATGACGCCTAGTTGAGCCCTTGAGGGGTTATTCTTTCCAAGTCCCCAGAGACTTAGGGAGGGACTTTCTTCCGTCGTGCTGGGGGAGACTGCGTTGCTCCTGCAGCTCCCCCTGCACCTTGGCACACCTCTCGTGGTGACCCCGTCCTCCTGGGGCTACTACACACCAAGAACCATCCTCCTTTTCCTTGCAGGCCGGTTCGGGCCTGCAAGGCATTATGGGGTGAAGCGCTCCTTGCGCGCATAGTATAGCAGCCGCTCTCCCGCTGCTCCGGGGAGAGCCGCGCTGCCCCCGGCGGCCTCACGCCTCGTCTCCTGGCCTCGGTGGGGGGCCCGGTCCCACCCGGACCCCCAGGTGAGCGATGGCAGCTCGGGGAGCCCACCCCCGGCTGCTCCAGTTGTGTTTCGGGGGCCCGGTCCCACCCGGGCCCCTCGCTGCAGGCTCGATTGGGAGCCCACCCCCGGTGGCTCCCGCCGGCTCCCCGCCCGGCCAGCACCCTCGCGTGCTGCCGCGGGAGCCGGCACTCCTCTTCTGGTCTGCCCGCTCCGGCGGGCAGCCACGGAGATTCCCGCTGGCCCGGCCGGACCTCGGGGGAGTGCAACGGCACTCCCCCGCCTTCCTCCAGCGACGGGGGCGTGCGGCGGCACTCCCCCGGTCTCGACACCCACATCGGGGCCCGGAGTTGGGATCCCGGGCCCCTAGCGCATCGTCACGGGGAGCGCAACGGTGCTCCCCGACTTGGCTTCGGCGGTGCGGGCCCGGAGTTGGGATCCCGGGCCCCAGGGAATCTTCACGGGGAGCGCGACGGCGCTCCCCGACTGGACTTCTCCCGCGAGGGGGGTTGCGCGACGGCGCGCCCCCCTCCTCTTCAGCGCCATCACCGGGGGCCAGGGTGGGCTCCTGGCACCCCTTTTTGGGCATGTTCACGGGGAGCACGACGGCACTCCCCGGCTTGACTTCTTCCGGGGGCAGCCCCCGGGACCTGACCCACCCCGGGGGCACATTCAGGAGCGGCGGCGGAGCCCCACGTGCTTCGTCGTCAATCCTCTCAGAGGTCAAGGGTCGCCTAACTTCTGGGGGGCATATTTCAGCCCCCAGGCACCCGATTTTCATCAGTTTGGCCTCTTCTTGCTCCTGGTGGCACTCCCCAGCCACTGGGAGCACTTTCTTTCGCCCTCTTGGTCTCCAGGAGGTTGAATTGGGCAGGGAGCGGTCTTCACTGGCTCCCTGCGCAAGCCTCTCACCTGGCTCTTCTCCTGGGCCTCTCTTCTCCTTGCGCAGAGGCCCAGGCTTCTGCTCACTGGTCCTGGACTCCCTTCCTGGCGCAATTCTGCATCCTGGGACAGTCAGGGGTTCTTCCTTCCAACTGCCCATGGCGCCAGGCTCCAGCACCAGTCTTCCTCAGCAGACCACACCCCAGAGAGAGCTCCTCTTCCTGTGCAGACTCTTTTTAAAGAATGGGGAGGGGGCTGGCAGGAAGTCTCTGTTTGCCCTATCACACAGCGACACATCACCTCTCCGCCCCTGCTCCCTCCTTCCTGCCCAGGCCTCTGGGTTTGTTCAAAATGGCCTCGTCCAGGGGTCTCATGCCACATGGTCTCTGAGAGCCCCTTCCCCCCCTCGCTGCCTCCTCTCCAGAGCAGCTTGGTGCCTGGCACCATGTGTCAGCTGCTGATGGATGAACCTGTAGCTCCACCCATCTTCTCTTCTCTTCTTGGAGTGGAGGCCTTCGCCCTTGGAATGCTTGTTGTGCAGGGCTGGGCCTCTGAGGCTACAGCTTGGGGAGGAAGGTCATTAATTCAGCCTGGCAGGGTCAGCCCCAGCCAGGCCCTGGTTATGAGCTGACTCAGAGAAATATGACATTTCTGGATGACCCAAAAGTAGTACAAATATGACTTTGGACTCTGCAGAGTCCTTCTTCTCACATAAGTTACAGTGGACTTTAGTGCGTGTCTGAAATTTGTAGGCCCTAGGAAAGTAAAACTAGCCCATGTGCTCCCCATCCTCATAGGAGAATAATGGAATAAAAACAGTAAAGCACACTGACTTTCCCTCAAATGTTTCTTCCCATTGTAGAAAGCCTATTCCATGTCACCACCCAGTTCTGCATAAGTCCTGCCACACCATTCAACTTGTAGCTGCTCCTGGGCTGCGCACGCTAGGAATCTCCCCTGCGCAGCCCTTACACTTGTGCACACGCATGTACACACGTGTCTGCATGTAACTAGCCCAGTGCCCCTACCTCTGGCTGCAGCGCGGCGGCCTACTCACGCCAGGGGGACACCGGTAAAATACACATGCAGTCCCTTTCATCATGAGTTCACTGTGGGTGAGTCCCAACTTATGAGGCTCTCCCACAGTAAAAACTCAACAAATAGGTGTTCAAAAAGCGAAAAATCCGGGCGGCTCAGATGGTCAGAACCACCTTCTAACAGGAAGGTGATGTTTTTGTTGAAGAACTATTGGATTCTCGCCCTCCTCCACCTTATGCTCCTGAGCGGATATACCCAAGGGTTCCCACATCTCAGTCCCCGGCCTCTGGTGCCTCTCTTTCTAGTATTTCTGCCTCCAGCCCAACTGCTTCGGCCCCAGCCCCGCCTGTTTCCTCTCTGCTCACGCCAGTAATAGGGGCGGGAGCCGTTAACTCTCCTGTTCCGTCTACTGACTCTGTATCTACTGCTACACCCCCTTTCACCCCTACAGCATTGTCTCCTTTCATGATGATACCAGTCTCCTCATCTACTCTTTCTCCCTCAAGTATGACACACCAAGCACTGCTGAATGGCGAGAACCCTGTACGTAGGATGCATGAAGGGAATTGGGCGGCAGCACGAGATCGTATGGACAAAGTGTTGGTGCGTTCTGCTGTGGGTGTGAGGAGAAGCAAATGGTGGCGAATCAGGCGGCTCAGTGGGCTCGGAGCCCGATCTATAGTGTGGAAGATGTGTGGAGAGTGATGAAGGATTACGAGCCCTTCATACAGCAACATGCCCTTAAGCACATGTCGGCCACGCTAATAGGACTGTGGGAGCAGTGTTTTCAGGGTGTTGCACAGCAGATCATCTATGACATACGGGACAGGGTATATGCTACAGATATGGCTCCTAACGAAGTTTTTAGCAATGTAACGACATTGGTGGGTTATCGGGGCAGATTGCTCCAAAAGATTCCGACAATAGTGACCCGGTGCCCCAGGAGAGAGGTCCATCCCATTTATCATCCTGAAATACCAGAACTGCGCGACTCCACAAATACTGTAATTAGGCCACGAGTCGATGCTCGGTTCCAGGAACAGTGGATCTACACTCCTTGGAAGAGGAGTGAGGTAATATCCCTTAAAAGTCAGTTGCCAGACCCTCGGAAAAACCCGACTGCGTATTATAAATAGTTGACAGAGGCGGCCTCCTCCACGGTGATGACGTTAGCAGATATTGAGTTGTTCTTTGGCTTGTTGGTACTGGTGGATATATGGAGGCAAGTGCATACACAGGATCATGTGGTGGAATTGGGAGGAACATGGGATCAGATCAGGGCGTGGGATAAGGACCGCAAGCCCGGTGACTAGCCGAAGGCGGAGATATTGGCTTTACTGGGTCGCATTATCACCTATATGCATTCCCTTATCCCGCCGAGACGGGTGGATTGGGACAAGTTGACGGCATGTCGTCAGAAGAAGGACGAGAGTGTGTCTGATTTCTTTACTAGGTTTGAAGGGGTGTTTCTCGACTTTAGTGGCCAGGATCTGTCATTGGAGGGTGGTGTCCGGTTGTTTGTCAGCAGGTTAGTTACCAATTTGCTTCCTGAGATTGCGACTAGGTTGCAGGCTTCAGAAAGCACTTTTGGAGCACCTCTTCCCCGTCAGTAATTTTGAGTATGGCACAGTACTACGAGCATAGAGAGAATGAGGACAAAGAGAAGATGGAGAAAAAGTCAAAGGATTTGAAGACGAGGGTGTTGATGCAGCAAGTTGCGAGAGGAAGAGGTTCGGGTGCGGCCCAGCGGCTGCCCCGGACTAACAGGGGGTACTTCGAATGCACCCCTTGGGCTCAATCAATGTGCATATAGCAAGCAGGAGGGACATTGGCGGAAGAGTGCCTGGAGTTGTCGCAGAGAGGTGAGGCCCCGAGAGGTGGGGGGTTTGGAGGACGTCGACGGGCAGGAGGAGGCCGCGGGGACATGCGATCAGAGAACGCATCGTCTAATAGACAGAGCGGGAACTACTTCGACCCCCGAGGGAGACAGTACTATCATGACGACTATGACATGGACGAAGTAACGGATGTCTCACAGCTAGGACAGCCAGGGACAGGGTAAGGGACCAGTTCCGGTGCCTGTAGATCAGTGTGGACCCTATGTCACCGCAGATTTACATGGTACGACCGAGAAATTCTTAATTGATACAGGGGCTATGAATAGCTCTGTTTCCCGTTCAGTGGTCCCGGGGGCAGCTCTGTCTGGCCAAAATAATGTTTCAGTGGGTTTCTCAGGCGTGCCGGTTGTCAGCCCCATTTCCAAACCTCATGCTTTGACTATTGGCCCCTTCACGGTTGATTCACCATTTCTGTTAACGTCAAATTGTGGGGAAAATGTGTTAGGGTTGAATTTGTTAAAAAGGTTGCATGCGACAATCTTTTGTTCCCCAGACGGTGTTTACATGACTATTGGACCGCACGTGGCCTGTGCCAAACAATGCCTTGCAAAAGATGCCCCCCTCCCCGCTGAGTTTCAGGATGTGCCACGTACACTGTGGGCTACAGGAGACACAGATGTGGGGTTACTCCAGATCCCACCGGTCTCTATACAGATCAAAGACAATGCTGTATTACCACGTATTCCCCAGTACAAGATATCCCAGGCAGGAGAAAAGGCCTTATTGCAAATAATACAGGATTTGATTAAGTCTGGTGTGGTTGAAGAGACAGCGGCGAATGTGTGTAACAGGCCTATTCTTCCTATTCTTAAAAAGGCACCCTTGGATTCTTCTGATGCTCACCCTGACGTTTACTGCTTCGTAATTGACCTTAGAGAGGTGAACAAGATAGTGGTTCCCCAGTATCCTGTAGACCCAGACATTACCGCGATTTTGACAATGATTCCCCCGTCTGCAAAATTCTTTTTAGTCATTGTTGTTACATTTGGCACACCATGGACACAAGGTGTCACTTTCGAAATTTCAATATTGTCGACAGGAGGTCACCTATTTAGGTCACCTACTGTCGAAGGAGGGTCGCAGACTAACACCTGAACGCATAGCTGCTATTACTAATATGCCTGTTCCTAAGATCCAACGAGAGGTACGCGCCTTCATTGGTATAACTTCGTATTGTCATCACTGGATCCCTAACTATTCCTTACTAACGAAACCCCTCCTTTACCTGACCACTAAAGACGTGCATGAACCCTTGCCTTGGACATCTGCATGCCAGCAAGCTTTTTAGCAATTAAAAGTTGCGCTTTGCTCTGCTCCTGTGCTTGGTACTCCTGATTACCAGAAGCCTTTTGTGCTCTATGTACATGAGGCGGACGGTTGCGCGCTTTCTGTTCTAACACAGGGTTTTGGTGGTAAACAGAGACCCTGCGCGTATTTCTCTGCTATTCTTGATAACGTCGCCAGAGCTCTCCTGAGCTGCCTGAGGGCTGCCATGGCGGTGGCAGTTTCTATCAGACAATCGGCAGGGCTCGTCCTTGATACGGATCTCACAGTCATGGTACCTCATGCTGTGGACACACTGTTGAATAAGACAGACACAGCACCTTACAAGTGCGCGTCTGACTGGATATGAGTTAACCTTGTTTGCTCCGCACATTACTATCAAAAGATGTGCTACTCTGAACCCAGCCACGTTACTACCCCTCCCTTCGGAAGAAAAGGACAATGATGTCCATGATTGTTTATTTCGGACTGAGGAAGAAACGAAGGGACGGGTAGACCTGACTGATGATCCCTTATCTGACCCACAAGGGGAACTATATGTCGATGGCTCTTGTTTCAAACTTCCAGATGGCACTACCACTGCAGCTTATGCAATCACAACGTTACACACTGTAGTTGAGACATCCCGTATCCCATACCAATCGGCCCAGGCTGCAGAGTTGGTTGCCCTCCTTAGGGCTTGCGAGTTGAGTGAGGGACTGACTGTCAATGTCTACACCGACATCCAGTACGCTTTTGGGGTGGCCCATAATTTCGGGCGCCTTTGGGCGGAGAGAGGGTTCTTGACCTCGCTTGGGTTGCGCATACAGCATGGTCCATTGATACATAGACTGTTGACAGCACTGACACTTCCTGATAAGTTGGCAATAATAAAATGTAGCGCTCACAAAGCAGTAACAGACGATGTTGGAAGGGGCAATGCTTTTGCAGATCAGACAGCTAAGGAGACAGCTAGATCGAAGATGAAAAAGATGTTCGTGGCAGGTCCCGCTAGGTGGGTTCCAGACAATGGAATGTTCGAGGACACATTAGATAATGTCAGGGAAATACAGAGTGAGGCGACAGTAGATGAACTGGCAGAATGGGAGGAGAGGATAGGGCGTTTGGACGAGGATGGGTGTTGGACTGACTTGTCTGGGAAGCAGAGAATGCTTCTGTGCTCCCTGTTGTTACCATGGCCCACGGCCCAGCACACATTAGTGCCAAAGGAATATGTAAGCTACTGGACCCATTATGGCGAAATGATAATATCCCTAAGGTAGCCACACACTTAGTGAAACATTGCATCATTTGTCTGAAACATAATCCTGGGAAAGGTACTCCTACACCCGCAGGTAATTTTGCACCGCCTTCCTTCCCTTTCGAGGTTCTCCAGATGGAACGAGTTAACAATTTGAAGTATGTGCTGGTAGTGATTTGCGCATTCAGTAAATGGATTGAGGCTAAACCCACTAAGGAGAATACGGCCATGGCGACGGCGCTCTTAAAAGAGTTCTTCCCGCGCTATGGATTACCACGTGTGATCTGGAGTGACAACGGAAGTCACTTCAATTCAAAGGTCATTGAATTGGTGTGTAAAGGCTTGCATATTAGACAGAAGTTTCATGCAGCGAACCATCCTCAGTCAGCAGGCTTGGTTGAGAAGTACAATGGTACTCTCAAATTGAAGTTAGCAAAGATTCAAGAAAGCACAGGATTGCGATGGCCCGATGCTCTACCTTTGGCTTTATCAACCAGAGCGACAGCGCATTCTAGAACAGGGTTGTCCCCGTACGAGGTGGTCTTTGGACGCCCCGCCAACGTCTGGGGCGTCCCAAGACCCAAGCGCTTCTCCGAGATAGAGTACCCCCTGCTGATAGATTATCTGTTTGAATTGTCTAAAGATCTCCGTTCTGTCCACCAACAGATTCATGCCACGCTGCAACCAGTACCAGAGGGGCCCGGGCATCAGCTACAACCCGGGAACTTTGTAATGGTCAACAATTTTCAACGGAAGAACTGCCTGGAGCCGAAGTGGAAGGGGCCCCTGATTTTCCTGCTCGCCACCCGCACCGCAGTGAAGCTTGAAGGCCGGAAGCACTGGGTGCATGCATTGCATGTAAAAAGGGTACCTCTACCACTTCCGTATGATCAGTGGGTCCTCGACGGCATTGCTGACCAGGAAGGGGAGCGCGTGCCCCGTTTCGTTCCTTTCTCTGATGCCCGATTGAGGTGGGCGCAGACAGACGAAGAAAGCGACGAGGCCTTACTTGAGGCGGTCCCCCAGAGATAAGGGCCCCCACCGGATGCTCCCGCTTCTGGTGCACAGTCACCTGAGTCTCAATGCCCTGCTGAGCCTGAATTTCTTCCCCTTTTTGTTGATGAAGAAGTGCCTGGGGTTGCCAGGTACAACCTGCGGCCCCGACGGAAAGACAGTGCGCCAGTAGGACAGTCCAGGAGTTAGGGAAGGACTCGAGCTTAGGGCGTAGGTGCTATTCCTAAGGTGCCTGCTTTAGATTAGAGTGAGTTACATTGGTGCACTGCCCTGGACACTGGACAGGATTAGCTGAGGGTGTCTTCCAAGGAGGGAGAGTACCCTATCCTGAAAGAAGAGGATTTGTTTTCCAGCAAGGGCTGCGATCACGCAGCTCCCCCGTGGGAGTGCTTCATAGCACCGTCGTTGATGAACAATAGGAGTCTACCAGTGAGGCTCTGAAGGACACCGGGTGATTTGTACCCCTCTGGTCGGTTGTATTTTTGTGGCTCCAATTCCTAAAGTTTCCTTCTATGTACCCATTTGGCCGCGCAATTATGAAGGAGGAACAGCCTCTGGTGGCCCCACCATTACAGTAGAATAGTCCTGTGTGGTCTAGTTGGTCTACTGGGAGTAGGGTGGTAGTGGTCCTTCTCATCGTAACGATAACACTATTCGGGGCGGTGTGGTACTTAGAAGAACAGCATCCTGTGCACACATTGATAGGGACTACACCGGCTCCATCTGAGCATTCATTTGTTACACTGGCCCCGCACAAAGAAAGGCATAGACAGACCTATGTCGAGAACGTGTTTTTGCAGATGCTTCATCAGGTACACAGTACCACTAATGCCACGAATTGCTGGGTATGTGGGTTACTTCCCTCCGTTATGCACAAGAACGATCTATTGGTGTCATTGCCCCTGTCATACTTGGGTAGCTGTGAGGCATGGTTCCAATTGCTTTCTATGGTGTACATGCACTATTATGCTGGCGCGATGAATATGGTACAGTCTGATTATGAAGCAGTGTTGGAATATATAGTGGTACACCAAGGATATACACCTGGGGCAGATGGAAAGGAGGGTACCCTAAATCCAGAAGCTTGTTTGAATATTTTCGAGATTATGAAGGCACCCTGTGCCACAATCAACTACCTGACAAGAGGATACGTGTTGGATTCAAGGTCAACCTCCTACCCTATACAAGCTGCTGTGCTGTATATGCTAATCATTAATCTGGTATCAAGGTGGAACCCTATTTAAAGGCTCCACACAGACCTTATATTTAGTCCTGACCAAGACCCCTTACAGATGTTATTACGATCACACTAATGCCCAGTGGTCGAAACGTCGACGCAAACTTTCAAGTGTTAATGATCAAGTAGACCAATAGAGAACAACAAGATTAATTGCCGGTCGTGTTGAATCACTATTTTCATGTACCTCACACTGTGTTTAAATGTGTGTTTTTGATATATGTTTATTGGTTATGTTCAAGTTGTGTTGTGATATGTAAACACATTTTTTGTTTTCACTTTTTGTTTTCACTTCACGTCTTTAATTCGTTAATAAGTGTAATTGTACACTATATATCTGTGTGTTTATAAATGTCCTGTTCTCATTTTGAGTATACATTTTTATGATTTTGTCATAAAATCTTAAACCTATTCAAAAGCATTTGAGTAATTGTGTGGTATAGTTTTTCGAGTTTGACCTCGCTTTGATAATTTTCATTAACTGAAAGTCTCATCTTATTAGAGGGACAATTTTATGAATATGTTGTACGCTTTCTTAAGCAATTTGGTGGCAGAACCATTGTTCACTTAATGCACCTATTGTATGAGCAAGCTCACCCCTACCCCTAAATTGCCAGGACGTGATACTAAGGTCTCTACAATAATGATGCAGGATATCCAGGATATCATGCTCATCGATGAAGGTATTTTTGAGTACTAAGTAGATGTTGATTCTCATGTGCTGTTTTATTCTTCCTTGCAACGTGAAGTGAGCATGCATTTTCTTCCTTCCACTTAGAATTGTAAAAACCCTACCGGATAGCCTCAATAAAGCATTTAGCCACCCCTGGTAAAAGGAGGGTCTGTTAGATTTGAAAATCCCATTCCTGCTATGCACTCGTATCATGCTACATTAGGTTAGCAGTGTGTGGCTAAATAGATGCCATTTGTATTCACGTTATGCAACCCGCTGAGTTATCCCTGCAACGTGCAAGCTTTAGTTAGCAAGTGTGACTCCATTTTGTATTTCGTAATCCCTATTAGGCTGTGTCTGAACTAGGCCTCATTATTCGTACTGCGTGCCTCAGCAGAATACTGTATTTAGTTATTATTTTCCTTTCCTGTTCAAGGCTGCATCCCGACTTATTAATGAATAGGCCATTCTGCCCTCGCATGCCTATCTGAGTGTGTAGTTCTGCTCCCACGTTAGGAGACGCTGAGACTCAGCGCGGTAACCTTGAGTTGCCGATAGCATGTACCCATCTGGCAGGTGGTAGCCCATCCTTCTGTGCCTTCTTTGTTCATGTTCGGCTCAGGCCGGTAACTTTCCACTGTGGGCGTGGTTGGGGGGGTTCTTGGAGGAATGATCATGCATTGCAGGCCGTTGGGGAGCCAGACCCTCGGCAGACATCTTAGTGTGCAGGTCAGATTGGACTCCTCTGCAGAGTATTGCTAATAAAGGTATGTTTGTATTCTCTACTGTTTGACCGACTCTTCATTACTTGGGAAGGCCTAGCAGGTGGTTGTAAGTAACCCGGGTGGCCCCTAAGGGCCACTTCCTTCACCACTTTCATTCAAAACTGACACCCCACTTTGTTCTTTGCGTGTTAATTCTTTACAAGTCTTACGAGATAACTCCATGCTCTTCACGACATCGATGGTCTCAATAAGAGTGGGATTTTTCGTAGTTAGTAATTTCTCCTGGACTTTTTTATACCAATAGTGTACAACTATCTGATCACGAATAAGTTGTGACATAAAATTTTCAAACTCACATTCTGCAGCTAGCATATGTAAAACTGCCACATAACTGTCAATAGACTCGTCCTGGTGTTGCTCTCTAGTAAAAGAATTGTCTGTTAACAATTAAACTGGGTTGTACATCAAATTGCTTTTCAAGTTTCTTCACAGCCAACTGATACTCATCAATATCCTCATCATCATCTACTAGTTGAAAAGGTGGGAAATGCTCATAAACAGATTGTCCTTCAAATCCCAAATTATGCTCCAACAAAAACCTTTTGTTTTCTGGACAATATCTATTTCTCCCAATAGCTCCCAGGTATTTTGTAAACGCTCGTACCAATTTCTTCTTGGCATCGGCGGATCACCGGGTGTTTGGAGAAAGGGGGGAGGAGCATTAACGCTTTGCATGGTAGTGCACCCCTAGTAGAAAATACTGAACACCCTTAAACACAGAACTGAAATTAAATTAAAAAAAACCAATAATTGCCGTGACAAATCTTACCACATTTGACGTTCAAAGATGTGTGTGTGTGTATATAAGGTAAACTTTAAAATCAAAATACACCAAGCGTCATTAAACATGCGCATGTCACAGTTGATAAAAAAAAACTGATGTCCAACCTGTAAAAATGTTTTTTAGGTGCACTCTTAAATGCGCATGTGTTTTAACTTGAGCAAAGGCAACAAATGTGTAAATGTGCGCAAACACGGTTACTTGATGACGAAGTTAACCGGAACACACAGTATTTGTGCATTATCACAGTTGTGTAGATCTGTAGTCCCAGGAGGCAAGGTCACTTGCCACGATAACAAAGTTGCGCAGTGTGTGCACATCACAGTTGACTAGAGTTACATGTTGCCGTAAGCAGGAAATATATCAAAACGCCGTGATGACATTTTTTTCTCACGTAGATCGGCCTGTCCCCAAGCCAATATGGCTGCCGGCATGGCATGCATGTACGTAGAACGTGGTTATGCTTGAAGATCAGAGCGCGAAATCACCATCATGAAAGGCTCTGTGGGAAGGTGACGAAATGTTGGACGCTCGAACGCTGCTCTGGGTTAGATGTGCCTCCGAGAGCTGCAATGACAAGACAGTAAGTGTTCGAGCACTGCGCCAGGAATGCTGCTCTCCTGATTGCTGAGATATGCCTCGCATGACCCACACACACAGTTCCCCGTGTGCCTTCTCGCGCTTGACTTAGGCAAACTCTTTCTCACAACAGTTTCTCCGCCTAAAATGTAAAGTTAATGCTGGCACATCCGGTCATACCATTCCCAACACTGGCCTGATCATAGAGTCCTCCACTAGTAACACGTCTTCTCAAACATCCGCCATAGACACTCCGATGAAGAAGGTAGGAACGGAGACTTTTCTGACTCGAACACCTGTGGGTCCTTCACTGTAGCCAAATCGTCGCCAAATTTGTGGTGACACAGACCCAATGAAGCGACAAGAGTAGTGTCAAGTTTAAGCACACAGGTTTATTTGCCACAGTCTCGGCAGTCCAGCAGCAACTGACAGTCATAGAACTGTTCTAACCTCAAACCCCTCACACCACATTCCACATTCCAGGCAAGGTGAACTGGAATGTGGAATGTAGTAACAAAGACATCATCACATCTTGTTAATGAATAAGCTGTCATGTAATAAGGGCACACTTGATTAAGTGCTTTTGTGCTACTCTGTGAGGGGATAATGACCAGGGACTGAAAGTAATCTGTAACGTCTATCATGACAAAACTGATCCAGCGGTAAACCAACAACAGATACGCCACTACCATATACTCACCAGGGCCCATAAAAACACACACATTGAGAAAACCGCTGGAGTGGTTAAAGTTTTATATTTGTACTTCACAATGTTCAGGTTTAGTTATTTAATTCTCCTAACTAACCTCTCACTAATCAAAAAGTTCTTTCCTCTGGTCGATGGACTATTAGTTGAACTAGTTGATGGTGATAATTAACTTAACCCTTAACTATTCTTGGTATGACGAAAATAATCACAGACTCCGGAAGGTTTAAAATCTTTATCTAAATTAAATGCATCTGAACCATTCAAAAATACAGTGTAGTCACCCTCATTCTTAGGAGAGAAAATTCAATTGATTAAACATCAAAACATGTACTTCGGACTCATACAATAATTAATGCTCAGAAAGGGAGAGGACAGAGAGAAAAGAACATCTACAAAATACATGAAAATATATTTACCAAGAATGGTGTGAAAGACCAACCCCCTGGCCAAAGGGCTGGTAATGGTCCCCAGGATAGGTCAGGAGACAAAGACTTCAGGACAGGATTCAGGACAGGATAGATTACCTCTCTAAGGTTAAATCATTTTATTATCGGATCGGTGATGCATGATACACAGCCAGCTGCCTACATCCTAAAGGCCGGCAGGGCGTAAAGTTGTACCTTGTACACAGCGTGTTTGCCACAACCCGGAGGCCGGCCGCGTGACCATGTAGTGCGTGACTGCAAGAAGCTTCCGTCTTCCGGTTTTCTCCCCTGCGATCCCTTAACAAAATTATAAACTACTAAATCTACCCCAACTAACCCCCCCCCCCTACCCTCGAACCGATGTGCTACCTAAGTCATGTGGGATGTCAGTCCTCCAGCATCCACCCCTCTTTATAGTGGATCTTTGATCCGGAAAGGGATGTGGGCCCCCATGTCTTCCCTTGGTGTCCGACTTGGTCACCTTCTGCCGTGCGAGATAGCCTCTGGTAGGATCACTGCATGTATCTCGCTTTTACCGCTGGTCCGTGCTTGTACCATCTAGTGAGTCAGTGAGTCTGAGTATTCGGAGATATCTAGGACAAGTGAGTTCATTCATTGTGGTGGAAAGGAGTGACAGGAGGGGTTTCCAGGTTGTGCGGAACGAGTCGGAGGAACCCGTCAGGGTAGCCTGGATTCGCTCCATTCCCACCGTGTACCAGAGTTTATGTAGCCACCCTGTATGTGTCGGCCTGTTCTGTTTCTCCCATAGTGACAGTCTAAAATCTAAATCCGTATTTGTAAAGCGCGAACTACTCACCCTTACGGGTCTCAAGGCGCTGGGGGCCGTCGTGGAAATTAAGTGAGCTATTGCCCAGAGTCACATGGTGCTGAGCTGCGCTGCCGCCAGAGCCGGGGATCGAACCGTGAGCCCTGTGCTCCGAAGTCAGCTGCCCTGGCCGCTGCACCACACCTCTCCACAGTATGTGCTGGACTGCAGCTCCCATTGCCAATCCCATTTGTTTCCCCCTAATTTATTTCAGTGGGAAGGTGAGTGCATTCGGGAGCCCTAGTATGGTGTATGCAGGGAAACGGGGTATTTCGGTCTCCAGATGTTGGTCTATGTCGTCTAGGACCGCGCGCCAATAGTCCGTTAGTTCCGGGCAGTCCCATAGGAGATGCGTCAGGGTCCCCTCTGCGTCACAGCCCCTCCAACATGTCGGGCTCCTGTCTGGGTTTCCTCTATGGAGTCTAGCCGGTGTTAAGTACCAGTAGGTAGTGACTTTGACTGCCGTTTCTCGGCCTGCCGTATTACGGGCTGTGTGAGTGGCCCTATAGGATATGTCAGTCCACTCCTTTTCGGTCAGAGCTCTCCCGATCTCACGTTCCCAGCGTTTCTGTCCTGCTGAGGGGGCGAAAGGAGCTTGGTCTCGTAGCATGTGGTACAAGTCTGAGATCAATCGTTTGTCAGAAGTTCTGGTTAGTAGCCACCGTTCGTATGGGGTGAGTTTCCTGCTAACCTTCGGTCGGGTCTCTGGATGGAGAAGCCAGTGGCGGAGCTGGAAATATTGGTAACGCGGTGGGGCTGTGATCGCGTACCACTGTTTCACCTCCGTATATGAAAGGAACCCCTCCACGTCAAACATGTGCCCTGCCGATCTACAGTCAGTGGCCTTCCATTGCGCGAATGCTCCCGTTTCCAGGCCCGGTGGGAACTCCGGGTTGTCGAAGAGGGGTGACATGGGCGAGGGGAAGGAGGTGAATCCCCTCCGCACCGCCACCGAGTCCCATACCCGCAGCAGGGTTTGCGTGACCGGGGAGCCCTTCAGGTTCGGTGGTCTGTCCGTTTTCCACAGGAAAGGGACCTTCCAGAGGGATAGTTTAGCCAGAGCCCGATCCTGGAACAACCAACGTTTTTCGGACTCTGGCCTATGCCATTCCACTAGGTAGCGGAGTTGGGTCGCTTTAAAATAGTCCAGGAAATTGGGAATGCCCAGCCCCCCGGCATCCGCTGGTTTGTGGGTAAGGTCCTTGCGCATACGGGGTCGTGCCCCTCCCCAGATAAAATGTCGAGCCGCCGTCTGCAGCTTGTGGAGGGTACCTGCGGGCGGCCATATCGGAATGGTTTGGAATAGATACAGGGCCTTAGGCAATATGTTCATTTTGACTGCCGCTATACGCCCCAGAAGCGATAGTTATTGTTTCTGCCAGCGATGGAGTGTCTGTTGTGTTTGGGAGAGAAGCTTTGTGTAGTTCATAACCACCGTGTCTGTCACCGTCGGGGTGAGCTCGATCCCCAAGTAAGTAACTGTCTCTTGGACCCGTAGGTCACCCCACCCGATTCGGTCCTCGACCCGCGAGGCGACACAACGCCCCAGGGGCAATACCGTCGATTTCCCAGTGTTCACCCGGAAACCAGACACCCGGCCAAAGGCGGCCAGCTCCCGCAAAAAGGCCGGGATCGAGCTCTCTGGGTGGGCTAGGGTGGCCATAAGGTCATCTGCGTATAGGCTTATCTTGTGTTGCTCTCCGCCGAACGGGATGCCCACGATCTCGGGGTTGTCTCGCACCCGTTGAGCAAGGGATTCAACGTAGAGCGCGAAGAGAAGGGGTGAGAGGGGACAGCCCTGGCGGGTCCCCCGTCGGATATCGAACGATCGAGAGCTCTGGCCATTCACCCGTATTACCGCAGTAGGGCCCTCATAACAGCTTGCCACCCAGGCCCTGAATCGGCCTCCCGTCCCGAAGTGAGTTAGTGTGGCCCCTAAAAAGTCCCAGCTCACTCGGTCGAACGCTTTTTCGGCGTCGATCGATACCAGGGCCGCACCTAATTGTGCGCGGTGGCTTTTGTCAATCAGGTGAAACAATCTCTTTGTGTGGTCGCTACTCTGCCGGTTATGTATGAAGCCGCATTGATCGGGGTCGATAATACCTGGCATCCTTGGCCCCAACCGCGCCGCTAGGACCCCCGTGAACAATTTAAGATCCAGGTTAAGCAGAGAGATCGGGCGATATGATCCACAGAGAGTCGCGTCTTTTCCTGGTTTTGGTATTACCACTATATCAGCGGCCAACATATCGGTAGGGATAGACCCTGGCCCCTGAAAAGAATTGAAGAGGCGTGTGAGGATGGGGGCTAACTGCGGGCAAAAAGATTTGTAAAAACCTGATGAGAATCCGTCTGGACCCGGTGATTTTAGGGGTTTAAGCCTCGAGATAGCTCAGATCACCTCCTCCACCCGGATGGGGGCGTCCAGCGCCTCCCTATCTATCGCGCTTAGCTTGGTGGTGGCCGCTTCTCGTAGATATCTCTCCGCCTCTCCCGGCATTGGGGGATCTGCGTCGTATAGCTTTGCGTAGAAGTCACGAAAGGCATCTGCTATGTCTTCGTCTCTTGTTACTGGTTCCCCTGAGTCAGTGTGAAGCTCTTTTACCTTTGTGCGCTCCTCCCTGGCTCTGAGTGCGCTTGCTAGTCATTAAGTTCTAGGTAATCGGTTATCCGTTTGTGCAGTTGTGTTAGTACTCCTGGCCGTTGGAGTAGGCTCTCTTTCAAGCGCTATCTCCCAGGGGGTTTCCTATTGGGGGGCACTGTCATAGCCAACAGCACGGCGTCATGGTCTGATAGGGCTGCCGGCGTAATTGTTATTGTATCTACCTTCTGCAACACCTCTCTCGTTCCTATAAAGTGATCTAGGCGTGCATAAGTGCGGTGGGCGTGTGAGTAATAAGAAAATTGCGTAGTGTTGGGATGAGTCACCCTCCAGAAATCTTCCAATCCCCTCTCCGCTAGCCACTCCTTCCCAGCCGCAGTTAGGGCCCCCGTGTGACCGTATCTCTGCCCGGATCTGTCCTTGTTATTGTCCATGACGAGATTCAAGTCGCCCCCCACCAAGATCTGCCTCCCCGTAGTTTTCAATACCTCCGAGAATGCAGTTTGGAGGAATTGTTCTTGCCCCGTGTTTGGGGCATAGATAGATCCTACCACTAGCGGCGTACCCCCTACCCATACAGTGTATGCCAGAAGGCGTCCCTTAATCTCAGCCACTTTGTCACCTAACGTACCCGGGAAGTTCCTGCTAATCAATAGAGCCACCCCCGCTGTTTTGGTCGGATTAGAGGAGTAAAATTGATGTGGGAAGCTGCGTGATTTCATGCGCGACCAGTCTCGAGGGAGAAGGTGGGTTTCTTGTAAGAGGCATATGGACGCCCCCGAGTTCTCCAGGTAGGACAAGACAGCTCTCCTTATAATGGGGTTGTTTAACCCCTTAACATTCAGTGTGATAATCTGTAACGTAGACGATGCCATGGGATCAAGAGATTCTCACTATAGGTGTCTGCATTGTGGCTAGGTGGGGGTCTCCAGGGGGCCCCTGGGGTAGTAGCACATCGGTTCCCCAAGCCCTCCCCCGCTTCTTCCCCAAACCGTCCCCAACAAGCATCCCCCTCCCCCTTCCCCCATCCCCTTCATGAAGTCCCCCTGCCTCTTGTAACCCAGTATCCTCCGTCGCCCCCCTCCCACATCCCTAACCCCAACTGTGTGAACCCCTGTGTTTACCATTGTCCGACACCCTTTACCCTTCGGCGTGAGCATCTGGAGTCTGTGAAGTTGGGACGGTCGTGTGGCTCAAGTGGCTCGGCCCCCCGCCCTCCCCATCGCTCAACGGAAAATGCGTATTTTGCCCCCTTTTACTGATGTATGTATGCTGTTTAGAGCGATGGAGAAGTGTCTTTTGTCACTGCCGCTACGGCCGCCTGCCGCTCTTGGGACATGGTTTCAAGGTCCGGTTTCTGAGATGGGGCAGGACCAGTCCTTCGTCGTACCAGCTGCCATCCGGTTGTCGAGGATCTGCCAGGCCGTACAGGGGGTGGGCTCGGACTCTCATGGGCTATGCCCAGGATCTCGCAAGTCTCTTTGAGAGAGCGTAGCTGCTGTAGGCGTCCGTTCCATTTAAAGATCAGCCTAAATGGGTGACCCCAGGAGTATGCTACCCCTTTCTCCCTGAGATGGGCCGTCACATTTTTGAACTCTCTCCTTCTCTGCAGGGTGATAGCTGCCAGGTCTTGGTACAGAGCTATTGAGTGGCCTTTGTAGGTGAGGGGCTGTTTGCTTCTAGCTTCCCGGAGAATTCGTTCTTTGAGGGGATAATCTGGAAGAAAAGCCAGCATGTCCGCCGGCGGCGCCGAGGCCCGGCGGGGCGGGCCCACCCTGTGTGCCCTGTCAATGCGGATATCAAAGTCTTGGTCCTCGCCCAGAACGTCCCTGAAGAGTTCCCTCAAGTATCCTGCCACATCGCCATTTTCCTCTTGGGTCGGAAAGCCCCGGACGCGTATCTTGTTGCGTCGGGACCTGTTTTCTAGATCCTCTGTGTGAGTTTGAAGATCCACTTGTTGATCCCGTAGGCGTAGTATTTCTTGTTGAAGTTGTTCCAGTTCTTCCCCCCTGGCGGTCTCTCGATCTTCAATGGAGGCCACCCTTTCCCCTATCTCATCTACATCCCTACGGATTTCTCGCACCTCACTTGTGACATCCTGTTTCAGCGTTTTGAAGTCGTCTCTGAGGACGTTAAAGAGGGTTTCCAGGAAAGT
Source organism: Calotriton arnoldi (assembly GCA_963921515.1). NCBI lineage: Eukaryota > Metazoa > Chordata > Amphibia > Caudata > Salamandridae > Calotriton > Calotriton arnoldi. The sequence goes on from CAWUFW010006291.1 coordinate 344,580, forward strand.
CCTGGTGATAGGGAGGTCGCCTTCTTCTGCTGATTCTTGTGTCTGGGGGGGGGTCAATGCCCTACCTCCGCGATCCTCGGGAAGGGAGCCCTTGGTCAACATGTCCTTGATGCTTCGGTCCCCTTTTCTGCGTGAAGAACGCATCGTGAGAGTCAGTTGGGGTGTGCGAATGTCTCCTGAGCGTATACCCCAGCCACCAGGGTAGTTGTGTTGGCCGGCGCTTCCTCCACCTGGTCACTTGTTCGTGTCCCTAATTCTCTCAGTTGGTGTGGTCGGGTGGCTCCTGTTATCTGCTGCTGGTGCCGGTACCTGTTATCTGCGTGTGGTGGCGGGTGTCTCGCCCAGGGTCTCCTAGTAGCCTCCCGGTCGGTCAGTCGGAGCCACCGCCTTCCCCTCCGGGCTCCAACCAGGCGCCCCCGGCGTGCTTTGCCCCCAGGCGTGGGTCCGGGGGTGGCCGGGTTGATACCGGCCCTTGCCGCGTCTACCAGGACTCGTCGTCTCGCCGCCTACACTGGGGGACCTCACCCGTGTCTGCGGGGCCCCTCCCCTCGATGCGGCTTTCGCCTCTCGGTTCCGGGTGTCTTCCGTTCCCTTTCTCCCTTGGGGCCCCAGCCGGTGGATAGGCCGCAGTTCCGGGTCTTCCCCACGGGTCGCCGCTGTCCGCTTCTGAGGGCCTCAACTCCCTTCCGTGGGTCAGGCTGCTAACCCCTGTCGGGTGTCTCGCTCAGGGTCTCCTAGTAGCCTCCCGGTCGGTCAGTTGGAGCTGCCGCCTTCCCTTCCGGGCTCCCACCAGGTGCCCCCGGCGTGCTTTGCCCCCAAGCGTGGGACCGGGGGTGGCCGGCTCTTGCCGCGTCTACCAAGACTCGTCGTCTCGCCGCCCACACTGGGGGACCTCACCCGTGTCTGCGGGGCCCCTCCCCTCAATGCGGCTTTTGCCTCTTCGTTCTGGGTGTCTTCAGCTGGTGGATAGGCCGCAGTTCTGGGTCTTCCCCATGGATCGCCGCTGTCCCTAAGGGCCACAACTCCCTTCCGTGGTTCAGGCTGCTAACCCCCGTTGGAGTCAGTGCTGGGGAATGGGGCCCACTCGATCTCTGCTAGGGCCCTCTGTTCCCGCTGGGCGCCACCCCCTCTCCACCTCAGCTTCCCTGTTCGTCGGGGCTCTTTCTGCGACACCTGATCCGTGTCTCATGTGCGTGCTCCGGGTAGTCTCTCCTTTGTGGCCCGCCAGCTGTGTCTCCCTGGCGGGGCACCACTTTGCACTTTCCCGGTGCCACTCACTGCCGCTCGGCACCGGCGCCGCCTTTGTAGGCCCCAGCCTCAGTCCCAGGCCGCAGGCTCGAGTGCAGGGAGGGGGGGCCCGCCCTGTCTTTCGGGGGCACTCCCACCCGCGTCGGGCGCTGCCCGCGTCTCCACTCGCCTGTCGTCTTCGCTGGGGCCACGGGCTCTCAGTCAGCTCCGGTCGTCTGTCTGGTCTCAGGGCCGCAGGGACGCCCTCATGCGCTGGGCACTCCCCTCGGGCCGGGGTCTGCGGTAATCACCCTGCGGCGTCCCGACTCGGCGCCCCCGTGCCCGGCTCAGCACCGCACCTTTACTCCGGCGCCGTTCGCAGAAGGCCCCAAGGCCCAGGCTCAGACCCCGGGCTTGGCTGCGGAGGCCGTCCGCAGCTATTCTCGTTCACCACGTCTCGGTGCCGCGGAACCGCTGCTCCGACCGCCGTCTCCTGTTGCGGCACTGTCAGCGTGCTGGATTCCGCTTCCAGACACAAGGAGCCCCGCTGCCGCCTCACCGGTCCTCTCTCCGGACTGCAGTTGTCCGCGTTACAGGCCGCACCGCTCCGTGAGCCTCATCCGGGTGCTCCGACAAGGCGTCCCCAGGCCTCCCGGGTCCGCGGTATTCTTCCGTCGACTGCACCCCTGATCCGGCTGATCCGCCGTATGTGTGTGTGGACAAGGGGGCAGATTGGCGTAAGTTAAACTGGGGTTTTGGGTCTGGGAGCGGGGAGCCTCCGAGCTCTGCGTCCGCTCAGGTCGCCATCTTGGCCACGCCCCCTAGATTACCTCTCTAGAATACCGACGATTGCGCCGCACCCCTCTCTGACACTCTCTTCCTCCTCGAGATTCTTCCGCGATCTTCAGATCTAACCCAATTAAGTTAGGATAGAAAGTTCTTCTTTAAAGTCTGCATTCGAGTCTTCATCAGTATCTCACAGCATCTCTCCAGCAACAGCATCCCCGTCTCAGTCTGCGTCCCCTTCTTCTAACTAACTAACTAAAGCTACCTTAATTATACCTTCGTTTCCTCATGTTCCACCCACTAAAGTTACAATATCGTAAAAGTACGAAATCTAATTGGTCAGGCAAGGGGGGGATGATCATCACACCATGCTTACGTCACTATATTCTGTTAAACCATTGTTCGCAAACCCATCCCCATAATTTTTATTCAAAACTTTATTCCCATCCACTACATGTATCCAATTTACAACATTAATGACACTACGAAGAATAGATCATCTCATTGCTGAACTTTACACCATCCGTTCCCAGGGCATGGCGCTCCAATTTGGCCTCCATTCAAGTGTTTTGTCATTGACCTTCATAGCTTCACTCAGTAGGCATGCGCAAGCGTTGCGTCATTTCATCTAGTCCGGTTATACAAGAAAGGCCCAAATGCGCACTAATAATAAAGTCAAAAGACATGTTATTTTCACAAAATAAATGGTCTCACTGTACACCTCCCACCTCTACTCTATTCCCATTCTCTTATTAATACTTTCCCCGCATTAGTAAAATAGCCTGTTTTAGTTTCAGCTAAGCAGATGCCATGCACGCGAGTCTTCAAGACTCCATTTTAGTGTCTTCTGCTCATGCGCTAGAATTTCCCTCCAAGCGTTAGCTCGTCATATTGCGTAGATTCAGTTGACGCACGCGCACAACAGTTTCCCCGTTTAAAGCGGTATTAGTCAGTTTTCATTGTTATCCGCGTTAGTACACACATAAGCAAGCTTCACTAACCCGCGTGTTCATGTGGTGCATATTAGTTATTCACAGATTACGTTTAATAACTTGTTAATGAGTTAAACGAGCGGATTGCCTCCGAGCAAGTCTCTTTCTTACGAGACCTTGCTCCATCAATCCTACCACACATTTAGGTCAAAAGATTAAAAATTCTTACTTTTCGTTCTCTAGTTCTGTCGAAGGGTGGCATCTCCCACCCTGCTCCTGGTCAGTGCTTGGACACTAATAGGCTTGCCTTTGGTCATCATGCCTTTGGTCCATTATTATTGCACCCACTACTTGTATCTGGTGTGCTGATGTCACAGCACATATGACAGAGGGCACCATTGCAGAGTCACAAATGGGTAGCTGCAGCTACAGAAGCTAATGTCGACAGGTGCATGGCAAAAAAGGGAGAAAACCTTATCATGTTGCATAATCGGGTAGAAGTAGAACCAAAACCTAATGTCCTTAACTTGTAAATCTGAATTGATTATGGTGTTGAGCACAGATTGTAAATCATAACAAATATACACTTAGGACTCTAATTATAGCAGTCATAAGGATCTGATAACTTGGATAAATTCAGACACATTTTAGAAGTGGCCATCATGCAGCTACACAGAAGTATTACAGTCACGCTACAAAAGGTCTCCATGAGACGAGGATCATGCATTTGTAGTTGGCACGCTTCCTCCATACAGTCCTACCTTATTTTGGTTTCAGAGAATCTATTTTAGTGGCGACATAAAAGGAGCAGGGTGCCTTTCCCCTTTAATTCACTGACACTGTCACCCAATGAAAATTACACAGGAGAGACTCATTTTTAGGTCTCGCCTACGCAGCGCGCATGCGCTGCATAGGAGGGGACCTCTTGTAATCGACTCGCTTTTTTGGCCAAAAACGTGCACGCGTTGCATTGCTTTGAATGGCAACGCGTGCACGTTTGGCGATTCCCTTGCGGGCGCTAGCTTGAAACCATCTGTTTGTAATTAACAGATGGTTCCTGCTCGCATCCGCAAGGGAAACAGGCGCAGGCCCCCTCCTCTCTCCCCTCAGGCGCTATATCAGGGCTGTGAGCATGGCAGGCAGGCACCTACACCGCGCAAGTGTTCCAGGTGCCCTTTCAGGGATCACGCAGCAAACATCAAACACCCCGAGCCAGCGCAGACCGTGGCACTGAGGTGCCAGCGCCACGCCGGAGAAGGGCGCGGTGTGTGACATCAGACATGAAGGGCAGGGGAGGGCGCTGGCGGATGTCACTTAGCTCGGGCCTAATCCTACAATAGTGGCTGGGGCTCGTTTCATGTCGGGGCTCTGTGTAATTGTAGGGCTTCGTGCCAGCTTCACAGGCTTCGTGGCACCTTAGTTTCTAATTTAACAGCAATCTGGATTTATCAAAGCGCACCAGTCTGTCTTTCTTTGGCAAATGGCGCCGGACAGATCTTGCCTCGTACCTCCTGTGTTTTAGGGAATAGAATGTGAGCAAAAGCAATGTCTCTCATAAACCATCACCTCAAGCACCCCTCATTTCACCATGACACCCCTCATTTCACCAGGGCACACGTGCCCGTCCGATGGCAGGCATTGTATCATTGCAATATTCTGAACAACAGAACACATTCATTATAATGCAAGGAATGTTTATCACGTTTATGTAAGTCAGTCTATTTGCGGATCTTACTTCTGGAGTTTAGCTTGTCTCTCTGCACTGCAGCTTTTGGTTACAAGAAGCAGAGAGAGGTGAAGTGACTTGCCAAGGATCACAGGCTTTCACCTCCGTTCGAAGCTAGGATTGATAGCGAGGTTTAAAGACGCACAGTCCCCATGTTGTCTCACCCCTCATGTATGTGTTTACTTTGCTCTGATGTCACCCGGACGGACCACGGCACTGCCTGTATCTGCCATTTTGTGAACATGCCACTGAGTCCGTCTCCATGTCCATTTTTAATGCTCTCCCAGTTAAGCCCTTCCAAGTGTATATTTCCGACGCTTTCAGCAAAGGAGGTAACATTTTCTCATTGCCCGTGTGGAGGATGTGTTACTCATAGTCCTAGAAACAATTCAGTGTGTAGTGGGCGCTAGGGTTGTATACTCGACCCCTGATCATGGACGAGTGTAATCCGAAGTATGCATAGTTCAAAGCAAAAGTGCCAACCCTGAAGGAAAATCCCACAGACCAGTTTCAAATGGTGTATATTGCATCCAATATTAGATTTATGAACATCTTGTGTACAGGGGCGTTGACATGGCCAGTTCTATCATGGAACTTGTGTTTTTTTCAGGATTAAATAGCGTGAACTTGACCTGGGGGTATTACAGGAGCACCAGTTACGTTACACAAGGATACATTAATTTTTTGGTAGGCACAGGGAGATTAAGTGATTTGTCTCGGTCTACTCAAAAGCTGTAAAGTAAACTCAGAAAATAACATGAATTTTTAGGGTTCAAAGAGAGGCTTGGCTAAAAGTTTCAAACAAAAACACCTTGCAGCAACAAACTTTATGAATTGGGAGTTTATTAATATATGCTTGTAATCACAATTTGTCTCTATATGTCTAAAATATGTATTACCATTTTTTATACGATCTGGACTAGAAACAGTTATTGCTGTAGCATAAGCCTCCTGTATTTTTTTTTTTTTAAAACATGCTAGATAGGCTTTTTTATTCACTAATGTAAGTCTGCTGAGTTTACAGAGGCGGAGGCAGCCTGACTAGTGCCAACCTAAGTGCTGCAGGAGTCGTACGACGCTTCCACTGACGACTTATCTATTTAAACACAGCAGTCACTCTTGGTGCCTTTTCTACCCAATTCTACATTCCTTAGTGTTGGCTTACAGAAGTGTGTGTCGCTCTTGGATTGGCCACTCCATGTATATAAACTGTATGGCTAAACACTTACAAGGTCCCAAAAGCGAGACCTATTGGCTATGCCAATGCTTGTTTCCGCTTATCAAGGATAATCGGCCGGAACCCTTACTGTTGCACCATAAATACTAAAGTGTGACTTTTGTGCTCATTGACTGCTATATTCTGCTTGCACTTGATAAATAAACATGAAACACCTTTGGTTTTTACGTGCCTCTAATCTACCCTTTCTTTATGATGATAAACTGATATTTTGTTCAGTACCAATGTTACCCATTTCTTCAGTTTACAAGCAATAGATAAAATTAATGCTCCAGGGTATAAACACACCTGGTGCTACTCAGTCAGAAAATAATATGCTGGCCACTCCATTACAGTTTACAAGTAAAGCATTCTTATTTTTTTGGTAGGCCAAAACTGGTGCACATTCGCTAAGTTCTTTGTTTTTGTTTTTTATAGTAATCTTGCACACCGTCTTCTGTTTCTATTCATCCTCAAATGCTTATGAAGGTACCTCTGGTTTACATCTTGGTAAAATATGCGTCACACCTGTGTTCTACACAGTCCTGAGGAAATAAAGGATGAAAAACTCTATATTTCATCCTGCTTGATTCAGTAATGTAAGTTTATAGACTACCTCATCAACCACACATTTCCTCACTAAGCACTTCTATTTCTCATCCACGGCCATCCTGCCCTTGACTTTACGTATTGTGCATATTATGTACAGGTAATATGCTAGTCTATGGGCTTCCTGCATTCGTGTTTCTGTATTAATCAGCTATATATCTGGCATACTCTAGCCAGTCAAGCACTGCTTTATTTACCAATCCAAAGGCTAGAATAATTATTTCAGGGAATGGTCTGTTCTCTGTAGATGGAACTCAGTTACATTTCTAACTCTGTTTAAAAGAACATTGTCACCCATGTGCTGGCTTTTAATGCACTAGGAAAGTATCGGGTTGACTCAACTGCATTCTAACTCTTAATTTATTCTGTCCTACCTGCTTGAACAGGTCAACATCTATGGTGGAAAGTGGTTACCACTTCCAATGGTTGCTTTAAAAACTGTTCCTGATCATCCTCATCGTAGGAGTGTACCTCTAATCTCACAGTACCACATTATTGTAAGGTTGGGTGATATAGATCCGGGCAAGGAGTTCAGACACCTGTGCATTCGCCATGACCAGCATAAGGAAGGTCCCAGATAGCTTTACTTAAATAAACCTCTACACTCCGACTACTCCAATGAAGATTCTTCTTGGGTGAAACTGTTCACAGAGCCTTTTGGCATTCTAAGGATGACATTAACAATAACTCTGCACAGGCTAGGGGGCGTGGCTTGGCTGAGGATCATGGCTGACGCGTGAGCTGAGAGCTCTGCACCAGCCTGCCTTTTATCCTCGTGGATTGTGAAGCCGGGGCCGAGACACGAGACTCTGGTGGTCCCTGGGGGCCCTGAGTGCTGTGGGGTGCCCTGGGACGAAGTTTGGGGCTTGGCGGAGCGGGCGATTGGCTCAGCTGCTGCCAAAAACGAAAGTGCGTGGACACGGCCGGTGTTGTGGCGGCCGTGTGGGTCCCTGAGCGCCTGGGCCCATCGCTACCTGAGCTGAGCTGGCGTTCGAGCCCCCGCGACCTGCCTCAGACGTATTGCGGCGTGGAGGAGGGCTCCCTACGATCGAGGTGAGCGCTGAGCCGGAAGAGGTTGCGGCCCACTTGCGGGAGGCGGAGGAGCTGCATCGACATCGAGGAAGGTCAGACAAGCGGCGTCGCAGACGGACTGCGGAATACAGTGGTGGGACTGAGCCGTCGCCCGTGCTGCGAGCTCCCTGGCCGGTCCTGGGACGCGTGAGTCTATGCCCCCGGGCGGCAGCACCGGCTGCACCGAGTAAAGTGCGTCAGCGGGCCTAGTAGCGCTTGCATTGGTGAAGTTGCCTTCGTCTAGCGGTCCATCGATGTCCACTGAGGTGCGTGGGGTGACCCTGTGGTGCGCAGATTGGCGCTGGAGCGGGCCTACACTGCGGGGGCCACATCGACCTTTCGCCGGCTTTCAGCCTGATCGGCACCATCTGGAGGAGCGGACTGCACCGGGAGGCCTCAGCAAGACTGTTTTGAGGCTCCACAGAGGTACTTGGGCATAAAACTGGCCTAGCGGGTGGTGGTCCCCGGCCACAGGGCCTGAAATCAGACGCCGCTGACCCACCGGCGGGGCCTGGAGCGCTGGACCTTCGCGGCGGGTGGTTGCTTCAGGTGGGCAGTGGAGAGCCCTTTGTGCGTTTACATTGGACACTGGCAGCGGGAGCAACGTAGAGTGGCACAACTGGTGGGCACCCGGGCGGGGGTGTAGCGGTGGCCCCCCCCTGTGCGGAGCGAATAGCTGTACCCCCTTTTCTTCCGAGGCTTTGCCCCCTGTTGGAGCATTGGTCTGCCTAGCGGGGAGCCGCATTGCCACTGTATGCTGGACCTTGGAGTAAGTTGGAGACGTGCCCGGATGGTCTGTGGGGTGCTACCGGGTGATTCATGAGGACCTTGGCTCTTAGGGCTGGCGCACCTGTCCGCATATCAGCGCGTGCACGGGGAACCATCTCCGTGTAGGACCAGTCGCATTGGTGGGGCCCCCCTAGATTGTGAGATTGGACGGCCTGAAGTCTGTTTGGCCTAAGTTACCTGAGCGGTCTAATAACGGAACTGTGAACCCGGCGGGAGGGCGACGGACAGGGCCCGAGGCACGTGGCAAGGCCCTTAGATAGGGTGGAGGCCTGGGGACTTTACACACGCGCAACTAAGGCCCCGCTAACGGCTCCTGTGACTGGGGGGGAGCAGAGTGAGCCGGCCTTGTGGACTGCGGCGACTGTTCCATTAGGGTGGGCAGTCCTTGCTGTCCCGGATCTCCACTACTGTTGATGGTAGGGGGCCCTGATCCAGCTTAGGGATCTATTAACCTCATGGGCAAGCCTAGAGGCCGCCAGACTGGTGCCCCCCCCGGACCCGGAGGACAGTGCTCAGGAGCAGTCGCAATCTAATCCGGACGACCTAGTCCAGCAGCAACTCAGTAAAATCTTGGAGGCCATAGCGGACACGAAGGCGACCCTCCACCAGGATATCAGTACTGTTGCGGTGGGGCTTGGCCTGCTGCGGGAGGAACATAAAAAATTATCGGAGAGGGTCAAAGAGACTGAGTCTAATGTGGCGGAGATGGCACCAGCCCAAAAGGCGTTGGAGCAGCAGATGGGTGCCCTCACGGACAGGGTGGGCCAGTTGGAGCGCAGAGCAGAAGATGCCGAAGGGCGCAACAGGAGGAATAACATCCGAATCCTGGGCCTTCCGGAGGGGACGGAGGTTAGCGACATGGTGTCCTTCCTGGAGGATTGGCTTCGGACTGCGGTGGCGCCGGAGGGCCTCTCCCCCTTCTACATGCTAGAACAAGCCCATAGAGTGCCGGCCAGGCCTTTGGCCCCTGGGAGACCCCCGCGTCCAGTGGTGGCCCGTCTGCTCCACTTCCGTGACAGATTTTCTCCTGCAAAAGGCACGAGCAGATGGCCCCTTCGCTGTGGGAAATAGTAAGGTCTCTCTCTTTCCGGACTACACGCTGGAGGTCCAGAGGAAACGGGCATCCTATTTGGAGGTCAAGAGGGCTCTGAGAGATGAGGCTCTGATGTTCCCGGCCCGGCTCCGTATCCTGCTGGAGGGGACCACTCGTTATTTTGATTGCCCTAGAGATGCATGGGATTGGTTGGAGTCCTACAAAAGCGAGACTCCTGGGGCCGGGGGCCCTGGAGGCGTCGGGCGGAGACCCGTGGAACTTGGAAAGCGCCAGAGACGGCGCCCTCGCAGGGGGACCTCAAAGAAACCGCCCTCATCGCAGACCGAAAGGAAGAGGGCCGAGGCGCTGCAGGCAGTGGCGGAACTAATGCGGAGTCAGAATTCGGCTCCGGAGGCGGTGGCCAGTTCCTCCGGGGAGACAGACGTCAACGAAACAGACACCTCCCATAGTGACAGCGTGAAGTTGCCTGTGGTGACGCCTACCACTGCGGACGATATCATTTGAGGTGGCTGGTAAGCTAGGGCGGCTATGCCATTTAGAGGGATACCATCTGAAAGTTGTTCATTTTTGGCCACGTGCTGCTTCTTTCTTTAGGGGGCTGGTGCGTTCTCCTTGGTAGGAGCGTTCCCCTACTTTTTTTTTTTTTTTTGCCTTTCTTTGCCTAGCCAACCCCCGTTGAGTGCCACACTTGGTTAAGGCCTCACTTAGTACGAACTGTTTCACAGGATGTTTGGGCGGCTGACCGTTGTTGGACTGCCCTGGGGTCGGGGAGTTGACCATCATAAGGGTCCTTTTGTTGTTTTTATGACCTTGTATGTTTGCAGAGGGGTGGGACGCTACGAGATAAAGGAGGGTGTGGTGGTGGGCCTGCTCTCAGGAATGGTACATAGCATGGTCGAGCAGGAATGGCAGGGGCTCAGAGTGTTATACGGTTCCTAACGTGGAACATTAGGGGGATGGGGTCCATGGCAAAACGTCATAACATCTACTCATATTTGCGGCGCAGGGACATCCACATAGCGTTCTTACAGGAAACTCACTTAAATAGTGTAGAGGCTGGGAAACAAACGACGATGGAGGGGCCAGGCTTTTGCGACTACCTGTTCGGCTTTCGCTAAGGGGGTGTTGATCTGGGTGAGGCCAGGGGTCCCTTTTGCACTTGAGAGATCGTGGCTGGACAAGGAGGGCCGATATGTTCTGGTTGCTGGGAGGCTGGCGGGGCGCGAGATTACCCGTGGCAACATTTATGCTCCTAACCAGGACCAAGTTGGCTTCTTGGATTCCTTCTCTGCTGTCCTGGCGGGTAGTTTGCGGGGCAATCTGGTCCTTGGGGGGGGGGGGGGGACACTTGTGTGCGGACGTTGCTGAGGACCGATCACATCCCCCTCTAATGGGGTCCCCGACACGCCGCACTGATTTGAGGTTCCGTGCTTGGATTACACACTGGGGGCTTGAAGACACTTGGAGGCTGCAACATGATAGTCGCAAAGAGTTCTCCTTTTTTTCCTCGGTACACCAAGTGCATACTCGTCTTGATATGTTCCTGTGTTCCCCTGCCTTTAATAGCACCATTACGCACACGGAATACCCTGGCCGTACACTATCTGACCACAGCCCGTTAATAATGACGCATCAACCCTTAGGGAGGTACCCCCCAGTCCCCACTTGGAGGCTTAACCTGGCAATGTTGGACGATGACCCATTTCGCACCTCGCTGCATACACTTTTGGAAACATATTTCCCTATTAATGCCAATACTGCATCCTCTGTCCGGTCGGAATGGGAGGCGTTTAAGGTGGTGGCCACTGCCTGGGACAGGCGACTGGTGCTTATAGAGACCTCCGTCAGGAATTACTTGACCTGGAAATGAGCATCCGCGGCTTAGATAACATCCAGGGTACGGGAGACGCGGCTCGCTTGGCGTTACAGGAGGCGCGAGCAAAGTATAATGAGGCCTTTGGGCATTTGCGTTGTTATAATTACAACGAGTATCTGGATAAGGTGCAGAGAGAGGAAGGGAAGGCAGGCCGTCTTTTAGCTAGGTTAATTAAGCCTGAACTAGGCGGCTCCCCCATCAAATAACTTGGCATGGATTCTGGTGAGGTACTGTATTGCCCAGATGCGATTAACGACTCCTTTTTATCATTTTATGAACATCTCTATGCGGCCCCGACTGTGGCTCCTTGTTCGGCGGTGAGAGAGTTTTTGGAACCTCTGCCCCTCCGGGTGTTGGAGGACGAGGATCGGGAGGGATTGGGGGAACCGATAACCCTGCAGGAAATTAAAGCCGCTATCCATGCGTTGGCACCTGGTAAGACGCCGGGGCCAGACGGCCTCCCGGCTGAATTTTACCAGCATTTCTCTGACCTACTTGCTCCACATCTGGTCCGGCGGTACGCCGACGCCTATGAGGCTGGGGAGTTGCCTGGCACCACCCGGAATGCTCTGGTAATCCCCCTTTCGAAAACCAAGTCGCCGAGGGCAGGGGTTAAGGATTATAGGCCCCTCTCCCTGCTTAACTTGGATTTTAAGATCCTGAGCAAGGTGCTGGCCGGTAGGTTGGTTCCGCACATGAAGGCAGTAATATATCCAGATCAGAATGGGTTTATCCCTGCCCGTAACACCTCTTACAATCTCCGTAGACTCTACTCCATTCTTTATCATTGCCGAGACCCCGCTTCTCCTCCAGGCCGCGGTGCTTTCCGTCGACCTGGAAAAGGCTTTTGATATGGTAGGGTGGGGATATTTGTTTGAGGTGATGAGGCGTATGGGATTGGGAGAAGAATGGGTACGTTGGGTGCGGCTTTTATATGGGATGCCCACTGCCAGGGTCCGAACGGGCAGAATAATATCCAGGGAGTATGGGGTGTTTTGGGGGACTAGGCAAGGGTGCCCTCTTTCTCCCCTCCTCTTCGCCCTGGCGATTGAGCCGCTTGCTGAGCGACTTCGCCAGGGCGGAGATGGGATTGGACTGGACTCTGGAGGGCGGACTCGTCATGTTTCCCTCTATGCGGATGGCCTTTTGTTGTACCTGTCTGATGCTGTGGTGGGCACCTCGACGGCTATGCAACTGCTGGACAACTTTGCGGGCTTATCGGGTCTTCGGGTTAACAGAGCAAAGACGTATCTATTTCCGGTGGCGGGTCCCCTCCGTAGACCGGATGCTCTGATGGCTGACATTCTATGGGCCCAGAATACGTTCAAGTACCTGGGTATACATATTTTCCACTCGCTTGATGATTTGAAAGAAGGTAACCTAGGTACAGCGTTGAGCTCGTTACGTGCGTGTGTCCATTTTTGGCGTACATTGCAACCACCGGTAATGTCCCGGGTTTCTCTATCTAAAATGGTTATGCTCCCACGCTTGTTGTATTTCTTTGTCAACCTCCCGGTCCTTATGCCGAGCGGTTGGTTTCGCCCCTGAATGCTCTGCTACGGGATCTGGTGTGGGGTGGTGGACGCCCTAGGGTGTCTCTTACAACGTTACAGCGTCCCGTTGCTGAGGGCGGGTTGGAGTGCCGAACTTTGAATATTATATGTTGGCCGGTCAACTGCAGTGGCTGGCGCAATGGATAGAGGATGTGAACGAGGACGGAACGTTCTTGTCCCTCCCGGACTCTCGCCCTGGTTTAGTAATGGCAAAATTGCTGATACCAACGACGCCCACCCCGTACTGTTCCTTGCTGCAGCGTACGGCCTTTCAAGCCTTAAGAGATGCCAGGGTAAAGGACGACAGACCGTTAACTACACCCCTATGTTGCCTCTTGTGGGTCTGCCTCACGGCAACCCACAGTCTGTCTTCACACATGAACAATTGGCCCCCTGGACAGACGCAGGGCTGAATAGTGTTGGGGACTGTTTCCTAGACAAGTCTCTACTCCCCTTTGACGGCCTCATGGAGGATTGCAGTCTGCCCCCAGGCCAGTTCCTGCATTATGTGGCCCTGACTCGTACTTTTGCGCAGTTATGGAGTACAGGTAGAAACGAACCGGAGACACACCCGGTGCTCCATGCCTTGTTCACGCTTGGGACGGCGGGGCATCCAGTGAAATGGTTTTATGTGGCCCTCCAGGAGGCCTCGGTGTGTCCCTTGGTTAAGCTGCGTGCTAAATGGGATGAGACTGGGGGCAGGGTTTTAACGGACGCGGAATGGAGGAGGGTTCTGCATTACCCTAAGAAAATCTCTCGTAATTCACGCCTTAAATACATACAGTTTAACTACACACATATGGCTTACATGACCCCACATCGTCTCAATGTGACATATGGAGGGAAGGTTCGTTCGTGTTCTCGATGCTCCCACCCGGACGCGGACTTCGGCCATATGGTTTGGGACTGTGAATTATCTGCGGCCTTTTTGGGAAGCGGTGCTTGGTAAGTTAGCAGCAGTGCTAGGCAGAGAATTACCTTTCACACTGCAGACGTGCATTCTGGGTCTTTTTCCCAGGCCGCCGAAGCGTAAGGTAGGGAATAGGCTCATAGACCTGGCGTTGGGCTTAGCGAAACGCCGCATTGCAATGGAAAAGAAATCCAATGGGGGACCCCAATTTGAGACCTGGAACAGAGATGTTCTTATATGGGCTGGGGCGGAAGGTAGAGCACTCAGCTGGGAGGAATCTAAAGGCATGAGGAAGCTCCCAATTGCAGGTCAATGGAGGGAAGTGCTGGCGACCTGGGAGAATCCTGAAGCGCGGGGGACTGGTGAGATGGGTTCAGAATCAGATTCAGGCCCAGGACTCCACCCAGAGGGGATGTAGTCTGCACCACCTGTTGAACCTTTGGCGAGTTCTGGGAGCCGGCTTTGCCTGTTGTCCGAATGCAATATGTGGGGGAATATTTGCTGGCCACTTGCGGCCAGGATGGGGCAGCTTTATCTGCAGATGTGGGCCCCTTCCCCGTGTTGTACCTCTTGCCCCCCTCTGGGACACTTTATTATGTTGTGCCTGCACCACACACTTGTACTGATGTTTACGATATATCACCCCCCTCTGCATAAGGTCTTTCTTTGCTTTTTTGTTGTTGTTTATGTTGGGTTAATTGTTTCTTTGTCTTTTATTTTGTTAGAATTGTTTTCAAACAATTGAAGTAGCATTCTGTTAATCGATGATGTTATACTAGTATCTTGATCCGTTGGTGGGTACTCTCACATGTGTAATATCGAGAACAAACTATTGTGAAGCATGTACTGAGGAACCTGGTCTAAATCTGGTGATGACAGCTTTCTGTCAGGCTACTGGCTATGCAGCACCCCTCTGGGTCTAACGGAACGTATATTGTTAATCAGATTCTTTTCTTTGATCATTTGCATGGACTCTGAAAGAAGTATTTCAGTACTGTACTGTTGCTGCCATTGAGTTATTTGTTTCTCAGATTGTTCTGTTCCCGTATACAAACTGTATTTTGAACATTGAAAATGCCAATAAAGATATATTTTTTTTAAAACTCTGCACAGGCTGTTCCTGGAACATTTTCTGAAAATTTCCCTGAGAACACTCTTTTTTAATCTCTCAGACAACAACTCAGCAAATGTATACAGCAAAACACACTAAAGGGGCTTTGTAACTACTGAAAAAATAACCATACTAAGAAAAACTATAATATAGATTACAGCTGTACTTGCTGCCCCTTCTGCAAGTACCTTCCTCACATATGAAACCTAGAGCCTCCTAGACGTTAAGTAGTTTTCAAAGAGATGGAACATATCTGCAAAGTTGTTTGCCTCCATCCTAGATCACTGATAAGTAATGACTCTTTTTTTTTTGTTTTGAAAACTATTTTAACATTGATGAATTCTGGCAACTTGTTCTTTGGCTCACCTAAATTTGGCCATTTTCTCTGTTTTTTTACATTTTCTTTTCAGATTTTTAAGTTCTTCAGAACATCAGTTTGTTGTAGGCTGTTTTCTCTCTTTTTCGCTGAAGCGAGGCAGTGGAGGCATCTGGTCGAAGGCTTTGAGCAACGAAGAATTAAATACGGACAAGTAGACCAACCGCTCTTCCATGGACGACATCTCATTGTAGGTCTAAAGCACCTCTCGTTCTCTAAAATCGAGTGAATATAAGAGTCAACACATTTAACTCTTGCAGCAGACAGCATCTTCCTTTTTTGCAAAGGAAGCAGGTCTAGCTAATAAAACAATTGCTCTGATCACGTGAGGAGAATATACTTTACGTTTGGCACATCCACCCCTAGAAACACCACCTTTTTAAGGTGATGACTGGCTGCTTGTGAAAGCCCATATACTTGCAGGATGAAAATTAAGCTTTTAATCAATCACCTTCACAGCTTTCAGCAATATCAGAACCTCCTCACAATGATGCCAAATGCTAATATTACAAATAACCACCACGTTCTTTTTTTTTTTTTTTTTAAATTGTTTTTTAAAAATGCGTGAAGCTCCTCGTGAAAAGTAGCTGAGTAACCTGGAAGCTGTTGAATATGGCCAATTGTCAACAAATGAGCTAGACACCATAGTATATAATCAGACTTCAAAATGATATATTTCTTACTGGCGGCAGCAGGATTAAATAGGTGTTCTCTGCCACATTAAATATCAGCCATCTCCTCCTATACTTCTAGCCCACAATGTACTAAACCGGTGGTGGGAGTAGATTGATCAGACGGCTACAGCTGCCCTTTTTAAATCATGCCTCAATTATGTACAGGTAAAATATTTACATGTCCATCCGCCCTCCAAATCTGTTAAGTTTTTGAAATGTTAAGTGTAGATAATAATTTTAAAAATTAATATTTTTCCCACTGAGTCTTGTAAGCATAACAATTTTGTTTTTGCTCATTGGGTTCTACGATGCTTATGAAGTTTTATTGGATGGAACCATTCTCAAGAAGGTATGAACTATTAATACCATTAGCTCCCTGTCTTCCTTGGCGACATATTGGAGACCAGGGCTTTCTTTTTCTAGATCCTTGTTATCAGGCAGTGGGACCAGACTGAATTCAGACAAGCCTTAAAGATCCAGAATGCATTAGGTTGTTAGAACAAAGCACAGGACTAGAAATGTGTGTGGGTGTAAGATATAACCCTGCTATTGGATCATCATGGATAATGCTCAGTGGCTTCTATTGAGTGCTCAAGAATTTCCTCTATTCTTTTGTAAGCTGTTCTGTTTTATTCTATAGAGCCAAACGTAAGCTTGTATTGTTTCACCTTTCTCTTAACACAAATGATGTTTCTGTAGATCACTCAGTGAAATGCAGTTGATAAACTCTAATATCGCCTGAGTGCGCTCTAATATCGCCTTAGAGTCGTGCCCACAATTCAAAGACTGGTACATGAAAAACTTTAATAAAATCAATAACACGATTTGGTTTTAATGATGTTGGCTGTTTCATGAAGTTTTGCCGATAAGTTGTTCTTTTCTGTCCACTTCCAATTGCAGGCCCTTTGATTGCTACCACTGTAGTTTCATTATCAGCAAAAGAAAAAAATGAAGATCTGTGTTCTTTGGACCCAGAGGAATTGAAAAGAAGGTGTAATATGAGCCGTTCGTCAAGTAAGTTTCAGTAAACTTGAATTAGGTGATTAGTACAATAAATGCAGCACCCCAGCAACCACTCTGGGTAAAGAGCAGCAGGATATATGCATGGTTTCTGTACTGCAGTGAGAAATTTATACCAAGTACTCACTAAAAAGAAAAACACAACCGCATGATATTCTGAAGAAAGCAACTTGTTTCGGACATAAAAGTTGTCAAAGGGTACACAAAGACTTAGGTATATGGAGAAAATGCCATGCATAGCAAGCCTCAACACAGAGCACAAACTAAGAGCAAGGTATGAGATGGAGGTCATGCAGAGAAGAGGCAAATGGGGGAAGAATACATTGTGTAAAAAGGATGCAAAGAAGGTATGACAACAAGGAAAATAAATAATGGAAGTGAGAAAGGGATACTAAAAACCGTTTGTCAGAAAAATCTTTATGAAATTCTAGCTGGGGCATTGGTTGATAACGTCAGGAACACTTGACATAACTCTACAGTTCGATGGGTTGAGCAGATTGAATGCCTGCATACCTTTTTAACCAGTGGCTTCACTGTAATCAGACTCTAGTTATGAGAAATCACTTTTCTCACAAGTAATACTCATTTGTTTTCGCGTTTCTCACCAGAATGTTTAATCACCTCACCTGAACCCAAGTGGAGCAGCTCTCCCTTTTTCCTTAGCCACTTGATTTGTGTGTTTTAGGTGATTTTATTTTAATATATGTCTCAAAATACCATCATTCACTTTTAACGGTGTTTAGAATTTCTGTTAACGTTAGAATTGTTACTCCATTTTCTGAAATGAGTCATATGCTTGTTTCCAGGCTTCTGTGCATGGAGAGTTCTTTTGGCTATTTAGTGGAGACTCTGTATTTGGCTGAGGCTAATCATAAGTTGACATTAGGTATTGAATTTGATTTACCTGGCTTTTAAATTCTTGGCTGGTCGAGTTTCCTTATTTATGTGTAAACTACTCACTGCACATACATTGAACAAGTCCCCAGTTTTATCAGTGACTTCAAAAGAACCTCTAACAAAAGCATGCTTGTGGCTCATGAAGTGCATAGTTGTTGGTGACCAGCCACACATGCAGCTCAATGATCAAAAGAGGGCACTCCTTCCTATTTGTTCTCTGTCCCCTTCCTTTTCCTCCCACTAATTCCCCTTTCATTTAGGTGAGATCAGGAAGGGAAAATCGAGTGCAATGCATCTGCAGTTCATCTGCCCATGCACTCCGCTGCCCATGCATCTACTCGGAACAAGCTGGCAGAATCTTAGAGCTGTTATTGCGCCAAGTCTTTTCAGCTAGGAGCAAACTCCGATGGGAGCTGAGTCGGGAAAAGTCTCTACAGTGGAAATTAGGGAGAAAAACCAAGGAGACGACAATGTACAGCGAGTTTGAAGGGCCACAGAGAGACAGAAGACTCAGAAACAAATGAGATACTGAGCAACAGAAGGACTTCTGAGAGGCAAGAGTGCAACCCATGAAGCATGCCAGGTGTATGTGAATAAGGCTGCTTTAATGAAACAGGTGTGCATCACATCAAACAAAAACCCTGGCTCAAGCAAGCCTTACAGACTAAAAACAACCTCACTAAACAGATAGTGATCCTAACCAAAACCACCACCCTTAAACCTCCCAAAACCTTTAGTTTTAACTTTGCCCAACTCCAGCCTCCCCTCCCTATCTCAAAACTACCCCACCTTCCTTACCTGTCTCTAACCCTAACCCTACTCCTTTTAAAAACCTCTGCACTTTCAGATTGTAAACCCGTTCAACTCAAATCCTCAAACTTTCCTCCCCACCACCATTCCTGTTAGAGTCCATTCACCTGATCAGTAGCGATACCAACTGTGAGAAAACGGGGTTCTGTTGCAGTACCCCCCACTTTTTGCCTACCTTTTGCTGCAACTTTATAGAGTACTGGCTCCCTGCTGTCTAGGTTCCCAGTACCGGTGTTCTTTCCTAAAAACATATCCACAATTTGTACTTCTGCCCCATGTACGTCCCTAGTAAGTGGTACCTTGGGTACCTAGGGCTTGGAAGCTGAAATGGGGTCCACTGGGACCCCCTCACTAGGACCATGCCACTGCCCTTGCTGCTTGCATGCCCCTGTGAGATGAAAAAAACGACAAAGTCAACAATACCACCCTGCCTGGGTGCCATGCCAGCCAGCACTGCCTGAAGGTATAGGTAAGCCACCCCTCTAGCAGGCCTTACAGCCCTAAGGCAGGGTGCACTATACCACTGGTGAGGGCATATCTGCATGAGTAGAAATGCCCTTACAATACTTAAGTCAATTCTTAAATATTGTAAGGGCCAGGGAAGCCATAAGGAGTACATGGGCTGGAAACTCGACTACTCGAGTTCCCCAGCACCATGATGGCTTCACTGAAACCAGGAGTGTTTAGTACCAACAGTTCCTTGTAATAAATCCACACTGATGCCAGTGTGAGATTTATGAAACCATGTACTTAGAGGGCACCGCAGAGGGGCTCCCTGAAAACCTACTGACCCTGGTGTGGTTGCTGACTGGCTTTAGGCAGCCTGCCTCACACAGACCTGTTTCTGGACCCCTGGGTGGAGAGCCTCTGCTCTCTGGGACCAGAAACAATGCACATTCTGAGAGGAGGTGTCACACCCCCTCCCCGAGGATGGCCACAGTGCTCGAAGGGGAAGCTTCAAAGGCCTACCGCCTTTGCAATACGACCCCCAGCCTCTGCTGCTAGCAGCAGATGGCAGCCCCGATTTACACCCCCACTTTGGGCGGAAAAACGTAGAAAGACTAGGTGGTGTGCCCATTTTTGCCAACTCACCCCTCACGTGGAGGAGCGAAGTTAAGCCTACTTTTCAGTCCTCTCCATCTTGAAGGGCTAGGACTATGCCCCCTCCCCCAGGAGGGTGGCATAATAGAGGGTGTAGTCACCCCAGGTGAGGTGCTCATTGGCCCTACCTATTACTCCCCTAATACGCCCCCTATATTTAGTATTTAGGAGGCTTCCTCAGACCTTGAAGTTAGTGACCTGCAACCTAAGAAAAAGGACAAATAGACGACGTGCAGCGAAGCCTGCAGTCGACTACTGACTTGGCCTCAGCCCTACCATGCTGTCTCCAGCCTCTAATACCCTGCGAAAAGACAACGCATGTCCTGCAGGCAGCGACTTCAATAAAACCAAGGAAGACTGCTTGAACTTTGACAAAGACCAGAACTCCCGAGCACAGCAGTTCTTCCCCAAGAAATCAACATAGAGGACTCCGGTGCACTCCGGATCCGCGAGTCCTGCCCACTCTGCACCCGACGCCTACGGCCCGAGTCCAGGTGGCTAACTGACCCAGAGCAAGTTCCCCAGCGATTCTGACCTCAAGTCCAGCGTTGTCTGGCCCCTCCTGGACTCCACGACAGTGCCTGCAGCCTAAATCCAGAGACTCCCCCTGACCGTAACCGGCCCCAGTAAGAGGACTCCGATGCCCCCTACTCCTGAAGCCCCTGGGCCTTGGTGAGCTGAATCGAAGGTGCCCCCACGGCCCTCTACATCTCTACTTACCTCTGCTGTCGTTGGTCTCCCTCCTGCAACCTCCAGTGTGATGCCTGCAGCCTGTTTGTCGAAAACAGTCTCCATTGAGAAGTATTGGGAGCCCAACACTGAATTTGCACCCTGCAACCGGCCGCCCCTGTGCCGCTGGTGGTGTATGCTTGGTGCTGTTTTGTGGCCCCCTGTGTGCTGGTCCTAACCCCCAAAGCTTGACCCCTACAACTGATTTACCTACCTGCAGCATTGTGGCTTCGCGCACCCCGAATCTTCTTTGAAGAGCATTGGGCTGAACTCCGATTTTGACCTCTGCACCCGGCTGCCCCTGTGTCACTGGGGATGCAGTTTTGGTACTCACCTGACCCTTGCCCTTTGCTGGCCTTTGGTCCCGAAGACTGGAACTGTAAGTTGGATAATTACCTGTATAACCGCATTATTGTTTCCTCCATAGGATAACATTGAACTGTTCAGAAACTGCACTGTCGACTTTTGAAAGTGAAAAGTATTTTTATCTAAAAACGCACTTACCTTATTACGAAGATCTTGGTATTAAAATAAATCTCAATCAAAGCTAAGTTATATAAAATTGGTGTGGATCTCCTTTTTGACTCGTATGTCCATTATTGGTCAATGTTGTGCAATAAATGTCATACTCCTCTGCGTTAGGCCTAAGGCTGCTCGTCCACATTACCACTAATAGAGCACTTTGGGTTTAACATTGAGCCCTGTACACTTCTGGGGAATCCCTGGACTCTGTACACGGTATAACCACCTAGTGGGATACCATATACAGAGCCAGCTTCCTACACCAACCATCACTCCAGCCTAGTGAGCACCAAAACCTTGCCATACAGAAAAATCCTGTTCCAATTGTCCTCCCCACCCTCCTCCATAGAATTAGGAAAAATTATTTTCTATGTAGCCCCAAACCCACTCCTACAGCAACACGACCCACTTCGTCTTAAACTCTAGCAAATACAACTACATCCCCATGCATGAAAGATGCATGCCGTCTTCTTTAAAAACTGTTATCATTTAAATGAAGCTCTCCTTGCCTTAGTCTGTCAGTGCTTCCATTCGTGAACCCACACCTTATTCATCTTAAGGCAAGTTTTATCAATGGCTGCTGGCTACCTTACTCCAAGCCACTGTCTACAGATTCCACTCCGTCCAAACCCTTGTTGTCCCTGGCCACATATGATTTACCTTATTTATGTCAAGTTTAATCTTTTTCCAGTATTTCTGTTCCCCAAGCTGAACAAAATCATTCTCCCCCGAGTGAGTCATGAAAGCACCAGGAAAACCTTTCTCTCTGAATACATTTGTCAGGGTTGGGAGCAGATGACCCCACCACACAGTTTTCTGCAAAGCTTAGCTTCTTTCTGAACGTGCACTACCCCACTGGCAGTCCACTTAACAAACTACCTCAAATCGAAACCATAATGAAAGTCGCAGGTCCAAGCCGCAATCTAAAAACAGACCAGCAACAAAAGAAATAAGTCACCATATCAATACACCTTCAACTCCCACTCCATTCTAATATACCTCCTAAAAGAACCGGACCTCCATCTTCTCAGCAGCATGTTCTGTTATTTTGGCCACCAACTTTTCTCTTCATCCATTGCTCCACCAACCCTAAAAGAGTTTGTCCCAATTTTCCCTATATCCTGCCCCTTTGCGGACAAATCCAGGTTCACTCGTACAAAGCGGAAAAATATCAGAATTCGTCAACTTTACACTGGCCAACCATTAGCGCTTGCAAACAACTACTTGCCACTGCTTAACCCCATCCCCAGAAAATGGTAACAGTCCACTGGGCAAATTAAAAGTATCTGACAACCCAAGATGGCGGGCCATATGGAAATGTAATGTTTACACAGATGGTTGGGCTCAACAAGGCTGGATAGAGGTGGGAGGACCACAATCACGTTGGAGGAGTGTGCCAGCCTGCTTGGGGAGCTTGATCGTGATCACTGTGCTTCCCTCACTTTTACATGGAACTTTATTTGCAGCTCCTTTCTGGAATTGACGGTGGTGTATCGGCACTTGGGAGTTTTCAAATCAGTCCCTGAGTTGGGCAATTCACCACTGAAGTGATTTTTTTTTCTCAAAACTCACTCTCAGTTTCTGGACTGTTGAATACTTTAGAGTGGAGTTAAAGTGTGTGGTTTGACTCTACTTTACCAAATCTAGCATTTTATAGCCCCCCCCCCCTCCTCCACTACCGGTAATACGAGAAGGAGTATTCAGACTATTACCGGCCACCCAGAGCCAATAGATGTATGCTTAGAGCTGCCCACTGGTGCTTTGGCCTAATATGTAGTGGTGCACAAGTAATTTAAAACTGAGTTTTGAGCACGACATATTTGATACTCCGGCCTGTGAAGCTCACTGTGTGAAGTCACCGGTGTTGAAATGCATGTCAT
Organism: Calotriton arnoldi; assembly: GCA_963921515.1. Classification (NCBI taxonomy): domain Eukaryota; kingdom Metazoa; phylum Chordata; class Amphibia; order Caudata; family Salamandridae; genus Calotriton; species Calotriton arnoldi. Next base: position 367,449 of record CAWUFW010006291.1, read on the forward strand.
TGGGCCCGCAGAGCTGAATACAAATGCTGAAAGATAATAAAAAAAATAAGGATACAAAAACGTGATTGATGGAATGCTTGAAATAATCTCAGCCACTGGCATTTACTCTGGGCCGCATCCCAATCAATCGTTATTTTGCATGCCATGCTACGTCAGTTTTGACCGTCAAAAAAAGTGATTGACAAAAACAGGAGTGCATTCTATGTAAACAACTTTTTGAGTATGCTCAGTGACAAACGTTTGTGTGCTAGCTTGAAGTGTGCTATCTTGCAGTGTGCTCTGCCCCGGTAGCCCAAATGTATGGTTTCAAAGATGTCTGGTGCGTCGTCACGCCCCATGATCAAACTGCACAGCCATGCAAGAATTGCAAAAATCAACAAGCAATAATCCAGTTTTTTGTCCATAATCTTTATATAAATCCATTTTCTCCATATTTTGCACCTTCATGTCAAGAAATGCCCATCCTGTCGTTTTTCATGGCATATTGGAATGAGCTTCACATCCTGGGTAACCCAATGCATTTCGGGCACACATAGCCCTTCGTCAGGTCAGGGGTAACTAAAACACAAGGAGAGCCCATCAAAAATTATAGGAGACTGCATAAAACTTAAACATAAGGCATGTTTTTTTTTTAGAATACGAAAAGAAATGAGAAAAGAAACTGTGCTCAGTGGCAAGCCTGCGAGTTTTCCCGATTGCTGAACACATGCTCAGTTCAACCTAAATGTGCTCTGAATAAATGTAGAAACTGAAAGAAATTCAAACAAACAACCAGTGACTGTGTAACAATCATGAGTGCTATTCCATCCTGTCAAACATATGTCCCAAATCAGATCTCATAGATCATGCTCAAATGAAACCACTGTGCCAAGCTCGACCTAAATGTGACCCTTAACGATTCCCCGAAGGTGAAGGATTATAAAATTCCCTGTCTTCTTTTTGCAGACGATACTTTGTTACTATCAAAGTCCCCTTGTGGTCTCTCCATTCTCTTGGATAAATGTAACAATTTTTGCCTAGACCGCGGCCTAGAAATTAAATGCAAAACAAAGTATATGGTCTTCGGAAATAGGAACAAAATACCCAAGAGTAAGGTACTCATAGGGGGGAGGGGAGGCTCAGGATAGGGCCCATGAATTTGATTATTTGGGTGTAAGGCACTGTAATCTTAATACCCTTGAAAAAGCTGAAAATGAATTTATTAAGACTCTGTTGAGACTCCCAACCAGTGCACCTACCCTGCCTATTAGATTTGACTTAAATTTAAGATCGATTTCTGACGCTGCTGTGTTGAGACCTATCCAATATTGGATAAGGCTCTGGACAAATGCGGATCTAGGTCCCTACAGGGACTGTATCATAATTATACCAGATGGCAACCATGCTAGGAAGATTCCCTGGCTTGCACATATCATAAATTAGCTATTTAAGTTGGGATTGGAAAGTTTTTGGCTACAGCCTTTTGCACTACCCAAAGGTGCTAGGGAGAAGCTAAAAACGTTCTACTGGAATTGTGTATTAGGCATAAAGCTCTCTGCGGCTTCTCCTGGAACCCTGGTAGTTTCCTTCCTGATGTTTAAATGTGCACCTGAATATGAGCAATATCTGAACATGGTTACCAACCCTGCCACACGAGCACTTTATGTTAAATTCAGATTGGGTATACTACCTCTGGCTTCTTTTACCTATTCCTGGTCGAAAAAGGGAGACAAAACAAACCTGTGCCTGATGGGTTGTTTAGTCCCAGAGAATATCGAACACGTGCTATTCTTTTGTAAGGCATATGCTAAACAACGTTCATGATGGATTACTCCCCTCTGCAAATGTCTTGGGCTTAGGGATCGACACACAGCTCTTAGAATATCTAAAACCAGCACCAGAGACTGTGTGGTGTATTCAATTGCTAGATACTTGTCGGTAATATGGTATATGAGGTCAAATGCTCTCTAAAAATAGCACTTTAATGTATTCATTTTTAGCTAGGCCTCGATTTGCCTTGTTTTATAAATCATATTTATTTTTGTGGTGTTTTTACTGAATCTCTTTTATCCTTTTATAATATTATGGATCATAAAAAGGAAAAAAACAAAAATGCATGATGAGTATTGTATTTTCTTCACAACTAAGTTTTACCTTGAAATCATGTTGCACAATGAAATTGTACGTTTTATTATATTGTTTTTTAAAATTGTTAATATACCTTTTATGGTTTATTTAACTGAAATAAAGGATTGCTACTTCTTCTGCTACTTGCTACTACTACAAAATAAAACCATATCTCAGAAAAGGCAAATGTGGGCCTGAATAGTTGACAGACTGAATGCTGTAGCCAACAACCTGCACACACAGGAGAAAATTAGGAAGAGTTAGAACGACTTGCGAGGGAGAGTGCGTTCCCTGGCCTCCAAGCGTCACCTGGAGGACTGGTGGTGGTTCTCCCAGACCCCGCTTACTACTGATTTCATGGGAGGAGAAGATCCTGCAGATCTGACATACTGAAGGCTTGACTGGGGTCCCTGGTGGAGTGGAGATTGGTAAGTTAGACTGTTGAATGGGTCACTAAACCTAAAGCTGTTGCTAATGTGTTTTGCACCTTTTGCAAACATAGAAACATATATATTTCTATCAATCTATTTTTCGTCTTGGTTGTGTGTTTCAATGTATTATCTTTTATTTAACATTACAGGTTTCAACCTCCATTACATTTCCCATGATGTAATGATCATTGTAAGTGTTTTTACACCAAATAGCATATTTCATATATGTGTCTTTTATAGTAAATGTCTGTTATTTGTTACTGCATATTTTCACTAGGTATGCTAAACTTTCAAGTTTGTTGCAAGTGTTGTAAATATATAATTGTTATGACTACAACTACCATGATGCCCTCTTTTGGTTTTGTGAAAATAAGATTGCTATGTTATCTTGCTCATTCTCTTTTTTTCTAAAACATTTCCAAACATGTTAAAGTATAATTTATTTATCAATCAATAGTCCATGGTAAGTTTAGAATGTTGTAAGGTTTACATTTCTATGTTGTCCTATCCTTCTGATTCTATAGAATTGATGTCATGTATTTCACAAAGCAAAGTTTGTTGACTTCAAAATTGTAAGGTGTGTAAATTTGTATGCTGAATATAAGTGGTGTATTTTTAAAATTTAGTCTGCAATGTTTATACGATGACTAATGCTATATATCATTCTACATTCTGTAATAGTCAGATTTTTAGCATGCTAGGCCTTGGGAATGGTTGATTTCACATTTTTCCTCTCTACTGTGTTCTTTGGAATGTTTGGTATATTTAATGTATACTTTTAATTTTTTTTCGTCATTTCAGGTTATCTTTTTTCCTGCTTTTCTGATTTATTTCTGTGTGTCATTTCACTGTTGCTGTTATTGATTAGAATACCACTGAAACGTACAATAATTGTTAAATATCTTTTTTCCTTTTAGGTTGCTATTTTTTTAGCTTCAAACGCATTTGATGTATAATCCAGACTTTTAATAATTTCTTTTTTCTTCATAATAGGGCCAAACACCAAGAGTACGTGGGCAAACCCCTGCCACTGAGGAGACCTCCACTTCACACCAGGAACAAGCCTTCGTTGAGTACTCCACTCTTGCAAGTTTGGATGATCAGGAGCTGGCTAGCCCATCTGGTCTGCCTGTGCGGACAGATCAAATGAGTCTCACTCAGCCCACACCTACACCTCCCACCCCAGCTGTTACCACATCTCATGCCATGAATGCCTCCACTTCCTGTGTCCAAAGCAACATCACCCCAATCTTGTGCCCGTCAGTCCTGGCTGCTGGTCAGCCAATACCACCACCTCAAGTTCAGCCAGGAACCAGTGGGATGGGGCACACTGGGTCAAGGTCACAGGGTAGTGGCGGTAGGGGTCGTTGGAGGGAACCTGTGGGCCAGCAAGTGAGGCCACTGGGTTAACTGTCACCCAGGCCACCATCGACTAAGTCTTGGGATCCCTCAATCAGTCCCAAGACATGATGGGCCAGGTCCCTACTGAGCCCTGGGAGATGAAGCAGTTGCAGAGGGAGCTCAATGTTCAGATGGAAAATAACATCTCCAATATTGGCTCCCTGACTGGGGTGCTGCATGACATTTACACCCATATGTGCAGGGCTTTTCCAGCATCATCTTCCTCTTTCTGTGGTTCAACAATATCTGCGCCAACTACATCTGCCTCAGTGTAGGAAAGTGCCCCTTTTTGACATTGTCCCCCCATGTTTTGCCTGGTACATGATGTGATTTAGTCAGGAAGTACACTGGGTTCCTGCTAACCATGTCCCCAGTGGCAGATCTCATTCCCCAAAACTGTACAATTGTGCCTCCAATTGGCAATACCTTTAGCACTCTCTATAAGTCCCTAGTAAATGGTACCCCTGGTACCTAGGGCCTGAGGTAATAAAGAGGGTCCCCAAGGGTTGCAGCACGGACTGTGCCACCCTAAGGGACCCCTTATCAAACTCATGCAGGACTGCCATTGCAGACTGCGTGTTTTGGTGGAGACAAAAGTGAAAACACAACATGACACACATCCCTGTGTGGCATGTCCCCTAACACTGCATGTAGTATATGCAAGTCACCCCTGCAGCAGGTCTTGTAGCCCAAAGGCAGGGTGCCTTATACTATATGTGAGGGCATATTTGCATGAGCAGATATGCCCCTGTGCTGGTCAGTGCCCTTACTGCCAGTGCAAGTGATCAGGGAAGCCATTTTAAAACCATGTACTGGACACTGGTAAATAAGAGTTCCCCAGCTACATGATGTCTTCACTGAATATAGGGATGTTTGGTATCAAGCATCTTGTATTAATAAATCCACACTTATTCAATTGATGGCTGTAATAATACATGCACTCAGAGGGCACCTTAGAGGTGCCCCCTAATAACCTCCCAGCCTCTGGTGTGTTGGCTGACTGGTCTCTGTCAGCCTGCCACCCGAGACAGATTTCGACCTCCCAGGGTGAGGGCCTTTGCTCTCAGGAGGTCAGAAACAAAGCCTGCATGGGAAGAGGGTGATCGCACCCCCTCCCTCAGGATGACCTACTGATTAGCACTCTTAGGCCGGTTAGCTTCAAAGAAGCTCCCACCTTTGAAATGCAAATCTGGCTCCCCTCACATGAGAGGGGGCTGACCCTCCCTTTAGCCAGAGCCCTTTGGCACCTGGACAGGTTGGATATTTGCTAGTCAGGTAGGCGTGCCCACCCCCCAGGCTAGTACCACCCCTAAGGTGGCCTAATCTGAAGTGGACAAGACTTATCAGTGTTTGCCATCTTTGTGATGGCAAACTTAGGAACTCTGAGACAGGGTCATGCCCACTTCCCACAGGAAGTGGTCATATAGGGGACATAGTGATCCCAAGGGTAAGTAGCCCATTGGCTTCTGCCCTACACTCCCCTAACATCTCTAAATCTCGTGTTTAGGGGAGCCCCTGGCACCAGAAAATTTGATCCTGCTGACCTGAAAGACGAATAAGGACATGAAGAGTCGTATCCAGCAACTGACTTGGACCCAACCCTGCCGGCCTGCCTGCTGCCTTCTGGAATTGTGCTAAAAGTCGGCTTGTCCTACAGCTGCTGAGTCCCCAAAGCCAGGGAGGACTGCCAGCATTTCACCAAGGAACCAAGACCTCCCGAGAAGTAACAAACCTGCTTCCCTGCATCCTGCAGGCAACCAAAGACTCCTGGAAGGATTCCCTGACCAGAGAAACCAGACGCCTGAAGACACCATTGCACACGTCACTCCAAGCCCGAGTTGAAGTGGGCCGACGGTGTCACTGTGGTCCTCCAGTGACAGAGTCCAGTGTGGGGACACCGCTCATGGACTCCCTGACGTCTCCTGCAGCCTCTGCACACAGGCCTCCTCTAACGCGACTCGTCCCGGTAAGAAATACCTGACGCCTAAGTACACCTCTGCACCCGACACCCATAGGCTGTGGAGAAGAGGTCCCTACGTCCCCGAGCATCGTGAGATCTGAGCCCCCCAACCCCCGTTAGTTCAGCCCGACTGGCCTCCCTATCCGAGCCTCGAGCCTCTTTACGCTAAGACCGATCCCCAAAGAATAACATTGGGCACCCCTTGCTGTTTGGCCTCTCCGCACCCAGCCGCCTTAGTGCAGCTGGTGGTGTTCTGCTGGTGCTGCCTTAGACCTTGCCCACCACACACCTTAACTCCTGGAGATTAGTCCCGTAAGTCTCTGTACTATACCTGAATGCAGCATTGACTTTTCTTCACATAGGATAACATTGCAGTGTCCAGAAATTGCATTGGGTTGACTCTTTGAATTCTCAAATATTCATATTAAAACACTTACGTGCCTGAACGTATTGATTCTGGTGCCAAAGCATATATAAAGATACTGGTTATTTTTTTAAATTGGCGTGGATTTCCTTATTGAGTCGTGTGTGTCGTTTATTGACTATTGTGGGTATTTTCAGAGGTCTTGCACTCCTCTGTGTTAAGCCCAAGGCTGTTCAACCACACTATCCACTAAAAGAGCACCTTGAGATTGCCATACCAAGAGTCCTGTCCACTCATAAGGGAACCCCTGGAGTCTTTACATGATATATCTCATTTTTCTGATTTCATGTAAAAAAGCCAGCTTCCCACATTGGTGGTGCAGCGGTCGGATACAAGACTTGACATCTGCTGTACCACTTGGTTAATAAGTGATTCCACCAAGTAATCAACATTTTTCATGACTTTTTTTTTTGTCAATTTCTAGTTTTTTCCAAATTGTTTTAAACTAGCTGTTAGGGCCTTGTGTAACGTTCCTCAGCAAAACTGTTTGGAAGATAAAAAGTATTAAAGTAAGTTAGGCCTTTTAGAAAATACTTAGCATTATTTTTTGTTCTTAAAAAGTTCCCAACTACTTTAAAAACCATGTCTCAGACAAGGTCCCCCTAGTAGCTCAACCTGGTACCCTATGAGAACCTTAGGTTGCCCAAACTTAAGGAGGTCTGCATGGCATGGAAACTTGCCATGGGGCCTAGACCCACAAGAGCCCATCTGCAGCAGTTGCTGGCAGGAAATGATAGGAACGTGGCAGGTAAAGAAGCCCCCACTGGGGAGGAAGAGGTGGATGAAGTGGACTCTGAATCCACCACTAGTCCTTCAGAAAGCAACTCCACTGAGTAGTGCCTCAGAAGAGATAGATACTGAAGATGCAGCTCTTCAGAAACTAGCCAAGAGGATAGCATTAGAGACTAAACACCTGGCTATAGAAAAGGAAAGGGCTGAGATGGGCCTAGGACCTGTCGCTGGTGGCAGCAAAATCATAAATGGGGAGAAGGATGAAGCTTTCGGCTTTAAGATCCCTAAAGGGATTGTCCCCAAATAATTTGACGGTGATGATATCACCAAATGGTTTACAGCCTTTGAACGGGCCTGTAAAATGAGACAGCTCAACAAGAAGTATTAGAGCTCTCTTCTATAGGAGCTGTTCTCAGGAAAGTATAGCGATAGGCTCCTGACACTGAATGAGGTAAATGCTGAGTCCTATGACCTCATGAAGGACACCCTGATTGAGAGGATTTGGACTTGCCACTGAAGAACACAGGATTAGGTTCAGGGAGACTCGAAAAACTCGGAGTCCGACCTGAGTAGATTTTGTAGACTTTTTAGTAAAAACACTAAGTGAGTGGTTGAAAGGTAGCAATGTGCACGACTATGATGGGCTTTATAATTTAATTATGAAAGAACATCTGTTGAATAATTGTGTTCCTGAAAAGTTACATTACTACCTGGTAGACCTAGGCCTACTTTCTCCTCAAGAGTTGGGGAAGAAGGCAGACCACTGGATCAAGACAAGGGTGACCAAAACTACCAAAAGAAAACCCTGTTCAGGGGGGTGGGCCCCGAAACTCTATACAGTCTAAGGGTGGGTACCAGGGTAAGAACAGGGATCCCAAAAAGACTTGGTACCATGGTTGTAAGGCCAATTGGCACCGAACTGGAGACCTTAGCTGTCCCAACAAATATACTTTCTATAGTGCACCTGCAGTGAATACAGTGGTAAGTCTGAAGATGAGATCCCAGGTGAGCCCTGACCATGTCAGAGAGCTCACTGAAGCAACTCTAGTTTCAGAGGGTGGGGTGAAAGTAGCTGCCTTGGCTGTCTTGCCCAGTAACCTGGAGAAATGCAGACAACAGCCACATATCACTGAGGTTAGAGTTGAAGCACTGTGGGATGCAGGTGCAAGGGCCTCTATGGTGACTGAAGAACTGATATCCCCAGGGCAATACCTGACTGATTAGACCTTCATAGTCCTCAGTACTGATAATCAGGCTAAGGTACATCCCATGGCGATGGTGTCTTTAGAGTGAGGAGGGGTTACTGGCAAAAGAAGGTGATGGTATCCTCTGCAATTCCTGTAGAATGTCTTCTAGGCTATGATCTGGAGTCCTCCGCATGGGCTAAGGTTGAAAGAAAGACCCATGCAACTATGCTGGGTATACCTGAATGGGTGTGTGTAATTGCAAGAGCATAATGCACAGCCCAGGGTGAAAAAGAAAAGTTGGAGCCTGGAATAATGACCCAACCTTCTAAGAGAAAAGGCAAGAAGACTGGGAAACCAGCTCATGAATAGACACCAGCTCGTGCCTCCCCCCCTCCTCATGGAGAAGACCTGTCAGCACCACAGGGAACTGAGCCCAAGGAGCGTGGTCCTTACACTGCAGAGCTCCTGGGCCCAGGGGGGCCCTCTAGGGAAGATCTATGGCAAAGGACCTGTCCCAGTCTTGAAAGCCTAAGACAGCAAGCTGCTGATCAGGAAAAGAGGTATGTCAGTGGCTCCCACAAAACCTATTGGGATAAGGGGCTCCCTTTACAGAGACCCCAAACCTGGTACCACTAGGAGAGTAGTTGTGCCTCAGCAGTGTAGAGAGTTTCTCCTCACATTGGCTCATGACATCCCCCTAGCTGTGCATCTTGGCCAGGCCAAAGCTTGCAGTAGGTTACTCACCCACTTCTAATGGGCAGGTATGTATCAGAAGGTGAAGGAGTTGTGCAACTCCTGTGCCACCTGTCAAGCCAGTGGTAAGACAAGTGGCCATCCAGACGCCCCCTTAATTCCACTTCCAGTGGTTGGCCTTCCCTTTGAAAGGGTAGGGATTGACATTGGCGGTCCCCTTAACCCTCCGACTGCATCAGGGAACAGATTCATACTGGTAGTAGTGGATCATGCTACCAAGTACCCTGAAGCAATTCCCCTAAGGACTACCACTGCCCCTGCAGTGGCTAGGGCCCTCATTGCTATCTTTACCAGGGTGGGGTTTCCTAAGGAGGTAGTGTCAGACAGAGATACAAACTTCATGACTGGTTACGTAAAACACATGTGGACAGAATGTGGAGTGACTTATAAGGTCACTACTCCATACCACCCACAAACCAATGGTCTTGTTGAGAGATTCAACAAGACCATGAGAAGTATGATTGGTGGACTCCCTGAAAAGCTCAGAAGGAGGTGGGATGTCTTAATACCATGCCTGCTTTTCGCCTTCAGAGAAGTAACACAGAAGAGAGTAGGGTTTCCTCCCTTTGAACTTCTGTTTGGTCATCCTGTGAGGGGACCATTGTGTCTTGTGGAGGAAGGCTGGGAGAGACCTCTCGAAGAGCCTAAACAGGATATAGTGGACTATGTGCTTGGTCTGCGTTCCAGAAAGGCACATGGAAAAAGCATCCAAAACCCTTGAGGCCAGCCAAGAGCTCCAGAAGCTCTGGTATGACCAAAAGGCTGCGCTGGTGGAGTTCCAACCAGGACAGAAGGTGTGGGTTTTGGAGCCTGTGACTTCTAGTGCCCTCCAGGACAAATGGAGTGGGCCGTACTCTGTCCTGGAAAGAAAAGGAGAGGTCACCTAACTGGTGGACGCTGGCAGTTGCAGGAACCCCAAAGGGGTCATCCATGTAAACCGCCTTAAACCCTATCATGACAGGGCTGAGATGACTCTGCTGATGGACATAGATGAGGATCAGGAAGGAGAATGAACCTTTCCCTTACCTCTCTAACAACCCTAAAGATGGGTCAGTGGAAGTGCACTCGGCCGCCCAAGTGCCGCTAGTGGTGTTCTGCTTTTGCTGCCTTGGACCTTGCCCACCACTCACCTTAACTGCTGGAGATTAGTCCTGTAAGCCGCTGTACTATACCTAAATGCCGCATTGACTTTTTCTCCCACAGGATAACATTGCAGTATCCAGAAATTGCACTGTCGACTTTGTGAACTCTAAAATATTCCGATTAAAAAACATACTTACCTGAACGTATTGATTCTGGTGCCAAAGCAAATGTAAAGATGCTGGTTATTTTTTAGGTCTCGGCCTGCACCAGCGCTTGCGCTGGTCTGGCCGAGAGTTTTAGTAAGTGGGTTTTGGAAGTGCAAACCCACTGGCTTTCGGCTGGCGACCAGCTTGCGTTCACGATAGCGTGCACGCGCGCAGCTGCCATCTGGGTTTCCTATCTCTTCCTCATTTCCTCGTCATGGCTCATTAACTCTCTGGACTCTGATGTTTCAATCGCAGCAGCAGCTCACATTACCAACTGACAGCCCTGGACTACAGTCACATGAAAAACAACAGCGATTAGCATTGAAATGCAAGCTTTTTTTTGTCTAGTTAGAAATATTGCTTCGGTGGGTTGATTTCACCTTATATCGCTATTTGTTTTATATTGGGAGTCACAGCCTAATTACCAGTATTTTTGTCTCACTCTGTTTTTCTTTTTTATATTTATTCGCGCAAAGCACAAAGCTATACTTAAGGTTACTTTTTCCGCGTCACTTCTTCACTCTATTTAAACTCCACACCCCCACTCTTATTGTCTCTCTCATTCTCTCTCTCTCTCCCTCTCTAATTCTCTCTCTACTTAATTAACTCTCCCCTCTCTATCTTTTTTAGCCTTTCATTCTCTCTCACTCCTTTATCTGTTTCTCTTTCAAACTCCTTCATTCACTCTCTCTCCCCTTCTTTCTCTCTCTCTATCCCGCTCCACTCTTTATTCTATTATTCTATGTACACCCTTTCTCTCTCTTTCTCTCTCACCACCCTCTCTAATTGGGCATTATATCTTCACTCTATCTCTCACTCGGCAACAGCACAGCATCACCACAGCATCACTCAGCGCAACCACAGCATCAATCAGAGCCAGCACAGCATCAATAAGAGCCAGCACAGCATCACTCAGCACCAACACAACATCTCTCAACGCCATCACAGCATCACTCAGTGCAACCACAGCATCACTCAGTGCAACCACAGCATTACTCAGCACAACCACAGCATCACTTAGCGCCACAACAGCATCACTCAGCGCCACCACAGCATTACTCAGCAGCACCACAACATCACTCCGCGCCACCACAGCATCACTCCGCACCACCATAGCTTCACTCAGCGATACCACATCATCACTCAGGGCCAACACTGCATCACTCAGCACCACCACAGGATGACTCAGCACCACCACAGGATGACTCGGCACCACCACAGGATGACTCAGCACCACCACAGCATCGCTCAGCACCACCACAGCATCGCTCAGCACCACCACAGCATCGCTCAGCATCACCACAGCATCGCTCAGCACCACCACAGCATCGCTCAGCGCCACCACAGCATCGCTCAGCGCCACCACAGCATCGCTCAGCGCCACCACAGCATCGCTCAGCGCCACCACAGCATCGCTCAGCGCCACCACAGCATCGCTCAGCGCTACCACAGCATCACTCAGGGCCACCACAGCATCACTCAGGGCCACCACAGCATCACTCAGGGCCACCACAGCATCGCTCAGGGCCACCACAGCATCGCTCAGTGCCGCCACAGCATCGCTCAGCGGCCACAGCATCGCTCAGCGCCGCCACAGCATCGCTCAGCGCCGCCACAGCATCGCTCAGCGCCACCACAGCATCGCTCAGCGCCACCACAGCATCGCTCAGCGCCACCACAGCATCGCTCAGCGCCACCACAGCATCGCTCAGGGTCACCACAGCATCACTCAGCACCACAACAGCATCACTCAGCACCAAGACAATATCACTCAGCACCACCACAGCATCACTCAGCACCACCACAGCATCACTCAGCGCCAAGACAATATCACTCAGCACCACCACAGCATCACTCAGCACCACAGCAGTATCACTCAGCAAGACCTGAGTATCATTCAGCATCACCTCAGCATCGTCTCCGCAACAGTCACCACCACCACCACTACCACCTCAGCATCACTCAGCACCACCTCAGCCTGCTCTCGGAATCTGGCATCTGTTGATTCTCCCCTAGCGTCTGCCGCTGCTAGTGTTATAATACAGGTACTAGTTCCCCACCTTCACCCTCCGATTGTTTATGCCCCCTCAAAAAAAAAAGCTTTAACAAACAACCATTGCAATAGGCAGAAACAAGTTGCCAGCATTGCAAGAACAAAAGAAAACTGAGGACATTTTTTATTGTAAATACTTTTTTAATATGGTCGTTCAGTTTTACATAATGCCTTCTTGGTCATATATAAAGTAACAAAAATGCTTCTGACACTTTTTTATTATAACTTTTCAGCATGCTGCACAGCAGCCACACTTCTCTACAGCACAGCTTGAAGACATTGGCAAAGTCAATAGCTCTGGCTAAACACTTATAAGGCCCCAAAGGCGAGACCTATTGGCTATGCCAATGCTTGTTTTAATTGGTGTGGATCTCCTTATTGAGTTGTGTGTATTGTTTATTGACTGTTGTGTATATTTTCAGATGTCTTGTACTCCTCTGTGTTAAGCCTAAGGTTGCTCGCCCACACTACCTCGTAAAAGAGCACCTTGGGACTGCCATAGCAAGCCCCCTGTCCACTCATAAGGGAACCCCTGGACGCTTTACACAATATATCTCATTTTGATATATCACATAAAGAGCCAGCTTCCTACACTCAGCCACAGAAAGGGAGGCCCTGCCGTAAGATTCTACACCTCCACCCACTTCAGTCCCTGCAACTGTGGATCCAATAGCCTCCCACAGGAGTACACATTCATCTGGACCACCAGGCGAGGATGGCAAGACCTCCACCACCACCAAGAGACGCAGAACAAAATTTCCTCCAGTATGTGACTTCTATTCATTCTGTGGACTATTTTCTGGACACATTTACCTTTCTGATGCCTGTTATAGTTTGGACATTGGACTTCAAACTATTTTGGCCCTTCATTTATGGTTTCATTCACCATGACTGACTTTTTCAAATATTGTTGTTTTTTTAGTTTTCATCCTATTAGTTTATTTGGTTTTGATTGATAAAAGCAAAACTAACAAAGTCAAAGACTGGTGTTGTATTTCTTTGCTCTATTTATTTATAAGTTTTCCTTCCGGCATACATTTTAAAATGTAAAAAAGCAAATGTTAGTTAAATCATAAATATGACTGACTTGACTCAATTTTCAACCATGACAACAAAATACAATATTACGAAAAAAACTCATCAACTAGTATTTTATTACATTTGAAAAATATTTCTGTCAATTGTTTCTTAAATATAACCAACCATACATAACACAAATACTCTGTGCCATTTTTACATTTCCAGTTCCAGACCTTGCCACCATGGAAGAAGGGAATATAATTAAAACAATCCGATTCTATAGGCAAAATATAATTGAGTTATGTCATCAGCTAGAGCCAGATCTTCTACCTCACAATAGGAATTGCACAACAAAACCACCAAGAGTCTAAAATCCTGGCAGTACTCAACTTTGTAGCCACAGGATGTTTCCAATACACTGTTGCAGTATCTGGGGGAATGTCATGACAAACCTTAAGTGGTGTGCTACAGGGAGTCCTTCCTACACTGATGAGACACATCAACAGCTTCATACACTTAACACAAAATGAGCATTTTGGCAATGTGAAGAGAGATTACTATGCTTGGTGTCGAGTACCACATGTAGTTACAGCAATTCAAGCAGCACATATTGGCTTGGTGCCAACATTCAGCAGAAAACAAGTCTAGTGCAATCTTCAAAACTTCCATTCAATCACTGTACAAGTTGGCTCAGAATACGATACGTATACCCAAAGTCTGTGTGCATCTTCCACAGGATCAACCCATGTTCCCTTTGTACTTCGCAACAGCAGCATATAACAGCAAATGTCACAACATTAAAATGTCCAAATGAAGATGACATGGTGAAGCATTTAAAACAGATTAAACTATAAAAAATCATTTAATCACATTTGACATTACAAATGAGTACTTTTGAGGACACATTTTCAAAGCACAATCAAAGAAAAACATTCTAAATGAACCCAGTAATCAATGTGTCAACACTTGGATCAACAAACATCTTTGACCTGGATTCCATCCACTTGTTCTTTGAGAAAAAGGGTCAGCACAGACTGTTATCCTCATGAGATTAAAAGTTGGTTCAACCTCAATGTCATCATAGGTAAAAGTATACTTACGCTCGGGTGAAGAACTTGTTGAACATCTTGACGTAGGTCAATTTTTCTTCCTCTTCACCACTATCATCTTCATTTGGCATTTCAACATCCTCACCCGGAGACTGTTCATGGTCTCCATCCTCTGCGATGTACGGGATGTTCCATCGAAGGGTTATGTTATGCAACATGCCGCAGGCTCCACCAGTCCCGGCAGCAAAATCTGGCCTTTAGGAGCCCAAAAGACCGCTTCACTGGCCTCTGTGTTCTTCCATGGGCCTCATTGAAGCAGACTTCCCCTGGCGTTGTTGGATTCCTCTTTGGTGCCAACTACCAATGTCGGTTAGGATAAGCTGAGTCTCCTGAATGGAAAAAAAAAGAAAAGAGCCCAAATATGTAACACACTTTCAGAATATTCACCTTGAAATTATCCAAACAATATTATGTCAGATTGTATTTACCAATAAGCCAGGCCCTCTTGGCTCTGAATTGTGACATTTGAAGGGATATGCTGCTGTTCCATAGTACAAAGGAATCCTAGGTTGATCTGAGAAAAATGCGCACAGACACTTGTGATGTACAAATCAGTAAGCAGACAACTTGCACATTAATTGAATGGGGTAGTTTTAGGGACAGCGTAGGGGTGGGGGGTACGGGTAGTGAATGTTAAGGGGCAGGGGGAGGGGAATAGGTAGTTGGGGTCGTTTTTAGTCCTTAGGGGAGGCGGGTTAGTTTTTAGGGCTCGGGTCGGAGTAGATTTTTAAGTGGGTTTTAGGCATAATGGCAGTGGAAGGGGTTTGGGTAGTTTTAGGGAGAGGGCGGGTGTGGGAGGGGTCGGGGTCGGGGTAGTGCATGTTAAGGGTTAGGGACAGCGCAGTGTTGGGAGGGGGTCGGGTAGTGTATGTTAAGGGGCAGGGTTTTAGGCCTCGGGGCAGGTGGAGGGGAATGGGTAGTGTTCTGGGAAGGTTTTGGGCCTCAGGGCGGGGGAGCTGGTAGGGGGTTTGTAGCTTAGGGCGGGGGAGAGGTCGGAGTAGTGGCGACCTTAGCCACGCATACCCCTTTACCATTGATGCCTTTACCACGAAAATGCATGGTAAAGGAATGTGTGGTTAAGACGCATTCGTGGTTCGGGTTGCGTGGTAGGGACATGCATGGATTAGCCATGCATGCCTCTATCATAGAACCGTGTGCCATCAGTTGCTTCAACCACATGTGGTAGGCATCCCTAACCATAAAATGGCAACATTTTCCCCTCGCACAGCTCCATCGTAGAGTGCCTGCCCCCAGTGCCTGCAACTAGCGCTACTAGGTTGGTGTTCGAGGCTCCAGTGCCTCTTCCTGCTCATCTCCGCTTCTGTTTTCCTTTGCTATTCTGTCCCTTCCTGTGTGGCCTCTTTGCCTTTTTATTCTGATTTTTTTTGCCTTAATTTCCGCCTTTTTCTCTGCTTCCTTTCCTTTTCCTTTTCCCTTGTTCATAGTTTCCTTTTACCACTCCTTTTTCCCGTTTTTGCCGCGGCCCCTCCCGCGTGTCCCGCTCCCGCCTCCTGGCTGTCCTGCCCTCCCCGACCCCTACTTAATGACGGCCGCTGCGCAACTGCGCAGCAGACGCATGCAGCAGGCGCGCCAAAGGCAAGCCCGTCTGTGCACGACCGCGGCCAGCGCCAGAGACCTTGGATCCCGACCCGCCAGCGCTTCAGCTCCTCAGCTCTCTACGCACTCAACACCGGCAAGAACAATAACTGTAAGCTCTCCTCACCAATCGACACCCACGGACCCTTCGCCTTCACCGAGACGCAGGACCCACCGCAAGCCACCCACCACAACTCCACCGCACCCCAAACCTTGGAATGCATCCTCATCAACATCCGCTCCCTCCACAAACACGCCGTGGAAATCTGGGACCTCCTTGATAGCACATCCCCAGACTTCGCCTTCCTCACCGAAACCTGGACGGACGCCGCCTCAGGATCTGACATCGCGATCGCCATCCCCGAAGGCAACAAGATCTCCCGGAAGGACCGCCCCAGAGGAGGCATCGCCATCGCTCACAAATCCAACCTCCGACTGGGCACCTACACCGACGGGCCCACAAACCTGATGGAGCACCTTCACTTCCAGATACAGACCAACCCGACCACCACGCTCCGAGGCACCCTCATCTACAGACCCCCCCGGACCCTGCGTACCTTTCTCCAACTCCATCACCGACGACATCACCCCGCAAGCCATCACCTCCACCAACTACACCTTGCTGGGAGACCTCAACTTCCACCTCGACAACCTTAAAGACCCCAACTCCTCCTCCCTCCTGGACAACCTCCTCAACATCTGACTCAAACAGATCGTTCCAGAACCCACACACTCAGCAGGACACACCTTCGACCCCATCTTCACAGCAGAAAACTCCATCACATTCAGCCCTACCTCCAAACTCCCATGGACGGACCATCGTTGCGTCCACTTCTTCAAAACTAACATCTCCCGCAAATGTCCACACCCGCTCCACCGCAGGAATTGGACCAAGATCTCCGACAACCAGGTTTCCGCCTCCCTCAGCAGCTCCGCTCCCACCGCCACTGACGACCCAACCACCGCCACCCGAACCCTGCCCTGCACAATTGGATCACCGACTTCGCCAACACCATCGCCCCGCTCAAGAAAACCACCATCCCACATACCAAGAGAGCCAGCTGGTTCTCCACCGAACTCCGAGAATTGAGAAGAACCTGCAGGCGCCTCGAAAAGATATGGAGGAACTCCAAAACCTCAGCAGACCTTGACAACTTCAAAGCAGCCACCGCCGCCCACCACAAGCTCCTCGGATGCCCAAGGAAGAATACACTCCAGGACAGACTCTCTGCCCACGCACACAACAGCAAGGAACTCTTCAGCATCATCAAAGAGTTTGCCCAACCCAACAGCGAGACAACCAACATCCTCCCCTCCCAGGACCTCTGCAACAGACTGAGCGCCTTCTACCATCACACAATAAAGACCATCTATGACGACTTCGACGACAATCCACACGCGGAACCTTCTCACACCACTCCCCACACAACGCAGCCTACGCTTGACAGCTGGACCGCCCTTACCATCGAAGACATCCTGAAGATTATGAAGTCAGCCCACTCCGGGCCCCCCACAGACCCCTGCCCTAACCACATCTACGACAGAGCCGCTGACATCATCGCCCCGAGCTTCGGCGAATCATCAACCGCTCCTTCGAGACAGCCTCCTTCCCCAACAACTGGAAATACACTGAGATCAACCCTCTCCTGAAAAAACCCTCAGCGGACCCCACCGACCTCAAAAACTACAGACTGATCTCCCTACTCCAGTACCCGGTCAAAGTCATCGAAAGAGCCGTCAACACCCAGCTCGCCTCCTTCATAGAAGAAAACAACATCCTCGACTCCTCCCAATCCGGATTCAGGAAAAACCACAGCACCGAAACCGCCCTCCTCGCCGCGACAGACAACATCTGCTCTCTCCTCGACAAAGGAGAGACTGTGGCCCTCATCCTCCTGGACCTCTCCGCAGCCTTCGACACAGTCTCTCACTGCACACTAGCCCGCAGACTACACAACGCTGGAATCCGGAACAATGCCCTCAACTGGATCCGCTCATTCCTATCTGACAGAACGCAGCTGTTCAGTCTCCCACGCTTCCTCTCAGATCCCACACCGACCACCTGTGGAGTTCCCCAAGGATCCTCCATCAGCCCCACCCTGTTCAACGTCTACATGGCCCCTCTCGCAACCATCGTCAGATCCCACGGACTCAACATTCTATCCTACGTGGATGACACCCAACTCATCCTCTCCCTATCCAACAAGCCCAACATCTCCAAACACAACTTTCAAGAAGGACTGGAAGCTGTCACCATATGGATGAAGAACAGTTACCTACAACTCAACATAGACAAAACCGAAGTACTCATCATGGTCCCCCCACCCCAACGCCTGGAGCGACACCTGGTGGCCCCCTGCCCTCGGAAGCCCACCCTCGCCCACTGACCACGCACGCAACCTTGGAATCATCCTGGACTCCGAACTCAAAATGGACCGCCAAATCAATGTTGTCTCCTCCTCCTGTTTCCACACCCTCCACCTCCTACGTAAGACCTTCTAATAGATTCCCCTCGAGCACATGAAAACCGGCACCCACGCCCTCATCCGCAGCAGACTGGACTGCGGCATCGCACTCTACACCGGGATCAACAAGAACCTCACCGCAAACTCCAGAACATCCAGAACGCCTCCGCCAGACTAGTCCTCCATCTACCGCTTTAGGGCCACATCACCCAACACCTGCGGACACTACATTGGCTCCCCAACGAGAAGAGAATCACCTTCAAGCTTCTCTCCCACGCCCACAAAGCCCTCCACAACACCGGGCCTGCCTACCTGAACCACCGCCTCTTGTTCCACGCACCCCAAAGATCCCTCTGCTCAGCCCAGCTCTCCCTTGCTACGGTGCCGCGCATCAAGAAGACCAGAACAGGAGGTCTTTCCATTTCCTTCTTAGGGGCACAGGCATGGAACACCCTCCCTCTCCACCTCCGACAGACACCAACACTCCTCAAGTTCATGAAGGACCTCAAAACCTGGTTCTTCAAGTTTCCGTGAACCTCCGGGAGCTGCGCCCACCCCCCACCCCCAGCGCCTTGAGACCCTCTCGGGTGAGTAGCTGCGCTTCACCAACCCCTGATTGTTTGATTTGATGTTGTGAAAACTGGATGAAGCTGTTGATGTGTCTCATCATTGAAGAAAGAACTTATTGTAGAACACCAATGATACTGCCACAGTGTATTGGAATGATCCTGTGGCCACAAAATGAAGTACTGCCATGAATTTGACAATTGTTGTAATAGATTTGGGATTTCTATTGTCAGGCAGAAGATCTGGCTCCAGCTGATAACATAAATCCAGTAAAGTTTGCCATTCAATCTAAATTGTTTGATAATATCCCGTTCTTCCATGGTGGCAAGGTCTGGAAATGGTCGTAACATCTAAGGCTGTAGTCTCCTCTCTCTTTCTAGGTTCATATGTTTGCATAAACAATTTAACAACATTTTAAAACATATACTAATTTATGTTTTAGATAAATGACACAAATGTCATATTTTGCATAAAATATATATGGCTTCTTAACACAACATGTAAATTTGGTATATATTTTTAACAATTTTCATTTTTTACATGTCTATTGATTTTTGTTTTTTTAAATGTGTAAATAATACGTTTAAAGTGTATTATTTACACATTTGTTTTCTTCTTTTTTTCGTGCAAAATGCCATCAATGGAAGTGTAAACAACATTGTGCATCTATTGCATTAAACCACAGTAACACGCTACATATAAATGTATTTTTGTTTTTTAACCCCTTTACCGCGGCGAACATTCCACGCCGGTGCGGCACTTCAAAGGAGTGGGCGGGACCGCGTCGGCCAACGGACGTGCGCAGCACTACCGAGGTAGTGCTCGCGACGGCCGTTGGCCGACGAACGCAGCGAAGGGGTTAATTAATGAGTAACATTAGCATTTTATATGTGTAAACAAAGTAGCCGCCATTTTAAGAGGTGGTGACACATTAAGCATTCACAAACGCACTATTTGACCATCTAAAATGGTGGCCACCTGACCTCGCTGACGGGACATTTGTAATTAGTCGACCGTGGCGGAAGTTGACCCCCTACTGAGTGTGAAACTCCATGACGGACCCAGCCATAGGCTAATGTTTGTAAAAGCAACGTATGACACCCAATGGATGTGTCCATCGCCGATCGCGTACGTCGTGTACATGTACGTGGCATTTAAAAAAAATTCACTTGCCTCCTAACATTGCAGCCAACAAGACCTCCTCGCCTTTTGCTGCTGTTTCTGACCCCTGGGAGCTACGATGCCAGAAAGAACATGTGACAGGGCCCCAGCCTCTTCTCTCCAGAGGAGCTGGAGTTGCTGGCAACTCAGGTTCTGTCCCTGTACAGCCAGCTCTATGGCTCACCAGAGGAACAGGTACATGTTTAAAATGTATTTGAAAATCTATCTTACTTTTTCTTTTTTAAATTCACGGGCTAGAATGCCCCTTTGAGTTCCTGAGTGAAATGTAGTGATTGAAGTGGTCATTTATTTTTTAGATTACATAAAGAAACGATGATGTGATTTTTTTTTTTTAAATGCAATTTATGATTAGAGAAACCACAACATTAGTATGTGGTGTATGTTTTAAGGCATACATTTTATTTGGTGTGTATTTTGATATATATATATATATATTTCATGTGAAATGTAGAAATTTCACATCACGTAAAAATAGAAAAACATTTTATCTTATTTACTCCTGTACATAGATATAATTTTTCACATACCAAATGAAAATGAGATTTACTATGCGTATTATCCCACATATCACTCAGCCTAGATCAGGTGTCGCCAACCAGTCGTTTGGGAGCTACCAGTAGCTCCCAGACACCTTCAGAGTAGTATAGGAAGCTGGCTCTGTATATACTATACCAAAGTAAGGTATAGTGTACAGAGAGTCCTGTGGAAACCCAAAGGTAGACAGAGGTAAAAGTAGATATAACTTACTCTCTATTTGTGGTAGTGTGGGCGAGCAGTAAGGCTTTATCAGAGGGTAGTGTTAAGCATTTATTGTGCACACTCGGGCAACAAATTATGTCACACACTCAAAGACTGAACTCAGACCAATTTGGTTGTATAAAAATATTATTTAGTTTGTATTTTATTTTCTAGAACCAAACCAGGCCTGGTACAGGTAAGTGTAATAACACTTTGCAAGAATAATGCAGTTAATTACAGTTTGAATGCAGTTGAATGCAATTGGATTGGTTACAGGTAAGTCATTTGTTTGTACAGCAGTGTAAATTACTTATCAGTTACTTTTCAGTTACTTGTCAGATTACTTTTTAAGTTACTTTTTCTACTCAGTGTGATATGCCTAGATATCACGCTCTGACATTTCCTAGAGGAAAGGTAAGTAAATCAGTTTTTGTATATTTGTAGTTTCTTAGAGTTTCATACCAACCCACTCCCCATTAGAACAATTTTCACAAGAAAGCAGTCAATGCAGTCCTATGGGAGAAAACAATGTTCTCGACTTAGCGGTAAGTACTTAGGTTTGGGAGTTGGTTTTCTGGGGTTAGAACCAGGGTTCCCCCAGGGTCAAGGATGCACTCTCAAAGCACCCCCAGCGGCACTGGGGCGGCCGGGTGTAGACTGCTGAGGCCCACTGTTATCCAATGGGGAATATGGGGCCTCCGGTTGGTGGCTGCTCACGAGCAGGCCACAAGGTTGTGGGAGCAAAGCTCCTGGAGTTAGCCTCAAGGCAATGGGGGATCTGATTTAGCACACAAGGTGCACCCACAGTAGCACTAGGGCGGCCGGGTGCAGGGTGCTGGTTTGGCATTGGGTGCCCTGTTGTTTTCAAAGGGGATTCTCCGGTTGCAACAAACACTGCAGGCTCGGGGACGAAGATCTTCTGGAGGTGACCACCGGTTAGAGAGGTAAGTTGAGATGTCTTGGGATGCCGGGACACCGTCGGTTGGGCCACCCAGGGCTGTGGGACGTCAGGTGCAGGGGTGTCTTTTGGCATCGGATTCTTTTTACCGGCTCTGGTCGCAGTCGGGGGGATCCTCCCGAAAGGGGCTGCAGGCGTCTGTTGGAGACTCGAGGTAGGTCAGGGAACACCAGATCCCAGGTCAGGATCGCCGGGAAGACCTCTTCATGGTGTTGGACCACTCGGGCCGTGGGCGTGGAGTGCAGAGAGGTGCAGACTTCGGATTTGGCCGGAGCCAGAGTCTGTGGGTGAGCAAATCCGGTGCTCACGGGAGGTAAAGTCTGTTTTGGGAAGGCATGGCAGGTCCTCCGGGTTCTTGGGGGCTGCTGGCTGCAGGACACACCAGGAGTTCGCTGTAGTCGGTCAAGGTCAGGACAGTCCGGTAGGGCTGGGGCCAAGTCAGTTGGTGTCCTCTTCTTCTTCAGCACAGCTCTAAGGTCCTCCTTCTTCTTGTTTCTTCTTGTCTGAGGAGGCAAGGTTCAGGGTTGCGCCTAAATACTAAATTTAGGGGTGTTACAGGTAGGTACAGGTTGCGACCAATGGGTCCCTTCCTTGGGCTGGGTAATCCCCCTATTAAGCCACCCTCCAGTGGGGTGGGGCAAAAGCCTCACTCTGGTTGGCTGGGTCCCCCATCTTCAAGAAGGGGGGACTGAGAGTTGTGCTTCACCTCGCCTCCCCCACCTGAGGGGTGGGGTTGGCAAAGGTGGGCACACCTCTCCTAACTTGGTTTTCCAGCTGATTCTCCCACCCAAAGTGGGGGTCGAAACCAGTGGGGGCCAGTTGCTGGGAGCAGCAAATGGCTGGGGTAGCTCACAAAGGCGGCAAGCCTTTGAAGCTTCCCCTTCGTGGACCCAACCCATCCTGGGGGAGGAGGCTTGGCACCGCGACCCAGAATGTGCTGTGTTTCAGGCCCCCGAGAGCGGCTGGCTCTCGACCCAGGGGTCCAGAAACATGTCTGGTGGTGTCAGCTGGCAAGCATCCACTCAGCCAGGACACTAGAGTTATGTCGTTTTTCGGGGGGCATCTCCAAGATGCCCTCTGAGTGCATTTTTCATTAAATCTCACACTGGCATCAGTGTGGGTTTAATGTGCTGAGAAGTTTGATACCAAACTTCTCAGTTGAGCCATTATGGTGCTGTGGAGTTCGTAATGACAAACTCCCAGACTGTATACTCTTTATGGCATTACTGTACTTAAAATGTCTAAGAATTGACTTAGACACTGTAGGGGTACAGGGCTCGTGCAACTGTACTCTCACCACTGGTATAGTGCACCCAGCTAGAAGGGTGGCTTACCTATGCCAGGGCAGTGGATTGTAGGCATGGCACACAGGGATGTGTGGCATGTCGACTCTTCACTTTGCTCTGCACCAAAACACGCAGCCTGCAATGGCAGTGTGTGTTTGTGTAAAGGTACAGGGCCTCTAAGGGTGGCACAATAAGTGCTGCTGCCCTTAGAGGCCTTTCCTGGTCACAGTGCCCTTGGTACCTACGGTACCCTTTACAAGGGACTTACATGTGGCCAGAGAGTTGCCAATTGGGTTTTGCAACAGTAGAGTTTGGGGAAATAACATAGGCCCTGGGTACCTGGTTGGCAGAAACCCAGGGCACACTCAAAGTACATGAACGTTAGGCAAAATGTGGGGGGCAACCATGCAAGCAGGGACACTTTCCTACACAACCCTCCCCTCCCCCCAAAAGAAAGCGGATGAGACTATCCTTTCCCTAGAGAGTCTTCATTGTCTAAGTAGAAGAACCTGGAAAGTCCATCTGCATTGGCATGGACAGTCCTAGGTCTATGTTCCACTGTAAATTCCATTCCCTGTATGGAGATGGACCACCTCAAAAGTTTAGGGTTTTCACCTTTCATTTGCATTAGCCATTTGAGAGGTCTGTGGTCAGTTTGAACTGTAAAGTGAGTGCCAAACAAATATGGCCTCAACCTTTTCAGGGACCAAACCACAGCAAAGGCCTCCCTCTCAACGGCACTCCAACGCTGCTCTCTGGGGAGTAACCTCCTGCTTATAAAAGCATCAGGCTAGTCTTGGCCTTCATCATTGGTCTGGGATAGGACTGCTCCTATCCCTAGCTCAGAGGCATCAGTCTGCACAATGAACTGCTTGGTGTAGTCTGGAGCTTTGAGAATTGGTGCTGGGCACATTGCCTCTTTCAGAGTGTCAAAAGCCTTTTGACAGCTACCTGTCCAGTTTACCTTTTTGGATATTTTCTTGGAGGTGAGTTATGTGAGGGGTGTCACAATGGACCCATACCATTTCAAAAACCTCCTGTAATACCCAGTCAAGCCAAGGAATGCCCTGACTTGAGTCTGGGTTGTTGGAGCTTCCCAGTCCAGGATTGCCTGGCTCTTGGGTTGTAAAGGTTGCACTTGGCCTCCACCCACAAGGTGGCCTAAGTATACAACTGTTCCCTGCTCTATGTGACATTTGGATGCCTAGATAGTTGGGCCTGCAGTTTTCAGGACGATAGTTGGGCCTGCAGTTTGCAGGGCTTTTAAAACCTTCCCCAAGTTTCAGGTGATCCTGCCAGGTGGAGCTAAAGACAGCAATATTATCAAGATATGCTGCACTAAAGGCCTCCAATCCAACAAGGACTAGCTTCACCAACCTTTGGATGGTGGCAGGGGCATTCTTTAAACCAAAGGGCATAACAGTAAACTGATAATGCCCAGCAGGTGTGGAGAATGCCGTTTTCTCTTTGGCTTCTGAGGCCATGCCAATCTGCCAGTACCCTGCAGTTAAGTCAAAAGTACTAAGAAATTTGGCTGCACCAAATTTGTCTAGCAACTCATCAGCTCTTGGGATGGGGTTAGCATTTGTCTTGGTGACAGAGTTGAGTCCTCTATAGTCCACCCAGAATCTCATTTCTCTCTTTCCACCCTGTGGATGAGGTTTGGGGACTAGAACCTCTGGGCTGGCCCAGGGACTCTCAGAGGGCTCAATCACCCCTAACTCCAGCATCTTGCTGACCTCCGCTTTGATAGTCTCCTTAACTTGATCAGACTGTCGAAAGATTTTGTTCTCGACAGGTACACTGTCCCCAGTGTCCACATTGGTTCACCAGTTTGTCTGACAAGGGGTCAAGGAGAAGAGCGTAGCATACTGCTGTAAGACTTGCTTACAGTCAGCCTGCTGTTTGGCAGTAAGTGTGTCTGAACAGACAACTCCCTCCACTGACCCATCCTTGAGGCTGTAAGAGAGGAGGTCAGGGAGAGGTTCACTCTCTGTCTCCTGATCCTCATAAGTAACCATCATCATGGTTATGTCAACCCTATCATGGAAAAGCTTTAGGCGGTTCACATGGATCACCCTTTTGGGGGCCCTGCTTGTGCCCAAATCCACCAAGTAGGTGACCTTACTTTTCTTTTCTAAGATGGGGTAAGGACCACTGCATTTGTCCTGGAGGGCCCTTGGTACCACAGGCTCCAAAACCCACCCCTTTTGGCCTGGTTGGAATTCCACCAGTGCAGCTTTTTGGTCATACCAGTGCTTCTGGAGCTCCTGGCTGGCCACAAGATTTTTGGAAGCTTTTTCCATGCACTCTGTCATTCTGAACCTTAGGCCTAGTACATAATCCACAATATCCTGTTTGGGTTCTTGGAGAGGCTTCTTCCAACCCTCTTTAACAAGACAAAGTGGTCCCCTAACTGGATGGCCAAACAGAAGTTCAAAGGGGGAAAACCCTACTCCCTTCTGATGCACCTCCCCGTAGGCGAAAATCAAGCATGGCAAGAGGACATCCCATCTCCTTTTGAGTTTTTCAAGGAGCCCTATGATCATGCCCTTCAATGTCTTGTTGAACCTTTCAATAAGACCATTGGTTTGTGGGTGATAGGGTGTAGTAAACTTGTACTGCACTCCACACTCTTTCCACGTGTGTTTGAGGTATGCAGACATGAAATTTGACCCTCTGTCTGACACCACCTCCTTAGGAAACCCTACCCTGGTGAAGACACCAATGAGGGCCTTGGCTACTGCAGGAGCTGTAGTAGTCCTAAGGGGAAGTGCTTCAAGATGCTTGGTGGCATGATCCACTACCACTGATATATATGTGTTTCCTGAGGCTGTGGGCTGTTCAAGTGGACACACTAGGTCTACACCTACCCTCTCAAAGGGAACCCCAACCACTGGTAGTGGAATTAAGGGGGCCTTTGGGTGTCCACCTGTTTTGCCACTGGCTTGACAGGTGACACAGGAGCTTACAAACTCCTTTACTTTCTGGGGCCAGTAAAAGTGGCTAACTAGCCTTTCCCAAGTCTTGGTTTGGCCAGGATGCCCAGCTAGGGGGATGTCATGAGCCAAAGTGAGTAAAAACTCTCTGTACATTTGAGGCACTACCACTCTCCTAGTGGCACCAGGGTTGGGGTCTCTGGCATCGGTGTACAGGAGTCCCTCCTCCCAATAGGCTTTGTGGGTACCACTGACATCTCCCTTTTCCTGTGCAGCAGCTTGCTGCCTCAGGCTTTCAAGAGTTGGACAGGTCTGCTTCCAAGGCACTGCTGCTCCCTAGTGGGTCCACCTGGGCATAAGAGCTCAACCTGTTACGGGTCAAGTTCCATGGGCTCAGTTCCCTCTGGGGCTTCCAAGCCCTCTCCCTGAGGAGAGGGGTCTTGAATCTTTTGCTGTTCAGAAGCTGGTTTCTCAGTCTTCTTACCTTTCCTCTTAGAAGGTTGGGCCATTCTTTCAGGCTCCAACACTTCTTTTTCACCCTGTTTTCGGCTCGGTGCTCTAGTCTTGACACACACAATCTCAAGGATGTCCAGCATTGCTGCATGGGTTTTTAATTCTATCTCAGCCCATGCTGAGGTCTCCAGGTCGTTTCTAAGCAGACAGGCAGCTGGAGGTTTTGGGGAGACCACTACCTGTTTCAGGCCAGTAACCCCCCCCCAGTTCAATTTTACCATAGCCATGGCATGGTTAGTATTAACACTGTCAACGTTGGTGACTGGATAAGATTTTCCAATCAAGTATTGCTCTGGGGAAACCAGTGTGTCTCTCACCATGTTGACACTGGCCCCTGTATCCCTCAGAGCTTCTATCCTAGTCCCATTTATCCAGGGGTATTGTAAATACTTCTCTAAGTTGGGAGGCCACACAGCTAAAGTGGCAAACTCAACTTCGCCGTCAGTGACTAGAACTGCCTCAGTGTGGACCTTGATTTGCTCTGGGCATACTGTTGATCCAATTTAGAGATTGGCTACACCAGTACTAAGTGAAGGAGGACTAGGGGGTTTCTTGTTAGGACAAGTAGCATCTCCAGCTAAGTGTCCCCACTTCTTACAGTTGAAACACCAGGCCTTCTGGGTATCAAAGTTCTTCCCTTTGTACCTACCATTGAATTCGGAAGAGTTTTGTGACCCACTCCTTGAGCAGGTTTTCGTGGCCCTTTAGAAGACTCTGGCTTTTTGTCTTTGGGGTTCTCACCCCCTTTCCCCTGGGGAGGTTTTGTAACCCCTTTCTTTTGGTCACCCCCAGTGGCTGTTTTGGTTACCCTATTCTTGACCCAGTGGCCTGCCTTCTTCCCAATTCTTGGGGAGAAATTAGACCTAGGTCTACCAAATGTTGATGTAACTTCTCATTAGTGCAATTACTCAAAATATGTTCTTTCATAAAAAGATTGTAAAGTCCATTGAAATCATGCACATTATTTCCAGTTAACCACCCATCTAGTGTCTTAACTGAGTAATCTAGAAAGTCAATCAAGGATTGGATTTGGGTTTTGTGAGCTCCCCTGAATCTAATCCTATAATCCTCAGTTGTGAGTCTAAAGCCCTCAATCAGAGTGTTCTTCATGAGGTCATAAGACCCAACATCTGCCCCTGTAAGGGTCAGGAGTCTGGCCCTGCAGTTACCAGTGAACAGTTCCCAAAGGAGTGCCCCCCAGTGTGACTTCCTCACTTTTCTCGTTTCACAAGCTCTCTCAAAAGCTGTGAACCATTTGGTGATATCATCACCTTCCTCAAATTTGGGGACAATCCCTTTGGGGGTTTTGGGATAAAAAGATTGCTCTTTTCCCTATTTAGAATGTTGTTGCCACCATTTATGGGAGCTAAGCCCATCTCTGCTCTTTCTTTCTCTAGAGCCAGGAGTCTGGTCTCTAGATCTAATCTCTTGGTTAGCCTCACTAAGAGGTTGGCCTCCTCATCGATGCTGTCCTCAATGGACTCAGAAGCACCTGGCTCACCTGTGTGGGATCTAGGTACTGTGAATTGTATTCTTGGACTCAGGGGCCCTGTTCTCCCTAGGAAGTAAGGGGAGTTGGAAGTTCTCCTCACCCCCTCTATCCTCTTCCCCATCTGAGAGGTATTCACCTTGCTCAGAGGGATGGTCTTTAGCATACCTTGCCAACAGCTCCTGGAGCTTTTATTTGGAGGGATGGGACCCCATGGGAATGTTTTTGAGTTTACATAGGGACCTTAACTCCCTAAATTCTAAGTGGAGCTAAGGGGTGATGTCGAGCTCCTCAACCAGGTTCTCTGTCATTGGTGATATTTTAACTAACAGCTAGGTTCTTGTTAAGAGACATTCTACAAAAAGTTTCTAACCCTCTTACCCCTAACTATAGTGAGCTTTTATTTTTCTAAAATTCTAAACGGACTTAGCCAAGGCCCTAACAAGACTTTTAGCAATTTGGAAAAAATTGTCAATTTAAAGAAATCAGAGTTCTAAATAAATTTTAAGAGTTCTGTTGTGTGATCAGGTGTTGACCAAGTCAGTCTAACAAATGCAAAGTTGTAGACCCCACCGCTGATCCACCAATGTAGGAAGCTGGCTCTGTATACTATACCAAAGTGATGTATAGTGTGCAGAGAGTCCAGTGGAACCCCAAAGGTAGGCAGAGGTAAAAGTAGATAATACCTTACTCTCTATTTGTGGTAGTGTGGTGAGCAGTAAGGCTTTATCAGAGGGTAGTGTTAAGCATTTATTGTACACACTCGGGCAACAAATTATGTCACACACTCAAAGACTGAACTCAGACCAATTTGGTTGTATAAAAATATTATTTAGTTTGTATTTTATTTTCTAGAACCAAGCCAGGCTTGGTACAGGTAAGTATAATAACACTTTGCAAGAATAATTCAGTTAATTCCAGTTTGAATGTAGTTGAATGCAATTGGATTGGTTACAGGTAAGTCATTTGTTTGTAAAGCAGTTTAAATTACTTTTCAGTTACTTTTCAGATTACTTTTCAGATCACTTTTTAAGTTACTTTCTCTACTCAGTGTGATATGCCTAGATATCACACTCAGACATTTTCTAGAGAAAAGGTAAGTAAATATGGTCTTGTATATTTGCAGTTTCTTAGAGTTTCATACCATCCCGCTCCCCATTAGAACAATTTTAACAAGAAAGCAGTCAATGCAGTCCCATGGGAGAAAACAATGTTATCGACTTAACGGTAAGTACTTAGGTTTGGGAGTTGATTTTCTGGAGTTAGAACCAGGGTCCCCCAGGGTCGAGGATGCACTCTCAAAGCACCCTCAGCGGCACTGGGGCGGCCGGGTGTAGAGTGCTGAGGCCCACTGTTATCCAATGGGGAATAGGGGGCCTCCGGTTGGTGGCTGCTCACGAGCAGGCCACAAGGTTGTGGGAGCAAAGCTCCTGGAGTTAGCCTCAAGGCAAAGGGGGCTCCGATTTAGCACACAAGGTGCACCCACAGTAGCACTAGGGTGGCCGGGTGCAGGGTGCTCGTTTGGCATTGGGCGCCCTGTTGTTTTCAAAGAGGATTCTCCGGTTGCAACAAACACTGCTGGCTCGGGGACGAAGATCTTCTGGAGGTGACCACCGGTTGGAGAGGTAAGTTGGGATGCCGGGACACCGTCGGTTGGGCCACCCAAGGCTGTGGGACGTCTGGTGCAGGGTTGTCTTTTGGCATCGGATTCTTCTTACCGGCTCTGGTCGCGGTCGAGGGGATCCTCCAGAAATGCACTGGAGGTAGGTCAGGAAACACTAGATCCCAGGTGAGGATCGCCAGGGAGACCTCCTCATGGTGTTGGACCACTCGAACTCGGGCCCTGGGCCTCGGGTGCAGAGAGGTGCAGACTTGCGCATTTGGCCGGAGCCAGAGTCTGTGGGTGAGCAAATCCAGTGCTCACAGGAAACAAAGTCTGGTTTGGGAAGGCAGGGCAGGTCCTCCGGGTTCTTGGGGGCTGCTGGCTGCAGGACACAACAGGATTTCGCCGTAGTCGGTCGAGGTCGGGACAGGCTGGTAGGGCTGGGGCCAAGTCAGTTGGTGTCCTCCTTCTTTTTCAGCACGGTTCTTCGGTCCTCCTTCTTCTTGTTTCTTCTTGTCTGAGGAGGCAAGGTTCAGGGTTGCGCCTAAATACTAAATTTAGGGGTGTTACAGGTAGGCACATGTTGCGACCAATGGGTCCCTTCCTTGGGGGTGGGTAATCCCCCTATTATGCCACCCTCCAGTGGGGGGGCATAAGCCTCAGGGTTGGCTGTTTCCCCCATCTCCAAGAAGGCGGGGACTGAGAGTTGTGCTTCACCTCGCCTCCCCCACCTGAGGGGTGGTGTTGGCAAAGGTGGGCACACCTCTCCTCCTAACTTGGTATTCCGGCAATTCTCCCGCCCAAAGTGGGGGTCAAAACCGGTAGGGGCCAGTTGCTGGGAGCAGCAAATGGCTGGGGTAGCTCACAAAGGCAGCAAGCCTTTGACGGTTTCCCTTCGTGGACCCAACCCATCCTGGGGGAGGAGGCTTGGCACCTCGACCCAGGATGTACTTTGTTTCAGGGCCCCGAGAGCCGCAGGCTCTCGACCCAGGGGTCCAGAAACATGTCTGGTGGTGTCAGCTGGCAAGCATCCACTCAGCCAGCACACTAGACTTAGGTCGTTTTTCAGGGGGCATCTCTAAGATGCCCTCTGAGTAAATTTTTCATTAAATACCACACTGGCATCAGTGTGGGTTTAATGTGCTGAGAAGTTTGATACTAAACTTCTCAGTAAAGCCATTATGGTGCTGTGGAGCTCATAATGAGAAACTCCCAGACCATATACTCTTTATGGCAAAACTGCGCTTACAATGTCTAAGAATTGACATAGACACTGTAGGGGTACAGGGCTCCTGCACCTGTACCCTCACCACTGGTAGAGTGCACCCAGCTAGAGGGGTGGCTTACCTATGCCAGGGCAGTGGATTGTAGGCATAGCACACAGGGATGTATGGCATTTCGACTCTTCACTTTGCTCTGCACTAAAACATGCAGCCTGCAATGGCAGTGTGTGTGTGTGTTTGTGTAAAGGATCAGGGCCTCTAAGGGTTGCACAATAAGTGCTGCTGTCCTTAGATTCCTTCCCTGGTCACAGTGCCTTTGGTACCTAGGGTACCCTTTACATGTGGCCAGCGAGTTGCCAATTGGGTTTTGCAACAGTACAGTTTGGGGAACGAACATAGGCCCTGGGTAACTGGTTGGCAGGAACCCAGGGCATACTCGGTCAAAGTACATCAACATTAGGCAAAAAGTGGGGGGCAACCATACAAAAAGGGGCACTTTCCTACAAGTAGCTCACAGCCTTGAGTTATTTTTCAAATAAGCACAAGGTCATATTTTCATCACAAAGTTAAGGTAAGGCTGTGTTCACGCAACATCATGATCATCATGCTGCAGATAGCAAGGCCTGACAATGAGCAGTGATCAAACAGATTTGTGGGCCAGGATGGGGCTGGGTCACACAACTTATTAACTCAAAATTGGAGTTGTGAACAGAATGATGCTTCTGAATGCTTTTAAATAGAAGAAAAATGAAATGAAATGTTATTACATTACACAAACAGTTGAAATTTCACAGGCTCTCAGTCACCCATACAAATATATCCCCTTCATACGCACACATGTTCATACATCCCCATAGTATCTTACTCTATGGACATTAGGCTTCACGTCAATGTATCTGGCCGTGGGGGTGTCTGGTTCTAATGCACAAGTTGTTTAGCCTTCAGTTTTTCACAATGATATTTACTAATCAGAAGTAGCTTGCGATTGATGTAAAATTGTGTTACATCAATGCAGACAAACAATAAGTCACAAAACAATTCTTTTTTTCTTTCATTTCTGGTATCCATACAGGTCAACGCTCATCAGAAAAAGTTGATATGAATGAAAGGCCATCGCCCAGACGGTGGGGACCCTGGTGGTCTACAAGCGGCACAGCATTCACTGCAAGAATAGGTGGGAGAACCTATGACGCTGGACCAAGAAGTCATCAGAAGTCCAGCTCGGCAAGTCCTTCCAACGTGGGAAGCATGTGCGCCGGACCCTGACCCCCTCCTCCCCAATGGCCTACATACTTGCATTGGCCTATCCGGACCTTGATGGGCAGCTGAGAGCCCAACAGCAGCATCAAGGGGGTAAGTTCTAGCGTGAGTTCAACATGTTAAATAACTACATTTTGTTACAGCAATCATTTTTGCCATAAACATTGAGGTTTACACATGTTGAACTCAGAAGAAGAATTCTTGAAGGTGTAAGTTTTGCACGAGGTGTATGATGAATGATGTGTTGTGTATATGAATTTGTGAAAAAGGATACCTCCTGGTTTCTGCTCGCCAACAAAGTACTTGTTTAAGCAGACACATGCCTGCCTAAACAATTTATGAACACAAGTTTGTTTGATGTTATAAGGGACAGTTGTACCAAACAGGCCACTAGTCTTTATTGTGTTAGGTGTGATGCTCCTTCACTATTGTGAATGATGTAAAGTTAGCCCTATTACAGGTGACAGAGCATTAAATGCACTTACGATACAGTGGATGTTCCAAAAGTCACATTGGTAAGTTGGTTTTAAACACAAACAAGAGTGAGCAAGTGAGCCAAAATGTCTAGTAACATCAGATGAAATTGCTAAATGTTAGATTAAAACTATATCCCAAATGTGTTTTGATTACAAAATACTATTTTATTCATGTTAAGTGACAAATTTGCATGATGTCTAACTCCTGAACAAGAGTGCATGTAAGGCAGCCTGTTTTGTGGAAAGTATTTGTGAGAGGCAAACATTTTTTAGAACAATAAAGACAGGAATGTGTGCACATTGGTGACAGAGTAACACGTGCCCAAAATCATTTTTCAATGTACTTTAAGTCCAGATAATAAATCAATAATGGAGAAAAATAGGATACTTAAAGGGACTTTTGCAGATGGAATATTCTATCACACCTATGTAGGAGTATCCCATCTGGAAAATATATGAGGTCCAAACCATGACATTAGGCAAATGTAGAAATGCATCAAGCTGTAATATGTTGCATATTGTGAATCTTTGGAGTTCAAATTATATATGAATGAGTGTATGTACGTCAAGGCCAGGAGAGGTGCACTTCACATGTCTTTTTAAGACCTCTCCTGCGCCTTTGACTTGGTAGATAGGGGAAAGCTATGGGAATTGATGGAGCTTGCAGGAGAGGAAACCCACTTCTTGAACAATGTTAGGCGTGTTCACTGGGGTACGGCTACTAGTGTTCGATACACACAGCATGGAGAGCACACACATCTCATAATGGTGGCAAGAAGAGTAAGGCAGGGCTGTATTTTAGCCCAATTTCTGTTTTTATTTTATATTAATGCTTTAGACACAGCCCTGGAATCCTGTAGTGATGATATTCCCAAAATCAGCCCTACCCCAGTCCCTGTTTTACTCTATGCGGATGACGCGGTTTTAATTGCACAAACAGCGAATGGTTTGCGAAAACTTTTAAATGGTTTTAATGCAGACTAATTTAAACCTTAAAGTGAATCACAAAAAATCCTTCATTTTAACTAGTGGTCCTAAAAACACAAACTCAAAAAGTTTTCTTATAGAGGAAACTCCAGTTGCCCGGATCTCCCACTTTAATTATCTAAGGGCCAGATGTACGACCATTTTATTTTGTGCCTCGCAATTTGCGACTAATTGCGAGTCGCAAATTAAGAGGCGCAAAATAAAATGTACAACAGTGTTTTCAACACTGTTTGCGATTCCCAATGGGGTTGCAAATTGCGAGGCTCATTAATATTAATGGGCCTCTCGCAATTTGCGAGCCCATTGGGAATCACAGGCCCTCCCAGGGATGGTGGCCTGCTGGACTCAGCAGACCACCATGTCTGGGACTGCTTTTAAATAAAGCAGTTTTTAAAAAAAAATGCAGCTTGTTTTCCTTAAAGGAAAACGGGATGCATTTAAAAAATGAAACGTTTTAATTTCATTTTTTAAGGGCAGGCAGTGGTCCCTGGGACCACTGCCTGCCCTTAAAAAATATTTTCGCATGCATTTGCAAATGGGAAGGGGTCCCCTGGGGACCCCTTCCCATTTGCGAATGCATTACCACCAACTTGAAGTAGGTGGTAATTGCGAGTGTTTTGCGACTCAATTGCGGTCGCAAAACATTAGCACATGGTTTTGAGACTCGCTATTTGGAAGGGAACGCCCCTTCCAAATAGCGAGTCGCAAAACCTATTTAGCGAGTCGCAAATAAATTGCGACTCGCTAAATAGGCTTTGTACATGGCCCATGATGTTTTTGCATGCGCAAACGGGTTCGTAAACCCGTTTGCGCATGCAAAAACGGGTCGTACATCTGGCCCTAGGTATTCTACTTGAAGCCGATTTTACCTGGGGTAGATTAATAAGATTGAAGAACTCAAAAAAATGGAGATAGTATGTCACTCAATTTTTAAATTCGCAAGAAAACTGGGCCATAAGCCCATAAAGGAAATGAACCAACTCTAAAAGAGTAATTGCCTTGCGGTAGGTTTCTATGGACCAGGTGTGTGGGGTTATGAATCCTTGGATAAATTGCAGGCAACGGAGAATACATTTCTCTGTCAGCTCTTATCCATCCCCAAATCCACCTCTAGTTTTATTTTGCACCTTGAATTGGGCATGCACTATTGGAGTATGCACTTGAAGCCCCGCCCACTCACCGCCCATATTTTTCATTGGCTTTTGTCATTATCCTTTGTAAATGTTGGTTTCTGATTCGTAAATAGGCATGTTAGTCCCTCCTTCGTACCGCCTTGTCTTCATTTGTAACCTCCCGTGAGGACTGGTGCTTTTACTTCGGTTGTTACACGTACGTGTTATCTAGTCTGTAAGCACTACTTTCTTTAATGAGTTTGTCTTACTGCAGGCACAACATGTGTTGCTTCAGCTACTTTCCCCTTGTCTTACTGCAGGCACGACATGTGCTGCTTCAGCTGGTTTCCCCAGTACTTGGGTTGATATTGAGAGTACGCTTAGTACAGCACATCCTTTGTTCCTGAAAATAGATGTCTGTTATGCGTTAACAGACTCTTTCAATCCGAGTCCCAAGTAATAATGCTTTGGCTGCTACTAATGGTTTTAGTAGGCGTGGGGTGCCTAGAAGTTGCTTCTTTTTGCTGCATACCTAAGAGTTGCTTTCCTACTTTATTCAATAACCTGGGGGTGGCGTAAAGCAGTGAGGGTAAGTACATTTGAAGAGACATAGGCTATTTGTTTCTTTTTTTTGTGCGTTTGGGTCAAGCGAATGCAATACGTAAGGCAATTTGCATCCGCCTGACCTGGGAAGAAAATACAAGCAGAATGGACTGCAGCACTAGTATTCCTCGATCCTCCATGCAAAACACACAAATAGAAATACTTTCGCAGTGTCCATCACTGTTAGGCCTCAAGCTAAGCCTTAAGTTATTTACAGAGCCTGGCCCTTCCGAGTTCCTGGGGGCTGTCCTGTCATCTGCGAGCAAAGATATCCCAAGAGCAGGTCCTAAACTAATCCCAGCACTCCTGTATGCAGACGATGCAGTCTTACTCGCTAGGATGGCAGTGGGGCTACAAAGACTTACAAACACATTTATTGATTTCATGGTCTCACTTGACCTTTCCATAACCTTTTCAAAGACATACATTGTGTTGTCAGGTAACAAAAAGTCCGATAAACGTAGGTTCGTTTGTAGAGGGGGAGAATTGACCAATGTCGCCACATTTCCCTATTTGGGTGTTCTGTTTGATGAAAAAAGGTCATGGCTGGCTCAGCGAACACTCAAGAAAAACACCCTAGCTAGAGCAGCAGGAGCCACAATGCCAGTAGATTTGGGGCCAAACCGCTTCGTCCATTATTGAAGATCTATAATGAGAAATGTATACCAATGGCCACATACGGTAGTGAGGTCTGGGTTATATGGACGCCTGTGATCTCCAGGTGTTGAAATAAATTCCTGTATAAACTTATAGCAGTTCCCCCCTGCACCCTGCGTTTTATGGTACACGAAGAACTTGGACAGAGTTCCATTTCTGACCTTGTAGCTATGGCTCCTTTAATACGGTGGCTAAAAATATGGTCTAGCCCTACTCCTACACTGAACCAGTCTGTTTTAGAAGACTGTATGAGGCTGGATTTGGCCATTGATATTCCTTGGTTGGGCTATATTTTGGAGCAGCTAGCGAACTTAGGACACTCCGAGCTGTTTACACACCATAGACAGCTATATCCCAATGAGTTGCAAGACATAAAATTGCAGTTTTTAGCCAGAAGGATGGCAGAAAGGGAAAACGGGGAAATCAATAAGCCTACGATAAGACAATACCTTATATTGAGCCCAGGGACTTTTGAACAACCTTATTGGACCTATATATATATTTTTTAAATTTAATTTATTAACGGTCAGGCACAGTATACAGTTTCCACATTTTACACACAGTTGCTTTACATTCGTTTGTTCAGAAGTCCACAACATATTTTTGCAGGTCACAATTTACAATTGACTTAGCATATTCATAACATTACAGGCTTACTAGGTACATCACTAATATAATCACGTAGTTTAGTGTTTAGGTTTGTGGTTACAAACAACAGTATACAGCGTTATCAGCTTAATGAAAATAATAAGGTGCTCATCGCGTGTATACAGTGGTGCATGTTTATTCGTCAGTTTGCATAGATCTTAAATGTTGCACTAGTGGGTCCCAAAAATCTTTTGGTCGGGAGGCCTCTGGAATTTCCTCCGCGTAAGTTTCTAAGCGTTCCTTTCAATATGTCATGTCTGTGATCCAATGTTTACTTTGTGGTATCTGTTTGCACCCCCACTTCAAAGCTACTCTTCTCTTAGCCAGTAGTAATGCCACAGCTAGAAATTTGCGCCTACGGACTTGTCTAATTTTGTAGATCCCCAGCAAACAGACTTGGGGTAGATTGGAAATCTGCTCAGCCAGCATTGCTGTTAGAGTGTGAGTAACCGATTGCCAGTAAGAGTGCAGCTGCGGGCATGCCCAGGCCATATGCAAAAAATCTGCTCGTTGGGCGCTGCATCTTGTGCATTTATCGTTATCCGGCAGGCCGTATTTATATAATTTAGTTGGCGTATAGTACACCTGTTGTAGGAATTTAAAATGTATAATTCACAAGTTGCAGTTGGAGTTAGCATTTGCGTGAGGGCACAGCTATTCTCCCAGTCAACCTTGGAGATTGAGCTACCCAGTGCATTTTCCCATCTCTGTAGAGCCTGTTCATGTTCCCGGTATTGTTGGCGCTGGGCTGCATTATATAGGTTTGTTACTAGCAGTATGCGTCGGTGGCTCGCTGGGAAACGTAGGGTAGAGGTCTTTCACGGCCGCTCGCAATCTAAGATATGCAAATATCTTTAAGGGTGTAACAATACGAAGACAGAGCACAACTCCATTAGTAATCACTGACCAAAAGAAAGTCAGTAGTATTTTTTAATTATCAAAGTGCAATATACACATAAACAATCATATTGACAAGAGCATTAAAATACTAAGTAATATCTTGCAGTGTTGACACGTAGTTGTCGTAAGATAACAGCCTGTGGCTGTTATATTACGACAACTACTGGTGTTGTGCTCTGTCTTCGTATTGTTATAATTTGAAGTGTATTGAGGAAGTTTTCCTCACTGCACTGAGTGACACTGGAGATGGCACAGTGTTGACATAGAGCACACCTAGACATTATTGGTATAAACCTTTGTGCAAACTACAACAGAGGTGCTGATTGTTCGGTTTAGTTAACCACTGCTGTCTCTCTTTTTTAGTTTATCTTTAAGGGTGTGTGGTGTGTTACTAGCGAAGTAGCATGTTGTGATATGAATTGGCCCTCGGGAAATATACTTCCCATAGTGCGTAGGCCCATATCCTCCAGTAGATTTAGCATGTTTTTTTCTTGCGTAACAGTTATGCTCGGGTGATATCACAGGGGCAGCGCTGGTGCATATGTAGGTAGTTTGTGTGCACGCTTCGCCAGCATATGCCATGCCATTGATGTGCTGCAGACTGTGTTGATTTCTGCTCTCTGGGTGCTTTGTCTTGGCTCTAGTATATACGCAAGTAGGGGGGTCGGATGCACACACTCATATTCGACCGCTATATGAGGTATAAGGGCATGCGGGTGTATCCAATAATGTGCATGTTGTGCCTGCGCACAGTAATAATAGAGTTGGAGATCCGGCGCTCCGAACCCCCCCCCCCCTGCCCATATGGCCTTGTCAGTTCCTTCCATCCCACACACGTCTGTTTTCCTGCCCAGGTGAGCTTGGTCATATGTGTACGTAGTAGTGTAAAGAACTGTTGTGTAAGCCGCACTGGTATATTTATAAATAGATAGAGAAACCGTGGGAGCACCACCATTTTTTGAATTGCTATCCTGTCTGCTAGCAATAAGGGGAG
This sequence comes from Calotriton arnoldi, assembly GCA_963921515.1. Lineage (NCBI taxonomy): Eukaryota > Metazoa > Chordata > Amphibia > Caudata > Salamandridae > Calotriton > Calotriton arnoldi. The sequence continues at coordinate 406,110 of CAWUFW010006291.1, forward strand.
CCTAATCCACCTATCTATTTGACCTTCCAATTTCGTAAGGGCTTTACCGCAGTTGTCGCCCGTTACTAACTCCGGGTCACGGTGAACCCCAAACTCCCAAGTACTTCACCGGGTCTGTGTGCCATTGCAGGGGGTAATCTAGCTGAGGTTGTATTGTAGCTGGGGTCAATGGGATCACCATAGACTTAGCCCAGTTGATACTCAGGCCTGAGTGGTGTTCAAAGCGAATATATTCCCTAATAAGTTTGTTGAGATTTTCTGCTGGGTGTCTTGTGTATATGACCATGTCATCTGCATAGAGGGATATGCTTACCGGGCGGAGTTGAAACTGAAGAGCTGTGTCAGCGTGTTTTTGCCGGATTTTGCATGCCAATGGTTCCAGTGCTAGGGTGAAGAGCAGCGGTGAGAGCGGGCATCCTTGTCTCGTCCCTCTATATATGTGGATGGGGTCGGAGGTATTGCCATTGACCCTTAAACCCCATTCTGCGTAATACAGTGAACATGAAGGGCCATTCCACAGAGTCAAAAGCTTTCGCTGCGTCCAATAGGGCTGCAGCTGCCGGCAACTCTGGGTCCAAGTGATGGAACAGTGCAAAAATGGTCCGTAGATTATGGGTTGTTGATCTCGTAGGAATGAAACCCGATTGGTCTGGCAGGACCAGTTTTTGCATTAGGGGCTGGATCCTTAGTGCTATAATTTTGGCTAGTATTTTTGCATCTATATTGATTAATGATAGTGGGCGATAGGAATCACATCTAGTGGGGTCTTTATCGGGCTTAAGAAGTGTAAGTAACAGTGCTTCCCGCAGCGAGGGAGGTAATAGACCCTCTTCATATGCTTCAGAATACATTCCTGTTAAGTGGGGTAATATTAGATCTCTATACTCTTTGTAGAATTCCCCGGGTAGTCCATCCATTCCAGGGGCTTTATTGTTAGGGAGTGCACTTATTGCCTCTTTTAGCTCATCTTCAGTTATGGGATGGCTAAAATACTCTCGGTGGTCATCAGAGAGCCAGGCCAGGGCAATGTCTTCTAAGTATTTGTCTATTTCTGCTGTAGGCATAGTCATCGTAGTGGAGTATAATCTTGTGTAGTAGTCCGAGAAACATCTAAGAATGGATGGAGTATCATATTGTGCCCTATTTTGTGTATCCAAAATTTGCGTTATGTGGGATGCAGCGTGTGCTGGGTGTATTCTACTGGATAATGCGCAGCCCGGTCTACCGCCCTCGCCATAGTTTCACGCCGTATATCTACGTGATATATATTTCACCTCACTATCCACAAATTCATGGTATATGTTCAGTTTTTCTAATTTCAGCTAAAAGCGTGGGGTTCAAGGTTTGTGTGTAATCTGCTTCTAGCTGTTTGATTTCTGCTTCAACCTTAGATAGCTGTTGCTGAATATCTGTCAGGATACCCGCGTGTTTACTTATGCAAAATCCCCTGATTGTGACTTTGAAGGCTTCCCACAATGTTCTGGCACTATCCACAGTCCCTACATTATGCTCAAAGTAGTCAGAGATGGCCTGCCGTAACTCTGTCCGGAATACCTGGTCCAGCATCGCAGTCGAGTTGAGGCGCCATGTGAACTGTCTAGGGGTGTGCGTGGGGAGTGCGAATTCTAGGCGAACCGGTGCATGATCAGATAACGTTTTGGGCATGTGTTTAATAGATACTGTCCATGTGCTAACTTCGCGGGTTGTTATCCAATAGTAGACCATGTATTGTGTGTCGTGGACACCCAGGTTCCCTCTTTTTTCCCCTGGTGTCGCATGCGCCATATGTCTACCATCTCCAACTCCTCCATACCTTCTTTAAGTATTTTTGTGGCTTGTTTACCATATTTATCATTACAGGTGGATCTATCTACTGTGGGGTCAAGGCATGTATTGAAGTCTCCTCCCCATATGATTGCCGCTGGCGTCAGTGTTCTTAATTTGGCCCAGATTGCTGCAAAAAATGTCGGGTCATCCATGTTCGGGCCATAGGTGTTTACAGTGTTCAGAACCGTCCATCCAAAATTACCCTGAAGAATAGCATATCGCCCCTGGTCGTCAGTAATGGTGTTAAGCGGTGTAAATGGGACACCGCGTTTGATGAGGATTAAGACTCCCCTAGCGTATGTGGAGTAGGAGGAGGCTATACGGAACAACGCCCAGCGTGAGCCCGCTCTCTGCTCAGAGGATTGAATGAGGTGAGTTTCCTGAATACAGGCCACATCTACTTTATGCCGGTCAAGATAGGCTAGGACTTTTCTGATTTTTTGCGGGTTTTTAAGGCCCCTCACGTTCCAGGTCATGAGTGTTAGGGGTCTAGTGCTGTGTGCCATAGTGAAGGCTGTGTGTCATGATTGTTGTGTAACCAATTGTATTACCATGTGGTCTCAACTGTGCACTGCATGCGGTCTCTGCAACCGTGATTTCGATCGTATTTTTAAATTTTCCGCCCTGCCCTCCCCCTACCCACACCGCTGTCCCAATTACAGCGGAGACATTTCCCAAGTACTTACCCCTTTCCCCCAACCCCCTAATTTTGCCCCAAACGAAACAATAGCATGGTGTGGTGTACACATGTGGGTGGTAGCTGTCAGCCGGGAACCCCGGTGTGGAAACACACTGGGACTGCTTATCAGAATATACATTTGCGTCTATTATGCAACATCATACTGTAGCTTATTCCCTAAACGAGGTCTAGCCTGGCATACTCATGCATGATTACCAGTAGTGTTTTGGAACTTCAGTAGTGGCTGATAATATAATACAATCAGCAATATCAGTAGCACTTATCTGTATTTGCCAGTTCTCTATTTCTGTGCTTCCTCGTGTTTTTGAGTATTTCCAGTTCTCATGGTTCGAGATTCAATAACTTATTCGTCAGTGCCAGAGGCTTGGTCTTGCTCGTCCGGTCCTCCTCTAGGTGCTTTTTTCTTCGTGGTTGCTGGGAACTCTTTTTCTGCAGGTATTGTAGCACTGCCTTGGGGTCATTGAAGATTTTGGTCCTGCCTTCGTCTGTGATCCTGAGGCGAGCAGGGTAAAGCATTGCATATGGAACGTTTTGAGCCTGCAACTTTCTTTTCACCTCCAGATACTTCTTCCGTGCTTTTTGGACTTGGGGTGTGAAGTCTGGGTAAATGGAGATTTCCATACCCTCATGTCTCAGATTTCCCAGTTCTCGGGCCTTGCGTAGTGCTGCATCACGGTCTCTGTAGTTTAGTACTTTCGCGATGATAGGCCGTGGTCTGGCGCCCGGCGGTGGTGAGGGCGCCAAGGATCTGTGTGCGCGCTCTATTATGAAAACTTCAAAGAATGTTTCTCTGCCCATGAGAGCTGTGAGCAAGTTCTCTACGTACCGCTCCACATTCCCTGTTTGTCGATTCCGCTGCGCCCATGATCCGTAGATTGTTGTGGCGCGAGCGCGCTTCTAGGTCCTCTGTCTTCGCTTGGAGGGCTAAAAGTTTTTTTTTCCATTTTTCCTTGGTGGACACCCATCTGTTGCTGTGTATATTCTGCTTCCGATAATCTGCACTCCGCCATATCTATTCTTTCAGAATGTTTGTCTAGGCGTTCGGACATGCGATCTACCCTGTACGTCAGCGCATCTATTTTGCCGTCTGTTCGTTAGGGTGCTCTGCATGGTTATTAATATTTGTTTAAGATCCCCGCTCAGTTCAGTACCTGTAGCAGCTGTGGACGTGTCTAAGATACCTCGGTCATCCGGGCGTGTCCCCGGTGTTTTTTTTGGTTCAAAATGGAGCTTGGGTTGCGTTTTATCAGTTTTCCCCATCGCGCAGCCGGGAAGGCAGCGAGCCCCACTATATGCCGTGTCGGGGAGATGAATAGTGGCGTCGGTGTCACTTAACTTATATTTATGGCGTAGCGCTTAATTTGTCCAGGGCGTGTCCGACTCGTATTATTCGCTATATGTATATCTATAACCCAGTAGCAGCTGGTGGCAGGTGGATAGGTTAGGATCCAGGTACTTAAGTGTCCTCTCTCCGGCGTAGTACTGTTTGTTTGTGCCCCCTCCCTGTTATTGGACTGCACTGTTCATTTTGCAGGCCACAGCCTCCTTCTCAAAGAGCCAAGTCGTAGGTCTGAGTGTCTCGTGGGAAGGCCCTCCCCCTCTTCAGCTAGTATCCCAATTAGCGTCCACCTGCTGTCTTGTCACTCCCCACATGAATACTAAGTACATCAGTGCAGGTGCTGTCTCCGGTTATTTAGGAGTTTACTGGTGATGTCTTCATGCGTTCGCGGGGCATTACACAGTCTCAATATATACTTGGGAAGGTTTTTCGGCCTTGCAGGTGGTTTTGCTTTTGTTTTATTGCCTCTGCATCGAATTTTAGAGTCCCATCTGAGGTGTGACCCCCACTCCGACCAGCGTCCTCACCTCTTCATCAGGGAGGGCTCAGGGCCGCACCCAAACCACGCCGTTATGTATAACTTGGTTATAGGGCCCCACCGTGTAGGCCCGCCGCTCTCGCTGACTGCGCACTGGGGGGACGTGCATCCTCTACCTCAAGGCAGGCCCCCAGCTCCTTACTGCCACTATGATGATCATATCCCCTCTTCTTTAAATTCGGCGCCGGCCACTGTAAGCCCCGCGCCGCTACGCCGTTTCTGGCTCCCTTACGGTCACTTGTGGCCTTCTCCGCAGCTTCTGTCAACGCCAAGGCGGGGCCGGCACTCCTCCGACGTATAGGCCCGAGCACCAGGCAGGCTTTCGGCCCCAGCGGTATTTCGGGGCCTGCTCAAGGCAGCTTTTTCCAAGGAGGAGCAGGGGACGCCGACGAGGCAGGCCAGCCCGGGGCAGCGCCAGCCGTGTGCGCAGGGGTGTGGTAGCAAGGGTTAGTCTCCCGCCTACTGACTCGATATGGTCGCGTTGCGCCGCAAGGCGGCGATCCGGGTCTCCGTGCACAACCCTCTTTAGCACCGCACTTGTACCCGACCTCTTATAGCAGAGGGTGTCCGCCCATCACCCCGCTCTGTACGGGAGCCGAGGGCGCTACCAGGGCAGTCTCCTGTGATATAATGCCCGCGGTGTGCGCGGGGGAGTTGTGTGGGCTCCGTCGCACTTTCACCTTCTCCAGGAGCCGCACTGCGTTTCAGGGAGGCCGTCCGTGCTCCCGTGCGCGTGTGTCGGGTCTCGACTCGCCTGCTCCGTCTCGAGCGATGAAGCTGCTCGTACAGACCGTCTTGGCGGCCAACAAAGGGGTGTTTCGAAAGCCCTTATCTTCCGGTTCAATAATCTTCGAGGATGTTTCGGAAATACTTGCTGTAGACGCAGGATAACTGTAGGATCATTGAAGCGGCCGAAGGAGCAAGCTCAAAGCGCGGCCATCTTCAGGCGTGGCTAGCTCCGCCCCCATTGGACCTATATTGATAACCCACACCATCGTTTTCTTTTAATTAGGTTCAGGTTTAATTTTATTCACTGGTGCTTATCTGTCCCAAAGGGCTTTTTTAAGCCAGGTGCCTTAGAGCCCTGTGCTTGTGATGACTTTTCGGAGCAAGATCTTTTACATTTTCTTTTCATTTGTGAATTTTATAGCGACCTACGGAAAAAATTAATTTTACCTCTCTTAAAGCACTGTAATTTTGCACAAGTGAAGCCAGCCCTGATATATTTACAAATGCTGTCTTCACCCTTGATCTGTTTTGGCGTTGCTAGTTTATCAGGTGCCCTAAGACGAAGAAAAAAAATTGTTTATGCATTGAGATGGCTTTAAAAATTTCTACTGTAATATATTAGTGCCCCTTTTTTTAATAATATCTAAGTACTGTATAATAATGCATTTTAATGGTCTGTTTTGTAGTCTTTCTGCTCTCTGAGTTAATTTTCTCAGATTGTTAGATATAGTTGTTTATATAAAGGGCCTAGATGGTTCAGCGATCTGGACTGGCAATTGTATATGAAATATTGGCCTGTCCTTTTTATTATGTATTTGTAGTTTTAGTATTTTTCTTGTGCGTTTTATGTGCTTTTATTGCCAATATTGGCCGAATAAAGTTTATCTGACTGACTGAATAGAAATCCTGCAGAAATTTTGGCCTTGTAAACACACTGTACAAGGGTATTTTTGGGTGATGCCCTTTTTGGTGACATAAGTTCATTATTTTAAATAACAAAGCCCAACCATTCAGAGGTGTTAAACAGTTCCTGGAGAGATTTAAAAATGGATAAGAGACAAGATCATACATGATGGGGAATAACAAAACTGTGACCAAATGGTTTCTGAAAATGTTGCCAACGTGCATGAGCTTATGATAATGTAGAACCAACATTTGAGAGCCTTGAAGCAGGTGAAATATGAAAACTTGGAGAATGTTTTGTTATCAAAGTTCATGATCAATTCAATTTACACAGAAAAAACTATTGTATACGTCTTTACAGCATATTCAGTAATAGGCGAAGGAGACCTTGACCACGGGGAAACAGCTGGCCACTGTGGTTCGGGTGCTGAGACCACTGACACCGAGGGACCCAGTGGCACGGAAGGTGAGGGGAGTACAACAGAGGTCTCCAGCTCAACATCATCATCTTCGGAGGACCCACAAGCAAGCAGTCCCTAGTGGTGGTAGACCATCTGGATCCTTGTCCGCCACCCAGAGAGACATCTCCACCTTCCCTCTTGCTCCCCCCATTTGGCCAAACCCGTCCCCCCGCAAAAGAGGTGGCATCTCCTTCACTGCATGCACCGCACCATCTGCCCCTGTCCCATTGGTTGTGCTGAGCGAGTAGGCTATTGACCTTCTACGGAAAATCTCTGTAGGCCAGATGGCACTCCTGACTGCCATCCAGGGGCTTAGTTACCACATGGAACATATGGTACCTTACCTGGAAGGCATTCACAGTGCTATGTCTGGCCTAGAGTTCTTTTCAAGGTCTATACTCCTCACTGACCTCAGCCTCCCAACCATCCCAAACTTGGACCCACCTCCCGCCCCTTCCCCACCCCAATTCCATATTCCCACACAAACGTACCAAAAAACACAGGCACACACACAAACAACTTACAGACACCACATCCACCACCACATGCACCAATACCACCATAGCCACAGACCGCCCCACCACCACCCCCACTGACCCCCCCACCACCACATGCACACCCACAGTCGCCCCCCACCACCACACCCACATGCACCACCACCAGCACACCCACGGACACTCCTCACCACCACACCCACACGCACCACCAACAGCACACCCACATGCACCAGCACACCCACAGACACTGCACCCACATGCACCACACTCAGCACCTCAACAGCTCACCCATCCACACACACATTAGAAACCACACCCACAATACAAACATCCACACTCACCCGAACAATATACACCTAGGAAAAAACACGCACCCAAATGTACACCACATACACAGACACCTACAACATTCACAGAGACACGCGCATCACCCACTGCCACATATCCTGGCCTAGCACTTTGGGCTGGATTGTTGCTGTTAGAGCACGGTCAACTGATTTGACTATAGCTGGGTCAAAACTGAGGTGGCATGATGTGCAAAATAACAATGGACTGGGATGTGGCCTGAGTAATTACCTGTGGCTGAGATGAATTCAAGCAGTTCAACCATCATTTTTTTGTATACTTTAGTGTGTCGCCCTAAGTGAGACGGGTATGCCCATATGTGGGCCCTGTGCACACTGTGCCACTGGAACCAAGCTAAAACTAGCTTATGAGCCCTAACTAGAGCAAAACCGGTCCTGGATTGCTTGTGTTATTGTTCAAGGAGGACCTTGCCTGCCAGTTCAGGCTAGACAGTCCCATTGGAGCAGGGTATTTCATCCATCACATTTTTTTTATTGTATACTTTAGCAAGATAAAACATGTCAATACTGACCTGGGCTTTGTTGCAATATTACCAGGTGTTGTCATTTTAATTTAATGCAAAGTTGGATTGGTGTATTGCCACTCGGGCTGGATTGTTTGAATGTTGAGGGAAGGCCTACCACAGAGCAAAATGAGATTGGCTAAATCTGGGCTGGAAACATAGACGATGGTGACACCATTGCTATTCAGCAGAGGCAAAAGGAAAGGGCTGATCCACTTGATAAACTGGATAATATTCTTTTGGATTCTGAGTTGATTGTGAACACAGAATTAATGCCACAGTTATGAATTTGAATTTGCTATGAGCAGACCAGAAGAAAACGGCGGGGAGAGTCACTAGGATGAAATGGTCACTGATGGAGTTCCAACCATAAGTCAAGGGTCTATGGCTTACGTGGATCTGTTGCGGGCCTGGGTGCAAACACTGGAACAGTGCTCAGAAGATGCAAAGGATCGTTCTTGCCACAATAATGTGAGCATAATGGGATTGCCTGAAAATGGGTACGCTTCTAATTAGGTTCAGTCCCTGAAGTATGGATGAGGGAGCAGGTCACTCTGACTTGACTATCGCAGTTTGACTTGACTATTGCAGTTCTTTGTGGTTGAGTATGCTCACATTGTGCAATGCAACGACCTACTCCTGGTGCCCCACCAAGGCCCATAGTGACCACATTGTTAAATTCTAAAGACAGGGTCACGCTTCTTAAAATGTCTAGAGCGTGAGAGTCGGCCCATAATGTTCAAAAACCACAAGGTATTCCTGTTTCCAGATTACACAGCTTTTGTTCAGTCTAAAAGACAAGCATTTATGGATGTTAAAAGGGATTTCCAACTCTTTTATTTCTGACCCCATTGAAAGTTATCACTGATGATACTGCACAGTTCTTTACAGAACTGGAAGAACCATGGGAGTGGCTAATTAAATGGGCACTCAATAGTGGTATGAACTTGCACAGGCCCGTCCTCGAAGGACATGGAGACAGTGACCTAACAAAGTGGTTGGATAGAGGGTTTTAAAGAAGCGCTCTCAGGATTAGATCATGGAAACACAGGAGGAACTGTTGAAAGTGGCAAGTAGATGGGATGCCCTTAGTGTGTCCTGTTGTCCCCAAAGCTCTGATGGTGACTCCGAAGCATCAAACCCAGAAGAGATGGGCAGACTCGAGCTGGAGAGCTACCTGCCAGTGGTGACTCCGGTGACAGTGGATGACGTTGTTTGAACTTGTGCCTGACAAATTTCATCCTATAAGTGGGCAACTGCTTGAAATGGTTATAAGTCTATGTGGCTGGCAGATTGCTAGGGTGTGTCAGAGAGAACCTGTGAACCCAGGTTAACTACCCGTTGTTTCAAATTGGTCCTTCCCTGCACATCCGTGTAGGCTAGTCGCAAACCTCAGACAAAGTATCTCGTAATATTTATATCAGTGAGGTGGTATATAGTTAGGCTCAATTTTCTTCAAGTTACAAGATGGGCATAGAAGTTGCAGTACTGGTCTCCGGATTGGGGTGAGGTGGGAGGTTTGGTTGGTCGGTCACAATGCTACACATATGTTTTATTGTCCTGGAAATGTTTTGGCAAACCCACTGACTGCATTGTCAGTTGGTCGATCCCCTGCTGCAAGATAGCGAGCTGCACCCTCTGCGATAAATATCCCAAGTTGGAACATTGCAATATTCTTTTATCAACAGTATGGTCACACTTAACTATAATTTTATCACCCAGGAAGTGGGTAGCCCTCAGAAACCGCATATAATGCATTCATAAACAAAAAAAGGAATATAGATTTTGCATTATTCCAAGAAACCCATCTGGGTAAGGAGGAGGGCATTAAATGGAGGAGGAGATGGTGTGGTCAACTCTTCTGTACTGTGTTCTCCACCTCTGTCAGCGGCATACTCCTATGAATTAATCATAGAATTCTGTTTGTAATGACTTGGAATAATTAGGGAATATTGCTCCCCTCCTGGCAGACTGGATGGGATATCTATACAGCTAGTAAATGTATATTCCCCTAACACTCAGCAGGTAGAGTACTTGGAGTCAGTGGTGCCGCACTTATTAAATGACCAGGGGACACCAAACATATGTAGTGGTGACTTCAATTGTGTAGCGGATCTGGGCTTGGACAGATTTTCCTCCCAAATGCCAGGGCAGCTGCTGTGCAGATTGAGAGTAGATTTTGCGACTGGTTGGCAGACTAGAGACTGGTTGTAGACTTTAGAAATATTAATCCGGGAATTAATTAATTCTCCTGTTATTCTCATGTATACACATTGCACTCTAGGGTAGATTTCTTTCTCTATAATGGGCAGGTGCTGGTGGGAGTGGATGATACTGGGTAGTTAAGTAAGACCTATTGGGATCATAACCCTTGTAAGTTGACATTGTAGTGGGGAGGACAGATACTGAAAACCTCCATGTGGTGTTTTCAACCGGCAGACACATCTGAATTCTTCTTATAGAGAGGAATTGAGTGATGTTATGGAGCACCTTTTTGAGTTAAATAAGTGATAAGTACAGGACTCATGCCATTGTGGGAAGCCTTCAAAGTGGCCTTAAGGGGTTCATGTATTAGCATGGACTGTAGAGTTAGAAAATGTTTGGAGGGGGGCATCCAAAAAGCTGAAAATCAATTAAGGATCTTAGAAAGAGAAGCTGCGTAATCACCTGGTAGTCGTTCATTGATAGAGGTTAGAAAGGCTTATTGTGAATTAGTTGGCGTGCTGGGTAAGCATCATTATAAAGCCTATATTGCTAAAAAGCACAGTAAGGATGATAAGGCACGCTGCCTGTTGGCCTGGCTGGTGCAGGGTGAGTCAGGCGCAAGAGTCATACCAGCTTTCCCCTGGTTGAACAGCTACATAGTATACATGCAGATGGGTATTAATCAGGCTTTTTCTGGAGTATTATGAACAATTATAGGCAATAACTCCTTCGGTTTTAGAGAATGTACAGCTGCGCTGTATCCAGGAGGAAGGATTGCATAACTTAATGTCTGCCCAGCGAGAGCAGCGGGATGCCCCCTGCCAGATGTGTAGATTTAAATGTTCATCAAAAATCTTGTGATGGGTAAGACTCTGGGTGCAGATGGTTTACCTTTTGAATTTTATGCTGCATATGCTAGCAGGCTGGTACCTCAATGACTGGATATGCATAAGGTAACTAGGGAGGTGGGGTTCTCTGCCTGCTACCACTAAGGAAGCTTCAGTTATTATGCTGCACAACCCTAATAAAAATTCCTTGGGGATGAGCTTGTACAGGCCATTATCCATGTTAAACCTGACTGTAAGGTTTTGGCTAAACTACTGGCACGCAGGATTGCAGAATTTCTTCCATCATTGGTGCATGCAGATCTGTTGAGATTTGTCTTGGATAGGAATACTACTGCAAATATTAGAAGACTGTACTACATACTGAACCACCCTTTTGTTTGGGGTGGCTAACAAGCTACCATGACCTCTACAGACGTGCAAAAACCCTTTGACTTGGTGTGTTGAAAGTATGTTTTCCATGTCTTGAGGGTCATGGAATTCAGTGGGGAAGTGCTGAGTTGTATTCAATTGCTGTATTCTGACCGCACTGCACAGGTCAGGATGGGTAGAATTGTGTCTGAACGGTGGCAGATATATAAAGGCACGCGTCATGGGGTGCTCTATGTAACCTTTGCGTTTTGTTCTGGCATTGGAGCCTATGGCTGCTGTTGTGCGTAGGGAAGAGCTAAACAGGGGGATTGCTCTTTGTGGGTGTTGGTGTCTGCCATCTTTATATGCAAACTACGTGCTAATGTACGTAGACAATCCTGGTACTGTTGTTGCTCTGTTGTTACTTGACCAGCTAGTGCGCTTTTGAACAAATCTCAGGCCTTAGGCTCAATAAAGATAAGTTGTGCTTGTTTCCGCTATGTGAGGGGACAGATGCGGGCACACTTACCAAATCTGTCATTAAGAAAAGAGGGGATCTCATTTCGGTGTCTTGGTATACAGGTGTACCATAGAGATGTTGACACCTGGAGGGTAATGTGGAGAAAGCAATTTCTAATCTGAAGGAGTTTATTCGTTATTGGTACAAGTTGCCATTGTCTAAAATGGGTAAGATTGCCCTGTCCAAGATGGTGGTCTTCCCGAGACTTTTGTATTTTTTGTCAGTTGCGTGTCATTTTTGGAATTTGTGTCTACATCATACGTCAATGGGCATATGCACCAGCCTTTCCTCTGTGGTGGTATCCAGAGTTTGAGAAATTTTCCAGCACTGTGGCGGTAACTGCCTGGTGTGATGCTGGTGTGGACACACTAGGGAATGTTTGTGATGATCATAAACTCAGGTTGTTTGAAGATCTCTACGCAACACAAAAGGTCTGCCAGTTGGCCAATTTTTAACACAAGGTGCTATTTCCCATATTATTAGGGCCCTGTGGAAGTGTGGTGAGGCAGAGCTGCCACCACATATCATGTAAAAACACTGGTAACTCATGGGTCCTGTTCCAAAGCCATTACTGTGCTGTGTCGCACATCAGTGGACCAAACTAAAATAATGTTCATGACACTGTGATCTTAGCAGGAGAATGTTCTGAAGGAGCAGTTTGCTGACAAGGAGTGACCCAGATGCTAGAGCACTCAGCCGCAGTGTCTTGTAATGTGAGATTCAAGCTTATTCAATATAAAGTATTGTATAGGACTTACTTTACTCTTTATAGACACCATAGGATATAAGCCACAGGTTAGTAATCTATGGCCTAGGTGCGGATCAGGCAGGTGCAGATTTGATGCATATGTTCTGGAGTTCTGACGTTTTGAGGTTTCATGAGTACGGTTGTCCATATTTAATGGATTTCATGGGCAGACCAAATTATTTCCATCTTGGGGTTAGGGCATAGACCCAAAGAAAACTAAAGCTCCATCTAGGTTTGTGGATTTGTGGATGCTCTTGGTTTTGAGCCATATTGCTGTGGCTTGGAAATCAGCACTACCACCTCAAATATGGGATTGATTTGTAGAAATCCATAAATGGACAGCTGCAAAGGGGGAGTTTCTCACTCCTATTCAAACAGCTACACATAACACGATAGATGTGAATGTGTGGAATGTGATTATGTTAGCACTACAAGCTAAGAATAATAAAATACAACCTTAAGTGAGTATTGGCAGGACAGAATTTGTAATGTGTGGGTCTAAATGAAGGTTGCAAGAGTAGGCCTCGGATATAAGTGGAGGGAATGACTGATAGGCGTTCAGGGTAATTTCTAACACTGCAAGTTTGGCCAGATTATTAAGTGGGTTCAGTTATGTTTCAAATTGCATGACTGCAGGTTGAAATAGTATGCGTACCAACCTGGGGATGTTGTTAAGTTGTACGTTTCTGTCTCTATGTAAAGGAGCAGAAGTGATACTACTGTTGATTTTTGGCTGGCGTTATAATGAATATCATGATACATTTTTAATAACATTGAAATAAAGAGATAACAAATATAGCCTAGACTCTCCATCCTCTTTTTCGTCCTCTAGTCAAAAATACTAGCCATGACTGCCTAGAAGAATGCTTGAAGAGTGTGCCAGGACTGGCATTTCCATCTTGCAATGTCGACTCCCAGCACCAGACCACTGTCCCTCTTCCACTGTGAACGATACAACACATTCACAGCGTCATTGTTGATTCCTGGTACATGGCGTGCTTGGAAAACAATATTGTAATGCAAACAGCCAGCCCACAAACCTCAATAGTTTTAGAACAGCAAGATCCCTAGCCAACTGTCTACTTAATGTTTCCACAACTGCTGTAATTGCAGAATTGAAAGTTGCATTCCTGTTCTTGAAAGTCTTTCACCAAAGAACAAGAGAAGCCAGCAAAAGAAGGAACTATAAAAGGCAGTGCTTCTCCATTCCTTTATAAAAACCTCTGGCCACCTCTTTCCACACTACTTGCCTTTCCAAAATAATCTAAAACCAGGTGGTCTTGCTGTGTCAGAAGAAAATCTGAACTCTCCATTCCGCCTCATACCCCAAACATCCTGAAGTTACACCATTGAATCTTCTCAGGAAAGCAGCCAAGGCTCACTAATCTGTCTTAACTCCAGCTGGCAACCTAACCCACTGATGGGGTATGTATGTCCCTGGCAGAGCCAAACCCAGCGTCCTGCAAAATATCCAAACTCCCCTGACCCTTCTATGTATAAAGTAAAGTTGACCCAACAAAACCTGAATGGACCTTGCTTTAACTTTTCTACTCCCCAACAGCTACTCTGTCAACTGTATTGTACCCTCCTTATCTTAGTCCTAAGGAACCCCAACCCTCCCATTACAGTGTGAAAAACCACTAGTGTCAACCAACAGCATCCTGGCAGCTAAGTAGGATATATACCTACATCAATCTAAAAATATTATTTACACTCGCTACAATTGCAGCCTAGAAACAGGCTAAGAAGTCCAAATTCTATTTTCATTTTAACAAAGAAACATTTAATTTTATGTGAAGTATAAGTGAACATAGTAAATCTCTCACAAACCTTTCTTTAAGGAATGAAGGACAGAATTAGCCAATAGAATGCAAAGCATACATTCAGCTAATACAACTGGTACTGTGCCTTTAAGAACCTCACAGTACCCTCAGAATCCCATCATGCCCCATAGGTGACAGTTAGGTCAGTTCATTCTTCCTGCTCCTGGAAACAGGATCCTGGGGTACTGAGCTCTGCCATTTTTGGCAAATATCCAGAAAAAAGCTTTTTTAAAACTTGTTTTGAAAATTTTATTCAATGTCCTTTTTGGATTGGTGTAATTTAGCCCATTTGTTCTGACTAAAAGAGGTGATTTTTCTGTCGGAATTCCATCACTTTATGAAGTGCCCTTTCTGTGGAAAGAAGATGTCTCAAACAGATCCACACAGAGTCTGTATCCATTCAGTTCCTGAAGATCACCATCCTACTACATGCAGACATTGCAAAAAACTCTCCAGAAGAACACTGACAGAGAGAGAAAAAAATCAGACTGCATGGACTACAGGAGAAACAGCAGGAGAAGAATGGCAGTTCCACAAGAAGCCATGGTAAAGGTCAGTTTTCCACCAGAAGGCTTGCCTCCCACTCCAAGGACTGCCCTCCATACAGAGCCAAGGAGAGAAGGCATCAAGGGGAGAGACATCATTCTCGATCGCCTTCCAGGACTGTGACGGTGAGGAATCTGCCTACCTGTTTGCCGTCGACAGGTACTTCATCGAAGTCGATGTCGAGATTGCATTTGATGTCAAGGAACTGCAGTCTTTCGTCATCAAGGCAAGTGGTGATGTCGAGAACCCCTGCGTCGACGGTAAGACCATTACCGTCGAGTCCCCCTCCATGGACAACACCACCAAGGTCGACACTGAACTGTCCACCATTGATAAGAAAGACATCACCGGCAGCTGCAAAGCATCTCCTGTCAACGTTAAGGCCTCCTCCATCCACATCGAAGGCTTCAGTGTCCAATCAAACCCTGTCGTGATCAAGACAAACATCTTGGACATCAAGATCTAGATCTCCATCACTCCACTTGTCACCAAGATAGTTGCAAGACTTAAGTAAGCAGTGAGGGGATACTCCTGGTGCGGATTATTTTTGAAGAAGAGGAAGAGAAAAGAAGAAAAAGAACATATTCACCTTCGAGGAACATGCCGGAGACAGTCAGTTCCAACTGGCTGTCTCCTGGGCCAGTCTCATCTCCAAGGCTGCGAGAAGACACTTCATCTACGTCACCAGTCAGACAGGCATCCCCTTCAAAAAGACAGAGATCACAGAGAAGACATAATACTCGCTGTAGATCTAGAAGACCATCTACTAAAAGATCTGCCTCTTCTCCCTCAAGACAATCAGGTTGAAGATCAGCAAGGTCTCAATCTCACCATAGGAGATATTTTACCTCGACTACCTCACGGTCTTCTATAAGGTGTTACTCTCCAACCCTAACGGACACTCCTCCAGCTAGAGTCTCTCCAGTAGATGATCTCTCCACTTTTAATGATGTGTTAGTAAGAGGGGCTACGAAATTGAACATCACGATGCCCACCACAACTACTTCGATTTCAGTCATCTTTGAGACTTACACCAAAGAACCTCTTCTAGACCTCTACTGCCTTTGTTCCCAGGTCTTTTAGAGCCAGCAGTGCAGCTATTACTGATGCCTGCATCGATTAGGTCTGTTCTTCCAGCCTTCTAAAGAAGTACACACCACCGGATCAGGATCCTCTTTTTTTAAGGCAAGACCCTCCGACAGATTTGGTGATTGTAGCTGCAGCTAAAAAATCGCATATGGTTGCTCCTACTTCTACTGCCTCATGCAATAAAGAAAGCAAAAGGATGGACTCTTTGGGTAGAAAAATGTGCAGAATATCTGCAGCACTCATGAAGGTGGCAAGTGCGACAGCTCTCTTGGCAAGATAGGATTGTTCCCTGTGGGACTCTTTACAAAAATACTTTGAAAAACTAACCAAGGAAGATAGACAAGACTTCCAAGAGGTTCTTAATGAAGGAACGCTAGTCTTGAATCAAATCATTGGGGCAGCAGCAGATACGTCAGACTTGGCAGCGCATGCCATGACATCTCAATTAGATGCAACTCTTGGCTGAGGCTGACTGGTCTAAAAGCTGGAAGCGCAACAGAGGGTTGCTATTTTCCAATCTGAGGTTCAACATTATTCTGCTCTCATAGGGATAATGAAATGCCTAGAATGAAGTCTGAAATGGAGATTTTAAAAGCAGTTGGCCTGCACAAGAGGAAGGAGTTCAGAAGGCAATAGAGGCCTTATGACAGGTGTTACTTCCCTCAGAGGGTTTAAGTCCCTCATTGGGTACGCCAACAGCAGCAACAACCAAGACAACCATACCACCAAAGGAAATCTTCCAGAGGGAAAGGAGGTCTCCAGCAGCCACAAACTGCGTCCACAGGAAAACCTCCAGCAAAACAATTATTTCCTCCTTCACTGTCGCCTACTCCAGCAGGAGGAAGTATAAGCAACTATGTCCAAGAGTGGCTCCAAATTACCAAAGACAAATGGGTCTTAAATATTGTGCAAAATGGATATTCTTTACGCTTCAGATCCCCTATTCCTTCAGTACCACTGACCACACTATCAGATCTGTTGCAAAAGGACATACATGCAAGAGGACCTACACATTGCTGCAAAAGAATGCTATGGAGAAGGTTCCACACTATCAGAAAGGATAGGGAGTCTACTCCTGATACTTTCTAGTTTGGAAGAAAGGAACCAAACAAGAATTCAGACCCATGTTAGACTTGGGAAATCTCAACAAATGTATGAAAAAAGAAACGTTTAGGATGCTGGCACTACAATAAATATATCCCCAGCTACAACAAGGAGACTGGATTTGGGCTATACCCCTTCAAGATGCCTATTTCCACATACTGAGAAAAGTCGAAACTTTTAACGATTCGTAGTAGGCTCCAAGCATCTTCAATTTACAGTTCTGTTATTTGGGCTAAAATCTGTTCCCAGGACCTTTTCGAAATGCTTGGCTGTCATAGCAGCACATCTAAGAAAGCAAAAGATATTTTTCTACACCTATCTAGATGACTGGTTAATAAGGAGACCATCCTCAGAAACTATTCTAAAGCATTTCCAGCATTTCCTGGGTATACAAGGAACAATGTGTCATCGCTCTTCATTCAAGTTGGAAATCTCAGAACCTTAACTTTTGTGTCTACATCTCTGCTTTTCCAACGCATACTGCCCTAGCATTTAACTTCTGGATCTTAATTTCTAGGATTGTGAAGGATTCAATTCACAGTCAGTGCAATCTTTATTCAGCTTAGAAAGACAAACCATAAAAGCAAAACAATAAAAAAAAACATATACATTTCATAAAATATTCAGAGATAATATAATGTTATAATCACATATTCCCAGAATTCATTCAGTTAAGATTTACTCCTTTTAAATTTAATAAGCATTTCCTAATCCTAAAAGCCTACTGTACAAAACTAGCTATGGCTAGATGAATAGACACAGAATCTAACTGTTGTGGAAATATAATTGCTGGTCTATGTTGTAAAAAGTTGAATTTCAAAAGTAACAGGCTCAAAAAATGGATCCATGGAACTTTGTAATGCTTACAAAAGAATATAAAACTCAAAGTGCTTTGTTTAGAACAACAACCACAATATGGAGAGTCCAGTGACCATTGACTCATCTTCAGGAAAGCCATCATAAAATGTATAATATTTAAACGAAAGTGGGTCAGTACATATCTGTGAATTGATACCATCAAAGTTATGGTTGGATGCCCTCACTGGATAAAAAAATAGTGTACTCTAAATGTAGATTTTGCAAACTTTGTGTTGGAATTGGCCCTTTCTGCAGCAGCACCCCAAACATTTTGCCTTCCTCCTCCCGTTTTTGTTGAATTCATTTTTGTTGGCTTTAGGACTCTGGGCACTTTACCACTGCTAACCAGTGTTAAGGTGCATGTGCTCTATTCTTAAAACTTGGTAGCCTTGGTTTATCCATAATTGGCATAGTTGATTTACTTATAATTCAAATGCTACTAGTGGGCCTACTGCACTGATTGTGCCACCCACCTCGGTAGCAGTTTAAACATGTCTCAAACATGCCGCTGTAGAGTCTGTGTGTGCAGTTTTAAACTGCCATGTCGACCTGGCAGTTAACCTGCTTGCCAGGCCCAAACCTTCCTTTTTATTACACATAGATTACCCATAACGTAGGCCCCGGCCATCCCATGGTCAGGGTGCAGTGTATTTAAAAAGTAGGACATGTACTTTTAAGTTTAACACGTCCTGGTAGTGAAATACTCTTAAATTCATTTTTCGGGGCGTGGCCAAGCAACATGGCCGACAGGATGTGAGCTCCTTCGGCTCCCGACCGGCCAGCCGCCAAAATCCTTCATTATCCTGCCCAGTGACGCCCGCGATAGTCTCCCTTGAGCGACGGGGACTCTGCATGTTGCGGGAGCGCCCTGCGGAGTAGTGAATCGGAACAACGGCCTGGAACCGGCCAAAACAACCCCGTCCTTCTCGGCCCGGTCGGCCATAATCACGTGAGGCCGGGGATGCGGCCTGTGCCCGCCTGAAGTGTGCACGGGCTCCGGGGCGTTCCGCTCCCTCTCCGCTTGTCCCGCGGACCCGGCGGCTGCTGCGGGGGCTCAGTCTGTCATCGGGAGCCTCCCGACGTACTCCCACTCCGGCCTGCGTCATTGGGCCTGAACGCGAGGGAGGATCCGCAGGGGGCACCAAGAGGCCTCTGCTTTGGGCCTGGGGAGCGACTGGGGCTGGGCCTGCCTTTGACTGCCCCGAAGACCTCGTGCTCGCCGAGGAGGTGTCCGTTGCCGTTGGGAGGCGCTGGGAGTGAGTGGTGATCCTGCGCCTCCCTGCCAGACCTGCTGTAGGTTACGGGCCACGGCCCGGGCTCCGGAGCGATCCCGAGTGAGGAGGCCGGGGAGGCGGTGATCAGCGGCGACCGCCCGGAGCTATCGAGCGGTCGCGATCTCCCCCCTGTTGTGCTGGGAAGCCTGTGGAGCCAAGGGGACGCGATCGGCCACATTGGACCAGACTGTTCACACTTCCTGAGGTGGGCCTCATCGGTGAGTCCTCCCCGAATCTTCCTGTTGGTGCCCGGTGGCCCCCTGGCCCCTGGGGTCTCGAGGGACAAATAACTGCTGCTGGCTCTCCTGGGAGGTGGCCGCCTTGCCGCGAGGGGACTAATCCTGCCCCGGGCCCTCGTACTCTTCGCCTGGACTGCCTGGTGATAGTGGGGGTGTTTGCCCCACTGGGGACCCTCGGACGGCCTCCCTGCTAGGGGAGGGCCGCGGAGTTGACGCTGGGGTTCGAGTGAACTGCGGTCCCCCTGGCTGACGAGTGGGAGGTCCGACTGCATCACGCTGGCGGCAGCATCGAGGTGAGAGGCCTTGGGATCTCGCTGGACCGCTTGCTCGGCCCAGTCCTGGGGCGCCACGGCCCTGGGGCCCCCTGGAATGTGTTGGGTGTAGTTGTGTGCCCTTTGGCCCCCGACCTGGTCCCCCACGTTCCTGGTGACATCTGCGGCTGGGACATACGTCTGGTGCCCTATAACCGGAGCTTGACGCTTGCGCCCTTTTGGGGTCCCCCTGAGTGCCTCGGTACTGCCTGCATCATGGGTAAGGACAGACTTTCTCGCACCTCCAACCCCAACACCATCACACAGTACACCACACAGCGCCTCTCCACCCAACAGATCACTCGCCAGACGGGCCAAGATGATGAGGGCGACACCTCCAACGAGCCGGCCCGAGCTGCGCTCCTGGAGGCGATACAGGGGTCCCGCACCGCCCTAGAAAAACAAATAGAGACAGTCTCCATTGACGTTAACCTACTACGGGCGGACTTGCGGAAGGTGGCAGACAAGGTCTCCACGGCAGAGGGGGACATCGTTCAGCTCAAAGGGGAAGTGGCTTCCCTGAAGCAACAAGTGTCTCAGCTCACCCATTCTACTGGTGCACTGGAACGCCGAGCGGAAGGGAGGGCCCGTCGAAGCAACATCAGGGTCCTGGGTATTCCGGAGCGCTCGGAACAGGGCAATGCGGAGCGGTTCCTGGAGAACTGGATACGGACTACGCTATGCCCCGCGGGCCTGTCGGAGGTCTTCGTGGTGGAGAGAGCCCACAGGGCGCTGGTCCCTCCACCGCCGGGGGCCCCCCCTAGGGCCCTCATAGCAAAAATCCTGAATTATCGGGACAGGGACTGTATTCTGAAAGCGGCGAGAGAAGCGACAGACCTCACCTTTGACAATGCCAAGGTCTCCATCTATCCGGACTATACCCGCCAGGTGCAGGAGCAGAGGAAATCCTTTCTTGGCATCAAGCAGAAGCTACGCGAACTTCACCTACAGTACATGCTACTGTATCCCGCGAAACTTAAGGTGATATCCCAAGGAAAGGCCCATTTCTTCGATGCACCTGAAGAGGTCTGGGAATGGCTCGAAATCAGGGGAGAGGCCCTCCCCCAGCGCGAGCGGAGGGGATCCCGGAGTGCTTGGGGGTCCAGACCTCCGGGGAACCGTGGGAGAAGACGCAAGAATCGAGTTGATGGTGATGCCCAGGCGGAGCAACAGCGGCTTACAGTGGGGACGATGGTGCCCTGTGCGTGGAGTCTTCGGACTCTGACGACTCTCCCCCGCCAACTGTGTCAGGGATTCCCGAAGAGAGACTGGTACCAGAGACTCTCCCGCCAACCTCTCATGTGATCCCAGAAATTGTCCTGGACCCACTTACGCCCACTACAGCTCCGCCCTGAAGGCTATATCCTTTTTATTTATTCTCTTTTAATGTTGCTGTGGTGGGCAGGGGCCGGTCTTTAGAGGCCTAGGGATCATTGACTTACAGCGACTTGGGAGAAATGCTTATTGAGAAAGTGTTGATGCCATATGTATCTTGGGGACGCTGCCGCACAATCTAGCACCATTGTATCGCATGTGTAAAACAGGGCAGTTTGGGTCATTGATCTATACCATGTGGCAGCTGGCCTAAGTCGGGAGTTGGTTCTAAGGGGGGGAGGGGGGGTTTCTTATAGTTTTTTTGTGGAGTATTTTTTAGCCGCGGTTGGGCTAATGGGACAGCTGTGCACGTCCTGGCACCAGCATGGGAAGGGCATTTCTGCATATTTTGTTGTCAGTATATTGCTCGTGGGAGGGTGTTCTTAGAGGGTTGTTCGGGTTTTTTTTCAGGCATTGTATGTACGGCATCTGGGGCTCAGGGTCTATGTAGCTACATGGGACGTGGAACATGCGGGGACTGGTTACTTCACCATCCATGGGGTTTAAATTTTTAAGCTGTAATGTGAGGGGGCTGGGTACTTGCACCAAGAGATATAGAGTCCTGTCCTTCCTCCGCAGGCATCAGGTCTCGATAGCATGCCTCCAAGAAACTCACCTTACTGAGGAAGGAGCTCAGAGGTTGACGAAGAAATGGCGAGGACAGGTTTTCCACTCTTCATTCTCTTCCTACGCCAGGGGTGTACTTGTGTGGGTGGCCCCGGGGACCCCATCGGCCATTCAATATGTAGAAGCTGACATTAATGGGAGATACCTGCTCCTTAGAGCTAAGCTAGATGGCAGAGATGTTGCAATAATGAACACCTATGCCCCAAACACAGATGACCCGGACTTCTTTCAGACCCTACAGGAGGTTCTGATATCGGAACTTGAGGTCCCATTGCTTTGGATGGGGGATTTTAATTGTGTCCTAGACCCCGACCTTGACAGGTTCCCGCCCCGCACTGGTACGAAACCTAGGATGACGACGAAACTCCGAGAGGTCATGGGGAATATAGGGGTGCACGATATATGGCGCCAGGGACACCCAGCCCAGAAAGTGTATACTTGTTTCTCGTCCACTCATAATACTTACAGTCGCTTAGACAGGATTTTACTCGCTAATCCTGATGCGGCTATGTCCTTTGAGGTGACCCATCAAGCACGATTCATATCTGACCACTCCCCTGTGGCCTGTGTAGTGGACTGGGGGGCCCTGATAACTCGCCCACGGACTTGGAGGTTGCCAGCAGAGGTTCTTGAGGACCCAGTAGGGAAGCATCGCATAGAAAATGCCATAATTGATTATATTGACCTAAATTGGGACGGGGCGGACTTATCACAAGCCACGAAGTGGGAAGCCCTCAAAGCGGTGGTAAGGGGAGCCTGCATAGGCCTTACATACGGGGTCCGGAAACAGCTCCAATGGGAATTGCAGGAGGAAGAGCGTCACCTCTTGGAACTACAGACTCGCGAGGCCCCTGACACGGCGGGGAGGGGTGGGGAGCGTGGCATCCAGGAACGTATCCATGACATTTGGGACAGGCTCGACAAATACACCCTCACACAGTACAGACAACGCCTTCATAGGGAAGGAGATAAATCGAGCCGGCTTTTGGCTTGGATACTCCGGAGGGAACGTGCCCCTGACACGATCGTGGCTTTGCGGGAGCCCACAGGAGGATTGGTCCACTCAGAGGTGGGACTTCTCCGGGTCCTAAAATCCCATCTGCAGACGGTCTATACCGCGGACCCTGCGATCTCCGAGGCATCCTATCTCCCTTACCTCCAAGACCTGCCACTACGCGCTATCCCCAAGTCAACACAGAAGGAGCACAACGAACCCCTAACGCTGGGAGAGATACAATCTACCCTGCAGCACTTGCCGCGCGCCAGGGAGCGACGAGTTCCCCCCGGAGTTTTATCTCGCCTTCATGGGCACGCTTCCCCGCCTCCTGTTGCAGGTCTACCTCGAGGCGTTTGAACGCGGAGTTCCCCCCACCCCCCCCCCACCCCCAGAGTATGACACAGGGGAAAATATGCATGATTTTAAAGCCTGGAGGGGATGCTCATGAGCCCTCATCGTATCGTCCGATTACGATGATAAACACAGATGTTAAAATCTTATGCAAGCTCTTGGCTACCCGATTGGCGCCTTACATGCCTCACTTGGTCCATGAGGACCAGTGTGGGTTCATACCGGGACGAAACACAGCGATGAATCTGCGCCGGCTTAATCATATCATGCATGAGGTGCGTGATCGAGAGGAACATATGGTCTTGGTCTCCATTGACCTTGCCAAGGCGTTCGACACAGTGGATTGGGGATACCTTCACGAGGTCTTACGCGCTGTGGGGTTAGGCCCTAAATTTTGTCGCTGGATTCGCATCTTGTATACAGCACCCCGCGCAAGGGTTAAACTTGGGAGAGCGAGATCGGGGGACTGGCAACTGGGAAGGGGCACTCGTCAGGGGTGTCCCCTCTCGCCCTTATTGTTTGCCTTGGCCATAGAGCCCTTCGCGGTCCGGATCAGGACTGACATGGAACGATGGGGAATTACATTGGGTGGCACGAGTCATATCATTTCCCTATATGCTGTCGATGCCCTGTTTTACTTGACTTCTCCCCGGGACGCACTACCGGTCCTGCTGCACTACTTAGACAGGTTTGGTGAGGTCTCTGGCTTGCGACTCAACCGCGGTAAGTCCCTGATCTTCCCGTTGGCGGGACTGGCCTCGGTGCCCCTGGGGGATCTTCCAGACCTGGGACTGCGTTGGGAACAGGTGGTATTCCGCTACCTTGGGATACAGGTGGCCCCGACGGACACACAGGCGTTAGCCCGGAATGTGGACCGCATAATCGCGTCTCTACAACAATCGGTGACATTTTGGAATACTCTTCCGCTGTCATTGATGGGTAGGCTGGCCATCTCTAAGATGGTGATGCTTCCAAGGACACTATATGTACTCCAGAATTCCCTATGTCCGCTGCCGCCACGTGTCTTCAAAACCATTAACATGCTGCTCACGTCCCTGCTCTGGGCGGGCCGGCGCAGTAGAGTAGCTCTCAACACTATTATACGAAGCTATGAGGAGGGCGGTTCGGAAGCCCCACGCTTCGACTTATATTATTTCGCGGCCCAACTGCAACATGCGGCACGCTGGCTGACAGACGCGGACAATTGGGAGAAACGCCTTCTCTCCGACAGGGTGGATACTCAGGCACTGCAGGAAGCTCTGATGCAGGGCAGGGGGTCCGACGCATCTCTTCCCTACATAGTGCGACATACAGCCGGTATATGGCAGCGTTTTGTCGAAAACGTCCTACGGAAAGCACCCTTTCACAGGGAGCTCTCGATTTGGATACTGGCCCCCTTCATAGACATGGGACGAAACATGTCCTTTCAACCTTGAAGGGAGGGTGGATGCAAAGTTCTTGCCGACCTTTTTCCCAACGAGACCTTCATCACCTACGAGCAAGCAGAAGAGAACTCTGGCCTCGGACAGGGTCAATTCCTACACTTCTGGGGAATTCAGGATGTAGTGAAAACCACCTGGCCACAGTTCCCAGATATTCCACCCCTCACACACACCCTAGATATCCTGCTCATGTGCGGTACAGGTCGCAAACTGATTTCTCTCCTCTACAAGGCTATGAAACAAGACTCTGCCCCTTCGATGCCGCCATCTCAGGCTGCATGGGAGAAGGATCTCTCTCTTCAGCTGGAGGAGAAACAATGGGCACGCATAGGCGCCCTCACGCGTAAAGTCTCCTGCAATGCCAGGTTTAAATTAACACATTTTAACTTCCTGCATCGTACCTACCTAACCCCGGTATCCCTGAACCGCATTTCGCCTGATAAGGGAGATAGATGCCCTAGATGTGCCACAGAGAAAGCGGGCTTTTTACATTTAGCTTGGGATGGTCCACTGGTCAAGCAGTTCTGGGTGGAGGTGGTGGGCAGGATTGTTGCGGCTACAGGCATTCGGATGCAGCTTGAACCCTTGAATTGTTTACTTGCATTTGTCCGGAAGCCAAAGAATAGGAAACTCCCATATAAGCTCCTACAACTAATGCTAGTGCTCGCTAGGCGAAGGGTAGCTATAACCTGGATGGGGCAGAAGGGCCCAGAAGTGCCCATCTGGCTTAAAGATGTCCGAGAGTGGTCCCTAGCCGAAGAAACACACATGCAACTCACCCGAAGGGACGAGAAGCTGCAAGAAGACCTAATGGTTTGGCGGGAGTTGTGTTCCTCTGGGTTGGCGGAGAGGGAGTCCTCCTCGCAGGATACAACTGATGGCGAGGAGAGTGGGTTGCATGTAGAAAGTGGGCCTCCCCTTGCCACGGAGTGAGAGGACTGACCCCAGTTATATGCACACTGGGAATCGATGCTATGCCCCATGCTCCCTCCTCACTGTAATATGTTTCTGAATACTTATGTGACCCCATGGTATCTTTCCCCCCCGGATGCGACCATCTGTGCTACGTGCCATTGATACTATCAACAATATGTCTATGTACGCTGTATTGATGCTGATTCTTTTCTGTATTTGTATAATGCAAATGAAAAAATAAAGTTTAAAAAAACAAAAAACATTTTTCACTACTGCATGGCCCATCTCTCCCATAGGATAGCATTGGGCTTGCCTTATTCCATTTTATAAGTGTAATTTCCAGTGGGAAGAGATGAGAAACCTAAATTTGGTACACCAGACCTCCCAATTTATAAGCACAACTGATGGTGCAGTTTGTTTTTAAATTGCAGTTCTGAAAATGCCACTTTTAGAGATTGCATTTTCTTACTTTTTTTTTTTATTCTTTTTTTTTTTATTGTATTTTTATTGCGTTTTTCAAACAAAACAAAACATAAAACAAAGCATGAATACACAATACACACTGCATAGCAGTCCACTTTGGCCATGTAGGATAAGCATAAGACAAAAAGACTATCTCGGTGGAGTCTAGACATATGTGGGAGTGAACTAGGCGCAAAGAGAAATCAGAGTCAGTTACATGCATTTTCTTACTTAAACCATTTGGTGCCTTCTGCCTGTCTCTGGAATAGACTTCTGGGGTGGGTGACATCTGACGACCTGCTTTCCCTCTAGAAAGCCACACACAAAGGAAGGGTGGGTGTGACTGAGTAGCCATCTGCATGTTGATGGGTCGCCCTCAGCGGGAAGGGAGGGAGGAGCTGACACTACACCTGAAAGGGCTGGGTCCTGTCCCCACACAAAGAATTGCATACCCTCCTGGGGTGAGTCTGGAGCCAGGGCAAGAAAGGCAGGGTCTTGTGCACTTCAAAGCATCTCTTTGAAGTCTCAGCATCTGTCACCACCAAATGAGAACACTGCTGAAACTAAGGACATTCTGCCAGAAAGAAAAGCTGCTGTGCTGTAGGAGGGACTGCCACTTTGCTAAACTGCTTTGATGTGTTGGCCTGCTGCTTCTTACCTGGGAGTAAGGAGGACTGGGCCTGCTCTCTGCATCCTAGAACCTAAGCTTCTCCAAGGGCTTGTTGGCTTGCCTCCTGTTGCTGAAGTCTTTGGATTATCAAAGACTTCACTTTTCATCTTCAACTCAGCACATGGACTTTACTTGCTGTAAGTCTTGCTCTGCCAAGTGATGCCAACTCAGTCCAGGGCCCTTGGAAGTGAGTTTAAAGTGCTCCATCTGCCAGAACCTGCGCATCGAAACTGTCTTCGCCGATCGGAACCAGCATATTGCCTGCTGCGAGATTGGGATCGACGCATCACTGCTGTTGCAGGGACCAGACTTGCGCATCACACTCTGAACCGCTGCATCACCTCCGGAGCCACCGCATCGGAGCCAGTGCATCGCTGCCACTGCGTGGATGCATCACCCCTCTAGCATGGATTAACCCAGTGTTGAAAATGGCCCTTTTTAGGGTGTTTTCCCTCGAATTTTTACTTTTATCTCTCCTTGTTTTCCGCTGATCTATGTGCTAGCCTTAGGACTTAAAGCACTTTTGACACTGTCCTCTTAAACATGATTGGCTGATTTGAGTTGGGTGTAAGTCCCTTGTCTAGGGGTAAGACTTATACCTAGGGTATGTAACTCCAGTGCTTCTCCGTAGGCCTGCAGCACTGGTTGTGCACCCCGGGAGGTAGCTATTCAAACAGACCACAGGTTTGCCCTGGTGGGGCCTGTGTGTGCAGGTTACTGTTACTCGGCTTGGCATTGAAAAAAGCTACTTGCCAAGGTTCTACATGTCTTTCTCTACATCGGAGTACTCCCTGAGAGCAGGGTGCGGTGTCGGGAAGAGGCAGGGCTGGTCGAGTGTGCGCTACATGCACTGGTAGTGAATGACACCGGATGATGTGTTCGGTACGGTGGGGCCTGCTTCTCGCATTGATTAATATGGGGGACCAGTGGAAAGACTTTTAAGCAGTATTTCCTACGTGCAGAAGAGTACCATACTAATTGATATTGATGAGTTAATAATGGCAAATCCTCTATGGTAGTGCGAGTGGATTCAACATTATTAATGTGGAAATGCCTCTTTGGGAAAGTGGGCTTTTTGGTGCTCATGTGTCTGTGTGCCTGTTAGTCTGTCTCCATTCCACATCTGGGTGCTGGGGGACAGCTAAATCTGTGGATTCCTAAAAGAAGGCCATAAACTAGGGGCTCAAGGGAAGCTGCAGACCTCTGACTCTGAGGGGGCCTTCCTGGGATGGATATGAGGGGGTGAAATTGGCACCTGCATTCCAAGGGGCAGGGTCGTGGCCCCACTAAAGATATTGATCAAGCCTCCCGGGGTAGGATGGCAGACAGGACAAACTTCAGAGAGGGCCTGTGCATTTCAAAGGTGGCCTTTTGAACTGATTTCATCCTCAAAGGCTATTGTGGGTATAACTATTGGGGATCTGCCCTCAGGAGTTAGAGAAGCTTTTGGGATTGGAACCATACTACGCTATTTCGACGCTGGTACATCGACAAGAGGAACCATTGGGGCAGATGGGGCCGCAACTGGATTATCCGGAGATTTGTGGTGGCCTGGGGCTTGTGCTCCAGGAAGGGGACTATCACTTGGTGGATTTTGCCTGGATGTTGCTGTCCCGCAGCTAATTGACAACTGTTGTGGCCCGGTCCCTAAGCACTCTCCAATGGCCGGTTGGCTAGCCTTCTGACCATGAGATCCCAGGGACAAAAATGATCTTCCCGTTTCCACGAGATCATAACGACCGCGCAGGGTGCAGAGGAAACTGGTATCAGCTGCCCACCTGGGGTGTCCGGAACGTGTGGAGTTCGAGGAGTGCTGGGGAAGGCTGCCGAGTCCGATAGACCCGTGCTTGCAACCGGAAACCTGTGCCAGCTCGCACTCAGTAGGGTGTGGTCTCCTGGGGGGGTGTGATGAGGGATGTTTGTGGAGTCCACGGGACCAGAGCTGGAAGCCAAGGCTTTCTCCGACCTCCAGATCGGGAGAGACGAAAGTGCCTGACATCGCAGCCTCCGTCTGAGGGCGCCGGCTCCCTCTTCCTGGACCCAAACCTCAAGGTACTGTGTTGTTGAGACTATCGTGACTGGACCTGAGGGGTCTTGTTGTGCCTTGTGTGCACCCATGACTGGCTGCCTGGAGCAACTGCAGCTCGCACCTCCACCCGGGGGGGAAACATTTCTCCAATTTGGAAGTGCACCAGCGTCCGGTGTCAGTCTTTTGCCTATGTGAGGGATAGTGATCCCACACTCGCTGGGTGCCCGAAGGCCTAATCTGGATGGACAAAACCATGTAACTGTTACTTTCCGCTTTAGGCCGTACCGACAGTCTAATCAAAGTTTCACCAGTGAGTGCAACGTGTATCATTGGCTGGTGTAGTTTGGGGGGGGGCTGGGTCCCGAGGCATATTTAAAACCTGTGATTTCTGTACGGGATATGCAACATTGGGAATGTTGTGTTCTATGCTAATGTGTTCACGGGAAAGTGGAATACCTCTGAACAGCTTGCATATACGTTTTTGTTGCTTTTGATGTGGGAGGGATTGCTTGGATCATGAACACCTCGGGGAAGTACACACATGGGTTTATGTTGCTTACGAGGCTGAGGGGATAACGGGGGGTGAATACCTATGATTAGTACATATATGTTCAGAGAGTTTGACAATTGCATATCACTGTAAAGCATATATCCAATGTGTGTGTTTTGATTTCAATTTGTGTGTAATACAAAGACCAGTGTTTCATACATACGGTTTGGCGTATTTTTGTAGTGTACTCCATGTGTTTCGCGTGTGGTGTTGTGCCAGTACTTCACACTTCGACCCTGAGGATAAGCCTGACTGCTTTGTGCCAAGCTACCCAAGGGTGAGCACAGGTTATTGGACTGTTCCCATGAGGCACAGGGTCAAGACTGATTTGCATATAGCTGGGTCTGAACTGAGGTGGCAAAGTGAGCTAAAGAACGATGATGGATTCAACCCAGATCTGTGACTGGGGGTGAGTGTCTGAAAAGTTTCAGCGCTCCGTCCATCATCTCCTTGTGTTTGCTTTGTTCGCCCTAAGTTGGCAGGGTATGCCCTGACGTGGGTCCCTTGCTCACTTTGGCACTGAATTGAAGCTAGCCTGGCTGATGAGGGGTGTTACCCTGAAACCGGTCCCAGGATGCTTGTTTCCGGTTTAGGGAAGACCTGGCTTGGCAGTTCGGGCTGGACTGTTCCCATGAGGCACAGGGTCAAGACTAATTTGCATATAGCTGGGTCTGAACGGAGGTGGCAAAGTGAGCTAAAGAACGATGATGGATTCAACCCAGATCTGTGACTGGGGGTGAGTGTCTGAAAAGTTTCAGCACTCCATCCATCATCTCCTTGTGTTTGCTATTGGACAAGTGTATCATACTCATTTATCTAGGACGGAGGAATCTGTCTGGCTTCGATGCATCCCAGCAAGCCGGAAGCCGCTGGGTCTCATACCCAGCGCATCACATTTGGAATCGCTGTGCTTTGCTCAACGGAACCGACACATCACAGCAGTTGCGTGGAGAAATCCGCCGCAACACCCCGACTGCATGGGGATCATCAACGCATTTCGTGCTGCGGCAAGGATTAAAGTGCTTTTGCTCAGCAGGCCCTGCGTAAGTCCTGTAGCTGGCCTGCGCTCCATTGTGGGCAGCCTAAACTCTTGACATTGTCCTGGTCAAGCGCAACAAATTAACTCTTTGACCGCTATTTGCTAAGTGCTATTTTTGCATTTAATCTTTTAAAATTCATATCTCGACTTTTACTGATTAGACTTTTGTTGTTTTGGTCTTGTTTTATTTATACAAATATTCTCTATCTAAACTGGTGTAGATTCTTTTTGTGGTGTTTTTACTGTCACTGTGTGTGGTATGCACAAATGCTTTACACATTGTCTCTTAAATTAAACCTGACTGCGCTGTGCCAAGCTACCAGATGGTGAACACAGGTTAATTTAAAGTGCGTTTCTGACATACCCTGACTGAGATTGTGGTTCCTGCTGGACAGGGTGCATACCTCTGCCAACCAGAAACCCAATTTCTAACACTGTGCAAGCTCTTTAGTCATCCTTTACTTGATTGAGTAGATATTTCATTTTAAGTTTTAGAATAAAAGCCAGTAGATCTTCAAAGGTCACAGTCATCAAAAAATAATTTTTTTGATATAGCCGAACCAGGGAATATTAAAAGCATAATCAAGAGATCAGCAATTCCTTATAAGGGTTGTAATAAATGTTGCCTCGGGTTGAATCAAAATTGAATACCACAAAAACACTGGCTGCAGTTTTATCATTTCCTCTATATAAGCCAGCCCTAATTTTTTATGGCAAATGGAGGAACAACACTGGGTGGTCCCCAGTAATAGCCCACTATCTATGTAACCTCAAAGGCATGCACCATAACTGTCAACAGAGAGATACTTACTCTTGAAGATGATACACATCTCTTTAAGAGGTTTGGAGCCCAGCTTTGAGGCAAATCTAAAGACTGCCTATGTAGATTTGTTAAATTGTTGGTTGTAGTAAAGTGCCTCTTTTTGCATGGTTAGTCCCTACTTTTTGCCTGATGTAATTTTAAACTAAGTGTCCTCGGTCCCTGCTAACCACATTCCCAGTGTTAGATCTCTTTCCCAAAAGACTGTACCACGATTGCCACAACTTCAGCTACCCCTGTAAGTCCCTAGCAAGTGGTACCCCTGATACCTAGGGCATGGGCCCTGAAGAGGTCCTCTGGTGCTGCAGCACTGGTTGTGCCACCCCATGGCCCCCTCCCCAAGGCTATGTACTCTGCCATTGCAGGCTGTGTGTCTTGGTGCTGGACAATCCAAAGAGTCAACATGGCATACAGCCCTGTGTTCCATGCCTCTCCATGCAATGCATAAGATATAGGTAAGTCACCCCTACTGCAGGCTTTTAACCCTAAGGCAGCGTACACTATATCCTATGTGTGGACATATCGGCATGAGCAGACATTCCCTACAATGTCCAGTACATTCTGTGATGTTGTAAGTGAACAGCAAAGCCATAAAGAGTACATGGGCTGGTTACTTGTCAACACGAGTTTCCTAGCTCCATGATGGCTTCACTGATTTCTAAGATGTTTGGTACTGAACATCTTATCTTAATAAACCCTCAGTCATGCCAGTGTTGGATTTATTTATAAATTGACACAGGAGACCCTTTTTGGATCCCCTGAGACTTAACCAAATATTAGTGGGGTCTCTGGTCACTGACTTTTCACCAGCCTGCCACCACCAGACATGTTTCTGACCTCATGGGGTGAAAGCCGGCGCTCTCACAGGACTGAAACAATACCTGCTCTGGGTGGGGTGTTTCACAGCTCCTCCAGGACAGTATGGCTTTCTAGGGCGGGAAGCCTCAAAGGCAATGCCTCCTTTGAAATGCAACCCAGGAATCCCCAGATAGTGGGGGAGGCCAAGCCCCCTTTCCTACTCCACTTTTGGCTGTTGGTAAGGCAGGAAAATTAGTTAGATGAGGAGGGTCCCCCCTCAGCCTGCACCCCCGTAGGGCAGGCAAGGTGAACCCCTCTCCTGAAATTCCACCATCTTGAGTTGGTGGAAAAACCTCCAATCAGGTCTAGGGTCGTGCCTCTTCCCACTGGAAGTGGTCGCTAAAGGGTGTAGACACCTTAAAGGTAGGTAGCCCATTGGCTATTACCTGTCTACCCTTCTAATGCCCCTAAATTCAGTATTTAGGTAGCTCCCCAAGGCCTGAACCTTAGATTCATCGGACCAAAGAAGAACAGGACAAAGAAGACCCTCTTCACGAGAACTAAAGCCCTGTTGCAGAAGAAAAAGGTGCCAAACCCTGCCAGCAGCAAGCAGGACTCAACAATTGCTGCTGCTGTGTTGTCCTGAAACCTGCAAGGACTCAAAGAACCCTGAAGCACCTTCAGCCTTTGAGACATCGCAAAGAGACTCCCTTGGAGTGAAGGTATCATTCCCCTGCACATCGCAGGCACCGATCCCGTGAAGTCTGGTTTGTCTGTTTGCTGCTCCCCAGCGACCTCGACGCAGCACCAAAGCCAGAAGAAGCACAACAGCTCTGGAGAGTCAGATCTGCCTCTCCACCAAGTTTGGAGGCACCATGGCCTACTGGAGCTACAGCGTACCAGTACCCGGGGTACCGGACCCCCAACGGTAAACACCAAGAATAAGAGTCCACATCGGACTCCCAAAGCACCAGAAACAAGCACCCATCGAGGGACGTCGAGACTCTCAAGGCTCACTGCCTGGGTGGCCCAGCTGTCCTGAGACCGCCTCTCCAAGTTGCCTGCTCCTGACTGCGAGGACCCTAAAAACACACAACGCCTGGCTTGCCTGTTCACTTTGCACCCGGCTCCACCGACCAGTCAGTTCTGCTCCTGTGGTCCCCAGGCCTTTGTGGCCTCCTCCCTCCAAGGAGACCCACCGGACTTACCTGTAAGTCCACCTGTGCAGTGCATCAAGTGGCCCCCTTTGTCTTTGCGTGCCAGTTTTAAAGACCCTCAGCATTCTGCTCCCGCCTGATCGGGGACCCTCACAAACTTCTCCTGCTGGAACTTTGGACCTGGTCCTGGCATTGACCTAAAACGAGAAGTGTAAAGCATTGCCTGATTTTCTATGAAATGTTCCATTTTCTTCCCACTGGTTCCTATGGTGCGTAATTGTGCGCAAATGTGATATATTTCCTGAACTCTTAAAGAATCGTAACTCGAAAAGTACTAACCTTAGAACTGTGTTCTTGGTCTCTAAAAATACATTAAATTAGTTTTTATTTTTACAAATTGGTCTCAGATTTATTCTTGAGTGTGTGTCTCATTCATTGCCTCTGTGTGTAGCAACAAATGCTTAGCACTACCCTCTGATAGGCTTAACTGCTCGCCCACACTACCACAAAAAGAGCATTAAAATTATCAACTTTAGCTCTGCATACCTATTGGGGAATCACTGGACTCTCTGCACAGTGTACTTCATAATAGTACACTGTGTAGAGGGCCAGCTTCCTACATTGGTTCATTATATTCCTTAAATGGGCCCAATTGCCAGTAGAATCAGTTTGGATCCGTTGACACGTAAAAGTATACACTCTACTAATCTGGCCACCTTTGATAGTTTGGCAGCATGTCTTGGCTACTCTGTGTCCAAAAAATCATAGTAGGATTGGCTTAAATGTTTTATTTTAAATCTAATTGATCCATAAAAGATGTAAAAGACTCTTAAAAGTTTTAAAAAATCACTAGCCGTTCTTGCCATCAAAACGGCATGTAGTAAGGTGGGAATCGGGTGGGCACCTATCAAAGGCAAGTCGTTATGCCACTAGAAACTTTTCTAGGGCATTCACATAAAGTGTGAATTAAAAGTGTGCTAGGATGCACCCTTGCCAAACACCCTTTTTAATCCTAAAAGGAGAAGTACACTCACCATTTGGACCATCAAGAACCTTAGCAGTAGTGTCCTGTTGCATATGACTTAGACGTTTAATGATCGCATCTGCATGCTTGATGATCTCATCATAAGCTATAATTATGAATGGTAATGCAGTCAGTTGCACAGCTAAGGTCCATAAATACCAAGTGCCAGAATCCTTTCTTGGCTCTAGTGTATTTACTGATTAATAAAGTCAGGTTTAAACATTGCTCAACTGTTCCCAGCGCTTTCCTAAATCCAAATTGTATGTCTGGCAAAATAGAATTTTCTTCTGCCTATCATTTGAGCCTCTCTAATAGTATTTTCCCCATCCTCTTAACTGAGGAATCTTTTACGGAATCAGGCTGGTTAAATTTAGGGGTCAGATCTGTTGAAAAATGGGAGCTATTCTAAATTGGGTCCACATTGGTGGGAAATCCCCTCTTACTACCGTCTTTAAAATGTTAGGTAAGAGGGGGTGGTCAAAATTGCGGCGTGAGCGGACATGTCTCGCCGGAGCTCTGTCCCCTACACCACCATTGAAAGCACCCTCTGTCCAGCAAAAGCCACAGGGGAGGATCACCAGGCATCAGCACTAGAGGCGACCCGAGCGGTTCATTCGGTAGACTCGAGGGGAGGCATACGATCCGAGGCCTATCTCCATAACAGGCCGCGCAGCCCCCCGGAGGTTATTACGGCAAGCCGAATGACTGCGAGGCAGAGGGCCGTGTCAGCGGGCACGTCGGCCATTATAAGGGAAGAACGCGAGGCCTCCTTTCCCCACAAGTCCAGCGGCCTGTATTCGAGCAGCGGGCGGCCCGGGGGCAGTGGTGAGCGGAGAGGAGACGGAGCGGCGTTAGCTGTTTGAAGTAAGTGCCGCTTCTGATAGACCTGCAGGCCGGTCTGCTCTCTCCCTTGGAACGCACAGTTTTAGAGAGCCCGTATGGCACCCAACCAGCGACCCGTGCATGGGCCAAGCCCAGAGACGTCACGGTGGGCCACGAGCGACTGCCCCCCTCCTCCTCGTCTCTTACATCGCCACATTCCTCAGCGCCAGGGGGGCAAAAGAACCGCAAAGCGCCCCACCAAGAGCACTCAAACTACAGTCGGCCCAGCCTGGGGCCACCGCCTCCAGGGGTCAGGGACTGGAGGCTCTGGACTACAGCGCTCCATATAAGCCACCAAAGGTCATCGGCAAGCAGGGGTGGCTGGACTCTCTTGCAGACCAGGCCTTCATTCCCCAGTTACCGAACAAGTAAGCTCCTGCCTGTGCTCCAGCACACATCGGGCCTGGCGGTCCTGGGCCATACAAGCAGCAAAAGTTCCCGAACTCCCCAACTGTTCTGAGCTGCTTGGGCCCGAGCCCCCTTTGATTGCCTCCATCATCCTGAATTGCCCCTCAAGTCACGTGCTGCAGAAACACCTGCAAACTGGGACCTTGGGTGTCCCACCTCAGAGTTACGGCGGACGATCAGAGCAGCCTCTTGTTCTAGGGGCCAGAGCTGTTGGGCTGCCGATTAGTGAGTCACATTAACCCCAGCAGTGTAGCATTTGGAAGAACCCTAGCTTTCGCATCTTGGCATGCCTACCGTTCACCGACATCATCGAACAGCCCGCGACCCCGTCGTAGGCGCTAGTGTACAATGTGCTGAACGCATCAATACAGACTCTCCTGAGGCAGGTCTGTTGGACCTTGGATCAGGCGCGAACATGTGGCCCGGACCACACTGATGTGGTGCTCGTCGGGAGGGGCCTTGGATCAGCTCTCGCTCACGCCACAGCCTGAACCTACCGCCCCACCACACTCCCCGTACGGTTCCCTGAGCCCGTACCCGCAGAGTGATGGCCACATCGAAAGCGAAGAAAGACAGATCAGTCCGTGATTTGTTGCTAAAAGGTGCGGGGGAAGCCCAGCAGAAGAAGATGGTGATGAGCGAGTCAAAGCACCCTGGCGGGGGAGATGGAGCTGAGGGCACAGTGACCCGCGAGTTCCTGGAGTTACTGTTCGCTACGCTGCGCGAGGACCTGCAGACAGTCAAAAAGGATCTGGCGTTGGAGCGAAGGGAAGCGCGCCCAGACATTGATGAAGTGGGTGAAAGTGTGGTGGCCCTTGAGGAGGGAGCTGCGGCTAGAGATGAAGAAATAGAGGCCCTCCAGCAGGAAATCATTTGTCTCCAGGACCAACTAATTGACTTGCAGGCCCATGCCGAAGACTTGGAAAACAGGACCAGAAGAAACGACGTCTGCATCCGGGGATACACTTCTGCGCGGAGGGCATGGACCTCAAGGGCTATGTCCAGGCCCTATTCAGCAGTATTCTGGGTGACACCGTGACAAACAACATCAAGATAGATCGGTGTCACCAGGTTGGTCCTTTCCGGGCTCCCGCTTATCCACCAGCAGACATCCTAGTCTGCGTGCACAACTACAGAGAGAAAGAAGCAATACTCAAGGCTGCTAGATCGGAGCAGAAGCTACAATTTCGCCGTCATTCACCGCAGCTATTTCAGGATCTTGCAGCCCCCACCTTGCAGAAATGAAAAGAGTTTCGCCCTGTCACCAATCACCTACGCTCTAAAGGTACTGCGTGCTCTTGGGGCCATCCATTTCATCTTATCTTTCAGCTAGACGGCAAACCATACCAGCTACGTTCCCATTTGGAGGCTTACAAGGTTCTTGGCCTGGACCCCAAGGACCAAGAACCCTGACGGACCCCAGCGGAAAACAAAACCCCTGGCACAGACCGCCACAGGGCTAGATGAGGCCTGCAGCTCAAGCGACACCGCCCGACCCGGCCACCATAGCCAAAGAAAGGTTTGAGGTGCTGCGCTTCCTCTCCAGCGACAGAAAACCTGATGACGCCCGCCCATGAGGTACGATGCTGAGTGTTGAAGGGTCTGGACACGATTTGTGAGGCTGGGGTGCGGAGCATAGCCTTTCCCTGATGTCTTTCTCTGCTTTGGCTGTCCCTCCCAATTTGAACCTTCCTTCTGTGATGTACTCTACTGTCTTTAAACCTGTTAATGTTATTTGTTTGGGTTATGGGATGATGTTTGGGGATTCCCCTTCCGACGGGCCCCACTAGAACAACACGTACATCAATGGGCTACCAAGAATCTTCCTCGACAGGTGGGCCCCTGTGTCTTTCCCAGCCTGCCCAGTGAGTCACAAGCCCACTACTATTTAGCCTCTCTCTCATCTCTAGAACCTGGAGATTAAAGTACTTAGCCTCAATGTACGAGGCCTTAACAATCCCATTAAGAGGGCCGCGGTCCTCTCTTTATTAGAACACTCACAGAGGGACATATGCCTGATCCAGGAGACACACTTGCTTCCCCAAGACACACACAGAATACAAACCAAGAGATTCACACAGCAATTCTGGTCATTAGGGAAAGGGAAAAAAGGGTGGGTAGCTATCCTTCTCTCTAAGCGCTTCACCGTGGTGGTCCTGGGCCCATTTCTCGAGGTCAAAGGCTGCTTACTGGCCCTCCGATTGCAACTTGACGCACTCCATTTCACTGTGGCCTAGCTGTATGCCCCAAACGAGCGACAAGAAAACCTCATAACTGACTCCCTAGCAAAAGTACTCCATTTCTCAGACTCAGGGATTCTGGTGGGCGGAGACTTCAACACAGTGATGAATGTGGAACAGGACCGCTTGGGGCAGAGAACAGGGCACACCAGGGCTCTATCCCCTGAGGGGTTAGCTTGGCTTGCCGACTGCGGGCTGCACGATGTTTGGCGCTCGCAACATTCCAACGAATGTGACTACTCTTTTTCCTCCGCGGCCCACAAGACTTACACATGCCTAGACCACTTCCTGGCATCCCCCTCAGTATGGGAGCATGTAACTCCCTCCACCATTAAACCCAGCTCTTTATCGATCACGCCCCCATCACACTCACCCTGCGCACTTCCACTCTCCCCAGTCAGACACTATCCTGGTGACTGCGCGAGACACTGTTACACTCGTCGGAAACGGTAACAGCAAGAAGACCCTGGTAGACTACTTAGACTCAATGACACCAGCACAGTTGCCCTCTCCTCAGTGTGGGAGGCCCTAATACTGGTTGCTCGTGGGGCTCTCGTTGCGCGGCGCCGCGCATGACAAGTTGCCAAAGAGTAAGAGGCACGAATTGGAGAAGTCAGTTCTAGAACTGGAATCTATCCACAAGCGTACCGGTGCATCCCGGATATGGCGTAAATTGGAAAAGGAGAGGTTGCAGCTCAAATGCCTTGACCCAGACAGAGCCAAATGTGCAATGCTACGCCTCAAACATAAATTCTACCTGGGGACCAATAAGGGGGGCAGATGCTAGCTCACCGGCTGCGCAGCAAGCAATATGCGCATGCGGTCAAATCCATCCAGCCGCGATCGGGCCCTAGGTGCCAGACGCCACTAGCATAGCAGCTGAATATCAGGTGTTCTACCCTGAGTTATATGCAAGGGACCCCAACACAGTGCCAAACTCTCAGTTATATATGCAGGCGGTGGCGCCTCTCCCTACTGTCGAAATAGAGGCACTAGCCCAACCTATCCGAATAGAAGAGGTGATATCAGTGATCGCAAGCGAGAAACCTTTAAAATCGCCGGGCCCGGACTGATTCGGTGCAGCCTTTCATAAGACAGTCTGCGGGAATTGGCCCCATTCTTAACTCGCCTCTTTAACTCTTTCGCCGACACTGGCACACTAACAGAGTCCACGCTACAGGCCTCAATCTCGTAATACCTAAGCCAGGGAAGGACCCCAAGCAATGTAGCTCATACTGCCCCAGCTCCCTTCTAAACGTGGACGCAAAACTGTTTGCCGGCATTCTGGCACGTCGCCTCAACCCTTTGATTCCTGGCCTCATTGATCCGGATCCGGCTGGGTTTATCCCCTCTCGTCAGTGTGGAGACAACACCAAACGCATTTGCCCTCTTATTGATAAGGTGCATCGCTTGCGGGAGGAGGCGTTTCTTCTGGACGTGGACGCGGAAAAGGCGTTTGGCTTCTTGAACGCTTTGGGGTGGGCAGGCGGTTTGAGAATTGGATCAAAAGCATTTATAGCAACCCCTAGCGCGGTGGTACGGGTAAACAGGGTAAGTTCTTGTGGATTCGCTATTGAGCGAGGCAAGAGGCAGGGCAGCCCGCTGTCTCCGCTACTCTTCGCTCTGTACATGGAGCCTTTAGCGCAGAAAATCCCAAGGCGTCAGGCATCCCATTCGGGGCCGATCACCACTGAATCAGCCTCTATGCGGATGACATTATCTTTTCCATCACACACCCCCGATCCTCACTCCCAGCCAATCTCTCGGAGCTGCACGAATTTGGGGACACGTCGGGCTCCTCAGTGAACTCGCAGAAGTCGCAACTCTTAAATCTTACCGCGACACCGAGCACAGAACAAACTCTATGATCACAGTTCGATTTTCTGTAGGTTGACGCTGACCTCCCCTACCTAGGACTTGTTCTAGCACGGAGTCTTACTAAAACAGCCCAGGCTAACTATTCTAGACTCACTGCCCTAATTTGCTAGGACTTGGCCCATTGGCAAAGATTACCTCTTTCTTGGCTGGGCAGAATAGCTGCCGTTCAAATGAATATCTTCCCCGGGCCCTTTACATTTTTCAGGGACTTCCCCTCACTCCACCTCCCGGCTCACTTAGCACTCTCCAAAGGGAGATAGAGCGCCTCATATGCGGGAAAACAAAGCGAAGATTGCAAAAGCTACTGTTGCAACGCTCAAGGCAGAATGGGGCCTTGCGGTGCCTAACGTCCTACGCTAATCCCAGGCAGTGCAACTGCGCTACCTGATGGAGTGGAATCATCCTATGATGGAGAAACACTGGGTCTTCATGGACCAGACGGTGGCGGGTGTACACATTTGGTGTGAGGTTTGGCTTCCCCACGCCCACAGGGCATGGGGACTCTACACTTCCCCTTCCAGTCCAACTCTGAGGGTTTGGGATAGGGTAGCGGAGGCTGTGGGGCTCTCATTCGTCCCCTCACCTATGGCGTCTCTGTTTGCAAACCCAGAGTTCCCCCCAGGTATCGCTAAACGGTGGACAGAGGGCGGCTGCAAACAAATGGGCAGCCTCTTTGACCAAGATGGACTCCTCTCATTTGACCAGCTCAAGACGCACTATTCCCTACAAAAAAGGACTGATTTACTTGCACACAGCTGACGCATTGGTTGCTTAATCCTGAGATACGCCCGAAGGCAAGTAGATCTATGACCCCCTTCGAGAAGTGGCTATTCCTCAAAGTTGCCGATAAAAAGCTTATCTCTGAGATCTATTGCCACCTGATGAAAACACCCGCAGCAACAGGACCCCTGGCCAGTTTGCTGGGAATCAGAACTAGGCCGTACCCTCACAGACAAAGAATGGGAGGACATAAACAGCATATAAAATTCACTGACTGGTACTATACTCCTGCACGCATACAAAAATGGAACGCACAGTGTGATGGCCAGTGCTGGAGGGGATGTGGCAACCCAGGGACGCTGCTCCATCTTTTATGGCACTGTCCAA
Organism: Calotriton arnoldi; assembly: GCA_963921515.1. Taxonomy (NCBI): domain Eukaryota; kingdom Metazoa; phylum Chordata; class Amphibia; order Caudata; family Salamandridae; genus Calotriton; species Calotriton arnoldi. The sequence goes on from CAWUFW010006291.1 coordinate 446,655, forward strand.
AGCTTACTAGATTTTGGAGGGAGGTCCTGGGGGACATTGACAGTGCCTTTAAAACTGAGATCCCGCGGTTCCCTGCTTACACCCTTCTGGGACTCCCAATGTACTCACTTATCCACTTCGCTCCACTAGAGGAAAACAGATAGCACTGGTGCTGAACGCTGCACACAGATTACTACTGACCAACTGGGGCACAGATAAAGTCCCGGATCATAGACAACGGCTCCATCAGTTGTGGTCTTCGTTGGGCATGGAAAGGCTGTCGATGACGTTGGGAACTGATCCTTCTTATTCTAAAATCTGAATCCGGTCCCCTTTTTATCTCCGTCCTGGCAAAAGAATATACGGAGCTGACATGCCCATCTTACCTGCGAATTCTAAGGTTACTGCCCAGCACACACGAGGAATCTGGGGCCATGTGAATTAATTGGCTTTTTATAATTACTAGCTGTTCTAGGTACTTAAAGCCCATTGGACTGAGTCTTGGTCTGAAGGGGATGGGGTGGAGGGCGGGTATGGGGGTTTGTCCGTCCTGGGTTATTTTTATGTTCTCTCAGGTTAATCATTATTAATTGGCTTGCAAACTGACCTGTGACGCTCAGCAACATCACGACGTCATCGCCTAGAGACGATACTAGAGATTGCAGATCTTTGCACACCCCAATAACATGCTAATGTCTCTCACCATTCTGCCCCTAAACGCGGCTGGCCCCAAATGGGTTGTAGGTGACATGCTGTGTCACACTATTGTTATACTGCGATGACATTATGCCGTAAACACTGCTCTATCTCGACCGCATGCAGAAAACTACGCCGCCGGCCCGGACTGGGTTGTAGGCGGCTTGCTGTGCAATTGTTAATCCACTTTGTCTGCCAATAAAAAGAGATTTGATCATAAAATGTTAGGTAAGATAGGTGCCCAGAGCTCAGTATTGTTCTTATAATTATCCACTCGGACACCATCTGGCTCCCAGAGCTTTTCTAAAGTGGCTGTTATTTATATCAGGACACACTTCAGTCACCTTAAAAAAAAAAGTAGGACAAACATTAATATCTAACACTAGATTACTACATGATGTATTAATTGCCTCATGAGACGGATCAAAAATGTTTACTGAAATGGTTCTGCTAATCCGAGGCGGGAATTAAGGAATCAACAGAAGGTGCTGTCAGTACCCTAAAAAACGAAGAATTAATGTTTTTTCCTAAATAATATCTTTAGTCTCTCTAGCCCTTAATAGTCTCCCAAGCTTCCTCTCCGATTATAGCTTTCCTAGTTTGTAGTGCCTGTTTATAACTCAATCCATAGCTTTGTACTGCTGCTTTATCTCTAAAAATTGAATGTAGAGCTTCCTTCAAATGTTATTTTCTTGTCTACAAGCCTGGTCAAACCAACCTTGGTGTTTACCCTTATTCACACTTTGTGTTTGTCAGCAGTGCCTTAATTGCACCACAGATGAGATCAAAAGAAGCTGTAACCTCATTATCACTCACATCATCACATAGATATTTCTTAAAATCTGTTAAATTATGGCTAACCAGGGTCAATAAAAATGGTATAGGGTCAATTCCGGGTTTATTTAACCCTAACACCATTATTTTGTAACAGTCTCAGCGTCATCCACTAAATCTGATACTTTAGCTGAATTTAGGCCTATCCATATGCCCAACACATCTGATTATGTTCACTCTAAAATTCAGAATAACACTATATCCAAAGAGAGAGGGAGATAAACTATCGGACACCAGCGCAAAATCAATTATGCATGTAGCCCCCCTACCTCTAAATGAAGGAATTGGAACAGACGATGTACAAAATATATCATTAGCAAATACAAGGTTAGATTTGATAAAGAGGTTATTCAATGCATCTCCATACGAGTTATGTGCAAAATGTGGCTGATTCTCAGCTATCCCAAAAACCTCCTTCGGTGGAGTGAACATAAATGTACATTAAAATCACCCGCCCAGACAACATACAGGTTTTTCCCACTGGTCAGTAAATATTGTTCCAAGTCATTTTCTAGAGCTATGACAACATCAGCACATTGATTAATGAACTGATTGTTGTATAATAATTATCCAAAGCTCAATTCCCCCCCTTTGTTTCCAAACCCAAAAATTGATAGTATGGCGAATCCATTTGGGTGCTCAAAATTTTGATTGGTAATAATGAAACATAGACTGGTTTCTTGTTCTGTCAGGGATATCAGGGTTTATGTTAGGTTATAAGCCATCCACAAAGTCATTGTTAACTGCCCATGTTTCTTGCAGACAGATTATTTTAAATCCAGGAATGAAAGTTACCCAATCATTATTAACAAGCTTAGTCATTCCAGGAAGCCAGCTTTACATTACCCTCCACTAATCTCTCCCATATGATCTCTCATGCTCGTAGGGAGATTTTTCTGACATAGTGACTCCACTAAAATAATTTTGATCATTGAGATTTCAAGCTATCAGGGCAGAAGAAATGTCATTATTTCCCTCAGTATGTCAGTCTAACTCATCAGCTAAATCAAGAAGAGTGAATCGATTATGGATCTGTTCATTGTAAATTAGCGTCCTATTCCTAGAGCAACTTCCCATAGGGCAAGCATCTGCTGCTAATGTTCATGGATCCATAAAAGTACCCCAACAGGACTGCTTCAATCCTGTTATAGTGTAGTGCAGAGTAATATAGTTTGGTAAACATTTGACCCACAAAGACAGGATTCCTAAAATTTGTCACCACAACAAGATTTTTCCCCTTCTCTACCCAAGAGACCCACCTCACCATTGAGATTTAATCGAAAAGGTGCTGTGTGTAACCAACTCCCTTGGCTAGCCAATTCAATGTCTTATTTTTCCGATCATACCAATTTTCGTCTGGTTAAGATGGAAAGAGTGAACATCCTTCAGGAAGATAACATACGGGATAGCCTCAGGTGATAATTGCAAATTATATAATGAAGCAGTTGAAATACCAGGACTATTCAAGAACATTTTCAAAGGCTCAGCAATGTCTAATTCCTGACCAGGTTGTACCACAGGCCATTTTTAGGTCGAGCGTAGACAGCGCTTTCGCTGTCGCTTAGCGACCTGTTGTGTATGCTTTAGCAGTTGAACTCCTCCCATTGCTGCCAGATGATTTTTTATTTGGCTCCGTTACTGTCTGTTGGACTTGGCCCTTTTTGCAGGGTCATCCCTAAACGTTTTGCCTTTCTCCTAGCCTTTTTTCTGACATGTTGTTGGTGGTTTTAGGACTCTGGGCACTTTAGCACTGCTGTCCAGTGTAAAGTGCGTGTGCTCTCTGTGTTAAACATGGTAAGATTGGTCTACACCTGTTTGGCCTATTTAATTTACCTGTCAGTCCCTTGTAAAGTGGTATCTCATATACCCAGGGCTGGTAAATTAAATGCTACTGGTGGGCTTGCAGCGCTGATTGCGCCACCCACCAAAGTAGCCTTTCAAACCTATCTCAGGCCTCTGCCATTGCAGGGCCTGTGCGCGCAGTGTTACTGCCGCTGTGACGTGGCACCTAAAGTGTGTGCCATGTCTGTGACCCCCCTTTTACTGCATGTCAGTCACCCCTAAGGTAGGCCCTAGCTAGCCCTATGGGCAGGGTGCATTGTAGGTAAAAGATAGGACATGTACCTTAAGTGTGTGACATGTCCTGGTAGTGACAAACAGCCATTTTGGTTTCTCACTACTGTGGGGCTGCCCTCCCATAGGAATGCATTGGGGATTCCCTGATAAGTGTTTCAGTGGTAATTCCTGTTATGAGAGGAGCAGCGTGGTCAAGTTTGATATATTTGGCATAGTGATAATAAATGCTACGCAATGGTGTGCGCAGATTTATTATAACTATTTTAGAAATGCCACTTTTAGAAGTTGGCATTTCTGTGTGCTATGTGTCTGCCTGCCTGATGTGAATTGCATGTCTGGCTTTTGAGTGACAGGGGCTGGTGAGGTGTGTGTGGCTCCAGGAGGGGCAGGGTGAGTCAGCGCTAGGCTGAATGGGACATCTGCATTTGGAGTAGTGGGAGGAGAAGTCCCTGGTCCCTGAATAGGTCTGTGCCTAGCCTGTACAATGCTGGCTCCGCCCCCCTGTGGTGTGTCTGATGACGAGCCCCCACCTGACAAAGGGGAAGAGGAGCCTGGTAAACAGAGTGCTCCAATTCCCCCCTGAACCAGTTTAGGCTGGTTCCCCCAAGCCCTGTGCCAGGGCAGACAAAGAGAATATGTGTATAAATACTGGGGCTGTGACCCCATGAAAGTGTTGTGGTTCCTGTGCTTTTGGGTGCTGTTCCTGTACTTGCTGGGGCTTGCTGCTGCTGGGGGCCCAGGAGGAACCGCCACGAGGGCTTGCCTCCCTGCTGGAGGGCCCTGTGTGCTGGCCTCCCTGGGCCCAGCTGTGCCCCTAACCTTTCCAGGACTTTAGCGCCTCGTGGGCGCTCTGATTTATTTGCCAGCAGGGGAAGAGCTGGCGTCTGCAGCGCGAGGCGCTACTGATCGAGCGGGTGCCCACCCCGCGTTTGTTGTTTGCTAGCGGGTGCCCAGCCCGCTTATGTGCTGGTTTGGAGAGTGGGTGCCCACCCCGCTGGCATGCTTATTTAGCGGGTGCCCACCCCGCTTTATGTACCTCTGATCGGCGGGTGCCCACCCCGCATTGCGGCCGAAAAGGAGAAGCCGCCGAGTCCGGCGAAACCGGAAGCCAGGCGCGTCCGCCTGACTGTGGGCGGGGCCGGCGACGTGTGCCGGAGCCTTGCGGGCTCAACTTCCGCCTCCCCCGTAGCTGAAGGAAGGAGAAGGCAACCCGGAAGCTAACGACCGGCCATCCGGCCGACCGTGTCTACTGAAGAGCGGGGCCCCCGTGTGCTATTGAGAGCCCCGCGGGACGTCAATAGGCGGAGGAGCGGAGTCCCCAACAGAGCCCCGGTGAGTGGGGGCTCTTTGATGCATGCCGCCCGGGACCGGAGGAGTCCTGCCCAGAGCCCGGTGAGTGGGGCTTCAGGTTGGCGCAGTGTTGGTGCCAAACGAGGGCACAGAGAGGAGCCCGGTGAACGGGGCTCCAGAGGCACTGCCAGTGCCTCTTTGTTTTACTCACAGCTGCGCCGCCGTAGCCGTCAGCTGCAACGTTGGGCCACATTTGCTTTGTAGAATCCCAGTGGGGACCCAGAGGGCACAGCGAGTGCCAGTGCCTACAGTTACTTTCACAGCTGCACCGCAATTAGCACCAGCTGCAACGTTTAGGCCAGAGCATTTTTAGGAGTCCCAGTGGGGACCCAGGAGGCACAGTGGTGCCAGCGCAATTGCGCACTTTTGATTCTGCTGCAGTGGCAGCCAGACCTGACATTTTGGGACATAGGGCATTTGAGCCCTCTGAGAAGGCCAGTTGGCCAGGGGGTCAGTGTTAGGTTGGTAGGGCGCCAGGCCCTAATGTGATTTATGTGGTGCCTATGATAAATGTGATTTATACACCCTGATTTATGCCTCTAATGTGATTTACGCTTATGAGGTTATTGCATAATGTGTTATGCTGGTGATGCTTATTGCATAATGTGGTTTATACTTATGGTGTTTTACGCATAATGTGATTTACGTTGCAGGATATAATGCTGAGTACGGTATTTTGCCAGTAATTACTGGTTGTGTTCTACATTTACTATTTGTGCTTTGTGATGGTTCTAACAGTGGCCCAATTGGCCCTGTCATGTGTATATAATCCCCTGTAAATATTGCCTAGTGCCAGTTGGCACAGTGTATATTGTGTGATTACTATTCTAATGTGTTTTGGATAATACAAAGGCTATTTTTATATATAACCTTGTGTGGAGTTTCTTTTGTGGTGTGCCTAGTGTGTTGCTGCTGTGTGTGTGTTGCGCAAACGCTTTACACATTGCCTCTGGGATAAGCCTGACTGCTCATGCCAAGCTACCAAGGGGGTGAGCAGGGGTTATCTTCAGCGTGTAACTCCCTTGCCCTGACTAGAGTGGTGGTTTCTGCCTGGCTTAGGCGCAAGCCCTAGCCAACCAGAAATCCCATTTCTAACACTGTCCTTCACAAAAACTTGTTTGCCAGTGGGTAATCCTCCCTTTATGTCCATCCTTTTCGTTTCCGTTTTGGCCGGATGCAGCACCGCCTAAATACTATATTGTTACACCATAGGTGTTTATGTTTTTGTTTAGGGACTTCTTTTCTTGTTATTGTGTTTCCGTGCCTCAGCGCCATACATGCTTTACGTCCGATGCGCTTTCTATTTTTACAAATGATTTAAAAAACAAGCAAACCTCTTTCTTACTAGACCTGTACAAAGTTGATAAATGACCCGGAATTCAGTGCATTGATTTTGAGGACCGCAGCGCACGCTTATGGACGCTAATTTAAAAGTTCAGTCTAGTGGCGATCACTTTAATTTTGTGGGCGTAGCCTGTGTGACGTTACTATCGAAGACGGTTGGCTGGTTACTGGCACGGAGGAGAGATGCCATTGCTGTTTGTCAAAATAGAAGTGTTACTCGGGGCTGCTGTGGGCTACGTGAGTGTTTCTCTCCTTCCCCTCCCTCGATTGTGTTCATGCGTTTTTGTGTTCTCTTGTTGGCCAGTCAATAAATTGAGGCTGTCTGACACCCTCGGGTAAAGTTTGCGCTATATAAAAAAAATTAATTTGAGTAGCGGGGATTAGCTGTGGCGGCGACCTCGCGCTCACTACAGGCTGCAGAGGCTTCTGTTGCACCCCTGTAGATGCTCGTAGCACAGCTTAGCAACGAGTTGTCTTGCTTTGCTATTACATTTACATCACAGGGCGCTTGCATGATAAATCTTGCAAATCGAGGTTGTGTGTCTCTGGTGCCACCCTCTATGGGATTAAGAGCTATATAAATGCACGCCATAACATCATAGGGACTTAAGCATCTTATCCCTACCAGAGAAAGCCGGAAGAATAGGTTGGCGTCCGGTCCCTTTGATTGATTGATGGCGCTGACCAGGGAGCGAAAAAGTAATCTCCTTTTCACCCTGGGAGACGCGAATCACATAATCAAAGGGGAAAAGACACCACAGGAAAACGCGCCGCATGAGAGGGAGGCAGACCCGAGTTGGAACCCTGCTGCAGTGCTGATTTCCTCCACAGAATCTCGGGCTTGTTATTTATATGTACACATTTAGTATACACAACTGCGCTACACAGTGCTTGACTTTCTTGACATCCCTGCAGTAGCGCTCATGGTCCGGGCTTTGGCTGTCCAAGGGAGGAATAGAATCACGCTCGGCCGATTGGCCCTCCCACTAGCCTGCTGCTATGCTGAGCATGAGTCGTTGTGGGCCCCGCAATTTGTAGAGGACACTAATAATAATGACGGTGACATAAGGTACATTTTCTTCTGTTGTTTCTTTATCTATATCTATGTGTTGCCTAGTCACATTCATTATAAACAGCGTACAGAGTTAATCAAAGCACTACTTGTAACATGCAGATTTCAGATTTGCATTGTGTGTAGATCACTCAGTGGGTTGCGTGTTTTGTCACAGAGATCCCTTTGTTACTTTCAGTTAGTAAGTCACAATCCTTCTGGCATGTTGCAGTGAGCTATGAGCCGGAATCAAGGAGATACATGCAAACTACAAGGCATCGGTTTAGAACTTTGTGTTTTTTCCTAATCTTTTTTTATTCCAAGGTTGCTAAAAATTAATAATAGGAATAGGCAGAAAACAACTGCATAACATTCTAAATCCTGACTTTGTTTATCTAGAACCAGTGCTTTTAACACAAAATCTACCAGTAGGGTGATATGTGACTGCTACACCTTGTAACCCTCATTGGTTGAAGTATCATTTACAGTACATTGATTTAATCACTTTTATGATGCATTGTCTCTTGATAATGTGTCTGTGATGTAAAGTGTTCTGACACCCTACATTCGGAACAAAAACACTATAAAAGAAATTAAATAAAAAATAAATGCATTCAATTCAATAACCTTTATTTGCAAGCGATGAGCATCCATAAAAGCAACACACATTACAAAACAGGCATAAATATATAAAATTCATAAAAATTAGAAATAAAATATATACATGAAACAGATTAAATTGTAAATAGCAGGAACATTTTATGACAATATGGACCTACGTGCAAGTACAGCAGATTTTAACAAGCATTTGCAATGCAATAGGTCTCGCATTCACGCGAGTTTAAGCTATCGGCATTGTAAATGACAATGCCTTTTATTTATGTTTTAAAAACAAACACATAAATAAAAGGTATTGTCTTTTACAATGCTAATAGCTCAAAATTGCGTAAATGCGAACCCTATTGCATTGCAAATGCTTGTTTAGTTAGCAATGAATTAAAAGCCTCATTCACATCACACTGTTTGACTTCAAACCTCTCTTCAAAATTCACAATTTCATTATTATTCCCTTTGCACTAGTTAGATAATTATTGAGGTAATACCTCTTTCGTCCTTACGAGCTAAACCAGTAGTAGACTTTTCTCTTGTCCATATTTAGGCTTTCCTGTTTGCAGTTTATATTTGTGATTCTGGTGGGGTTTTTTCAGTGTTTTCAAATATTTCCAAAAATTGTGAAAAAAAATTATCAGTGTTTATTCAGTTTTTTGCTCCATACATGATCAATGGGATGGTGTTTTTACAGTGGCTCATAAAGAAATTTACTTTCATTTCCTTTCTTTCCTCATATATTCATACTGCCAATTATTCCTACATTATTTTATACTCCCAACTCCTTCCTTTGAACCCTTTCAATTAATTTGCTGTGTCAAGTAATTTTTCATTAGTTCTGTCTACTTCCCATCCAATTTGCCAGTGCTTAAACCCTCTTTCCGGAGGTCCTCCTGCTCCTCATGTCAAAGAGGTGCATGAAAGGAAATATGTTTGCACCCCAATAAGATTTGATTAAGCAGACTAAAAGGTCAACAATGGGCATCTAATACACCTTCCTGCTGTTCTGTTTTTCAGACTAATGGCACAGATTTGACGAATGAAGGTCTTCTACTTGAGGCATGATATATATATTACTAAGAAAACTGTTTTTTGACTTGCCTATATCTTTGGCGCCCTTTGAGGAATCTTCACGACATTTTCCAAAATTCTAGTCGTACATGGAAAGATTCAGGGCAAACAGTCAATCGGGGGCGAGAAAAAGGGTGTGGGGGTCAAAAAAGTGTTTCCCATGTTAATTCCCTTAAGAATTTTAGATACGACTACAGCCGCAAACCGCTGAACGGAATTGCACCAAATTTGAAAGAAAGCTAGATGTTGGTCCAGAAAGCATGCTTTTTGTTATATGGTGTAAATCAGTTTAGCAGATTTAGACTTATTAAAAGAAATACAAATTTGTATTTATAGGGATCCGGATCCTTCACGTCGCCTACACGGGCTTTGCGAACCGACGTGCCAGGAGCAGGGCTGTGATTGGCTGGCCGCAACCTGTTTAGGAAGTTGCGGCCGCCATTTTATAAAGCGGGACATGGTCCCGGGGGATGGATGAAAGGTTAGAAACTATAGAAGGAGACAGGATACGGGTACTCTGGCCCATGGGTGCATTGTGGGGGTCTCTGAGGGACCCCTTATGAATTTCAAAATGGCCCAAACCGTTTTTTTTGTGTTAGAGTTGCAGCCCCCCGTATAGTGTCGCAGCAGAGTTGCATACCTTGCCGAAATTCTTTTAAAAAATCTACATTCACATACTCACTCACACACTATTGCATGCACTCACAGACCCACTCACTCACACACCCACTCAGACTCACACAGTCAGTCGCAGACCCACTCAGAGATTGACGCACCCACTCACAGACCCACACAGACACTTATGCATCCACTCAGAAGGTCATGCACCCAAACACAGGCCCACTCAGACACTCGTGCATCCATTTACAGAGCCACCCAGAGGCACTCGTACTCACTCGAAGACCCACTCACACTCATGCACCCACCCACTCACTGAGGCTCATGCACCCACCCACTCACGCTCATGCACCCACTCACTCACTGAGGCTCATGCACCCACTCACAGACCCACTCAGACACTAAAGCACCTACTCACAGAACCACACAGACACTGACGCACACACTAACAGACCGAGTCAGACACTCCGGCACGGACTCACTCCGAGACATATGCACCCACTCACAGAGGTACTCAGAGACACACACATCCACTCACAGACCCACTCAGACAGTTACACATCCACTCAAACACTTACACCTACTCACAGACTTATGAACCCATTAAAAAAAACACTCAGACACGTATGCACCCAGTCACCGTCCCACTCAGAAACTCGTGCAGTCACTCACAGGCTCATGTACCCAGTGATAGACCCTGTTAGACACCCATGCATCCATTTACAGACCCACTTAGACACTCATGCCCCCACTCACAGACCCATTCAGAGACACACACACCCACTCGCAGACCCATTCAGTCACTCACGCACCCATTCAGACAATCACGCACCCATTCACAGGCCCATCCAGACACTTGACAGATCCACTCGGGTATTCATGCACCCACCACAGACCCACTAACAGATTTATACACCCATTTACGGACCCACTCAGACTTTTACACACCAAGTCACAGTACCACTCAGACACTCATGCACCCACTCACAGGCTCATGTACCCATTCACAGACCCTCTTAGACACTCATGCATTCACTTACATACCCACTGAGATACTTACCCACTCACAGATGCATTCAGACACTCGCGCACCCATTGACAGATCCACTCAGGCACTCACCCAGTCACAGACCCATTCGGACACTCATGCACCCACTCAGACATTTTTGCACCCCCTCAGACACTCATGCATCTACTCACAAACCCATTCTGTCTCACACACTCACAATTCCACTCAGACACTGATTCACCCACGCACAGACCCACTGAGACACTAATGCACCCACTCACCCACACTCAGAAAACAACATATGCACTCACAGACCTACTGAAAGACTTATGCACCCACTTACACATACACTTAGTGTAGTATCCTGTCCATGTTAATGTTATGCCATTTTCACCACCTGCTCAGCCACTGTTTGTGCTGGGTACAGAATGGAATGTTGCAGTGATGATGCGCTTCGGAATGTTGGGAGCCTGTGAGAAGAAGTCACAGTTGAGATTGGGCTGAGCAGCATGCTGGCTGCTCCTGGTGGGGCTGATCTACATATCCTGTAACTTACTATAATAAAACATCTTGAACCACATCTTGCCTGCTTGGACCTCGTTACTACAGTTATTTGGCGACGAGTTGGAGAATTTCTCACGCTTTGAAGTTGGTCTGAAGCTACCTTAAGATGACATCTACTTTTGGTCAACATGTTGGGGAGAAGCATCAAGATGTACAAGATCAAACAACACATGGAAAAGTTCGTAACAAGTCTGGGTCACAAGAGGCCACACAGAAACCAAAGAAGCCACAATGGAAACTAAGGAAACTGGAACAGCACGTCTTGCAGCCTCACCAGTGTCCATTACATCGGACGCCCCAACTCAAGCGTGCTGTACTCTGTTCCATCTGGACACATTTACAAGATTTGCGCTTTTAAGGATAGTAAGCAACATCATTTTGACTTTCTTACTGTCATTTTATATCTGTACTCTGCGCAAGGACATGTGATTGAGTTATGCTGCATCAATTTGTTGTATATTCAGAGTAACTTTCAACAGCTCAGCACACACTGGATCGGGATGTCTCTCTATGCTGTGCCATCGTGTTTCCGTTTGAGAGCAACTTTCATCTGGCATCTACGTTGTCATCACCACTGGAGCTGTTTCACGGTGCTTGGGAACATGCTGATTTTTATCTATGGGTAATGCCTTTGAACAGTGTGAGAGGATCTTTAATTCCGGCTGATGCTGTGGTTTTAAGGGGGTGAGACAATCTTTGTTTTTTATTATCGTTTTGTCATGGGCAACTTCCCTAGTCTCTTGGCAGTTTAACGGCAGCGCTGCAGTTTTGAAAATAGAGGCGCATGGCATGCACAGTCTGCGCGCTATTACCTGCACAAGGATCTTTAAGTCTTCTTCTATGACGATCCTGCCCTGTTTCTTCTGGTGACGATCCAGCCTCGCTGTGCGGCAACGTTGGGCGCACGCTCACGCTGTGAGCCACCCGGTGCTAGCGTGATAGCGTGCCGCCATCTTTGGATTGGAGGCTGCAGGGATTCTACGTATCTTTGAAATGTGCCAACCACGTTCGTGTCGTGTCAATAAAGTTTATTGACGGTTTGAGCTGAGCAGGAACTATGCGGTGTGAAGTTCGGTTGATCTTCTTCACTTCTTGTTCGTCAGTGGATGGTTTTGTGGAGCACCCTGATGCTATAGGTACTCTCTCTTCTCTTCTTATGATGCATGTACCTGATTGTAAATGGGGTCTTAGAGTGGAAGCTTTACTCCATGTTTGAAGAAAACTTAAAGGAACATGATCGTGGCAGCGTTTACTTGTTGAATGTTTTCGTTTAGCTGCATGGTGACAGTTGATTCGCTTGCCTTACTTCTTAGTTACCATAATGTGTGGCAAGTCTGTGCATAATATGACGTCGGTCTCAAATCTTCAGAGGTCTCCATAAATGTGTGCACTATGGGTTTCTTTTCGTCCACGACCCATGCTGTCTTATGACTGCACACTGGACAGTGGAAACCTGGGTTCTCTCTGTATTCAAGTAACAATCTCACCGTTAACTACTACAGGCACCGGATAAAGCGCCATCCTCCAGCGGCATCTAGTCATCTTTCGGTGCTCACCCCATAGTTGTTTCTTTGTTTCCTGTGGGACTCTGGCACTTCTCAGGAACATGAAAATGGTGTTTACATGGACGTGGGGTGATTTGCGTGAGTACATTACGAACTTGAGTCAGACAGCCCTAACCTGGGTGATCTGTAGTTTTTCATTCCACATTTACCTGTCTGTGCACAAGAAACTCACTAGTCCGCTCCGGGCTATATCTTCTAAGTGTGTTTGTTCAAACACTTGTGTGTGTCACATGGATACGGTGACACGCACACACATAGCTGTAACTGTCATCAAATGAAATGTTAATGTGAATTGTAATTTAAGCCTGTTTTATGAATGGTTGTGACTTTACCATATGCATCTATGTTTTGGCTTTTAGTACATTTCATGAAGTTACTGTCTTTCTCACTCTTATCCTCCATGGGATTGTATGGTGGGCTCAATATTTTACGTACATGGACTCTGGGCACACACCTTCAGGGGTTCATTGTTTCATTTTACTTGTGTGCAATCTACATTTTATTCTTCCCTACATAGGGATGGCAATGGGTTTTAGCCCCATTTGCTCACAATACACTTGCCTTCATGGGCTACTTACGGTTCCCTTCTCTCAAGGCATCTATGCATGGGTGTTAGTCCCTTTTGCATTAGCTAACCATCCCTTTTCTTAGGGACAGGTTATGGGTTCAGTCCCATTTACTGTAGCTAACCTCCTTTACGTCTCGGGGTAAGTCATGGCCTTCAGTCCAATCTTCTCTTATACTGTTACCCCACACAGGGTGTGTCGTATGGGTTTTAGTCCCATTACTACATTGCACAGTATGTTACCTCTTCATGGGTTTGTCCTTACACGGGCTTTCTTTTCATGGGTCTAAGTCCCTTTCACAGTAGCTCCTCACTCCTTTTCCTCGGGGTAGGGGTTGGTTATGGGTTTTGTCCCATTTTCACATACGTTGAGTACGTCTTTATCCTTACATAGGGTGTGTCTTATGGGTCTCCGTCCCATTTGTTGTTATTTTTCTCAACGTTATGCTTTCATTATATTACATTGTCAATTTTGCAATGCAATGTTATGTTTATATTATATTACAATGTCTATATGATAACGGGGAAGTATGAGTTATCTTGTTGTATTTTCTCTTCATCTTCTTCGTTTTCTCGCTTTTTCAGTTCTCCTTGTGATGTCTTCTCTTCTTGTCATCCGTGGATTCTTGATTCTTGTTGTTGGTCTTTCTTTCTCCTCTGTCTTTCCCTTATCGTAGTGCGTTTCTTGTTCTTCCTTCCCTTGGAGGATACTCTTCCTTCGCCACTTTGTGTGTCTGGATGTACGTCCAGTGTTTTGTTGTTTTGTGCTATGTCTAGCCTCCTCGTATGCCTGTCTGGCCAGTTGGTGTGTTCGGGGTAGTCTTTGGTGCTTTCACGTCTATCTTACTTCGTTGTGTTCCTTTTCCGTATCTTTCTATTTTTTTTCTGTTATTTATATAAGGGGAGTATGGGTTATATTTAACTGTTTATTCATTTGTTGCTTCCTCTTTTTCTACTCCCACCTATCTTTCTGCTCCCTTCTTGTTGTTCACTTCATTGCATCGTTTATGCTGTTTCTGTATTTCTCTTATTCTTTCCTCATTTTTGGTTCTCTCTTTTCAGTTTACCATCTTAATTGCTTCTGTTATATAAGACATGGGGATATGTAGTATCCTGTCCATGTTAATGTTATGCCATTTTCACCACCTGCTCAGCCAGTGTGTTTGTGCTGGGTACAGAATGGAATGTTGCAGTAATGATGCGCTTCGGAATGTTGGGAACCTGTGAGAAGAAGTCACAGTTGAGATTGGGCTGAGCAGCATGCTGGCTGCTCCTGGTGGGGCTGATCTACATATCCTGTAACTTACTATAATAAAACATCTTGAACCACATCTTGCCTGCTTGGACCTCGTTACTACACTTAGTCACTAGTAAAAGTCAAAGTGAGAGTTGTAAATCTTAAATGTGCTGTTGTGCATTGAATTTGTGCTTTTGTTTTGCGGATCCACAATGGATTTGCGACTCCCCCCCCCACCCCCAAACAAACTATATAAAAAAAGATTTAAACCAAAAATGAATCAGTGTTTGGTAAAAGGATGGCTCTTAGAAGAGCCTTTGGGTTTATTGTGTGTAGATGATAACTACGCATAAAACAGAATGCAGTAAGTTGTTAAGGAGTATCCTGTTACCTTTCTCTGAGAAATGTACTCCATCACTTCTGTATACATGCTCCATATCAAAGCATAAATTGTTGTAGATGGGGCCCATGTTGTGGTCTCTGAGAAATGCAGAAACAGTTTAATAACATGTTTCCTGGCTTTGTCCATCTGTGGGCAGAATTCGTCTGACCATTTCCATTTCTGCTTTTGGCAAATATTAGTGTACACCAACGCAGTGCAAAGGAAAAGTGTCATTAATTGATCAAAGGTATCCTTCATTAGGATTTCCAGTCCTACCCCAGTAAGAGTGCCAAGGTCATTGCCACCACAATGCACAATCATGAGGTTTGTATGTTGAAAATCCTCAATACTTTCAACCAAAGTAAGCACTTTCTGCCACTTTAACCCTCTCTGGCCAATCCAAGTGATATCCACATTAGGCAAAACCAAGTCCCTGTCAGTGCCACTTTCTAGCACAATCTCTGGCACACAAGACATAGCTGTGACCCACAATCCACACTCTAACCATTTTGAAGGAAGGACCTGTAGCACACAGAAGAAGACTGGAGCTGAATGTGACAATTTGTAGAATGAAAGGCAATTAAAATGGAGGACAGGACTTGGTTGAAAAAAGGACATATTTGATTGGGTGGTGTAAATAATTTGGTAGCTAAAAATAGGCAGTGATTTAATAGGAAAGTAAGTAGTTCTGTGATTGGCTCTAGATAAATTTAAAATAAGTTATGCTAGTATGGATATGCTTACATTTTCAAGCAGTCAACCGTGCCTGCTGCAGTTGAACTTGAAGCTGGTATGCTCCTGTAAGAAGGTAGTGTGAACTTTTGACTTACTGGTATAGTAGAGTGTTTCAAAGGGGGTTGCTATGGGAACTGAGGGAAAGCAGTGTGGGTGAAGTGTTCTAAATACACTGTACTTTGAAACTACAAAGCAGAGTAGTTTAGAGATAGTACATATAGTGAAATACAAATTTCCTAAATTAAGACTATCCGAGAATGTCAAATATAGTTGAAAAATGATAGCAGTAGAATGGTAAATGCTTTAACAGACTCCTGCATGCATTTGCAACTCTCTCACAAAGTTACAAGGAGGGCCTGTGCTGAGCGTCACAACAGAGTTGCAAACCCGACCACAAACACTTCCAGTTTGGGCTTCTTATCAGAAGACTAAGAAAGGGTTAAAAATGACTGACCAATCAGAAATGGAGAATTATGATTTACTAAGTACATCAGTTTCACTGGAAAAAGAGTGGGAAAGATTGTCATTACTGGTTCTTTTCTAGTGAGAGTGGTAATTATCATTTTATCTCATAAGACATTTCAAGTAAAACTGCGTTTAAATTTTGAGAACAACAAAGGCAATTCACAGGCATGGTAATAATGGGGCATATTAATAGTGTATATATATTTATATAAATATACTGACTTATAAGTGTGTGTTAAAGGTAATATAGTTTAAATATTAGTTGGGTATCCTGTCATATACCTAAAAAGGAACTGACATAATCAATTATACATGAAGTGTAGTGCTCATGGAAGTAGTCACCCATTTGAAAAGTAACTGATATTTGCATGTAAGCAGTCTGACATATAGGCGTTTGGACAATGAAACAGTCACTGACAAATATAGTTATGTACTGAGTCATTTAGTTGGAATTAGGTGACTGAAAACTTTATTAGTGGTGAAATTAATATTTTTCTGTCCTAGATACAGTTTCATTACCTTATCCACAATTTGTATATTTAATTTATTTGTAATGCTGTAGGCCGAATTGACATTCAAAACACGTTGCTAAGCCTTAAACTCCTCTCCTACTTCATATAAGTAACTCCTAACTAGGCTGTAGGTAGGCCATAGGGCAGGGAGCTATGACCTTAAAAGATAGGACATGTTCTTTGAAGTTTCATTGAGTTACATGTGCAATTACAGACCTATATGTCCAGTTATAAATCCAGTCTCCCACTCATACTGGAATTCACATACCTATGTATAAAAGGATAGAGCCACTAATACACCCAGTCAAACAGTGACAAGGCACTTAAACATTCACTCACCCACACATGCAGCTCCTATGTATCCCGTAGTAATGGAGGCAGTCGCACACACAGTTAAATACCCCAATACTTACTAACACAGCCAGTAAGCAATCCATACAGCCACTTGCGTATAGTTTTACAGACGTATAGAATTAGTAAGAGAGCGACTCATATACCAATATACTTATTTACACATGCAGTCACAGACCCACTGAGAGCTGATACCCACTTGCATATATTCTAAAGTACTGTTGCAGTCAAGTTACCCATCCAGAGAAGTACCCTTTAAATAGATCTCGAGCCTGCTACTGCAGAGCCTGAGTGCACAGTTTTACCGCTAAGCTGACTTGGCATTTAAAACCCCTTTGGAAGCCTTAGACTCCCCTTCTACTTATGTCACTCGTAAATCAGGCTGTAGGTAGGTCATAGAGCGGGGTGCTATATGCTTAAAAGGTAAGAGATAGACCTTGTAGTTTTAGTGAGTTTTATATGCACACTTACAAGACACATACGTCCGGTTATACATCCAGTATTTCACCCATACTGCAACTCACATATCTATTTACAAAAGCATACAGCCACTAACACACCCAGTCAGACAGAGGCACTTCGACATTTACTCACTCTCTGACACACCACTTATGTATCCAGCAGTAACAGAACCAGTTCCACACACACTTACATACCCCAGTACTAACTAACACAGCCATTAATCTATCCATACACCCACTTGCATACAGATTTTGCGGCCCATAGGCTTACTAAGAGAGCCACTCCTATACCGATATAGTTACTTAGACATCCAGTCACACACCCATAGAGAGACTGATACACTCACTCAGGTCTTTTTTTAAGTACTGACACAACCAAGTCATCCATCGAGACAAGTAGCCCTTTATACATGTGTTTCGCCCCCTAATGCAGAGCTTATGTGTGGAGTTTTACTGCCAGGTCTACTTGGCATTTAAAACCCCATGCGAACCCTTAAACCTCTCTTCTACATATTCGTCACCCCTAAGGTAGATCATAGAACAGAGTGCTATATGCTTAAAAGGTATGACATGTACTTTTTAGTGATTTACATGCACACTTGCACATCCGTACACCCAGTTATACATCCAGTGTCCCACCCATACTGCAACTCACATACCTTTTTATAAAAAGATAGAGGCACTTGCACAGTCAGTCACACAGAGACAGAGGCATTCAGACATTCACTTTCAGAATGACATACCACTTATGTATCTAGCAGAAACAGAGCCAGTTTCACACACACCAGTCACTTTTACACAGCTTTACAGGTGCATAGTTACTAAGAGAGCCAGTGGTATAGTTACTTCAACATCCAGTCACTCACCAACAGACTTATACACTCACTCCTATATGTGCTCAATTACAGACACAACCAACTCACCCATCCAGACAAATTTTCCTTTAAACATGTCTCGAGCCTGCTACTGCAGAGCCTGTGTGTGTACTGTTATCTGGAATGGAATGAAATACTGATATAATAAATTATGTAGTGATTTAGTTGCTTCAGCTGTATAATATAAAATGTATACTGTATTTTTATTTCAGATATCTACGTGTGTTCAAAGAAAACATTTTACAATGACAAAGGAACAGGGGAGGAAATAACAAAAGAAACAGTACTACCTTCAACAAACTGAGAAGAAAAAAGATAATGGACAGAATGCAGTGAGGAAAAAAATATCTGCTGGTAAGAGAACTAAGGAGTTTCTTAAAACAGTATTAAGAAAAATGTGAAATGTGGAAAATGATGTGAACAAAAAGGAATCTTTATGAAGGGCTCAGAAACGAAAAGCAGTAACTCATGTTGAAACTGGAAAAAGTTCTAAAAAACTCATCACGATAGTAAGGCAGGAACAATGCAAAGACATAAGAAGAAGAATGTTTAGGAGTAGGGTAATACAAATTTTGCAAAGAAGTATAAAGCACCATAACAGAAGAACAACAGCTTACAAGCAAAAAGAACACATAGAAAGTGTTGTTGATAAAGCATAAGCTTTGAAGCAAAAAATAACTTAATTGTAAAGAGAATGAAAACACTGGATAAAACAGTGTTCAGTATGAAGAGGAAATGCCAGAAAAAAAAGATTTGTTTATAGAATTAATTTTTGCAAAATCTTCAGTGGCGAATGGAAGCATACTATCAGTACTGATCCTTTCTTTAATGAAGAAAGCTACTTTCAAGAGAACACAGTGCATGCAATTGAAATAATTGGTTGATGTTATGAAGCATGGTACTCCCATTCCAAAAGAGAAGATGGTTCATAGGAATGTAAAGGAAGTGATAGCTGAAGAGGTACAGGAAAGGCGTAGGCAGGCTCCTATATACAACTGTTTGCCAAGAATCTATTAATATATTTGGAAGCTTCCTACGTAACTTTCCTTGTAAAAGTCTAAAACCGAAAATGGAGATTTTGCAAGTATTGGATACATGCAAAGTAAGGTAGTATACAAATGTACAGGGACCTTCACTAGCATGTCTATCAGAGAAAGTGTGCCAAAGAACCTTTCATCACTTTAGAATGTTAGCTGTTCACCCCTCAAAAATGTGAAATTTAGTTGGGAGGCTTTACTGTGTGAAAACTCCTGCCCTATGTTTAGGAGAAATGAATAGAACTCTTTTGCATGGTACAGTAGCAGAGGTAGAAAAGGTTTGTGAAAATGTTCAGTTTTGTTTCTTTGGTCCTGAACAGGAGTCCGGGGAAAATGAGAAGTTGGTATGTGCAGGTGTAGAGGAACAGGACACGGGTATTAGTGTTGATAACTTTACAGAGGAGATTAGAAAGTTTAACACAGTTTCTTCTGAGAGACCAAACTATGTTTGTATTTGTTGTTGAGGCACTCGCTACTAAAGCCAGACTCGCAAGTACTTGTATTCTCAAAAACTGAATAGGAGAACAGAGATAAGTGGCAAGAATTTTATGTTTATTTATTTGTAGAGGAACGCTTTAAGTTGTCCACACGGCAAATTATATGCAAGTACTTCTATTATAAGTTAGAGGAAAACAAAATGTCAGCCAGAGCAGTCTTTAACAACTTAGAATTAGTAACAATTCCAGAAGAACTTTGGAAATTAAATGTTTATGAATCATACCATGTGTACACCTATTTCAGTCTATAGTTCGTATGGAGCCAAAGGCAAGGAAGCTGTCACCAACTGAACTTCAGAAAGGCCTGAAAGGAAGAGTTGTCTGCTTACCTTTAGATTTTAAACGAAATATTGAAACTTTTGTATACAGAGATGTTCATGGACCATTTATCATTCTAGCAAACGGTATGCCTACAAAGAATAAAAAAATCTGGCAAGGGTAAGTGGATGTTAGTAAAGTACAAAAAGCAACATTATACCTGGTACAAAGTAACATTTATTATAAAAATGTTGATGATGTCCAAGATGTGACATATATAGAATATGAAACATTACCATCAAGTGGACAGATTGAAAAAGTGGATCGATCCAGATCAGAAGAGATTTACGAACACTACCACACCCATCCTCTGCATTGTAAAGAAGTCATCGGTGACACTATTGCTCTTTTTCAAATAAAGCAAGTAAAAGGAAAGGTTTTGAAGTTCACTGTTTCCCACTGGAGTGCGTGGCCGCTTTGATGACCGCCCTGTACAGATACCAGCAGCTAAATACAGGTCAACCAGATTTTGCTCAGAGGATGCAAGATTTCGGCAGTGTATTCCCTACATATTCCATCTTCTATTTGAGAGTGACTTGTCTGGACATGCAGTTAACCATATACTGAAGACAGGAGTTAATCTTCAAAATCTCTCTGCAAAGCAACTCATTGACAAAGTTCATGGCAAGGACGAAAACTTGGAGTACAATTTGATTAATTTGATGGCATGCCAACGTGGCACCAACCAATATTGGTATCGCCGTCAAGGAGAACTTAAATGTATGTTGAGAAATCTAGGTTTATTACTTGAGAACACAGCAGCACAGTTAATGTTCAATGTCATTGAAGAAGGCAAATTTATAGTCTGTTTAATGCCTACACTTCAAGAGCGCTCCAATTATTAAACTGGAGAAAGAAGAAATTCTTGGAAGTTGCAGCTGTTGACAAAATGGAACACCAGGGAGTAACAGTATTGCTAAATGGAAAGTAGAAAGCAAAATTGGATTAATCGGAGAAATCTGTATCCAAGACTGCAGGATTAGAAAAGTGTTTACACGTATGCAAAAACCGAAACCTATATTTTGCTTAGGAAGTGTTGAGGAAGAATTAGTAAATGGTGCTAAGGGTAAAGTTAACGATTTCATACATTTTCAATATAGGGATGAGGGTAAATACTTAGCCATAAAATTTGATCAATCAATCAATAATCTTTATTTCTCTATTTCATAAATAGCATATAAAGCAGTAGTTATGACTTAAAATACACCATTAAAATTCTCCATAAACGAGTACATATCTATTTACAATTTCTAAAACAGTTAGTTAAAAATAAAATGAAAACAAGGTGTAGCTAAAAAAAAAATCCCATTAGAGAGGTATACAATCAGCCACTCTAGCTCTTAAACTTTCCTGTCAGCTGCTCTGCGGATGCCGCCGCCTCTTATTTATAGCGCTTCATAAAAAGGAAGCTAAAGAATAGCATGTAAAATGATCAGGTAACATCAATAAAAAATATAGGGTTGGGCGGCACTGAATGAACTTCCACCGTGGCAGGAGTGGGAGCATGAATTATTTCCGTTCTTCAGCATACAGTTTACAAAAGAATAAAAAATGTAAATTGGACTGGGAAGATTGGCCATCACATATACAAACTGGAAGGTCATTAAGAATATATGTATTAGAAGGGTAACCTAACATAGGGGGGGATATAGTTTAGTCGAAATCTAATCAGAATGAATCTGTGTTGCTGATTTGTAACAAAGGTTAAAAAGGTAGGAATATCATTTTTTTTTATACTAGGTGATGACTAATATAATCTGACTGACACCTTGTTGAAGTTGAGTTCCCACCTATCGCTTCCCAGCTTAACTAATAGTAAGGCCTTCAGTTTAGCCCTAGAAACACTGAGGCAGCTAGTAGGATCCTCAAAAAGGTTCAGATGACCAATAGACTTTAAAGTGCTTTTGACATACTGAAACCAGACAGTTTTGTCTGCTTCGTCGAGCTTTAGACAGTCTTTCAAAATGTCTTGGATCAGGCTTACAGATTCCCTTCTCCATATCGAATGCCACAACAAAATTGGTGCAATGCGAACGGTATCAGTAATGTAAGGTACCTCCAACTAATAATGGCAGTTAAAATTGCAGCAGGTGTGTGGCACGGCCATCAGTCTCTTTAAAAAAACTGTCCTCTATCCGTTGCAAAATAGTGATATCTGCCATCCCCCAGATAGCTGCCCCATACGTAGCAACAGCGATAGGCTTTGCCATATATACCTTTATTATTGCTTCCAATGGCGTGGATCATATCTTTTTACTGAATCTATGGATAGCCCCAACGCTTTTTTTCCATTTAAAGCCCTCTAATAACCACCATATTTTGCCAGGAATTATTAGAGTCAAACAGGACCCCTAGATAGGAGAAGGTATCCACCACCTCTAGACGTCTTTCTTCTATGAACATATTCCGAGGTCTCTTCACTTTCAACCCTGCTACAAGTATAAAGGACTTCATCTCATTAACCTTAAGCCCCAAGTTCTTCATAAACTTTGTATACTCCTCTACGAGCCTCTGCAGTGCATTACCAGTCTGTGCCATTAGGTCTGCATTGTCTGCATAGAGGAGTATCGGACACTAATGGAGTTCACTTTATGGACGTCCTCAGTAGAGCCGGCCAGGGCCGCTTCCACCCCATTGCTGTAAATTGAAAAAAGAAATGGGGCAAGGACACAACCCTGCCTGACGCCCAAAAGATGCCAAATTACCTCATGCATTCCCCATCCCTTCCAAAGCGAAAGCAGGCAGTAGCCTTTGAGTACAACTTCCGTATGAACCTTATTATAGCTGGATCAATGCCTATGCCATCCATAATTTCCCATAGCTTTTGATGGATAACACAATCAAAAGCAGCCGAGGGGTCCATAAAGGCCATGTACAAGTGGCCTTTCTTGGCCACTGTGTACTTCGAGATAAGCAGGTTTAGGTTTAGGCATTGATCAATTGTCCCTTTTCCTTTTTTGAAGCCGAACTGAGAAGGGATTAAAATGCTCCTCTCTTGGGCCCAAATTTCTATCCTATTCAATAATACACAACCCATTAATTTTGCTGTGCTATCAAGCAGCAAGATGGGCTTGTAATTGTGGGGTAGAGCCTTGTCTCCTTTTTTAGGTCTCACCTGAGCCAGCGCATGCGCTGGTCTGGCGAGACATTTAGTGAGTGGGGGCTTTAGAAATGTGACCACAAGCTTTTGCTTGTGGCCTAAGGCTTGCTGTTACGCGCGCGTGCACGCGCACAGCCGCCATCTGGCTTTCCTCTCTGGTCATGGGTCATCAGCTTTCAAGATACGAGAGCTTTCTTTCACATTCCTGAAGTCGATAGCTTCCTTTTCATTTGCGTTACTAAGCAATCCTGGGTGGAGCCAACTGTTAAATTAAATGAATCAGGTTATTGTGTTTACAAGCATCTCCTGAGAAACGCGGCGAAACTTTCAAACGACGACATTGTTTCTGTGGTTTTAAAGTTTCGCCGCGTTTCTCAGGAGATGTTTGTAATCAGCTTTCAAGATACGAGACCTTTCTTTCACATTCCTGAAGTCGATCGCTTCCTTTTCATTTGCCTATATATCCTCTACCTCTACTCTACCTCTCTTCTACCCCTCTACCCCTCTACTACCTCTCTTCTACCCCTCTACCTCTCTTCTACCCCTCTACCTCTACTCTACCTCTCTTCTACCCCTCTACCTCTCTTCTACCCCTCTACCTCTACCTCTCTTCTACCCCTCTACCTCTCTTCTACCCCTCTACCTCTCTTCTACCCCTCTACCTCTCTTCTACCCCTCTACCTCTACTCTACCCCTCTACCTCTACTCTACCTCTCTTCTACCCCTCTACCTCTTCTACCCCTCTACCTCTACTCTACCCCTCGTCTACCCCTCTACCCCTCTACTACCCCTCTTCTACCCCTCTACCCCTCTACTACCCCTCTACCCCTCTACTACCCCCTATGCCTCTTCTACCCCTCTACCCCCCTTCTACCCCTCTACCCCTCTTCTACCCCTCTACTACCCCTCAACTCCTCTACTACCCCTCTACTACCCTCTACTACCCCTCTTCTACCCCTCTACCCCTCTTCTACCCCTCTACCCCTCTTCTACCCCTCTACTACCCCTCTTCTACCCCTCTACTACCCCTCTACTACCCCTCTACCCCTCTACTACCCCTCTTCTACCCCTCTACCCCTCTACCCCTCTTCTACCCCTCTACTACCCCTCTACTACCCCTCTACTACCCCTCTAACCCTCTACTACCCCTCTACCCCTCTTCTACCCCTCTACACCTCTACCCCTCTTCTACACCTCTACCCCTCTTCTACCCCTCTACTACCCCTCTACCCTACTACCCCTCTACTACCCCTCTACCCCTCTTCTACCCCTCTTCTACCCCTCTTCCACTCTTCTACTCTTCTACCCCTCTTCTACCCTTCTACCCCTCTACCCTTCTACTACCCCTCTTCTACCCCTCTTCTACCCCTCTACCCCTCTTCTATCCCTCTTCTACCCCTCTTCTACCCCTCTTCCCCTCTTCTACCCCTCTACCCCTCTTCTACCCCTCTACCCCTCTTCTACCCCTCTACCCCTCTTCTACCCTTCTACCCCTCTACTACCCCTCTACTACCCCTCTACTACCCCTCTACTACCCCTCTACCCTTCTACTACCCCTCTACCCCTCTTCTACCCCTCTACCCCTCTTCTACCCCTCTACTACTCCTCTACTCTTCTACCCCTCTACCCCTTTTCTACACCTCTACCCCTCTTCTACCCCTCTACTACCCTTCTACTCCTCTACCCATCTTCTACCCCCTTCTACCCTCTTTCTACCCCTCTTCTACCCCTCTACCCCTCTTCTACCCCTTTACCCCTCTTCTATCCCTCTACCCCTCTACTACCCCTCTTCTACCCCTCTACCCCACCCCTCTTCTACCCCTCTACCCCTCTTCTACCCCTCTAACCCTCTACTACCCCTCTACACCTCTACCCTCTTCTACCCCTCTACCCCACTACCCCTCTACTACCCCTCTACCCCTCTACTACCCCTCTACCCCTCTTCTACCCCTCTTCTACCCCTCTACCCCTCTTCTACTCCTCTACCCCTCTTCTACCCTTCTACCCCTCTACTACCCTTCTACTACCCCTCTTCTACCCCTCTTCTACCCCTCTACCCCTCTTCTACCCCTCTTCTACCCCTCTACCCCTCTTCTACCCCTCTACCCCTCTTCTACCCTTCTACCCCTCTTCTACCCTTCTACCCCTCTACTACCCCTCCACCCCTCTACTACTCCTCTACCCCTCTACTACTCCTCTACCCCTCTACTACCCCTCTTCTACCCCTCTACTACCCCTCTACCCCTCTACTCTTCTACCCCTCTACCCCTTTTCTACACCTCTACCCCTTTTCTACCCCTCTACTACCCTTCTACCCCTCTACTACCCTTCTACACCTCTACCCCCTTCTACCCCTCTTCTACCCCTCTACCCCTCTACTACCCCTCTTCTACCCCCTCTACTACCCCTCTTCTACCCCTCTACCCCACCCCTCTTCTACCCCTCTACTACCCCTCTACCCCTCTTCTACCCCTCTAACCCTCTACTACCCCTCTACACCTCTACCCTCTTCTACCCCTCTACCCTACTACCCCTCTACTACCCCTGTACCTCTCTTCTACCCCTCTACCCCTCTTCTACCCCTCTACCCCTCTTCTACTCCCCTACCCCTCTTCTACCCCTCTTCTACCCTTCTACCCCTCTTCTACCCTTCTACCCTTCTACCCCTCTACTACCCCTCTACCCTTCTACTACCCCTCTTCTACCCTTCTACCCCTCTACCCCTCTTCTACCCCTCTACACCTCTTCTACTCTTCTACCCCTCTACCCCTCTTCTACCCTTCTACCCCTCTACTACCCTTCTACCCCTCTACTACCCCTCTACCCTTCTACTACCCCTCTACCCCTCTTCTACCCCTCTACTCTTCTACCCCTCTACCCCTTTTCTACACCTCTACCCCTCTTCTACCCTACTACCCTTCTACCCCTCTACTACCCTTCTACACCTCTACCCCTCATCTACCCCTCTTCTATCCCTCTTCTACCCCTCTTCTACCCCTCTACCCCACCCTTCTTCTACCCCCTTCTACCCCTCTACCCCTCTTCTACCCATCTAACCCTCTACTACCCCTCTTCTACCCCTCTACTACCCCTCTACCCTACTACCCCTCTACCCCTCTACTACCCCTATACCCCTCTTCAACCCCTCTTCTACCCCTCTACCCCTCTTCCCCTCTTCTACCCTTCTACCCCTCTACTACCCCTCTACCCTTCTACCCCTCTTCCCCTCTTCTACCCTTCTACCCATCTACCCCTCTTCTACCCCTCTACCCCTCTCCCTCTTCTACCCCTCTTCTACCCCTCTACTACCCCTCTACTCTTCTACCCCTCTACCCCTTTTCTACCCCTCTACCCCTTTTCTACACCTCTACCCCTTTTCTACACCTCTACCCCTCTTCCACCCCTCTTCTACCCCTCTTCCACCCCTCTTCCACCCCTCTTCCACCCCTCTTCTACCCCTCTTCTACCCCTCTACTACCCCTCTACTACCCTTCTACTCCTCTACCCCTCTTCCACCCCTCTTCTACCCCTCTTCCACCCCTCTTCCACCCCTCTTCTACCCCTCTTCTACCCCTTTACCCCTCTTCTACCCCTCTTCTACCCCTCTACTACCCCTCTTCTACCCCTCTACCCCTCTTCTACCCCTCTACCTCTCTTCTACCCCTCTACCTCTACACTACCTCTCTTCTACCTCTCTACCACCCCTCTACCCTACCCCTCTTCTACCCCTCTACCCCTCTTCTACCCCTCTACCCCTCTTCTACCCACTGTAACTAGCAAAGACACTGTGTCACGGCAGCATCACTCAGCGCCACCACAGCATCACTCAGCGCCACCACAGCATCACTCAGCGCCACCACAGCATCACTCAGCGCCACCACAGCATCACTCAGCGCCACCACAGCATCACTCAGCGCCACCACAGCATCACTCAGCGCCACCACAGCATCACTCAGCGCCACCACAGCATCACTCAGCTCCACCACAGCATCACTCAGCGCCACCACAGCATCACTCAGCGCCACAACAGCATCACTCACGACTACCACCTCAACATCCCTCAACACCACCTCAGCCTGCTCTCGGAATCTGCCATCTGTTGATTCTCCCCTAGCGTCTGGCCGCTGCTAGTGTTATAATACAGGTACTAGTTCACAACCTTCAACCTCGAAATTGTTTATGCCCCCTCAAAAAAAAACTTTAGCAAACAACCATTGGACTAGGCAAAAACAAGTTGCCAGCATTGCAAGAACAAAAGAAAAATGAGGACATTTTTTATTGTACATACATTTTTTAATATGGTCGTTCTGTTGGACATAATGCCTTTTTGGTCATATATAAGGTAACAAAAATGCTTCTGGCACTTTTTTATTACAACTTTTCAGCATGCTGCACAGCAGCCACACTTCTCTACAGCACAGCTTAAACACATTGGCAAAGTCAATAGGTCTCGCTTTTGGGACCTTATAAGTATTTAGTTATGCAGCACAATATCCTTGGTGCAACAACATCAACTGTTGCATGGCTAAACACTTATAAGGTCCCAAAAGCGAGACCTATTGGCTATGCCAATGCTTGTTATAGATAGGGATTATAACTGTCTTGCCAAGAGGGTGGAATACCTGTTTTAGCTATAGCATTGAAGACCTTTGTCAGTAGTGGGGCCCATAGTTCCAAATTATCTAAAAAGAAATCTATGGGTACTCCATCTAGACCAGGAGCCTTAGATCTATTACACTGTTCCAATCCCTGTCTCACCTCAACCAGTTCGAAGGACAGGCTATTTGTTTTTGCAATCTGCGGATCGTGGGAAGATAAAGGATTTCCTACCTCTGTCTTGCCAAAGATTTTCTCAAAATGGGCCACCCACACCTCCTCCTTTACATGAGAGTCAAGGTTAATATCTAGTTCATCTTTGAAAAGAGGAGCATTGATAACTCTCCAGAAGTCTTTACTGTTCTTTGATATTACTGCCTGTTGTAGAGTTTCCCAGGCTCCCTCCCTCAAGGCTCTAATCCTAGTTTCCCTAGCCTTTTTGTAGGAGTGGCGTAAGGAGCTAACTAACAGATTGTCTCTCGGCTAAGACCTCAGAGCTGCATGAAGGTTTCTGAATCCCTTAGCACAGGCACCATCAAACCAGCATACAGCCTAAGGTTTTTGGGGCCGATTTGGACGTGTCAAACTTAGTTGAATTTCTAATAAGATGTGTTCTTTCTTTACATCGGGATTTGAGTCTTAACAGGTCATTATATTTTGTTTCAATTTCCCTATGATATTAGAGGTGAATTTTGATGTATCAATCGTGTCCCACTTCAAGGCGATTCCATTCTTTCTGGCAATTGAGGGCTTTCTTATTATAAGTGTGGAGGGGGCTTTCCCATTTTTCTAGATCATTTGGAATGTGATGGCTGCATGGTCGCTAAAAGCAAAAAACGTAGCTTTTGGATAAGTAAACTGGGCTTTAAATGCTTCCGAGACAATAATGTACTCAATAGTCGAACCATAGGTTCGAGAGCGACAGGTCTGTTCTAAAAGGCCAGTGATAGGATTGTGAGAGTTAATTATCTCTAAGTTGTTTATTGTCAGGGCTCTGTTTAGTGCATTGCCATATTCATTGTGTACAAAGTGGGGAGTACCTCCGTTTTCCTCATCATTCAGACCGCAAACTGAGGTAGCCATCTTATTACAGCAATGTGCGTTAAAATCTCCCAGCCAAAGTATATTAGTACAATTTTGATGGGTTTTCATGAGAAGAGTAATATCTCTCCAGCGATTCTATCACTAATGCCATATTGCAATTAAAATTATTATTATAGAACTTGATCAAAATCCAGTCCCAGCCCTTTTTGCCTTCACAGAGCAGTGCGTGATAGTATGGAGGGACGTTAAGAAATTTTACAACTTTGAGCCTAGGTGTGTTGGCTACTAACGTTACTATACCCCCTTGAATGCTCAGCTCTTGAAGATGTTGCTGCTGTCTGGAAAGAAGAATAGCCATCCTTGTGAATCTGGTCTATTTCCCAAGTTTCTTGTAGGCATAGGATGTCATAATTTGACACCAAAGCTACCCAGTTTGGGTTGTCTTTTTTTTGGTTATAGCCAGCGATATTCCAAGTCATTATTTTTAGACTATCTGTGCCCTCTGATGGTAGGTCAAGACCCTTCAGCAAGATTAGAGCCATGTTATTATTCCCTGATGTATCAATTGGGGCTTCTCTCAGTCAATCGCAAGCTTCAAGGTCTTCCAACGTTCTCTTTCTGGCACATTGTGCCAGCTGATAATTCCTAGGCCCCCTTTCACCTTTGTCGGCCCTGCCCTTACCTCCAGTTGCTACGATCCCAATGTTAAGTACTGAGGGCCCCCGCGGTCATAACTCTCTGCTATTATAGAAGATTGGCTCTGAGGGAGGAAAGAATTTGCAAGGGTAATAATTGGAGGGCATATTTGAGACCCATTAGGGTTTGTTGCCAATGCTCACCTCCCATCCTGTGACTGCCTAGTTGGTATATTAGGGAGTTCACCATCCCTACCTCAACCCCGGTGTGCCCTTACTATTAATGGCCCTGGTGGTAGCTGTGTTATAGGTGCTATGCAATTCTGACCCCTGGAAAATTATTGATTATAACCCTGTGTATTGCCTAAGTCGGGTTGCCTCATTTGATCTGTAGGGACCCTATTATTAAGGAGTTTAGCTAAATAGTCCTCTATTTTAGACAATCTACGCGTACCGGCTGTAGTAATGGAGAAAAGACCTGTTCCATTCTTTGCCAGAGCTCATCAGGGTTATATGGGGAAGTGGAAGGGATCACAAAGTCAAGTGGTACAGTTTTACTTGGTTTAGGTCTTGCCATCTTCGATAACACCGTGTCAGTGGGATTCCAAATTCTGCCAGTTTTCCTTTTCACCGGTGGCTCCAAAGTGGGGCTTACATCTATGGCCTGAGGCCTTGGAGTAAGGTTCGTATTTGCAATAACCTCCAGTCGATCAGAATCTCTTATAGACACAATGTCAGTGTTTGGCTCATCCAAGTTACACACTTCACTGAGTGCAGTAGCAGACGTTACCTCTTCTAATGCGAGTCGCTGTTCTGTTAGTTCGATTTCCTTAGGTAATACGTCAGCTGCTGGTGTCCGGAAGGAGTCCAGGGTGTTAATAATCCCCCCCCCCCCCCTTGCTCAGCAGCTTTTGCCTTTCTTTTACCTATTCCTCTGCTGGGGGAAAGAGAGACTCACGGTCCGAAACCAAGAGGTTAGAGGGTTGGCCTGGCCCGGCCTCCTCCGGTCGCTGATGGGCGTGGACAGACCCGCCCTTAACCCGGGCGCGTCCCGCGCTGCGGGTTAGTGACGCGCTTTTATGCGCGTTAGCAGCAGCAGGGGGTTGTCGGAGTTGAAGTCTCATTAAATCAAAGAGGACACTGTTCCAAGGTCAGGGTGCAAAATGTCACCCGCTCATCAAAGAGAAAAGTTGAGAGAAAAGTAGATAGTAAGAAGAGGAAAAAGAGAGAGGCAGAAGTACATCCCCAGTATCAAGGATCCAATCCCGAAGGGGAGGGCTGAGTCTTGCCTCGTAATTGCCCTCACACACCCCGAAGGATGTCATGCTTCATCATCTGGCTTTTGCTCCTCGTCGGGCCGGCGCTGCAATGCCCGACGGGTCCCCCGAAGGGTCACTTTTACGGAGATCTTTTAAGAGAAAAGCCGTCAGGTGAGTGCGGGTGTGTGGGGTGGATCCAAGAAAGGAAGTGATAAATTGCGTGCAGTGAAAGGTGTTGATAAAAAATATAAAACTATCTAGGAGTATCCACAAGAAGAACCTTTAATCGCGTGGTACCCCTGATAGACTAAAAAACCCAGAAGGTTGGTGAGTTACTCTGAGGCATAATGTGCCCGTGTAACTATTAAAAGGTTGACATCTTTCACGCCTGGTTTGTCTTAAATGATCAGTGGCGTTTCTTCAGGACCTAACTAATGTGATGATAGTGCACGTAAAACTGGGGTTCCAAAGTGAGGATGGTAACCCGCATGAGTTAGGTAGCTTGGGGGTAACCACAGGGCTATGTTCCCTACTGAGTGGTTAAAATCTCGACTTGTAGATATGCCCAAGATAAGGAGATACCCTCACAGAAGGGGGAAGAGTCTCCCAAGGCTAGTGTCCGCTGGATGCCCGCACCTTAATGGGGTTGCGTCGGGTGCCGGCTCATAAGCACCTACCCTCTACCAGCGGCTGCCTGCAGTTGAAGTCTCACCAGCGGTGCAGGACTTCAGAGCACAGGCTTCACTCCGGTTCACATGAACAGCAGGCAAGCGGTTACAGTTACTGCAGGTCAGTGACACGCTTTAATGCGCGTTAGCAGCAGCAGGGGTTGTCGGGAGTTGAAGTTTCCCAGCGGTGCAGGACTTCAGAGCACAGGCTTCACCCCGGTCCACAGTAACAGCAGGCAAGCGGTTATTGATATATTTGATCAGATTTATGGCGTCAAGCAAATTTGCCAATATGTAGTACGTTTTTTGCTAATAAATTACTTTTAGGTCCGGCGACTGCAGTTCCCAGTGTCTCTAGCGTACGCTGAAACTATCCATAAATCTCATGGCTTAAGTGTAGACACTGCTTTTATTAATATTGGTAGTACTGTGTTTAAAGAAGGTATGGCAATGGTCTCGAGTGAGAACATTGTCCGTTTTTTTTAGTTGATTTTAATGACAGTAATGTTAGTACCAATGCAAGTTATGTTAGAGAGTACAATCGGTTAAGAAGTGTGTATTCTCCTCATTTAGGACAGTATCCCATTTATGAAAAACGGATAATCTGTCCAAAGCGGAAGCTCACAAAAGAATCTACAGATGTTGCTGAAAAGAAGGAAAAGTAGGACAACAAGGAAGATGTTATGAAGAGAAACCTGGAGTAATTGTAGGTTACCAGTTGTCAAACACTTGTGGTGTCTACTACTATGCAAATGTTGTTCTCAATGTACTGTTTCAGTTACCAGATCTTATAAATGCAATAGAACAGAAAGAACAAAATAGATTATGTGCCACAATGTGTGCTTTGCTTAGTGATAGGACTATAATACATTGTGCTTCAGGCATTCAAGATCTAGTAGATATTTAGTAGAACAGTACTATTTACTCAGAACATTCAACAAGGGGCACAGGAATTTATAATGATCCTGCTTGGAGTTTTAAAAGAAGAAGAAATAAACCTAGATAACTTATTTAGACTGAGTTACATATGGAACCATGACTGTGAAGATTGCTCTTTTACGTCTACCGCTCCAATAAACTCTGCGAGATGTCTGTACTTAACACTACCAGATTTCAAAACTGACTTTTGACAGATTGATTAAAGCAGCTAACCAAAATATGACCTGCTCAAATTGCAGATCATATATGTCTACATTACAAATGCCTTATATTAATTCTGCAACGATGCAGAGCAGGTGGATCTAAATTGAAACCAAAATTAAAAACTTCAAAGCAGGACAAATATCAATTTCTGGAAGAACTTATGCTACTATGGCTACCATCTTTCATGAAGGAGTTAATATAATGATCTGGCCACTATACTGTCTATTTAAAGAGTGAAACTAGATGGGCGGAATGCAATGACAGCAACCTTAAGTTCAAACCAAAACTTCCTTTCAAACTACTACATTTTTACCTTTTGTTTCGTAGAACAAAGTTCTAAGGAGTATTTCTAGAAAAAAGAGTAATGTACAGTTTTTCTTCTATGTGGATTGTCAGTGCTTTAGATATAATTCAGCCTGTCAGGGATGATGCCTTTAAAAAGTTCTCCTAAATTCAAGAGTGCTTTTATCTTCCACAAAAGAGTTAATATAACATCTGAATACTACAGTGACTAATTAAAGAGTGAAACTGGATGGACACAATGCAATGACAGGAACATTACATTGAAACCGAAACTGCCTTTCAACTGCAAAACTATCTCCTTTTGTTTCTTCAACCAAACCTCTATGTACTATTTGTGGAAGAAAAGTAATGTATGGGATTTTGTCTATATGGATAATCAGTGTTTTAGACATCATTTAACATACTAGAGGTGGTGTTTTCAGAAGGATTTGCAAAATTCAAGTATGGTTTATATTTATTTGCAGAATTGTACCAAGTATAATAATAAAACAGATATTTTTAAGATAGGTTTGTTTAGAGTAGTGTAGAAACTGTAAGTAAAACAACTGATTAACGAATTGTAGTGAGTGCAATGCAAAGTGTCACTGTGATGTACTGTGCATTTTTTTTCTACAATCTATATGATTGTTTTTCCCCACTGTTCAAGGATGAAGGTTCATACAGTACATCGTTTATGGTGAACAAGTTTGAAAGCTGAGAACAGTAACAAAGGGAAAATAAAATGCTTGAATATAATATAAGATACTATTACAGTATAAGAAATTACTACTGTTTTGTTTGAAGTTTATTGTGCAAGTTTGGAAAATGTAATACTAACGTATGCTTATGTTTCTTTTCTTTTTAAACAGACAAATGGCATTGTCTATTGCAGTAGTGTAATTTCCTAATTAGTTCTTTCTCTGTTGTTCAACAAGCTTATATTGTTTATACACTGAGCCAATCAATTAAACAGGGACTGACCCATCTACATACACCTATACAGCTATTCACACACCCACTCGCACACTGCTACATGCAATCACTTACCCTCTTACCCATACAGCCACGTGCAGTCACTCTCTAACCCATACAGCCACTCTCATACCCACTCACCCATACATCACTGATGCATCCACTTACTAACCCATACACTGCTCATGCACCCACTCACCCATCCATACAGGCACTCACACATCCACTCACCCATACATCATTGATGCATCCACTTACTAACCCATACACTGCTCATGCACCCACTCACCCATCCATACAGGCACTCACACATCTACTCACTTATCCATACATTCACACACACACACACACACACACACACTCACCCATACAGTTACTGACACCCATACAGTCACTGATACCCGCACCCACTCACTCATACACTACTCACACAGCATCTCACTCACTCACACATCTACTCACTTATCCATACATTCACACACACACACTCACCCATACAGTTACTGACACCCATACAGTCACTGATACCCGTACCCACTCACTCATACACTACTCACACAGCATCTCACTCACTCACACAGATACTCACACAGCCATTCACTGACCTATACACCAATTATGTACCCTTTCACTCAGCCATACTTTACTAATGCATTCACTCACTCACTCACTTATACAGCTACTAACACATCTACTCACACACCCAAACAGCCCACATACACCCACTTACACCCCCATGCAGCCTCTCATTCACCCACTCATATGTCCACACAAGAAGTCACATACCCATTCACAGACCAATATAACTACTTATGCCCACTCACTCACCCATACAGCCACTAACACACCTACTCATTCACCCATGGAGCCACTCATACACCCAGTCAAACAGCCATACAGACACTAACACACCCACTCATACACCCATACAGCCACTCACCCACATTCACAAACCTATACAAGCAATCGTATACACACACACACTCACTCATCCATACAGGCACTAACGCACACACTCAATCACCTATACAGCTACTCACAAATCCAGTCACTCACCCATACAACCAGTAATGCACCAACTCATTTACCCATAATCTACCCACTCACTCATACAACTGCTCACACACCCTCTCACTATCCATACAGGCAGTCACTTATACAGACTCTAACACAGGTACTCACAGACCCATACAACCACTCACACACCCACTCACTTATACATACAGCCACTCACAGACACATTCACTCTCCCATACAAGCAGTCATACACATACTCATCCATACAGCCACTGACACATGCACTCACTAACCCATACAGCCACTGACACCCACTTACCTATACACCAGTTACACATCCACTCACCCCTACAGCCACCGAGACACCCACTCACTCACCCATATTCTACTAATTCATCCACTCACTCACCCATACACCTACTCACACACCCATATAGCGACTCACACAGCAACGCACACACCCATACAGGCACTCGCACATCTACTCACTCATCCATACAGCCACTGACACACTTACTCATCCATACTCCAGTTGCACATGCACTCCCTCACCCATACAGCCACTGACACGCCGCCTCACTCACCCATACTCTATTGTTGAATCCACTCACTCACCCATACAGCTACTCACACAAACACTCATACAGCTGTGCACACACCTACTTAGCTACTCACACACACACACACTCACCCATACATACACTTACACACATATTCATTCACCCATTCAGCGACTCACATACCCACTCACTAACCCATACAACCACTCACAGCAACACACACATCCATACAGGCACTCACACCCCCACTCACCCATGCAGCCACTGACGCACACACCCACTCACTCACCCATACAACCACTCAAACAGCCTCTCATTCACAAACACCTATACAACCATTCACTCAACTATATACCACTTATGCATCCACACACTCAATCATACACTACTCACACATCCATACCCATACAGCCACTCGCATACTCACTCACCCAAAGAGCTACTCACACACCCACTCACCCATACATACACTTACCCACCAACTCACTCACCCATACAGTTACACACTCACCCATACATACACTCACCCATAAAGCTACTCACACACCCAGTCAAACAGCCATATAGACTCTCTCACACCCACTAATACACCCATACACCCACTCGCTCACCCATACAGACACTCACACAGGCACTCACAGACCCATACAACATCTAACACACATACTCACACACCCACTCACTCCCCCATACAGCTATTGGCAAACCTTCTCATTCACCCATACAGCTACTCACACACCTTCTCACTCACCCATACAACTACTCACACACCTTCTCACTCACCCATACAACTACTCACACACACACCCACCCACTCACCCATACATCACCCATGCACCCATTCACTCACACATACAGCCTATCACACAGTTATTCACCCATACACTGACTCGCACACCTAGTCAGTCATCTATACACTGACTCACACTCTGACAAACACAACAAAACATATTCACACTGTTAATAATATACATATAATTGTTTTTCTTTTTTGTTTCTTGAAAGAAAAGTTTAAAACATAGTGCTTATTAATGAAAAGCACAAAACTTGCACCAAAAACTGGGGGGGGGGACTATCACTTATGAGTATTAATTCTGGCATCAGTAGCAGGGATAGATTGCTCCCCATGCTCAAAATAGCCTTAGACTTGAGACAAAACTATCCAACGGCTGCAAACTCATAGACACTGGCTGTAGGATATGAAGACGGCACAGGAGCAGATGAGGTGCCTGGTTGCACACTGTCTCCACCAGATGTTTGCTGGCTGATTTCGCTCTCTCTCTCTTCTCTTAGAAGCCGTATCGAATGCATGGTGTGAAGATGATTCATCATGGATGAAGTTCCGCAGGAGTAATTCTTTTCTGATGCTCTAGAAAGGATCTTATTGCAAAGTGTGTATGTCACCTTTTGCGCACTCACCTTCTCACCAGCTCATGAAAAAGGTCCAGACAATACTCTCCTTCTTTGCTTTTACTGGTTCATCATCCTGGGATAAGTTGCCATCATCCTCTGGAGACTGAGGAGTACCAGATGCCATCTTCAACATGAAAAAATAGGGACTCAAACACTCAAAAAAAAAAAAAAAACGGAATTGTCAGAATACAAAGGTGTCAAAAAACAGAGATACACCAAGAAGATGCAGGAAAAGGGCTGGGACCTTCCTCTTTTAATGATAGAAAGGTGTTCAACCTATCAAATCCATTAGTTTCCGTGTCGCATGGGATTCGCGATGCCGTTGCGGCAACATGGCGACTCCTCAAAATTTATTAAAACAACTTAAAAATATTTTTCTCTACATTTGTAGTACTTTTCCTACTTTCTAAGTGAACATTTTTCTTACCTTACACACAACTTTAAGTGTCTATATTTGTGTTTTGCTACTGCCAAAATTTCGCCGGAGTCGCGACCCTCCCGGTATGCTGGAAATGCATACCGACGTGGGTCGCGATGGTGTCGTAACTCCGGAAAAAGTATTAAAACAACCTGTAATATGTTTTTTCTCTACAATTATACTACTTTCTTTACTTTATAAGTAAACCACTTACCTTAAACAAAACTTTTAAAGTATCTATCTGCTTCAGTGCTTCCAAAAGCACGCCAGAGATGTGACCCCCACGCGAAGGGTTGCGACGGATCCACGACTCCCAAAAATAAAAAATAAGAATACATGCATATATTGGCACCATATTACTGTAGACACCTCACAACCACCCTAAAAAAACCTTAGAAATTCTCAAATAAAATACTAAATGTTACAGGGACGTTATAGTGAAGAATTAGAATTTTAAAAAACAGAAGAGGTAGGAAATATTTTTTTTAAAACCTTAGAAACTAACAGAAAATAACACAGCTTACAGGGACGTTCTTAAAAAAAAAAAAACCTTGGAAATTCACTGAAAAAAACATGTTACAGGGAAGTTATAGTTAGGAAATAGAATTTTTTTTAAAACCTTACAAATTCACTGAAAAAACAAAGGTTACAGCGGCATTATAGTTAGGCTCACATTTCACTCGTACAAAACCATAGAAATTCAGCAGTTATAGTTACCTGAGCTACAATAACATACGCCCCCACAATGCACTGCTTATGACCTCAAATATTACATCACTCATAACATGATCAGCAATATCACTGATGACATCACGTACGACATCTCAAATGACATCACTGATGACATCGTCCATAGAACCACTCACACACCCACTCACACCTCCACACAACCTCTCATACACCCACTCACATACCCACAGAATCACTGACATACCCATTCCCAGACCCATACAATTACTCACGCACCCACTCAGTCAACCATAGAGCCACTCACACCCACTCACTCACCCATACAGCTACTAATACAACCAGTCACTCACCCATACAGCTACTCACAGTCACCTATATAGCTTCTCAACACAGCCACTAACCCATACAAGCACTCACACACACCTACACAACCACTTACATACCCATTTACACATCCATACAGCACATCCACTCACTCACCCATACAGCCATTCACATACCAACTCACTTAACCAAACACTCATTCAAACAGCCACTCACTCATCCATACACCCACGTACACACTCAGTCATTCAGACACCCACTCACTCACCCATCCATCCAGTCACACACCCACTGCTACAGCCACTCACTCACACAGCTACTCACACACCTACTTATACACCCATACACCCACTCACACACCCATATAGCCACCCACACATGGATACACACAGTCACACAACCACTCAGATCATATATGTTAGAAAAGTATCACTCAGTAGCACAAAAAGAATAGTAATTTAATTTATGCAGTAGCTTAGTATATATATTTAGGTCTCAAACATTTACGAAATACTCACTGAATGATGTCATCAGTGATTATCATTTGAGATGTTATCAGTGATGTCACTGACCATGTCATGAGTGATGTAATATGTGAGGTCATAAGCAGTGCCTTGCGGTGCCTTAAGTTATAGTTATCTCCGGTAACCATAACTGATGAATTTCTATGATATATATATATATATATATTACCTACTGGCGGTCGCCAGTAGGTAGTTATAGTTAGAACCTATTTTCCATAGGAAAAGCATTTTTTGATTTGCCAATATCTTTGGCGCCGTTTGACGAATCTTCGCGAGATTTTCAAAACTAATGGCCCGCTACGGTCAGCTCCTGTCTTGAAAGTTTCGGGGTGATTCGTCAAGCGGGGGCCGAGAAAAAAGGGGGGTCCCAAAACACGTTTTCCCCATGTTAATTTCCACAGGAAAAATTGGAACAGGCTGCAGCCCGAACTGCTAAACGCTATTACACCAAATTTGGCAAAAAAGTAGCTCTTGGTTCAGAAAGCGACCTTTTTTTAAATGGTGTAAATCCGTTCGGTAGTTCCTGAGAAATTAAAAAAAGAAAAATATCGATATCTGAGCACCGAGGAGTCGTCGCAACTTCTCCCGAGCACGAGCTGACTTCTGATTGGCTGCCAACACTCCAAACCAGGAAGTGTTGGCAGCCATCTTGTGACTCGGTAACCGAGTCACAAGAAAAGAGTGGAAAAAAGGTTGAAAAACAAGAAAAGGGGGCAGAGTAGAAACACCCTGACCCCCTAGGCCTGCTCAGGGGTCCAAGGGCCAAAAAAAGATATATATATATATTTTTTAAAGCATTTTTTTAAATAAAAAAATTCGGCAGAATTCGCGCTGAGTGCGCGAATCCTGCCGAGAAAATTAAAAAAAAATGAGCCCCCGGTTGGGCCAGGACCCGGAAGCAATGCCAAAATTGAATAGCGGGGGCCCCCGCAGCCCCGGGGACTGCCACCTCCCCGGGGCTATGCTAATTATATGCGGGGGCATGCGGCCTCCCCGCAGCCCCAGGGACCGCCACCTCCCCGGGGCTTCTTTATTTGGATGTGGGGGGCACCCAGGCCCCCCCCAAGCCCCGGGGACCGCCACCTCCCTGGGGCTTAAATTATTAGAAAATGGGTGTGGGGGAGCTCCTGCTCCCCCCACACTGCCCCGGGGACCACCACCTCCCCGGGGCACTAATTATTCAAAATCGGGGGTCCGTTACGGACCCCCGGCCGGGACCACCACCTTGGCCTCTTGGCGCACTGCTGGTGGGGCGATGAGGTCCTCTTGTGTCCTGAGGACCTCAGGACACAAGTGGACTTCATCCCCCAAGCAGCAGTGCGCCAGGAGCCGCGTATGCAGAGTGGTGTAAAAAGGGGGCGTGGCCTCGGACCACTCTCAGCAATCCAGGTGTGTGGCGCTTACTGGAGGTACCTGGTGGGCTAGTTGGCCCCCAGGGACCCTCAGGAATGAAGGGGACTTAAAACCCCAACTTAGAACGCGCTTGGAGGCGCGTTTGCAGAGTGGTGGGCAAAGGGGGCGTGGCCTGCTATGAGAACTTACCAATTCTGCTGTGTGGGACTTACTGGAGGTAATAGGAGGGGTAGTTGGCCCCCAAGGTTGTCCTTGGGGGCCAACTACCCCTCTTGTTACCTGCAGTAAGTCCCACACAGTGGGATTGCTAATACGTCTAAGGAGGACATGCCCCCCTTTCTCCACCACTCTGCAAACGCGCCTCCTGGCAGACTACGGGATGGGGGATGAAGTTCAATTTACTCCTGAGGGATTTTGGGGTCCAAGAAGCCCTCTTGGTACCTCCTCTAAGTCCTATGCAGCGGAATTCCTGAGCGCTGGTCGGAGGCCCAGCACCCTTTCTCCACCACTCTGCAAACGTGACTACTACTTAAAGAAGCATCTTTCTGTGCCTCTGACTTAAAGGTAGTTTTAATCCCCCTGCCCTATTATGTACTAGGGCCTTACAGAGGAGGTCATGCCAATCACAGGGGTACCCCAACGCATCGTGTTCCCTAGTGTATGTATGTGTTTTCACTGTATTCTAAGTGTCTTTTAGCATAGCACTGGCTCTAGGCCTGGTTAGTCAGAGTCAGTTACCACCAGTACCCGTCAGCAAAAAGTTGGGGGCACAGGATGACTTTGCAACAAGGCCTCTTTCTGCACCTCTGTTGGTTCTTTGTGCATATCTCTTGCTTCTTTCTGCACCTTTCTTCGTCTTTCTGGACTTCTGTTGCCTCTTTCTGCATTTCTCTTGATTCTTTCTGCGCCTTTCTTCCTCTTTCTGCACATGTCCTACCTCTGTAGGCATAGTTAGAAATTAGCATTTAAAAAACCTTTGAAATTCACTGAAAAAACCACAGGTTTCAGGGACGTTATAGTTAGAAATTAGCATTTAAAAAACCTTAGAAATTCACTGAAAAGGGAGGATGCGCACGCGTCTTGCACTCCCAAACCACTCAAAAACACTTGACCTGCTGTCATCAACCACACGACGATGCCAGTGGCACATTGACCGGGTGACAGCTGACAGATCGGTAGGGATACACGCAACAGATTATGCACACGCGCATACAATCAGCCTCACGAGATACTCCAACTCAGTTCCAAGTTCAAAACCCTCTCTACCCCCTTTTTTTGTACCCGTTCCTCTAGCCCATTAAGCACCTCATGCGTAGAGGCTCTCTGATCAGCGCTGCCCATCACACAACGCTTATTGCGCGACATAACCATATATCAGGCTCGCTGCCCCAGATAGGCACTATGAGCCTAGGCAAGTGATGCTTAAAAGCATCTGTACGTAACCGTGCCCCCTATACACGGAAGTGTGATGTTGCAAGTACTACTGATGTGATGCCACAGTAATGCTGATGTTATTATATAGTGTAATGCAATGTGCTGCTAGTTGATGTTATGAATGGAAACAAATCAATAAAAACATTATTTTTTTTTTTTTAAATGAGTGCGTGTGCGAGGGGCTGTATGGGTGAGTGAGTGTGCATATGGCTGTGTTCGTGAGTGAGTGGATATCTCAGTGGTATATGTGTCAGTACCTACATATGTGAAAGGCAGTATATGTAAGTGTTGGAATATGTAAGTGACTTTGTGTCAGAGTGAGGATTGTGAGAGTGACTGTATAGATGAGTGTGTGCTTGTGTCAGTGGTTGTATAAGAGAGTAAGTATGTGTTAGTATCTGTATGAATAAGTGAGGTGGTGTGTGTATAACTGTATAGGTGAGTAAATGGCAATGTGATTGATTCTTTGTGTGACTGACTAGGTGTGTGAGTAACTCTATGGGTGAGTTGTAGTGTGTGAGTGTCTGTATGGGTATATGATTGCATATATCAGTGGCTGTTTAGATGAGTGACTGCGTGAATGAGTGACTGTATGGGTGAGTGGATGTGCATACACCTATGAATCAGTGAGTGGGTATGTACTTACTGGTTTTGGTGTGTCTATGGTTTCGAGAATGGTAGTCTGTATTTTAGAGTAG
This sequence comes from Calotriton arnoldi, assembly GCA_963921515.1. Taxonomy (NCBI): domain Eukaryota; kingdom Metazoa; phylum Chordata; class Amphibia; order Caudata; family Salamandridae; genus Calotriton; species Calotriton arnoldi. Next base: position 488,986 of record CAWUFW010006291.1, read on the forward strand.
GTGTATCAAAGGTTATATTAGGGTGTGAAGAGGTGCATCAGATATTAAGTGGATAATGTCATCAGTGATGTCACTGACCATGTCATGAGTGATGTAATATGTGAAGAGGTGTGGTGCAGCGGCCAGGGCGGCTGACTCCGGAACATGGGGGCTCACGGTTCGATCTCCGGCGGCAGGTTAGCCCAGCACCTTGTGACTCTGGGCAATAGCTCGCTTAATCTTCCCGATGCCCCCCAGTGCCTGGACACCTCTCCGGAGGCAGCTGTGCGCTTTACAAATGCTGGTATTTCATTTTCATTTCATCAGCAGTGCATTGCAGGGGCTCAAGTTATAGTTAGCTCAGCTAACTTTAACGGCCGAATTTCTCTGGTTTTGTACGAGTGAAATGTCAGCCTAACTGTAACGTCCCTGAAACCTGTGTTTTTTTCAGTGAATTTCTTAGTTTTTTTTAATGCTAATTCCGAATTATAACATCCCTGAAACCTCCGGTTTTTTCAGTGAATTTCTAAGGTTTTTTTAAATGCTAATTTGTAACTATGCTAGGTAGAACATGTACAGAAAGAGGAAGAAAGGCGCAGAAAGAAGCAAGAGAAGTGCAGAAAGAGGGAAGAGAGGTGCAGAAAGAAGCAAGAAAAATGCACAAAGAGGCAACAGAAGTTCTGAAAGAGGAAGAAAGGTGGAGAAAAAAGCAAGAGGGGTGCAGAAAGAAGCAACAGCTTTGCAGAAAGAACCAACAGAGGGGCAGAAACAGACAAGAGGGGTGCAGAAAGAGGCAAGAAAAGTGGAGAAAGAAGCAACAGAGGTGCAGAAGGAGGCAAAAAAACTGCAGAAAGAGGCAAGAGAGTTGCAGAAAGAGGCAAGAGAGGTGCAGAAAGCAAGAGCAGTGCAGAAAGAATCAACAGAGGGGCAGAAGGAGGCAAGAGGGGTGCAGAAATTAGCAAGAGAGGTCCAGAAAGAAGCAAGAGCAATGCAGAAAGAACCAACAGGGGTGCAGAAACAGACAAGAGGGGTGCATAAAGAGGCAAGAGATGTGCAGAAAGAAGCAAGAGCAGTGCAGAAAGAAACAACAGAGGTGCAGAAGGAGACAAGAGGGGTGCAGAAAGAGGCAAGAGAAGTGCAGAAAGAAGCAAAAGAGGTGCAGAAAGAGGCAAGAGGGATGCAGAAAGAAGCAAGAGAAATGCAGAGAGGCAAGAGAGGCGCAGAAACAAGCGAGAGTGGTTGCACACCATTAGTACCAATTTAACACCCACATTTAGCAATAAGTAAGAGGTGACCATTCTAGGTTCACAAAGGGCCTTCCACCACGCCATAACACTTGTTGCTGCATTTTTGGTAACGTTTGAGCTAGAAAAAAGTTTTTTTTGTTCAAATCTGCAGATTATGAATTATGTGGCAAATGTGGAAAATGTATAATAGTGCGACAGTTGGTGCAGCCAAACAGTCGCATAATTCCAGTGGCCCTGCTCATACCTCTGACTAGGTCAAGAAGTGCTCCTCAGTGGTTCCTTCTTTTTTTTGTTTCATTGAGTTTATAGTTTAGCTTCTATGGAAACGAGGAAGACTAAACCTGAGGTTACCACTCCACAACACAGACTACCATACCACATAATTACTCTCCATAACACATAATTACTCTCCATACTTCCTGTACACTAAATACCACATACTTTCACTACACACAACATACATCCACTCCACTCCAAAAAACATTAGTAAAAAAGTTTTACATTTACAACGCCAATAGCTCTAACTCTCGCAAATTCGAGACCTATTACATTGCTAATGCTTCTTTAACTATTAGTCGCATTTGCAGATTGGTGGAGAAAGGGGGCTCGGCCTCCGACCAGTGCTCAGGAATTCCGCTGCGTAGGACTTCCTGGAGGGCTTCTTGGCCCCCCAAAGTCTCTCAGGAGTAAAGTGCACTTCATCCCCCAACCCGTAGTGTGCCAGGAGGCGCATTTGCAGAGTGGTGGAGAAAGGGGGCGTGGCCTCCGAAGACCTCTTAGCAATCCCACTGTGTGGGACTTACTGGAGGTAACCGGAGGGGTAGTTGGCCCCCAAGGACAACCTTGGGGGCCAACCACCCCTCCTATTACCTCCAGTAAGTCCCACACAGCAGCATTGGTAAGTTCTCATACCAGGCCACGCCCCCTTTGCCCACCAGTCTGCAAACGCGCTCCCTGGCGCGCTCTTGGATGTGGATTGAAGTCCCCTTGCCTCCTGAGGGTCCTTAGGGGCCAACTAGCCCACCTGATAACTCCAGTAAGGCCCAGAGTGTGGGATTGCTGAGAGGTGGACACAGGCCAAGCCCCCTTTCTCCACCACTCTGCAATCGTGACTCCTGGCGCGCTCTTGGTTGGGGGATGAAGTCCCCTTGCCTCCTGAGGGTCCCTGGTGGCCAACTAGCCCTCCTGTTATCTCTAGTAAGACCCACACAGCTGGATTGCTGAGAGTGGTCCAAGGCCACCCCCCTTTTTACAACACTCTGCAAACGCGCCTCCTGGTGCACTGCTGCTCAGGGGATGAAGTCCACTTTAGTCCTGAGGTCCTCAGTACACATGGGGACCTCATCACCCCACCAGCAGTGCACCAAGAGGCGTGTTTGCAGAGTGGTGTAAAAAGGGGCGTGGCCTTGGACCACCTCTCAGCAATCCGACTGTGTGGGGCTTACTGGAGGTACCTGGTGGGCTAGTTGGCCCCTAAGGACCTTTAGGACTGAAGGGGACTTAATCCCCCAACCCAGAGCGCGCCAGGAGGTGCGTTTGCAGAGTGGTGCAGGGAGGGGTGAGGCCTTCGGCAAGATGCCGGCTTCTCTTTTCTTTTGTTTTTTTTTAGAAGGGAGGCTGTGTGGCCCTTCTTCACTTAGTATTTTTTGGGCCCTTGGGACCCCATCCGCCAGGGCCTGAGCCATTGTTTTAAATTTAAAAAAACGGGAAGGGGGCCGTGTGGCCCCCCTCCCGAGGCCAATTTCAGCCCCGGGGACCCCATCCCCTGGGGCATGGCCACTTTAAAAAAAAAACTGCATTTAAAGGAGGGGGCCCGCGGCCCCCCTCCTGAGGCCTTTTACGGCCCCGGGGCTTTGCCTCTTTTAAAAAAAATGTTTTTGAACCTTTACGGGAGAGGGGCTGCGCGGCTCCCCTTCCCTTGGCCACCTTTGGTCCCCGGGGACCCCATCCCCCGGGGCCTGGCCTCACGTTGGGGACCGCTGGGGAAGCATTAATGCCCCGGCGGTCCCTGCTGGCTCCCCGCTTCCTGCCGGAGCCAGCATTGCTTTTGGACAAGGGGAGCTGCAAACATGCCTATGGAAACTAGATCCTAACTATAACTACCTACTGGCGACCGCCAGTACGATGTATATATATATCAGTTATTGGAAGCCAGTTTCTCTGTCATGTTCTTTTCCTTGTAATACAAAGAAAGAATCAGATTAGTAACTGTATTTTTAATGTCTGATCTGGCCCGTTCCAGCTCTGCCTTGTCATATGGGAGAAGCTTGCTAAAAATTTATTATATGCAGACTGTTAGCTATAGGATAAAAAGATGTGCTGCTGTATGAAGGACAGATAAAGTAGTAAAGAAGCTTCATCACCTACAGGATGCCTTGAGTCATTTGCATGTGCAGTTTGCAGTAGGAATGAAGTTTATTTTTTATTGTTGAGTCATGTAATGTAATGTAAAAGCATTTGAAAAGCGCACTTTTACTCCGAGGAGTGTCCTGGTCCCCTGCACCAGCAGTGAGGTGTAGCTGAGAGAAGCAACATCAATCTTGCATGAAAAGCCATGTTTTCAATTTCTTCTGGAACTGGGGAGCAGAAGAAATGCACCTTAACGCCAAGGGGAGTTTATTCCAAAGAGAAGGTCCCAAAAATGAAAAGGACCTGCCTTCCACCCCCCCCACCCCATTCTGGACCAATGAATTCTGGGAATTTTGGCCATAAAAAAGGTTGACGAGCGCAGACGCCTGGCGCCATGTCTGTTCGATTTGTCTTTATTTGATGAACTCTAAGCATTGATTTTTAATAAGCATGTGATTATTTCTTTGCTTTTTTTAAAGCAATGCAGTGACTGTGTTCCTGTCAGACGTTTGTGACAGTAGCACAAGACACTTTACCTTTCTATTCTGTGCAGCATGCACTGTAAAAGTGTGTTTTTCATCTTGGGGGATAGAATGAGTGCTGCACAATATTCCATTAAATGCGGTCACAGTGTTTTGTACAGATGATGTTGCCAAGTATCAAGCCTTGTTTTAGCACCATAAGTTCCAAGCGTCTTTTTGATATGGATGAAGTAGGATGAAACTTGAATCTGGTGATCCTGGAGCCGTATTTACCTGATTGGGCAGGCTCAGAATGGGTCAATGTACCTGCACCATATATAGCACAAATATGGAAACTACTAGATGCACTGTCCACAGCTTACACATAAACTCATAATTTCTCTTTGTTAAAGTATGCACGGAAACCAGCTCCTGGACCTCTTTGCAGGGCACATTGTCACTGAACATGTTCATAATACGGTCCCTGATTCTTCTGTATGAGGGGAGGCAGCTCCTATATGCATGTTTTCTTGACCATCACAATGTAAACCTAAGAATAGGAGAGTTGAGTGTAGTGTTTTATGGAAGGACTTTAATTCTGGACCATCTATAAGCATAGTGATCCTGTTGCCACAATGCTGATACCTGAGCTTTCGGAAATCAAAGCTTTGTCCTGCTCTCATTGAAGGAGAATGGCATCATGGAGGTGCGCCTTGCCCTGGATAGCAACAATGCTCGGAGTTAAGCTGCGAGCCTTCTGCCCACTATGCAGCAACATGCAGGAACATGCAATAAACAGAGAGATGAAGCCATGTGATGTGAGCCATGCTCCCAAAACGGGGGCACGAGTAGGTCCTTGGGGTCTCTGAACAATAGCAGATGTCCATAAGGGCATATTAGTGGCTTACGGGGGTCATCAGAGGGCACCCATCACAGAAATGTGCTTAGATGTAGGGGCAAAGTACAGCAAAATTCAATGCTTTGCCTTGTTTAGCAGTTATAATTTGTTTTAACTGAAAACCGGATATCCTACCCATATTATACTTTGTACAGCTTTTTTAATTTTTTTAAATCTTTTTATTGGCATTTCTTCACGTACATGGCGTAGTACAAACTTTTTTCTTGTCTTTGGTAGCATGAGGATCAATTTAACAAAACTATAACAATAATTTCAGGTCAAGTACATTACAATGTTATACAATATACACGTTTCATGCTAGGGGTAGCACATACAGCCGCTTCCAGTTGGTTTCCTTTCACATAAGTGCTGGTTGAACTAGACATAAGATACAATCTGGTAACTCGTAGGCACACATTTTATAGGCAAATAGTATAATTAGACATCTGAGCCACTGTTCGCGAGCTTTGGAGGGTCAGTAGTGCCAGGTTGGTTGAGTCTAAACCACTCAGACACTGGTCCCCATATGTCTTTAGGCCTGGAGGCCATAGGCATCAGTTCCCAAAATAGAGATAGCTGCGCTTGGCAGAAGGCGACATCTTTCAACCATGTTTTGACCGCAGGCGCGGCTGACTTGCCCCCGTGTATGGCCACCCTGCGCTTGTCCTATAGTAGTAGTATGGCATGCAGTTTACGGGTATTGGGTGGGGTCTCTTTTACAAATCCCAGTATTCCTACCTGGGGTGAGGGAGCGTCTGAGATCCCAAGGATTACTCCAATTTAAGCAAATATTTCTACCCAGTATGCCGCGATGGAGGGGCAGTACCACGCTAGGTGAATAAATTATGCCGATGCCGCTCCGCATCTCCAGCAATTGGCGTCAGGGCTCACTCAGACCCATACGATGTAACTGTACAGGAGTTCTATAAAATCTGTGAAGGAATTTAAAATGAATCAACCTTAGCTTATAGTTAGGTGATAGCTAACGTAGTTGGCTGCAGCAGAAGCGCCACTGTTCCTCTGAGAGGTGGGGATAAATTTCGGTGTTCCATTCGCCTAGCGCCTTTGGGTCTGTCAGCGGGGATGTTGCCTGCATATTGTTATACAAACGTGTAATGAGCTTGCGAGGCGAAGGGTTGGTCAGCATGTGTTCAAGTGCATGCGATACGGGTGATTGGCTTGGGTATGTGGGGTGCACCTGACGGCATGCAGCCCGGACTTGGGAGTATAGGAGCTTTTCTGAGAAGCTAGGTTGAGTGTCGTTTTGTTGTATTGGAGGGAGGCGGAAAGTGCCCTCCGGGTAGAGATCCGCAAAAGTGACCATACCCATCTTGCGCGCCAGCGTCACGCTGCCTTTGTCCGCCAGAGGGGGCAGTTGTGGGTTGTGCGCCAGCGGCATTGAGGGGGCGTAAAGTATATCTAGTTTGGATCTCTTTCTGAGCCCTTCCCAGCCCCAACGCAGTGATTCCACAGGGTTGATTTCGTTTCGAGGGTGCTTATACAGCTGATAATTTACAGCCTGGAGGGGGAGCGGCGCTACCCTGTCGATTTCCACAGCCACATGTGGTTGAAATGGTGTGGGGAAGATCCAATAATGTAGAAATTGTGCCTGGGCGCAGAAGGCATATAATTGCATGTCTGGTGCACCAGCCCGCCTTGTTCTAGTGGAAGGGTTAGCAGTTCCCAGGTTACACAAGGCTGTTTACCTGCCCATATCAGGGAAATCAGCTGAGACCGCATCGAACTGAAAAAGGCCTGCGTGAGTGGAAGCGGGAGGTTAATAAATAAGTAAAGAAATTTGGGTAGCACAATCATTTTTGAAAATGCAATTCTTCCTGCTAGTGACAGCGGTAACTTAGCCCATAGTTTAACCTTGCCCTCCAGCCACGACACAGCCCTCCCGTAATTGGTGTCCCATAATTCTGTATATCGCGACTCAGCCAGATTCCCAAATAGCAAACTGGGCCCTCAGCCCATTTGAGTGGGTAGTCCACCAAACAAGGAACAGTGGTTTCTGTTAGTGGGAACAGGACAGACTTAGCCCAGTTTATCTGGATTCCGGACAGTCCCCCAAATGTAATAAGTTCTCTTAGCACCGGATTTAAATTTTCGGCGGGAGTATTGATATACAGCGTTATGTCGTCTGCATAGAGGGATATGATTAGGCCTCGAGTTGTGAACCCTAGTCCTCGAGCTGCGTGTTGTTGGCGGATTCTCGCAGCTAGAGGTTCCATTGCTATAGCAAAAAGCAGGGGAGAAAGGGGGTACCCCTGTCGAGTCCCACGTGTAATTTGCAGTTGTGAAGAGGACAGTCCATTTAACCTTAGCCTAGCCATGGGAGAAGTGTATAATAATTTGATCTGTCTGATATAGGTTTGGCTGAAGCCCATTTTTTCTAGAATTGTGAACAGACATGGCCATTCTAGCGAATCAAAGGCCTTAGTGGCATCTAGGAGAGCCGCGAGCGCCTGTGATTGGGGGCCCAAGTAATGCAACACTTTGAAGAAAGTGCGGAGGTTGTGAGCGGTTTGATCTACCCGGGATAAACCCGGATTGATCCGGCCTGGCAATTAATGGCATTCGGGGTTGCAACTTATTTGCTATTAGTTTAGCATAGATTTTGGAATCTATATTTATTAGAGAGAGAGAACAATATAAGTCTCTCTCCGCTGGCGCTTTACCCGGTTACAGAAGCAACAGGATAACCGCTTCTCTCATCGTGGGGGGAAGTATTCCAGTCTCAAGGGCCTCTTCGTATAGTGTCATCAGCTGGGGTGCCAGCAGGTCAGCATAGCTCTTCTAAAAGGCTGCTGTCAACCCATCTGAACCCGGGGCTGTGTCCCGGGGCAAGCTATTGATCACCGCTTTGATATCCTCTATGGTGAAGGGTTCATCTAGGTAAGCCCTATGGGCCCTCCCCAACCATAATAGCTCTAAGGAATCCAGATAGGTCTGGAGTTCAGAAGAGGTTATGCGAGAGGATGAGGTGTTAAGGGAAGCGTAAAATGTTGTAAACTGGTCAAGTACTTCTTGGGGGCCCCTGGTCAGTTCTCTATTGTCATTTACTATTTCAGGGACAAAGGCCGAACTGTGAGATGTACGCAACATATTGGCTAGGGTCCTGCTTGGTCTGTCTCCCTCGCCATACCTTCTGGCCTGGGCGTATTTGCCTAGGAATTTCACTTCCCTCTGTGCTTTCTCCTCGTACTCTGAAATTGTGTTCCTAATTTCGCCTAGGAGGCTGGATTGATCTGTTCTATAATATTGCAATTCTAAATCCCCAATCTTGGATTCGAGCTTCTCCAGAGATTGCCTGATGGATTTTAAAACGCCAGCCTGCCTAGAAGTACATTTCCCCCGCATCGCCACTTTAAAGGCTTCCCACAGGGTTGCCTGGGAGTTAACTGATCCCGTGTTCGTGGAAAAATACTCTTGTATGTCGTCTCTAATGCCCTCCCGGAAAACCTTGTCTCTAAGCGCGTTAGGGGGAAGTCTCCAATTTGGCATTCTTGATGGTATGGTATGGATATCTATAATTGAACCGGGGCATGGTCGGACAGTGTCCTAGGTAGGTGTTTTACTTCTGTTGCCCACGCAGCTATATCCTGAGAGACCAACCAAAAGTCCAGTCTAGACCATGCTTTGTGGTGAGCTGCTATGCACGTACCCTCTGTTGTGCCTGGATGTCTTTGTCTCCAATGTCTATTAGGCCTCCATCTAGTGATATATCATTAATAGCTACACTCCACCTGGGGTGTAGTTTGCGAGCTCCACCTCTCCTATCTAACGGGTCATCCATCAAAGCATTAAAATCGCCTCCCCATATAATCGTGTCGTGACTTTTCGTTTTAATTTTGGTCCAGACCGTGTGAAAAAAGTCGGGTTCATCAACATTGGGGCCGTCTACCGCTGCTAGTATAACGTCTGTGGTGCCCAGTCCACCCCCCAATATTACATATCTGTCCTCCGGGTCGACGTGTTGTCGTGGTTGTCCAGGCTATCCCCTGTTTTACCAGTATGGCAACACCCGCACGAAATTGGAGTATATAGAGGCGTATATGGCGCCCCATCGCTTGCTCTTTCGACCAGCGTGTGAAGTGCTATTTAGGTGCGTTTCCTGAAGGAAGCCAATATCTATATTATGCCTTGCCAGATAGGAGTGTATGAGTCTAGTTTTACGGTGGTTGTTCAGCCCTCTTATATTCCAAGAGAGTAGGTTATATGTTGTCATGGCTTTATAAGTGAATCAATGACCTGATGTGCCATAGAAGTGTGTTGTGGTGTGTCTTGGTGCCCTAGTGATTGCCTTGATGGCATTGTTGCAGTGCAAGTGACGGCGTTTGGTTGTAGCTCGCAATAACGGGTCTGGGCGATTGCTGTGTTGTTTGTGCTCCTCTTGAAGAGTAGTGTGCTGACCTGATAAACTAACAGAACTGACCCTTCCCACCCCCTCCCACACCTATCCCCCAAACAGGTTGAGCAGAAATTCCCTCCCATTTAAACCAATACAGAGTGCATCCCAATAACATGTCTTGGACTAACAGGTGGGAGAACTCCCTGGGGACATGGCACCGCCAGCGTACAACCCTGCCTAGAGACGGGGTGGCCGCTTGTGGGTAGGAGAACTTAATAGCAGTAAAACTTGTGCAGTTTAGCAGGGCCAGGTCCCAACCCCAATCGCCCCCCCTCCATCATCTTACACCAGAGGTAGGCGGACATTGCCCGGAGTCCCATTAATATCATGGTTAAGTATTTCAAACATGGTACCTGACAACTCCGCATATTCAGTTTGGTCATTGTCACTTAGGCCAGCCGTGAAGGGGTTACTAGTGGATGCAGCGGCCACGCGTCGCCGGCCCGCCACTTGTTTGGCGAATTTCATGGCTGGCTTGGCATCCGTAAAGTGGTGTGTATTTCCCTCGTGGGTCACCTTCAGCTTGGCCGGGTACAGTAAGGCGTAGGGTATTTCAGCTTGCCGCAGAATACGTTTAGTGGCCACAAAGTCGCGTCTTGCTGCTTGCACCGCGGGGGTAAAGTCCGGGTACAGAGAAATGTCATTGCCCTTGTGCTGTATTCTGCCTTTCTCTCTGGCTTGACGCAGTATGGCATCCCTGTCGCGATAGTTTAACAGTCTCGCTATGATTGGTCTAGGTGTGGCTCCCACTGGGGGTTTGGGGCCCAGCGAGCGATGAGCCCTTTCTACTATGAACATTGAAGATAGACTTGGGCCGAACAGTTCACGTAGCAGTTCCTCCACAAAGATTTCCATTTTGGGTCTAGTTGCTGTCTCTGGTAAACCTGTGATACAGAGGTTATTCCTATGGGAACGGGCCTCCAAATCTTCGTTTTTGGCCCTAATTATTGTGAGGAGCTTGTCCATTTGCAGTAGTTGTTCTTTAGTCTCCAGCTGGAACTCATGCACCTCAGTGGAGCGGTTGTCCAGTTGGTCCAGTCGGGTCTCGTGGATATCGACTTGTTTTTTGACTTGATCCAGCCGGGAGGTGAGTATATCTAGTTTATTATCGATGGTTTTTAAGCTTGACTTCATGTCCAGCAGCAGCGTGCGAAGATAGTCAGTGCCACCCTCTGCACCTTCCTTTGTGCTCTACTCAAAGTCTGTGTCCACTTCATTGTCTGTCTGTCTGGTGAGCCTGTTGCTCTCATATGGGAGCTTTGATTGCTTGGCGTCCTGTTTCCCTATTTTTGTGGTGTGGAGTTTTCAATCTAGTGATGTGTGAGGACGCACTTTGGACAGGAGGGGATCTGACCGCTGCAGGAGCTGTGCCTTGCGTCGCCGTGTGTGGCTCAAGCTTCTTCTCACTGAATGCAGCCCACGCGCTCCCGGCAGATCCCCCAGATTAAGGCCCATAGCACGCCAGCAATAGTGGGCCCGGTGTTCCTACGCCACGTGCAAGGTGCTCACTGCGTGGGGTGTCACCAACTAGGCGATAGGGCATTCGCAGCACAGCCTATACTTTGTACAGCTTTAGTGGTATAACTGAAATCTCAGATGAGTGGCCCAGCCCAGCGTCTTTTCGTCTCTGATGAGCTCAGATGGACCTATCTTGACCCGGTCTTCGCTTGGGTACCTCCTGTGCGCATACAGTGCAGCAGGAGGGTTATGTGTTCTATATGGAATCTGGCCCCTCTTCCTTTTCAGGCCTGGTTTGGATTGTGGGCTTTAGAGCCTGTAGCTCCTGGCAATGCTTCAACAGTCTTTTCTGCATCCTGTGCATCAGAACCGTTATCTGCTCTGTATGGCACTCGTGCCCCTCCTCATCCTCAGGCTTAGCGTTGATTATGCGTTTACAGCGATGGTTCTTAACCTTTTGACTTCTGTAGACCCCCGCTGAATCATTACAGGAATCCAGGGACCCTCAACTGAGTCATTTTTGGAAGCTGAGGAGTACCGGGCTAAAAAATGTCTATGATTTAAACCTCAAAACGACACACAAAAATATTAAAACAAATATACACTAAACAAATGGTCAAATATTGAAATATTTTGTTTAATTCGCAATCAAATATAGAAAGATTACACATTTTAATTTTTGCTTCTTTATTTGTATATACTTTATTAATTCAATTTGATTTTAATATTATTTAATGTTGTAAAACAGACACGGACCTGGTGGATCCCCAGGGGTCTTCGGACCACAGGTTAACAACCACTGGTTTAGAGTCTTGTAGCCCTTGGCAATGCTGTAACAGTCTTGTCTGCATCCCGCGCAGTAGGATAATTATGCACTCTATATCGTGCTTTGGCCCATCCTCAGGCCTGGCATGAATTATGGGCTTTAGAGTCATGTACCCAGGCAATTCTGCAACAGTCTTTTCTGTGTTTTGCACAGTGGGAGTATGGTGCACAGTGGAGCACAATCTTTAAAAATGGGCCAGAGATTTAAAGATATATTTGGGCCTTCAAGGATGCCTGGGTCAATGCTTAACTATCCAAATTGGTATCAGAAACAAACAAATGACCAGATAGGGTACTCAACAATTACTGAACTGTACCTAAACCAATGATTTTAGGTACATGTGATTTATTTCACATTCATTTTAAATATATTTCACAATTTTTTTGAAAAAATATTATATCATGTCATACAAAAAACACACCAACTTTTTCAGTGTAACACAGATTTGAACACCATGAATTACATACAAATCCAACATAAAGAATTAAACTGACATCAATATGACGATGTGTACAACATAAACACCATGAATACTATTATTGTCCTCCTAAAATTTGAAGGGCACCAGTCCATATATAAAACAACAGAAACAAGCGGACTATACACAATTCACAAAGTCCTGCCTGTATACAAGGCTGAAGAAAGCAAATTAATCAGCAAGCTAGTTGGCTTCAGCCGCAATGCCAACGCGTTTCAAACCCTGCTGTGTTCTAGGGTTATCCTCAGGGCGTGGACTGGAGGTGTCTTAGCTGATTTTAAAAGAGGCTCCCATGAAGTGTATTAGGTTCCATGGTGTAGCCGGTCTTTGGCGTTAATTGGGCTTCGGTCACTGATTGTGTTGAAAGTCTGTAAATCTATATACGGGTGTTGTCGTTGTTGACTGTAGCGATTCAATGATCTTTATCCTGCTGTACTCCCAATGTGCTCCAATTTCGAAATGGCTCCAGTATGTCAAAGACCGGCTACACCATGGAACCTAATACACTTCATGGGAGCCTCTTTTAAAATCAGCTAAGACACCTCCAATTTGCTTTCTTCAGCCTTGTATACAGGCAGGACTTTGTGAATTGTGTATAGTCCGCTTGTTTCTGTTGTTTTATATATGGACTGGTGCCCTTCAAATTTTAGGAGGACAATAATAGTATTCATGGTGTTTATGTTGTACACATCGTCATATTGATGTCAGTTTAATTCTTTATGTTGGATTTGTATGTAATTCATGGTGTTCAAATCTGTGTTACACTGAAAAAGTTGGTGTGTTTTTTGTATGACATGATATAATATTTTTTCAAAAAAATTGTGAAATATATTTAAAATGAATGTGAAATAAATCACATGTACCTAAAATCATTGGTTTAAGTACAGTTCAGTAATTGTTGAGTACCCTATCTGGTCATTTGTTTGTTTCTGATACTAGAGTGGTCTAGGCCAGATAGTGATAGGACCCAAGCTGCCTATCCAAATTGGGCAGCACACTGTTGCGGGTAGATTGCAATGCTATTGAAGTTGGTGTTACTCCATTTTCCACATTGACAGTCTGTCCACGCTATACTCCACCAACGGTTACCCACTAGAAGGAAAGAGACCAAAAGATGCAACAATCATAGGCCTTTCTACCCAGGTAACATTGATTATCAGTATTGTTTTAACTCCTGTTGAACTACTCCAAAGGGTCCAGAAAAAGATATTGCATACAGTAACCCTTTGGTTCCTTCATTGCTGCATGTACAGTCGTGTTCAGAGACCCACCAGCCTTCCAGGATGGACAAGGTCTTTCCTGTTTTTTAGCTTCCACTTACAGACAGCTTCTAGCTGTGCATCTATTGTCAAAGACCTATTTTGTACCTTACTAATGCTTTGAGGGGTCCCTGCACTGGCTGCCTGTGGAGAAGAGGATCACATTTAAGGCCATGTGCTACTGCCTCAGAATTCTGTGTAAAAATGTTCCTCGCTATCTTCAGTGTATGATAACCTACACACCGGCACGGAATCTAAGATCTGAAGGCAGGGCACTGGTTAATGTGCCGAGAATACAGAAAGCGAGAATGGGAGCTCGCTCCTTTGGATACCTCACAGCCAAGGTCTGGAATACACTGCCTGTGGATCTAATAACTGAACCTCCCTCTCAAAAATATTTTTCGCAAGAGCTTAAAGACATGGCTGTTTCCATCGTCCAACTAGTATTGTGATCCGCAAGTGCCGCTGTTTTGCCTCCGGATACTCTTCAATAGTTTCTGTTAACCTCACTGAGAGTCTGCTCTAGCGCGGGGACACAACGTAGGTGTAACCAGGCACTTTACAAATGGATAAATAAATAAATTTAGGCCAGCCCATTGCTTATCATTAGTTTGCTTTTTTGTCAATCTCAATTGCTTACTTCTTATTTGGGGCTTCTTTACCATCCTTTTGATTTGTATGCTTCCATGGCTCGTGTTAGACCTGGCACCATTGGCGTGGGTCTCCCCAGCATTTTTTGCCTTTGCCTCCTGTGTTTTTGTTGTATGTTGGACTCCGTTTTGCTGGTCTAGATGCTTTGGGCACTTTGCCACTGCTGTTCAGTGTCAAAGTGCAAGTGCTCCCTTTGTAAATTACTGTTATGGATTGGTGTTTCTGTGATTGGCTGTTTGATTTACTTGTCAGATCCTAGTATAGTGCACTGTGTGTGCCCAGGGCCTGTAAATCAAATGCTGCTAGTGGGCTGCAGCACTGATTGTGCCATCCACAGAAGCAGCCTGTAAAATGTAACTCTGGCCTGCCATTGCAGAGCTTGTGTGCAGTCTGAGACTGCCATGTCGACTTGGCAAGTGCACACACTTGCCAGTCCCTAAACCTTCCCTTTTCTACATATTAGTCACTCCTAAGGTAGGCCCAAGGTACCCCTGTGGGCAGGGTGCATTGTATGTGAAAGGTACGACATGCCCTGATGTGTGTGGCATGTCCCGATACTGAAATACTGCCAATTTCGTTTTTCACTATTGCAAGGTTGCCTGTTCCCATAGGACAGAATGGGGAGTTTGTTTATAACATCTTATAAACATAACTGACCCTAGGGCAAGGTAGAAAAATAGAGTTTAGTATGCCTGAACTTAGTGAGGGTGATTTTTACATTCTGTGTTTGAAAATACCACATTTAGAAAGTAGGTATTTTCTTGCCTAACCATCCAGTGTGCCTCTGCTAGGTTTGTGTATTGTATGTCTGGCTTTTGGGTGACGGGGGCTGGAGAGGGGCAGTGGCTCCAGACGTCTGATGAGTCAGGGCTGGGCTGAATAGACCTGTTCCGCATTTGGAGTGGTGGGAGGAGTAGCACCTGCACCTGAATAGGGCTGTGCCTGCCTTCCACAATGATGGCTCCGCCCCCTTGTGGTGTGTCTGGGGCCAGAGCTCACACTGACAATGGAGGTTGTTGTGCACTTGCAAAGTGCCCCACTGAACTGGTTTTGGCTGGGTACAGACAGTCTCTGCCTTCAGAGAACAAAGGATTTTTGTGTATAAAAGGAGGGGCCCAGACTTTTAGATCACTTCTGGGAACTCAAGAGGAACCTTTGCCAAGGAGAAGAGCCAGAGAAGCTGAGGAGGAATACTGCCCCTGTGCTGTTTGCTGTCTGGGGTTGGCCTGCAGTGGCTACTTGCTGCCAAGGAAAGGAGAAAAGGACTTTGCTGTTTGCTGTGACCCCTGCTTGAGGAAGATCTCCAAGGGCTTGAAACTGAGCTTGCCTCCTGTTCTGAAGTCTCAGCGACACAAAGACTTCACCACCAGCTCCCCTGAACTTCCTTTTCTAGGAGTTCTGGCCTGCAAAGAGGTTGTTTTGGACCTCTAAAGACTGTTTTCCGCTGGGAGCTGGAAGAATCCACGCATCGTCCCGGATCGTCGCATCGAGGCGCCAAGTTTGTTGCATCGTTGGGGGACGCAATAAGAAACCGACGCATCATCTCCCCACGCAGTAAGAAACCGATGCATCACCTCCTCTCCGGTAAGGCACCGACGCATCACCTCCCCTGCGCATCAGTAAGGAACCGACGCATCACCTTCCCTGAGTGTAAGGAACCGACGCATCACCTTCCCTGAGTGTAAGGAACAGACGCATCACCTTCCCTACTGCCCGTTTTGTTTGTTTGCGTGACGCATCCCAGGTACTTTGTGTGAAAAGTGTCGCATCTGCAATTTGCTTTGAACTGAATTATTTCTACCATCTGAAAGTCATATTTTTATTACTGTATTGTGGATTTTTGTTGTTTGGTCTTGTTTTAGTTTAGATAAAGATTACTTATTTTTCTAAACTGGTGTGGTGTCCATTTGTAGTGTTTTCACTGTATTACTGTATGTGTTCACAAATGCTTTACACACTGCCTCTGAGATAAGCCTGTCTGCTCGTGCCAAGCTACCAAGGGGGTGAGCGGGTTTTTTTTTAGACGTGTATCCCCCTTACCCTGACTAGAAGCAAGGGTCCCTATTTGGACAAAGGTACCTACCTCTGCCAACTAGAGACCCCCATTTCTAACAGCTCTCATCTGAGAATTACTTTTTTTCTTTTTTCTTTTGTACTCTGAGAGTGCATGCCTTTGTGTACTTTGAGAGTGCATTCCTTTTTTTGCTTTCTCCCCTAGTGTTGCTTTCCCTTTCACATCCCCACCTCCTAGAGACTCCACGTTGCTTTCCAACCCTTCCAGCTTGTTTGTCAAAGATCTATACTTATTAAAGTTTTTTGTATCACTAAGCAACAGTTTGGGGCTCAAGCCCATATTCACAAAAAATGAACACAGTAATGGAGGAAAAGAGACTGCAACCATTCACAGAAGGCAAACACGACAAAAAACGGAAGAGGAAGGCAAATCAATTGCATTATCAATTAGGACAACAACACAGTACACTTCAAAATCAGAATCATAGTGAGGGAGCTGATGCGCCATTCAAGGGGTAGAGACCATAGTGCCGAAGCCAACCTTCCCAGACCCTGAAGAAATTACGAGGGCACCCTCTGCTTTTGTATGTAACTTTCTCAGCAGCCATATAAAGATCCATCCCTGCCTTCCATTCGGCCATGGTAGGAACCTTCAGTGCACCCCAGTGGCGCGCCACGTCTCGTTTACCCATCAGCAGCCCCAAATTGCAGAAAAAAAGTTGCGATCTTGGACCATCAGCATCGCCTGGGACACCCAATAGAATGTATTTAGGATCAAGAGGGATGAGTGTCTCCAACATTTGACTGAGCTCCCTCACTACCATGGACCAATGTGTCTGAATGGCTGGGCAGCCTCATAGCATATGTATAAATGCATCTCTAGTGTCTCTGCAACTTAGGCAGTCCAGGGAAGCTGCCCTCCCCATGCGATGTAGGCAGTACCTGTCATAATATACCCAGTGGAGAATCTTAAGTTGAATCTGGCCCAGTCGTGACTTAATGGCCACTTCCCTCGGGTGCATCAGGACTGAAAAGCAGACTTGATCAGGTTGGTTCTCTTTTATCTCTTGCCTTTCACATGTTGCATGAAATACCAGAGACAGAGACAGAATTTATAGCACTGGGGACAGAATTTATAGCACTGGGGAAGGGCCAGGCCGCTACACTCACTCCACCTTCATTTGAGGCAGAAGCTGTACTTACAATGACTAGAAAGATGTCTCTTCTAGAAGCCCGTAATCTGCTACCCAGGCTATTGCAAAGTACCAAATGGCTGAAACATTTGTTCCACTTCCGAGTCGTGTAGAAGGTAAAGGGCAAGTGGGTTCCTGTAAATTCGACACCTCCTCAGCCGCTATATTCTTTTAATTACCTACGAGCAGTGTTAATTTTAAATTGTATTGTATGCACCAGCTTTGTAAATTCAGTTCGGAGTTTTCTGCATGAAGTTTGAAAAATAAACCATACCGTTTATAAAGATTGAAAATATTTAATTCAGTATAGAGATACTTTAAAAAATGTCTTTGCTTTTTGGACAGTATTTTTTTAAATTTATTTATTAATTTTAACTGTGGTTTACAAATAAGCATAGGCAAAGCCTGTAGTTTAGACCTCTCATTATATCTAAATATCTTCTGGCACAGTTCGTAGGCAGAAATTGTTTCTTAGTAAGCATAAAACGCTTAAATAAAATCATAAAGAATCAGCATAAGAGAGAGATAATGGTGAAGGGTGCGTATTAAATTTAAATATGGGAATAAAAAGCCCACAGGGAATAAATGCACATAAGCATATAAATGATGTATGTTTTTCTTCATATAATAGGGGATACCATTGCTAATCCGTATGTCCAAGTCAACCAGAACAAAGAGGATAACAAGTGTCTGAATTATCATCAGGACTCGGAAGAGAGGGAAAAAAATGATTGTGTTATCACAGTTGACGAAGGTATGGAATTTGCATGTATGTGCTATTATGTTTTTTTGATACATTCACAAATGGGTGAAAACACAGGAAAACGAACAAGACATGCCTCTGAATTAAAACTGCTTGTATCACACACGGATCCTACTAGAGAAAGAAAGTTGTAAAGCAGCGTCTTGCGATTTACTACCTTACTTAGGTGCAAATATATGGCTTTCTGGAATTCAAAAACGTGCCAGAATTACCCTTGAAAAGTGCAACAATTGCAGTTTTCTAGGCGTAATCCAAAAAAGTGTTTATAAATTTTTTTTTCCCCAGTACAGAGGCGTTTCACATGGGTAACTGTACATGTTGTACAATTATGCAACATGAAATGCCATCACTTTTGTGCAGTGGCACATAAAAAAACCCTTACACAGATAATTTTTTTCCCTGTACAGAAACCTCCTTCCCAACACCCACACGAATTTTGGGGTTGTTCTCTTCACTTTTCCACCTTGGAAAATCATTAACTACTGCCCCTAAAAGAGCAAGTATGCAACAGTTTTCAAGATGGAAAAGGTACTTAAAGGACTTCGGAAGGTGCCTGGAAAATTGCTAGTGACTTCTTGTAAAGTTTTCACTTTGTTTCTCTATTTGCCTGGTGGCTTTTCCATTACATGTCTCTTTATTTCGCATTTTATTATTTTATTATATTGACAAAACAGAATACAGGCGTTTATGTTAAAAACATTTCAAAGAGAACTTCTAGCCAAGTAATTTGAACATTATATTGCCAACACAACCTGAGTAAAAATAAACCCACGCAGAACTAACAAAGGTAAACAGTGGTAGAACTAGAGATAGAACTAAGGGTCGGAAGGCCAGGGGCGGGGGAGGGGGGGAAGAGATATGGCCTATACCTGGGTGGAGTCTGGTGTTTCTATTCAGTTGCAACGTTGAGAAGGCAGTAGCTCCAGTGAGTGATGGAATTAGCAGTAGGTGGAAATTGCTAGTGCCAAATATATGTGGGTAGCTTTTCAAAGCAACCTTTCACCCATGCAAGGCAAGAAGATGGGTATATGGGTCTAACTGGGCATTGCAGCAGGAGAAGCTGTGGGGGAGGCCCTCTCCGTCATGATAGCTGTTAAACGCTAAATGAGTGACTCCCAAGTTGCCACTAGAGGGCATTTCCTGAGCCCTCTGGCTTCTTTACTTTGCAGTGTGGAACCCTCTGCACTACCCCATTTAAGGAGGGTTCGAGACAACGCGGCCAGAGAAGTGGGGGAGGGGGCCTCAAGACTTCCAATGGGAGGGGATAACTCTCTTAGCAAGGATTAGTCATATTAGCGAGCCACGTGGCAGCTCGATCTTTTTTGGTGTGCTTATAAATTCCCAGTGCCACTAGAGGCCAGAATGATGGAATTGGTTTGACTGTGTGGAAGAAAGAGTATTTACTACATAAGTCCAAAAGGGCCTAAGGACTGGACAGGACAGAGTATGTGTGTGACATCAGCTGTCTTTGCAAAGCAAAGGGGGCACGTGGGTGATGGTTGTGAAAGGATTTATAAATAGTCGCTAGAGAGAGGTTGGCTTGTGGGGTATAAACTATTGTATTAAATTGAACTTTGCGTTCATTTGTCCCACAAGGGAATTAACATTGGGGATGCTAAAAGTATGAAGGCCTTATAAAATCACGAAATGTACCATTGAGCATCTCCCATGGTGTGTATAGCGTGGACAAACAGGTGTATCTCTGGAGTAGGGTTCCGGGCAGGCCATATCCCTCGTATTGCATGGTGAATAGTGTTGTATATGAGGAGTCCTCCAGATCAATAGCGGTGCTCTGTAAATCTTTTACGTGTAAGAAGAGATCTTCAGCATACAAGGAAACTGCCTGCGCAGTTCCCCAGGCCAGCACTGTGGGCTGCCTGCAGTGTGTGTTGATGAAGTGAATAATACAGGGGCCAACACCGAACCAGCATAAGACCTCAAACAGATACTTCCAGCAAATTGCATTGAATACTTTTTCAAGATCTAGACCCTGCACCATAGTTCTAGGCCAAGTCGGGGGGCCACCTCCATTATGTCGTATAGTTGGTGAAGATATAGGGAGGTATGAATCCATTTTGTTCAGGATGTATTACTTGGGTAAGGACTGGGAGGATACAAGAAGTGAGAATCTTGCCATGGATCTTCTAGTCTGAATTAAGAATGGTATGTGCCTATATGAGGATGGGTCACTTGAGGTTTTTACCCACGCTTCAATATGGGTACAAGTATGGTCTCCCTCAAGTATTGCATAAGGATGCCCTCTGTGAAGTACGCCACGTAAAGCTCCGCTAACTTAGGTGCAAGGAGGCCAGTGAACGTTCTATAAAAGTCGAGAGGGAGGCCATCTGTCCCTGGTGTCTTACCAGTTGGGAGAACTCGGATTGCTGTTTTGGCATCTTGGGGGAATATTGGTTTGTCTAATCCTTTGAAGTCGTGAGGGAAATTCGCGGAAGTGGTTGGTCCGATAGAAAAGTAGCAATTTGTAGAGGAAGGTTGTCTGTGGATTCGGTGAATGCTGTCAAACCTTCACCCCAGTACAGAGATCTGGGCCTAAATCAATCGTTTTTTTATGCTCCCCGTGCCTTTCCAGTTCAGACCCAGCCATATGCAAATCAGTCTTGACTCTGTTCCCCATGGGAACAGTCCAGCCCGAACTGCCAGTTCAGGTCCTCCCTGGACTGGAAACAAGCATCCAGGGACCGGTTTCGGGCAGTTCGGGGTGGACTGTTCCCTGGCTGATGAGGGGTGTTACCCCAAAATCGGTCCCAGGATGCTTGTTTCCGGTCCAGGGAAGACTTGGGTTGGGAGTTTGGGCTGAACTGTTCCCATGAGGAACAGGGTCAAGACTGATTTGCATATAGCTCGGTCTGAACAGGGGTGGCGAAGTGAGCTAAAGAACGATGATGGATTCAACCCAGATCTGTGACTGGGGGTGAGTGTCTGAAAGGTTTCAGCTCTCCGTCCATCATCTCTTTGTGTTTACAATGTATTACCTATAGTCGAAGCGCTGGAGCATCTCCCATAAAGTTACCTCATATGCTTGGGCTGTAGCGAGGGCACCCCTGCAGGACCAACTAACCGCTCTAGGGCTCTAGTGGGCTCCTCCATCAGCTTGCCGGTATGGAAGGCTTTGCGTGGGCAGTGGCCCTGGAGGATCACTTTGAGAGAATCCCATTCCATGGAGTGAGAAGTGGTGTAACTGGTATTTGTCTCGAAGTAGTCATCTATACATGAAGCCAGTGAGTCCCTGAAGAGAGGATCCTCCAGAGTAGGGCCCTGGAGATGCCAAGTAGGAATTGGAGAGCAATCGCCCCCACTGCAGCGAGGACACCAGTGGACTGTGGTCAGACATATGTCTACCCAAGTAATCAGATTTGGGAAAGGACGAGCGGAGATGCGATGAGCTGACAATGCGATCAAGTCGCCTGTGGAGCTCATGTGGAGGTGAGTAGTAAGAATATAAGTGGAGGCTAGGATTATGCTGCCTCCAAATGTCAATTAACTTCCAGTGGTACAACCAGTCTGTCAAGGAGTGATCATTGGTTGCTTTTGGGGCTTGTGGTAATGGTATGAATGCTCTTTCTAGGGTTATGTCTAAGATTGTGTTGAAATCCGACCCAGTAGCCAAAGGAAATAGGCGAGGGTGTCAGAAACCCAGAGAGCCTAGCGAGAAAAACTAGTTGGTCTAAATTTGGGGTATATATGCTTTCTAGAAGTAAAGGAGAGCCATCTAGTGCAAATCCACCCTAAGGGTCTGTAATTGTGTGTAGAAAATGTGACCCCTGCATGGGTCCATTTAGTAGCTCCTCTTGCGTAGACCGAGTAGCCAGTGAAGTATATCTGCCCTTGCCAGCTTTTCTGGAGCTGAGAGCACTCTAATTGGAGGAGAAGTTTCTTGCAAAAAGGAGATATGCGCCCGTTTGTGGGCGAGGAAAGAGTGTATTTTGTGGCTGCGTCTGGGTTTTTGCATCTCCCTTGTGTTCCAAGTAATAAGGTTGTAGGTGTCAGGTTGCATAATAAAGAAATTATGTGAGCGAGGAAATCAAGAATAGGCAAGAGCATATTGGTAAGGATGCAAAGTGGGTTGTGTGCCTCCAACTTAACCTGTTTGGCATTGGGGAGGATGACTCTGGGCCTTACAAGGAGAGGTATAAGGACATGTGAAAGACTTAAAGGGGAAATAAAACTGGGCGGCGAGCCATCGGCTGGACACCCACAACTGGTGTGAGTATTGGATCTAGTACATAACTGGGGAGAGGCAAGCGAGGCGATGGAGTAAGGGGGGCGTGCAAGTTAGGCCACCCAGTAGTTTGCAACTAGCTCTGGGCTTGTGATGCATACCAGGCTGATGGGAGCTGGGGGCAGTAAGCGAAATGAGGGGAAGCCTGTTCGACATTCGTTTTCTCCTGGGGAGACCTGTCTGAAGGAGGGAGGGGTCACCATTCAGAAGCCCTCCTCTGAGGGTATGGTCCTGATGACTCATTAGGGTTGTGTTCGACTCCGGAATAGCAAAGTGTACACTGGTCAAGAAGATATCTCAGAGGAATGTTTTGTACTTCAGAGTAGATCTGCTGTTTGAGGGGTCACCAATGCTGGGGAGGCATGATATGCCACAAGGCTTGGTGACGAGGATATGCCGCCATCATCTGATGAAGAGTCTGTGGACGGTGGGACAGAGTATCGGAAGGTGGCCGTTTTCTTGCTATTAAGGGATTGTTCAGGAGAAGGCATAGAAGAGTGTGATGCCTGTCCACAATCCTGGCCCCCAGCAGCGGTGGGACTACAGCGAGGGGCAAATCCCTCACCTTAGCCCAGACCCAGGCCGCTTCTGGCTCAGTGAAAAAGAATGTTTTTCCATTTAACATGATTTTCAGTTTGGCAAGTAAGAGTTGGAAGTACTTAACACCCATGTCTCTGAACTTTCTCTTGATGCTTAGGAAGGAGGCATACTGATACTGGATGCACGAGTGTCATCTGGGAACAGCCGCATCTGCAAGCTCTCTTAAACTCAATGCATCTTGCCTGTCGCTAATGGCACTTCGTCCCTGTTGCAGTAGATGATGGGCAAGCAAGGGTCAGGGGGCAAATGCGGAGGCAGACGCTTGGCTGGAACATGGAGCGAATGATTTCAGCCCTTAATAATTGAACTGTACTAGATCACTCCCCTCCACCTCCTTAGGCAGCCCAGTGATGCAGCGGTTGGTCCACCTAGAGCAGCCTTTTATATCCTCTGCTGGGCCCTCTGGGAAATGTAGACGTTTGGTCAAGTCTTGCAGTTGGATACAGTGGTCTTGTGTAGTTGGAACTAATCCGAAGCAAAGCGGTCAAATGCACACCACATGTAGTCCAAGTTTTGATGAATGCTCACAGGCAAAGTTTAGGGTGCTACCTCGGTGCGTGTTCCGTCCCAGGAACGCAAATATAATCCTGAATAAGCTGATGCCCACATGCGCAACAGTCCCAAGGTGCACACCATCGGAAATATATGTATAAATATGAGCCATTTAATCCAATTGTGTCCATTTATTCTTCTTGTTCCTCATTTTATTTCAATCTTCTTCAAAGTTTACATCAAGACATCGTGCTTTCAATATACATATGCTTGCGAATTGCCAATCCAGGCCTATTACAGCAGCACATCGAAATTCACACAAACGTCAAGTAGTTACAGCGTTGTTAACCCAATGCATTTCGGGATCATAACCTTCCTCAGGAGTGACTGTGGTATAAAGATAACGTTTCAGATATTTCGGCTTGTGCATTTTATCAAACTTTTTGAAACTTGTTAATAAACTAAATAACATAAAATAAACCACACACTTTGACTCTGTTTGAAAATTCCTTAACCCAAGGATCATGCCAAAAATATACCAGCATGCAAGTGACCACCATGTGAAAAACCATAAGCCAAGATGTGAAAAACATATGTATAATGCATTGTGCAGTAAATGAATACTGTGTACTAACTCTACATGCAGAAATTAAACCTAGAACTCAATATTTTAGTTCTTACCTGTGTTCCTCCCGTTACATAATAATCGTGTTCCAAACGAGCCGGCTGACCGGACCGGGCAGCTTCAAAGTAAACCTCCTTACACAGGTGAAACGAATCCCCTTTTAAACGTGCAATGTAATTGGCCCCAACTACTTGCTCAAAACCAACGTGCAAAAATGAAAATAAAAGAAAGAAATATGCAACCTCGATACTGCAAAATAACCACTACAATACAAATCAATAAATTCCTTTTTGCCACAACGTGAATAAATCTGAATAACATAAAAAGAATCCACTGATAAAATATTGTACATCATGAGTAAATGTGGATTTAACCAGTCCTTTAATCATTGTTAACATGACGTGTTCCCACTGTTCTAACGCTGTGTTCTTTGACAAAATATCCTTCCGTAGTTGACATCTTTTTTATCGTTTTAAACTTTTTGTATCTTTTTAATCAGTGGTGTGCTCCCCCATAGTTGTCCCTGTTTGGGACACTTCCTCAGCTAGTTTCCTTTGGTCTACTTGGACCAAAACTAAATCTGTAGCAATAGCGTCCACCTTGGCCTTCGGAGACGCCTGGGAGGAATTGATGGTCTGCAGTATAGCGTAGAGTTTATCCGTGGGCTACAATGCTACAGTCACTCCAGATGGTGCTGCTTCAGAGCAGTCGATTTGGTCTGTCCCATGTCTGATGTGGAAGCTGGGTTGGGCATCAAAGAAAACAATAGCAGTAGTGCTGCTAGTGAACACAGGCCCATTTGCAGTACCTTGGGGCTCACCAGAAAAGGTGGAGAGGGAGCCTCGTACGGGTGCAGCACAACAAGCCTAAGACCAATCCAGCAAAGAGGTGACTGCCTTACCAGATGGATTACACAGGGGTGTGGAATTTAATAAAATATCTACTTGTCCATGGGGCAGGTTGCTTCATAAATCTACTTGTCCTGTAACAAAATCCACTTGTCCCTTTGGTGCCATGTAGTGCTGCAACAAATTATGGCAGCAATCTCATTATATAAGAGCTCTGATATGGCCTCTCTGATTATGCCAGGGCTCATACCATAGTAGTCTTTGAATACTTGCAATCCCCTTATGTTGCCACGTTTCTGCAGATCTACATACTGGGGCTGAAGGTAGTGGTAAGCAAAGTTCCAGGGTTAGAATGCCCTTTTGAGTCTGTGCAAACGTACTAACTTGCATGTTTTAAGGGTTTTCAACAACTTTTCTCTAATCTTTTCCCATATTGAGAAATGTTGGAAATGTACCCCTGACAATGGCAGACGTAAACCTTCTTCCAGAGTTGGGAAAAAAGTGGTTGGGGGGAAAGTGAACTTGCAAACACTCAGTTTCGCATGAGCAAATCTACACATGCATATTTGCTCATGCTAAAATGCAGTTCACAAATATTTTCTAGGAGTACTATTTCTTGTCCCACTTTTGTAAATTCTTGGGAATTCACGAAAGCTGTATAGCTGCACTTAATGCAAGGACACATACCATGGGTGCACTTTTGAGACTTTCTTTAAAAATTGGGCCCCTAATTTTGGTCTAGCGTTGACCATGACCTTTTGCGTTTATTAAAATTCTGTCTCTCTCTCTCTGTATCGGCTGGCTTCACTGTGAGTGACAGCATTCTGCTCTTTCACAAGGAGCATATCGGCACACAAAGTAGTTTTGTTCAGTGCCAGTAACTACTGTGGCAGTGTGTGCTTTTTGAGACCAAAAACTATTTTTGCTTTTGCCAATGTTTGTTATAATGGTGAGGCCCCGGCAGCTCCCACACCAATAAGGTTTTACAAAAACCATGCCAAAACAATTCACACATTGACAAAACTAAAAAGCTGACCACCAATTTCAGACCTGCTAATGCTTGTTTATTTCTGTTTCCCATAATCTTATTGAAACTGGTTACACTGATTTTCCATTATGAATATTTCTGGGAAATACTAGCATGCATCTACACATGGTACTAAATGATGCTGCAAAGAAATGGTACCTGAAATTTTATAGTAGTTTAACGAAAACATTTTTTTTCCTGCTTTCATTTGATTATGAACATTTTATTTTGGAAGCACAAAATCATCAATCTTGCTTTCAAGCTTCTGCAAATATTTGCATAAAAACAGAGAGCATTCTGGGAGCATTATACATAGCCTCATATGTCTAAACTTTGAAAACGTGTGTACACATTTTTATACTGGAACCAATGTCAGTAGTGCAGTCAGAGCTTACAACGTTTACTTAGAGCGCTCACCCTAATAATAAAGGCTTTCAATTAATGAACCATAAATACAAGTTGGAACAGCATTAACATATGGACAAAAATATTACCTGAACTGCAGACAGAGCCCTTCCCTGATCCATAATGTGGTACTGCAAACTGGCAGTCAAAGGGTTTGTGTTGCAGGAGGTTGGGCCTACTTGTCCCAAGAACAAAATACACATGATAACTTGTTGCCCTTGACCCCAAACAATATGTCCTGGGTGTCGGGCTACAGGAATTCCACATCTCTGAAATTAGTCGTGCGGTGGCGTACACAGTCCCACGGAGCAGTTAGCTCCATGGCACATGGATTTATGGAAGTCCTGACCGCCCCCAGGGAGGAGGAGACGGACAAAGGCATCTCCCTGGAGCAGCCGGTACCTCCAAGGTTGATCTGCGCGAGCCACAGTGCCGACGTTATCTACAGTGGGATCCTCCCTCATAGGGATGCAGTTGACATAGGGCTAGATGTACGACCATTTGATTTTGCGCCTCGCAATTTGCGATTAATTGTGAGTCGCAAAATCAAATGTACAACAGTGTGTTTAACACTGTTTGCGATTCCCAACGGGGTCGCAAATTGCGAGGCTCATTAATATTAATGAGCCTCTCACAATTTGCGAGCCCATTGGGAATGACAGGCCCTCCCAGGGATGGTGGCCTGCTGGGCTCAGCAGACCACCATGTCTGGGACTGCTTTTAAATAAAGCAGTTTCTTTTTTTTTTTTTAAATGCAGTCCGTTTTCCTTAAAGGAAAACGGGATGCATTTAAAAAAGAAAAATTAAAATTTTCAGTTTCATTTTTTTAAGGGCAGGCAGTGGTCTCTGGAACCACTGTCTGCTCTTAAAAAATATTTTCCCACATACTCACAAAGGGGAAGGGGTAAACTGCAAGTGTTTTGCGGCCGCTAATGCGGTCGCAAAACATTAGTACATAGCATATTGACTCGCTATTAGGAAGGGACGCCCCTTCCTAATAGCGAGAGTCGCAAATGCTATTTTGCGAGTCAGTGACTCGCAAAATAGCATTTGTACATGCTATTACCCTTTTTTGCGGCCGCAAATAAAGGGTAGTACATCTGGCCCTTAGTATCTGCCCTAGGGCCCAGGAATAGGGCCTCCCAAGCCTGTCCAACTGCCTCAGGAGGCCCTAGCAGGCAGCCAGCGACTCCCCAGCCGCCAGGTTCGCGTCGCAGGCCAAATCAAAGGACTCGTGTGGCTCAGGGAGGTCTGAGCAATGTGGGCAGAGCCGCATTGGTGGGAACTCAGGCGTGCAGGATAGCGCAAGTGCTGGACCGACATGCTGGCTGCAGTCAGTCTCCGTGGTTTTCTACTGGAGGGGGGCTTGGGTTTCCAAGGTGTTCTCCACAGTATCTCTGGGGTATGGGTAGGCTGCCCTCAACCAAGTTTCATACTCACTGGCTCAGCGAAAATGGTGTGAGACCCATCGCCTCAAGGCCAGGATTAAGGGAGCGAGCTCCGGCCATGAGGAACCCAGCCTCCAATGTGTAGTGGTCTGCGTATCCGTTTTGTGCTGGGCATGGAATTTGAACGCATGTGAGGATTCCATGCTCCGGACGTTTCGGACCGTTGGTAAAGTTGCCTGGCTGCCCAGACAGCTCGTTGTTTCATGGGTCTAATACATGGCATTTTCTACTTACCTGGAAGTCTACATTGTTCTTCATCACTGCATATTTTGGCGACAAGCGAGTGAGCTGTCCACACGGAACCATCACAGGAACCTTCACGGAAAAGTCAGCTGCGCAAGGCGTTATTTTGGCCCCGATTTGATCCAGTCCCATGAACGGAGGTGTGGCGCTACACTGAAAGGACAAAAGCAAAGTGGGTGTTAATTATCAAGGTTGGGAAGTGGAAGTAATCACTCGGGAAACGTTAAAAAAACTGTATGTGCTGCACATGCACAGGTCTACCAGGGCAGGCAGGTGGTGGAACGCACACGGAGCAGTGAAACACAACGCGTTTGCTGTGCGTGAGAAACGTGGTGGCCATCTTTGAACAGTATCGGGTTTTTTCTGTGGCGTGAATGCTTACGGGGCACATCCCAGACTAATGCCGGTCTACGAGTGTGAAGTCTAATTGCTGACACTGTTTCAGATGAAAAAAAACATTGAAGAGAGTTTACATATGCTACAAACCGCTTAAAAGTACTGCATCCTTGAAATTCTGGTTTATACATATTTGCAAGTGTGAAACTGTCCACGGCAAGTAAACCAGGGGAATCTGTGTGTCAAGTATTTCAAGAATACGCTGACACCCACAGCATTTTATTCACAAGTGTTTTTTTTTTTTTAATGAACACAGGTTATTTTAATTTTTGGGGTTTTTGTTATTTAAGCAAAGTTTATAGGTATTAATTAAAAAAGGGTATAAGATGCAGGCTGTTCCTCCACCTCCAGTTGTTTTACAAACACCCAGGGATCCACCTGTACCATGCAAAGAGTGGTTTGAGGGTTTTGAAACTTACCTGGGTGCTATTAGAGCTATTCGTTATCGCCCAGAAAGGAAGAAATACCTGCTACTCTATTTGTTAGGCTTTGAGGGAAGAGCAATTTTTAAACATTTACTGGAAGTTAATGTGGCAGAAGAAGAATTAGATGAATATCAAGTTACTGTAAGGAAGTTACAAGAGCGTTTTGACGTTCAACCCAGTCTGGTGGTAGTGAGACATAAATTTTTTAAAAGTGTGCAGAAGGCAAGTGAAGATGTGGACTCGTACATAACAGCACTCAGGAGCTTAGCGTCTCAGTGTCAATTTGAGAATTTATGTGACCAGTTAGTCAGGGACCAGTTCATTGGTCACTGCATTGACAGAACCATTAAGCAAAAATTACTTTCCATGGGAAACCCTTCATTAGAGTTGACAATAAAAGTGGCAAAGAGTATAGAAACTTCCCAGATTTCAGTGAAAGAACTGGATTCAAAGAAAGAAGAGTTAGTGGGTGCTGTCAACTCGAACTACAACAAGTTACCGAAGGAGAGCAGACAGCAGGATAGACATAAGTTTTTTTTTTTCTCAATAGGATATAAGTTTCAGGTGTGGGAATCATAGTCCCACTCATGGTGGAAGACTGTGTCCAGCAATACACTTTGTGTGTAGAGTGTGCAATAAACGTGGTCACTTTGCAAAGGTGTGCCAAAGTCAGAAGAATAAGCTGACATCAGCTGTCAAACGTGTCACAGATGACCGTGATGGAGAAGATGAAGACAATATAGGAAGAGATTTAAGGGACATGGCTATGGTGGTTAAAACTGATGACATAATAAGTGGAGACTCCAACTCGTGTGTTGATCCTCTTGTTGACATTGTGGTCGGGGGAAAAATGTGTCATTATTGGTGGCATCTGGTGCCCATATAACAATAACTCATGAACTTTTCACCAGAGTTTGGCCAAAAAGAATCTTGTCTCCTCCTGACCGCAAAGCAGTATCATATGAGGGGCGTAGCATTAATCTATGTGGATCTATAGATGATAATTCTAGAGTTTAAGGGGTGTAAAATTGCTGGTAGGATTTATGTCGCTAAGGAGGGTTTAAACAGCCTGGGGTGGTTTACCAAGGACTATTTGGTATGGTCCTTAAACCTGTGACATCAGAACAAGTTTTAGCTATAAGGGACGAACCAGAATTAGAAAACATTATGAACCGGTATCCTTACGTTTTCTCTGGTGAATTAGGAAAGATTTCTGGGTTTAAACACAAAATTATTGTGAAGGAAGGTGCAATGCCTAACAAACACAAACTTTGAAATGTGCCGTTTGGCATTGCCAGGGATTTAGAAAAAGAGTTAGACATGCTGTGTAAAAGGGGTGTGATTGAGCCGGTGGAGTCCTCTCTTTGGTTGTCTCCTTTGGTGGTGGCGGCACGGAAACACAACAATGAGTTAAGAGTATGTGTTGATCCCCGAAGTTTGAATAAAGAGATTTGGGTGGACTCTCACCCATTGACCAACATCTCTGAGCTCTTGGCTGGGTTGACAGAGGCCAAGGTTTTCTCAAAGCTGGACCTAGCCTCTGCGTATCACCAAATATAATTAGATGATGAATCCAGGCCCCTCACAGCTTTTGTTTTCCCTTTTGGAACGTACCAATATTGTAGGATGCCTTTCGGCTTAGCTTCTGCCGCATCTGTGTTTCAGAGGGTTATGGTAAACATGCTCAAAGGTATCAAAGGGTTATCAATCTTTCAAGATGATATATTGATCTATGCTCCTGATAGACGTGCCCATGATCGCATCCTCGATGAGGTTCTTAGTAGATTTCAATGTAAAGGGGTGGTTCTCAGGCGTGACAAATGTGCGTTTCTCAGTAACCAGGCTGAATATCTTGGTCATCTCATCACTGAACGTGGTATTGAACCTAAACCAGGTTTGGTGAAGAGCATTATTAATGCAAAAGTCCCAGTAGACAAACCTAGTCTCACATCTTTTCTGGGGTTATGCGAGTTCTACTTCAGATTCTTCAAAGATTATGCTACAAAATTGCGACCTCTATCCAGTATGTTGAGAAGAGGTGCTGTGTTTGACTGGAACCAAGATTGTCTGGATGTGTTTGCATGGGTGAAAGAGCAGCTGTCTTCACCGAAGGTTTTAAAAAATTACGATCCAGAACTTCAGTGTGTTTTGACGGTGGATGCAAGCAATGTGGGTTGGGTGCTGTACTCAGCCAAGTGAAAAACTCTGAAATGCTCACAATCGGTTATGCTTTCAGAGTGTTGTCTGATACAGAAAAACAATACTCCGTAATTGAAAAAGAGTTGTTGGCATGCTGGTGGGGTGTCATGAAATTTAGGAATTATGTTTGGGGAACACAATTTATTATCCAAACTGACCACAAACCGCTAATCTACATTTTGAGTGGAAGAAACTCAAAAGGGTTCACCCCGCATTGCACGCCTTTCCACAAAATTATTACAATTTGATTTTACCACTGAGTATATTCCTGGTTCAAAAATGGGTGTGCAGATTCCTGGTCTCGCTCATCTGACTGGTGTGAGGATGAGGAGACGTTGTCTTATGATGAAGATAAAGAAAATTGCATTGTAGTATCCATTGATTTACCCTTGATTGGTACTTTTTCTGAGAAGGATTGGAAGGATGCTCTGGAGGAAGATTTTACCCTTAAGTTAGTTATGATGTACATTGAAGCTGGTTGACCTAAAGAGAGGAATGTAGATTTTGATCTCAAAACCTTTGTCAAAGTTGCAGATGAGTTGTCTGTTGAGAATGGGTTGCTGTTGAGAGCGGACAAGTTTGTCCCTCCTGTGACCTTGAGGAGGAAAATTATTGTTGGAGCACATGACAGACATCTAGGGGCTACCATGACGAAGAGGAGAGTTTGTCTATCTTTCTGGTGGCCAGCTCTGGATCAGGAGATTGACATGATTGTAAAGAATTGTCATATGTTCCAGTAGTGACAAATCATTTAAGTTGAGAACTCTCCCCCCTTAGTCCTATTGAGTTACCCACAGGTCACTGGGACAAGGTAGGGATTGATATTGTCGGACCATTTTATGCTTTGAACAGTACATCTAGGTTTGCTGTTGTTATGATGGATTATTACAGTAAGTGGCCCGAGGTCAAATTTGCCAATGAGGTAAATTCCAAAGTAGTTGTGGAATTCATGAAATAAATTTTACTTAAGGAAGGATTTCCAGCAAAGTTAGTCTCACATAATGGTTCTCAATTTATCTTGGATGAGTTTAAGACGTTTCTGGAGTCTAGTGGCATAAAACATCTCAGAAGTTCTCTTTATCATCCCCAAACCAATGGACTGGTAGAGAGAATGAACAAAGTCTTGGGCGAATGCATTCAGTGGGCTATTGCTAACAAACGTATAATTGCAAATGCAGTCAGGAGTATGTTATGGTTTTATCGTACCACTCCCCACCTGGCTACTGGGGTTTCTCCTTTTGAATTGTTACGGGGCAGGAGAGCGACCACATGTTTTTTTCCTGCTTGGATGAACAAATGGGTACGGCCTAAGCAGAATCAGGTTTCTGATGATGTTATCAGAAAAAGGGTTTCTTCTTTTCAGGAGAAACAAAAACTGAATTTTAATGTGAAGAACAAAGTCAAGCATGTGGAGGTAAAGGTGGGTGATTTAGTACGCATTTCAAAACCTGTTCATGTAAACAAGGGAAAATCTAAGTTTGTGCCTTTAATCAGAGTCATCAAGGTGTATGGCAATAGTGTGCAAGTTCATAATGGGCAATGGTGGAATGGTAAGAGAGTGGTTCGGGTGGTATCTGAGCAAGATAGTTTGCAGAAGGATGTTAGTGAGAAAGGAGAGTTTCGTCACACTGTCGTGTGTGGCAAGGATACTGCCGAGTTGGATGATGTGCCTTCCACTTCTTGTGACCTAGCTAAGTGTGTGAAATTGAGGCACAGCGCAAGGAGAATTACTGTGCCCAGCAAGTACCGTGATTTTGTCCAAGTCTTCTCTGTTGGTGTTTTATCCATGGAGTGCTGTCCTATTCTGGACGAATGTTATTTGCAACCACATTTACAATCTTGGTTCTCTTAGTTGTGGGTGTTGATTTTACATCCATCTTGTTAAGTGCCGAATGTTTTATTTGCTCATTTACATTTTGTTCTGTTTGATTATATTTTCACTGTTCTCTTCTTTTATTTGTTAATGAGCATTGTGGTATGGTTTGTTTTTTCAAAAGGGAAAAGCCATGTAGTGGTCTGCATATCCGTCTCGTGCTGGGCATGGAATTGGAACGCATGTGAGGATTCCATGCTCAGGACGTTACGGACCGTTGGTGAAGTAGCCTGGCTGCCCTGACAGCTCGTTGTTTCATGTGTCTAATAATTGACATTTTCTACTTACCTGGAAGTCTACGTTGTTCTTCACCACCACCGCACAATGTCACCCCAATCTGGTCTTCTCAGCCCCCCTCAAAGCTAGCCAATGGAGCAGGTGAGGTATGGCCCCTTTCAAGTCTGTAGGTGTTAGGGAAAAATGGCGGCAGATCAGTGCAGGGGATTTGTCAGATTACTTGATGGAGGACAGAAGCAGTTTCAGAACTCGACTGCTCTGTTGACCTCGCTGGCCATCATTACGTCTTTTAATTGGCTTTGCTACTTCTATCTTTTTTTATTTATTTTTTTTATTTTAAAAAAATATTTGCATTTTGTGTCAAACAAAAAACAAAAAGAAGCATGTCACATTCGGTTACAGTC
The DNA here is from genome assembly GCA_963921515.1 of Calotriton arnoldi. Classification (NCBI taxonomy): domain Eukaryota; kingdom Metazoa; phylum Chordata; class Amphibia; order Caudata; family Salamandridae; genus Calotriton; species Calotriton arnoldi. The sequence goes on from CAWUFW010006291.1 coordinate 522,437, forward strand.
GTGCAAAGATGTACATATCGAATCCACATCGCATAAGTTCCCACATCTTCCCCCCTTCGGGCAACGTTCACCTGTAGGTCCCACCCGCTCACTGTTCTTCGCTGCAACCTCCCAAGTGTTTTCCCCTTCCAAGATGCTCTGGGACAAACCAGCCAGCCATCGTAGCTAATGGGAGATGCGGGACCCCGCAAAAACCAACCAACCATCGCCCAGTCCTCCATCTAGTCCATAGTATTGCCTCCATTTGACCCACACACTGCGGAATTTTCGCGGGCAGCCTCTTGCTTTGTATGTGACCCTCTCTGCCGCCATGTACATATCCATTCCCGATTTCCATTCTCGGAGCTGGGGAGTTGTCACCGCCCCCCATACCCTAGCTAAGTCCCGTTTCGCTACCACTAGAGCCAATATGACGAAGATGAGCTGCGGACGGCCCAAATCTACATCCCCGGGTATGCCCAACAGTATGAATTTGGGGTCTAGCGGCAATGTCGCTTCCATAACCTTGCTCAGTTCCCCCAGCACCATTTCCCAATATGTCTGTATGTCGGGGCATCTCCAAATGGTATGATAAAAGTCTCCCTGTGTCTGGCCACATCTTAGACAATTCGGGTCACTGGCACGGCCCATACGATGAAGCCGGGCTCTATCATAATAGGCTCTGTGTAGTATTTTATATTGAATAAGACGAAGGCGTGATTTAATGGCCACTTCCCGATGGTGCATTAGGGCTGCTTCCCAGTCAATATTCTCAAGAGTACCTAGATTCAGTTCCCATGACTCCCGCAGCTTCCCCAGCCTGTCTGGCGCATTATTATTCAGGGTCCGGTACGTCAGTGATACTGCCTTGGTGAGTACGTGTTCCTGCAGTAAGCGCCCTTCCAGTGGAGCATACTCCGGTAGTGAGGAGGATAGCGAGCCCTCCAGGCATGTCGCAGTTGCGCATACTTAAAAAACTGGGAGGTGTGCAACCCAAAGTCTGTCTGTAGCGCACAGAAGCTTTTAAGTTTACCTTTGGCCACAATATCCCCTATGGTGTCCCACCCCTCAAAGCCCTTTGGTTTATGGAGTTCCTTTAACCAACGACAGTTCCAGAGGGGTGTCTGTTTAGTAGGCTTGCGGGCCCAACCCAGCACCCTGGACGCTCTGTCCCACACCTCCAGCGTGACTTGTGTGGCCGGGAGAAGGCGTCCCCTGCCCCGTCCCCCATAGAGATAATACATGCACGTTCGATTTGTCATAGTATCCCTTTCAAGCCTATAGGTGGGGTGATCTGCCGTGGTATGTATCCATTCATTCACCGGGGTTAGATGTTCCGCCCAGTAGTAGGCTTCAATGTCAGGCAAGTAGATCCCCCCCATTGTACTGGTTACGTTGTAATGTAGTCATCGCAATCCTCGGTTGCTTCACGAGCCATAGGAAGGAACGCAGTTCCGCTTCCACCGCCTGGAAGGTCTGCCTGGAGAGGGGGAAGTACTCATTCTGGAGGGCGTAAAGGAAACGAGGTAAAGTAATCATCTTAAACATGGCCGCCCGACCTAGGATCGTGAGGGGGAGATGTTAGTGATGACCCGTTGGATATTTCTCTGGTACGAGAGCCTCCTGTCTGTGGTAAGATACATCCCTAGATATGTGAACCCGGTCTGTGCTATTTGTAGGGCCCCAGGAAGCGTGGGCCAAGGGTCCAAGGCCCTTGGGCTATAGATGAACGATTTGTGCCAGTTTATAGTATATCCTGAGTACTCCCCGTACAGGCCCATGAGTTCGAACACTGCGGGGATCGTGGTAGTCGGGTGGGTAATGTACAGCAAAATGTCATCCCCATAAAGCAAAATCTTTTCTTCCCTGGTATCTGTTGGCGTAATTTGGAACCCCCGGATCTCTGATCGCTGCCGAACCACGCAAGCCACTAGCTCTATCGTGAGAGCGAAGAGTAGTGGGGACAACGGACAGCCCTGACGGGTGCCCCGTCTAATAGGGAAATCTACGGAGACCCGGCCATTGACCTTAACCCTCGCGTGGGGATCCGTGTACAGGAGACCCAGCCAGTGTCTAAACTTGGGACCGATGCCAAATTTAACTAAGGTGGCCTCCAGGAAGGGCCAATGTACCACATCAAACGCTTTTTCAGCGTCTAGGGACAAGAGCAGATGTGGCCCTTCCCGGTCCCGCACCTCCATGAGCCAATTGTGAGTCCTACGCAAATTCAGTCTGGTCGCCCGGCCTGGTAGGAAACCCGTCTGGTCCTGGTGCACCAGAGTAGTGATGACTTGTCGAAGGCGCAAAGCGAGAATTGTCGCCAATATTTTCACCTCTATATTAAGGAGGGAGATGGGTCGGTAGGAAGCACACTCATTGGGGGGTTTCCCGTCCTTATGGATAGGGATAATCGTGGCCATGCGGAGGTCCAGGGGCAAGATTCCCTCCTGAGATGCATCCTGGAAAAGCGCCAGGAGGTGTGTGCCCAAAAGATCCGCGCATTTCTTATAGAATTCCGCCGGAAGGCCATTTGGGCCCGGGGATTTCCCAGTGCACAATTTGGTTATAGCCAATTTGATTTTGTCCACCGTTATATCTGATTCTAAACCCTCCCTCTCGTCTTCATCCAATGACGGGGTAGGAATGTCCATTAGGTAGTCTAGTATGTCCGGGGGGGCCCTCAGGTCTCGTGCTTCATAGAAGTTTTGGTAGTAGGATGCGAACGTCTGAAGTATCTGCGCATCCCGCGTCTGTGTTGTTCCCTGGGAGTGCACCACGCTCCCCACCCATCGGGATTCCATTTCCTTCCGGCTAAGCCATGCCAATAACTTACCTGACTTGTCCCCCACATCATACAGCCTATGTAGGGTGGCCTGTGCCTTAGCCTCCTGCGTGGCTAAAGCCCTGTATTGATGCTGTGCATCTGTCAACTGTCGCTGCACCTGTGGGTCTCTGCCTGCAAGGTGCCGCTTTTCCAGGGTAAGGATTTGGGTCTCTAATGTGATAAGTTCCTCCTGTGCATTCCTCTTTTCCCAGGCTATCCGGTTCTGGGCCCTGTCTCGTAACACCGTTTATATGCTTCCCACATCACAACGCCCGACTGCACCGATCCAAGATTTTCAGCAAAGAAGACCTTGGTATCAGCTCGGAGACCCTGGAGCACCGTATTATTCTGTAAGTCCCATGCCGAGAGCCTCCAGCTCCCTCGTCCGGTGCTGGACCTTTCACCCACCCTAACATATAGAGGTGAGTGGTCTGACAGGCCCCGGGCCATGTATTCCGCCTCATAAATGTCCTGAATGACGCCCTGAGGGAGCAATACATAATCTAGTCGCGAGTGGACCCTGTGTGCCCCTGAGTAGTACGAGTACTGTCAGTCCCCCGGGTGCAAGTGTCTCCACACATCCACCAACCTTAGAGTGTCTGCTAGGCGAGCTAGTTGTGTGGGGGGGGATGAGCAGGATCGCCCGAGGGATCCAGAGGGACCTGCGTTACGTCGTTAAAGTCACCCCCAATAATATGCGTTGTTCCCGGCGTCCCCAGCAGAATGTCAGTTACCCCGTGTAGGGTCCTAGTCTGCAGCTTCGGTGGGGCGTATACTGACAGGATAGTAACATTCCTTCCGCCCCAGGACCCTGTCACCCCCACATATGTTCCCTGAGGATCTATCCATGTACGTTTCACCTTGTAAGGTGGGGACTTTTTAATCAGGATGGCGACTCCCCTAGAACCAGAGGTGTATCCCGCATGCGCCAGGACCGTATATGCTCCCCTTGCAAGGAACCCGCATTTCGTGCCTCTAAGATGGGTTTCCTGCAGTAGCACCACATCCGGGTGGGTCCGTTTTATGAAGGACGACACCAGCCCTCTTTTAATTTTGTCCCCCAGGCCATTAACGTTCCAGGTGAGTACTGTAAAGGGGCTATCCTCTTGACCCATCACGACCGACTGTTGTGAAATGGTGGGACACATATGTGTGAATAATTAGGTAATGCTCTATACAGGAGATGTGGGTAGTTGGGCACGCTCCCCAGAATCTGTGACTGCTCTTCAACAAAAACAATAAACCAAACTAAACCCTTGAACTTGTTGTGACCCCTCACTCCCAACCCCCCTCCCCACCTCCCTCCTCCCCGTTGTCACATACCCTGCCAGACGCTCGAGGATGCGCATAAGGGTGGCAGAGGTCTGTCGCCCACCCGGAACCCAGCTTACGCTACAAGTTCAAACTCCTGCAGCGACCCCAACAGTTCCTTGAGATTAAACCGTCCACGAATAGAGAAGAACAAAAGAAAGGTTAGGAATCAAAAGTGTTAGAAAAGGGAAGGAAGGAACGAAATGAAGAGAAGGGAAGCAAGAGATAGAGAAGGAGAGAGAAAGGGCCATGCCAAGCCCAAGTCTGTGGCTACTCTGGGCCTCTCGCCTGCGATGTAGAGGGGGTCTTCAGCCGCTCCGCAGGTCTGGTAGGTGGAGTAGCAGGGGGGAATGTCCAATCAACAGACTCCGGTGCCATAGTCTGATTCCACGGTCAGTCACACAAGCCCATATTCAGGAGTGTGTGTCAGGGGGTTCCCCCTGTGATGCCAAAGTTTCTGTCGTTGCGTCCTGCTCCATTGCCACTGTTTCAGCCACCAATGGGTGGAGAGAGGGTCCATCCTCTCCCTCCTCCCCGGTCGTGCTGTCTCTAGTCTCTGTCTCGGTGCCTGGGTCAGGGTGATAGAGAGGCGGAGAGTGTGTGAGCCCGCCGACAGGCGAGAGTCCAGCGAGCGACCACTACGCCGCCGGACCCGTCCAACACCCCGCGATACAAATGGCGTCGCTCCCTGCAGACGATCTTTACGACTACCCCGGGGTCGCAGTGTTCTGTGAGGACCAGGGGTTCGCAGGGCGTTCCCCGCCGATGTCTGGTGATGGTGCGATGGGGCCTCCGGCCGCTCCAGCACGGGCCTTTCCTCGATCCAGTGCCACGCTTCCTCCGGCGTCTGGAAGAAGTGAGTCCTCCCCATAAATATGACCATTAGTTTTGCGGGGAATAGAAACATGTATTGAATTTTGTGTTCCCGCAGCTTTGCCTTCACAGAGTCAAAAGTACGCCTTTGCTTCTGAACCTCCCTGCTATAGTCCGGGAAGATCATTGTACGTGTATTTTCGTGCCTGATGTCTCCGATTTTCCTGGCCTCTCTAAGGATCATGTCTCTGTCAAGGAAATTCAGAAAGCGAGCTATGACGGGACGCGGTTGCGCCCCCGGGGGTGTCCGGGCAATCAGCGCCCTGTGCGCTCTTTCTATGACGAAGCAAGCGGAGAATTTATCCTTTGGGACTGTGCGCTGGAGCCATGAGTGGAGGAAGTCCGACATATTTGCCCCTTCAAGTCCTTCTCTAAAGCCCACAAAGCGGAGGTTGTTGCGTCTTGCTCTATTTTCCGCATTGTCTACTCACCACTGAAGGTCTTTATTCAAGGATTGGAGATCTGCCATACCTTTACGGAGCTCCTGCAGAGTATCCTCAGCCTCCCCCAGCCTGGTCTCCGACTCCGTGACCCTGGCTGCCAGGTTCCGCATGTCCTGTCTCAGGAGCGTCACCTCCGTGCCCACCTCTCCTATTTTCCCCTCCAGCGCCGTCCTGGAGGACTGGATCGCCTGGAGGAGAGTGTCTGTGTCAGTGCGGGCGGCCGGGCGTTCCTCCGAAGGGGGAGTGATTACCTTTGTGTAGCGGTCCATTTTCCCCTGTCGTGGCGGCTTCGGGTCCTTGTCTTTACCCATGTCCAAAGGTATGATGAGGAAGCGCACAGGGGGGCCGCATCAGGACCGGGGGAGTGTGTCACAGTAGCGGTGGGGAGGGGGGGACGGTTCACACCCCTCCGTTCCGAATAATCCCTCAGCGCGGTCCCAGGCGGCGGGGCACTGTAACGTGGCACTTAGGCGCTGACCGTTCCCACCCTAGTGGTTTAGGCTCTCCTCGGGCCAGCGGTCAATCAGGTTCTCCAACTGATGGGGCGAATCAGGTAGGGTCTCAAACTGGCACTTCAGGGGTAAGACCGGACCGGCCTAGTCAGGTCCCACCAGGGCCACAGCTTGTAACTACAAAACGGACGAAAGGGGCCCCCTCCACCAGGTCCCGGCCCCACGTCGGACCCCCAAGGCTCACCACCAGTTCCGCAGGGTAGAGATATTCGGGGACAGCCTTCTCGTCACCCACGCAGAGTCAGAGGCCCACACAGCACGCCAACAAGTTCGCACTCAGTCTCAGGCAGTCGGTACCCCCATCAGAGCAGCTCCCATCTCCTATCAGCGGGGGGCGGAGGCACTGCCACAGGGTGTAGAGGGCCCCCCCGCGATCGCGGTCGACCAGCTCACTACCGCGGCCCACCACACCGGGCAGGCCGTATCTTCGATCTTCCGCCCTCCTGTTAATGCGATCCCCAGGCCTCCCTACCGGGCGGCGCAGCTACCCACAGCCGCCCGGCTCACCTGGGGTCGCAGCTCAGAGCACTGCTCGGTGGTTTGCTCCCTGGATCACAGGCACTCCGCGGATGGGCGACCCCGCCTCACCGAGCCAGGAGGTCGGGAGCTCCGCTTCTACGGCGTGTCGCAGGCTCGCAATGCTGCATCGGCTCCGGGGACGTATCTTCAGTGCACCTCCGTCGGGTCCTGGAAGGGGCGGAGGCCGAAAGTCCTCCCGGTCAGTGGCCCAGGATGTTTGCGGACTCGCAGCGCCGGAGTCGGGAGTTCGCCGGGCCGGCTCAGCTCCGCTTCGGCGCCATTTTGTCCGTGCAGGCGCGGCCGCTGCTCATGGCCCGGAACAGCCGCAAACGGGGTCGAGGGGGACCCAGGCCCCCCCACAAGCACGGCTGGGGTATTCAGCAATGTCTGGAGGTCAAATTCAGGTGTTCTCCGGGCTTATGGGCCGCCGGAATCCGTGTCGGATGGTGCTTTCAGCCGGAGCTCGGCGAAAGCGCGTCTCACTCGGCCATGTTGCTGACCACGCCCCCTGCTACTTCTATCTTTGGATATGGGAAAGCAGTGATTGGATCATCCCTGCCCATCAGGCCCAAATACTGCATCTCTATCTCTTGATTTAGATTCAATTCTATTTCATTGGTAGTTGTCATTCTGATAAAATGTTGCTTTGAATAAAAGATTTTATGCCTCCCAAATCATTGAGGTAGAGCAGGCCAATAACTATGGATGTAATACGCCCCATCTTCCACTTCCAACAAGCATTGGCAGTGCCAACAGGCCTGCAAGGCCCCCCATTCCCCTCACCTGCTCTCCCATCCGAGCTGTAGCTCTTTGATGCGGGCGGCGCTCCTCGAGCAACTTGAAAAACCAGTGAGTCAAGCACTAGACATGGGGACGTAAATGGACGGGGCATCCTCCCCAAAGTCCAAAGTCCCGGGGCCCAGCACCTAAAGGCACGACCTCGCATCATCTTGCTGTCTCCTTTGACCCGAGCCCTTACCGTTGCCTCGCGGCTGAGCCGTGTGGGCTTGATCTTCCAGCACCCTATGCTGTCCAGGGGGTGCAGCTTGGCCCTGTAATGGACTACCTTCTGTTGCCAGCCTGAGCCCTCACCTGCTAGGGATCAGCATTGCTTTTGCCTGTCGGCCCCTACCGACAGTGCTGCATTTGGGTTGGCTCTGTACCCATCGACCGGCCTAGTCTTTGGCCTGGGCCATGGTTTCTGGTCCCTCTACCTATTTGTCATTTGGGGATATTTGAGAGGGGACTTGTAATATGACTGCCCCAAGAATGGGCTTCATCTGGACTGCTCTGTAGGGATGTTGGGTGCACGTGCCGACCCTCCCCATTATCAGCCTTGGTAGGATTGAGTGTCTGGAAGGCCACGAACCGGCATTCTTTGAAGAGGACTGACATTCCTCCTGGTTGGCCCTCTACTCCTTCCCATTTGCATCAGTGTTATTGTAGTGCCTTGCTGCAAATCTCCTTTGGTGTGGGGGCCTTAGATGCCGCCCTTCCACCTCTTCTGCTGGCTGCTTCGACCGTCATCCCTGGGACATAGGTGCCGTTCAGGTTGTGGATTACTGTTCCCTTTTGTCATTTAGCCACTGCTGTGCTGTGCTGTGGTGAGTTACACTGACTCTGACACAACCCCTCCAAAATTCTGCTCTGACTCACCACCCCTGCGCATGGTCACAGATTGAGTTTGCTGTTGCGGCTGCACTTGCTGACCCTCCTCGCTGAGTGTTCTTGTTGTTGCTGCTGGGGTTGGGTGCCTGGCTGCTGTCGCTCTTTGTTCTCCTATGAGCCTTGACCTATATATGGCTGCATGAGGCTGGCTCCTCTTTTGCCAGTCCAGTTTCCACTCTTGTTATGCATTAGAGGACCCTCATGGCATGGCGTAAACCACCAATGCTGCCTAGAACACTGGATGCCTGGTCTGTTCCTCTCCATACTGTCAATCAATGATGCGCATCAGATCTGCCAAGAACATGTTGACTGTGACTTGCACCTCTCCTGGGTCCTCTCCTGAGAACACTAAGTTACACCTATTATCCCAGTTGGAACCTCAACAAACACACACCGTTGTCTCCTCCAAAAAATTGGATCAAATACTTGGAGCGGTAAATGATTTCAGAATTGCAATGGAAGTTAAAATAGATGTAATCTCAGTAGACTTAAACTTCCTATGTGACAACCAGTGCAAAATGAAAGAAAAAAGTGATGTCCCATTTCCGAGCTATAAACAAACTTCGTCCTTGGTGTGCTGAATCTTCTAAACAATACAGAAGAAAAACGGTCCCAGTGGGACAATTTTAAACAACACAAATATTTATGCAACAGCATCCATTATGTAAACTTCTGCTCAATATTATTTATTCATATTGAACATCAATTTGAATGTTCAAAATCCAGCAGACATCTGGAACATATGTACAAAAAAGTGCCCCGAATGTGTAAAAGGGAGAAGGGGAAATTTGTGTGTAAAGTGAGGGTTAAATGGTAGAGGAAAGGAAGTGACTATATATACATCAACAATATTATTTACAAGGAAAAGGCTTGTCCAGCATGACCGTTAAATACGAACAAATTATCAGCCATTATGCAGCTAAGTAGGCACAGTGAAAAAGCACAGTTGACCACCCTGGCATAGAAACAACAAAATGTCGACGTTTCGACCCCAGCCATACGTAGCCTGGGGCACCGTGAACCACCAATGACTGGGTGGTTGAAATGATAATAGTGGGCCTGTGGGCTCCTAGGGCAGAGAACGGGCAGATGGCAACTCTAACCAAGTTGGTTAGAGTCGGAAGCAAAGCAGAGGCAATCGAATTTTTATTATCTACTGGCGGGAGTAACTCGGAACCTTCGGATTTGTCTTGGCCCTTCTGTTTGAAAGAAACACAATTGAAATTAATCCTATAAAAAGTTGCCATCTGCCCGTTCTCTGCCGTAGGAGGCCACAGGCCCACTATTCTCATTTCAACCACCCAGTAATTGGTGGTTCACGGTGCCCCTTATACAGTCCTGAGGAAGACCCCCTTGTAAGGATCAAGGTCACCTACGTATGGCTGGGGTCGAAACGTCGACATTTTGTTGTTTCTATGCCAGTGTGGTCAACGGTGCTTTTTCACTGTGCCTACTTAGCAGCATAATGGCTGATAATTTGTTCGTATTTAACTGTCATGCTGGACAAGCCTTTTCCTTATAAATAATAATGTTGCTGTATATATTGTCACTTCCTTTCCTCTCCCATTTAACCCTCACTTTACACACAAATTTCCCCTTCTCCCTTTTACACATTCGGGGCACTTCTTTGTACATATATTCCAGATGTCCGCTGGATTTTGAACATTCAGATTGATGTTCAATATGAATAAATAATATTGAGCAGAAGTTTACAGTGTAAGTAATTTAATGGATGCTGTTGCATAAATATTTGTGCTGTTTAAAATTGTCCCACTGGGACCGTTTTTCTTCTGTACTGTCAATTACCCAGGTCCCAGTGGCATATCTGGGTTATACCCTTTTCTTGTAACGAATCTTCTAAACAAGTCACAGAACTTAGAGACCGGATCAGAATTGAAGGACCTTCTAGACGTAACAATATACAAATTATTGTCACTTTGTACCGCGCAGAAGGCCATAATTCCACACTCTACATAGAGAAGTGGCTTCAATCTGATATAGCCCCTCAGGGCCTTTCCACCATGTATACAACGGAGCAAGCACACCATGTCCCAGCGAGAAGACCTGTCCCCAGGTGGCCCCTCAGACTAATTCTTGCCAAACTATTGAACTACCAAGATTGTCATTTTATACTCCCGAAGGCGAGAGAAAATGTTTTTCTCACTCTAGTGCCTCCAAAATCTCGATTTCCTCAGACTTCACACTGTCAGTCCAACATCGGTGAGCGTTTTTCCTGGCAGTCATAAAGAGGCTGAAAGACCTGTCTCTTAAATATATGCTTTTAGTCCAGGCCCGCCAGAGGATAATTGTTGATGACAAAGCTTTCTTCTTTACTGGACTGGAAGAGGCATAACCTGGGTGGACGACAGGGACCATTTTGAAGTCAAGAGAGTGGAGGCTCTGTGTGGCGCCAGTGGGATTGATGCTCCCTCTCCCTGCTTTGCTGAACTATTGAGGGCTTACCCTCCCAGGCCCAGGCGTGGGAGGGCTGCAGAGCTGTCATTGAGACTGCTACCACCCTGCGCTCTTCGCAGGTGTTCTGTACGTGGCAGGATTTAGAGGAAGACTCATAAGACACCAACTCTAACACCAGCTCCACTGTCATACCTCTGATTTCCCTGCAGACAGCTGACAAACTGATCTATGCTGACTATACCCAGTATTCCTTCACAAGAAAACTAGACTTCAAGGCACGCAGCAGTGTGGTCAGGGCTGATCAACCTATTCAACCCCCACCCTCCTTTGGGTGGAAATTGGCTGAAATATCTTTTGTTACTGTCCCTAAGGATGTATTATGCACCTACAATGCCAATGTGTCTCTGGCCATATTGGCATATTCAGTGTGTTCATTTTAATTCCTGCTCTTGGATGAATGCCAGGCTTGGCATGTGTTTTTCCGCACATATAATTTCTGCTATGTTACTTTTCACAGCAAACACAAGGAGATAATGGACGGAGCGCTGAAACTTTTCAGACACTCACCCCCAGTCACAGATCTGGGTTGAATCCATCATCATTCTTTAGCTCACTTCGCCACCTCAGTTCAGACCCAGCTATATGCAAATCAGTCTTGACCCTGTGCCTCATGGGAACAGTCCAGCCCGAACTGCCAAGCCAGGTCTTCCCTGAACCGGAAACAAGCATCCTGGGACCGGTTTCTGGGTAACACCCTTCATCAGCCAGGCTAGTTTGAATCCAGTGGCAAAGTGAGCAAGGGACCCACGTCTGGGCATACCCTGCCAACTTAGGGCGAACAAAGCAAACACAAGGAGATGATGGACGGAGCACTGAAACTTCGTCCATCGATTTGCATATGGCTGGGTCCAAACTGGAATGGCATGGTGAGCAAAAAAACTATGCATTTAGGCCCAGATCTCTGTACTGGGGTGAATGTATGACATTGTTCTGCATTCTGTCCATCAATTGTTGTTTTTGCATTTGTCACCCCGAGTGGGACGGATATTCCCAGACGTGGGTCCCGTGCTCTCCATGCCACTGGAGTCAAGCAATCCTGGCTGATGAGGGCTGAAAGCCCAAAACCGGTCCTAGGATGCTTGTTTCCAGTCCAGGGAGGACCTGGCCTGGCAGTTCGGGCTGGACTGTTCCCATTGGGTGCATGGTCAAGACTGATTTGCATATGGCTGGGTCCAAACTGGAATGGCATGGTGAGCAAAAAAATGATGGATTTAGGCCCAGATCTCTGTACTGGGGTGAATGTATGACATTGTTCTGCATTCTGTCCATCAATTGTTGTTTTTGCATGTTACTTTTCATGGTACACATATGGATGAAGCAGGCTGAATCGAGGCTGGGATGTTAGCAAACGGTGGGAGAGCGTTTTTGAGGTGGGGCCAGTTTTTCCTACTACACTGTTCTATGGCCGTTGGTCCTACTTTCTTTTCCAACGGCTTATGCTAACACTGAAAATCTCCCCACAGCACGCAATATTATGGCTGTAACAGGGACATAGGGTAAATTCACATTCATTACGTGGAATGTGCATCAGAGGGGGGACTGCGGACAGGCACTATAAAATATAGGCACAATTAGTTCAGAGGGTGCTCATACAGCCTTTCTCCAAGAAACACACTGGAGAAGGAAGCACTCCCATTGCAACAGAGATGGAAGAAGGCCAGTATATAGAACTGCCTATTCCTCCTGTGCAAGGGTAGCCTCCATTTGGGGATGCGCTGGGGCACTTGGACTGACCCGGGGGGTAGATTTGTGTTGGTCGGAGGCAGTTTAGATGGTATACCTTTAGTACTGGGCTCACTACATGCTCCTAATACTGATTAACCCTAGTAGTTATTATCCCTTTCAACACAGCTACCACCCTGGGCAGAGCTTAACTGGCGTATAGGAGGGGACTTTAACTCAGTCCTGGGTACTGTCACTCCCACCCACCCTCTTCAGTATGAAACTCTTCTGTACTAGTCGAATTGCTTCATCGTTCGGGATTTATCGACACCTGGCGTGTCTGAAACCTTTCTGCCAAAGAGTACTCTTTTATTCACCTCCCAATGCTCTTCACATTCGCTTGAACTGCCTGGTCTTTTCTGACTCCCTGAAATCTCAAATCCTCCAGGCTGATAATCTGGGCAAAACAATAGTAGATCATAACCCTTTCATTTTTAATATAGCCTTGGACAGCGTACCCACTCCTGTTCCTTCTTGACGGTTACTGCCATTATGGCTGGAGGATGGTGCATTCAACGAGACCCTGCGCGACATCGTTACACATTATTTTCATGATAATGTAGTAACAGCCTCGTTGAAAAATGGATTATTAGTAGTGGTAAATGTGCATCTCCCACTGACAATAAGGCCAATAACACAGTCTAGGGCTCAGAATAGGTCTCAATAAATTATTCCCATGCTCAACCCTTGGTAGCTTGGCTGCGAGCAACCAGGCTTAACTTAAGAGACAGGTATGTAAAGCATTTAAAAACACAAATTCAGTGAATAATTAAGACACAACACCATAAAAATCCCACACCAATTTATAAAAATAGGAAATATTTGTATATTTAAAATGACACCAAAACAACAAGAATCCAATGTAGGGAACCAACTATATGAATTTTTAAAGATTTAGCACTATATTGCACTTAGAAACCTATAGCGCCACCTTTGGACATCTGGTCGTGCTTGACGGGGACAAAGTCAAAGTTTCAGGCTGACAGTGATAGAGCCCTGCTCGGATACCTCTCGCGGTAGGACTCGGTCAAGATTTTACCTTCTGACTTAGAAACTTTTCTGGAGCTTTTTCGGGCGGGGTCCCTCGATGCTCTCCACTAGTTCGGGTTCGGTGAGGGTTTGCTGGCTTGCTTTCCAGGGCGCTCCTGGTCAAACTCTTGAAGTCGGACTTCTGGAGCTTTACAGCGGGACGAACCAGCAGGGCAGGCTGGCTTGCGGTTGAGTCGGTCACCTTATGGAGCTTTTTTCCAAAGTTGCTCCAAACTTCTGGAAATTCTTCCTGAAGTTCTTCTTGGGGGACGAAAGTGTCCAAAACACAATCCAAGGGTCTGGAATCTCTAAGATGGTCCTTGAAAATCTGGGACTTCAGTTCCCACAATCCACTTGGACAAAACCTATACAAATCATCTGGACGCACTCCAGGCTGGGGGTTCTTGGTGGTGATGGACCAGGTGAGCTCTATTACCCTGTAGCTTGCAGGGAGTCCATTCTATTTCTCTTGAAGCAAGGTAGTTCCAAAGAGCTGTAGTTCCAGATAATGCAGCAGGAGCAGTCAGTCAGAATGCAGGGCCTAGTGGTGCAAATCAAGTTTCCAGTTTGGAAAGTTGTCTTCTCTTAGTTTCAGGCAGCAGATCTGAGAGGTTTGGCACCTCTCGCATATTTATTCAGTGTTCTCTGGGGTCAAGCAGGATAGCACTCCTGTCTAATGAGGTTCAGGGCTACACCCCAGAGCATGACCACTTCCTCCAAAGTGTGGCATAAACGTCTCCAAGAAAGCACTATTGTTCCAGAATTCAGTATGGCAGAACTTGCAGCAGAGGAGCAAGAACTAGTTAAACCAACCTCCAGTATGGCTCATTTCCATAGCTCTCCTCCCCCTACCATCTGCAAATTTCTGCCTTAAGCCTGCCATGCTGCTGGGTCAGGGGAGCTGGTGGGTAGATGGGCGTGGCATACCCTGCCTGCCCTATCTCCCTTTGAAGCTCCATGGTTTACGACCCCTCCCCCCTGCTCTGGCATTCCTGTGTAGCAGAGCTCTTTTCCAAGAGATAGCCTCTCCCTGGGTGAGCCACTTATCACTTCATCAAAGCAGCCTGGCTAATCCTCTCAACTCTGACCAATCAGGGGAGACAACATGAAGGCTGAATTTTGGCTTACAGACAAAGTCTTATAACTTCTTTTCTGTTACACTTTAGGATAAATTCACCAATAGAATAGTGTTGGATTTATCAATACCATTCTCCTAAATCCTTGAATGAAAATGTGCGTTGATTCGTAACAATAGTTATGCGTTTGTAAACTATTGCAATGTTATCCTATGTGGCTAGGGATCTACTATGGGGAAAATTAAATGTGCAATTTCTCCAACACCAGGGCCCATAAAACATCTTTTATAAGGACCCTGCTTATAGCTACATGGTCCCCCACCTGTGGAACACCTTGGGGAGACTTTAGGGGTCCTAAATATGCACAAATAGTGTAGATCCTCATTCCACAGGGCTCCTAGCATCAAAGTCGATTTTGGGAAGCACTTTACTAGGATTGGGGAACTGAATTGCGCAATTTCTCTATCCCCTGGGCATATAAAACCTCCTTTATAAGGTCCCTCCTTATAAGTACATGACCCCCCCCACACACACACACACACACCCTTGGGACACATAGGGGAGACCCTGAGGGTGCCTAATATGCCAAAATATTGTAGTTTATCACTTTGTAAGAGCCCCCTACCACCAAACTGGAGTTTGTGCACAATTTACATTTAAAAAGTAGTGCTGCACACAGGGCTGCTTTTAAAATGACCTCAGGCTCTCATCAGTGCACACTTGCAAGTGCAGAAAGGGCTGCTGGCCTCTAAACAGCCATGCCCTATTATATACCAGGGACTTAAAGGTCGTTTTAACCCCCCTGCCCTATTATGATCTACGAACTTACAGGGTAGGTCATGCCAATCATAGATGTACCCTAACACATAGTGTACCCTAATGTATGTGTGTATTTTTACTGTTTTCTCAACATAGCTCTGTCCCTGGCCCTGCCTAAAGCAGAGGCCAGGGCACTCTGAGTCAGAAAACCAGCATCCATGGGTCTCAAATGGGGCAAAAAGATGGTGTACACTGCAAACAGGGCCTAATTTCCAACAAGCCTCTTCAGCATCGAAATTGTGAATTGGAGGCATATAAAGTCGTTGTTCGGGGAGGGTCAGTATGCGCACCACGATAGGTGCATTCATACCACCTGACCTAAATTCGATGGAAATTACCTTATGATATCTTGAGAAAAGGGCAGCTGCTACCCCGAGCTCTCAGACCAGTTACAGCATGCTAGAGCTAGACAAGCCAAATTAATGAATGGTTGAGATGTTTGGATATACCCCTCTACATAGCCAAATCGCACGCTGAGGCTGACAGATCCGCAGTGCTTAATTTGGAAAATATTAAGTGCCAGGGCTCTGACCAGGAGGCCACTGCAGCTTGCACCACCCATCGCCTTTGTCATCGCTGCCAAAACAAATACTAACCATCTCTCGCATGTAAATGCAACAGTTCAGATTATTCGAGGTCCCCTAAGCTAAAGGAATGGCTGGGGAGGCAGGTATTAGCAATTTTTTAATGTATATTGTTTTCCTAAACAACTGTTATACTGCTAATCTCTAAATTACATGAGCAGCGCCACCTTGTGGCAGACTGCCCTAAGTGCTCTTCCTACACTCACAAAACAAACCTCACACAGGGCTGTCTTCCTGCTAAGTTTCCAGCTTACAGTTATGCTGTTCTTACATGTCCAATCCACACAGCTGTGCTGAGGAGTCATGACCATCCATTCCACTTATGGCTCCGCCTTTAGTGCATAGTTGCCAGGGGCTGTACTGAATGCTGGCCTCAGACGTCTCACATCAAAGATCTGCAGAATCATGTGACCTTAGCAACTTAATCTTAAAATAAATATATTTGCTCTGTCTCTCTTTGCCTGTATCCTTCTGATATATAGTGGGCTGATTTGGAGTAATGTTCTTACGGGGTTAGCCATAGCTGCCTCAGCTACATTTTGAAGAAGTTTCTTAGAATGTAAAACTTAAATCTGATAGAGACCACTAGCTGCAGATTGCTTACCTTAGAATAATCCCCCAGTGTCAGACTGGATCTATAAACTGTTGGTGAGCAGTACCCCTGCATGCCGGTAGGTGGCATCGTTTGGCTCCACGTGGCATTGTCTGCATCGTCTGTGCCAGAAGGGACTGCACGGTGCCTGTATAGGCGCCACTTCAGCGCACTGACGTCTCTTTTCTTTCTAAGCCAGTCAGCGCAGATCCAGAGAGAGCTACCGCAGTCACTTTTTGACTGACCTTTTTACAAACTTTTGTCAAATACCTTTTTAGGTCTTGCCTGAGCCAGCGCATGCGCTGCTCTGGCGAGAGTTTTAGTAAGCGGGTTTTGGAAGTGCAAACAGCAGTTTGCTGGCGACCAGCTTGCGTTCACGCGAGATCAGGCGCCATATGGCTTCCCTCGCGATTACTTTCACGGCCGCGCGGCCGTGTCAGTTTCACAGACGCGCGGCCATTGCTTGTTTCAAAAAGTGTTCAAACTGAGGAAGAGAAACATAAGTTGTCAGTCAGGTGGGCATATTTTATTATGCTAATCTGTAATCGTATGCTAAACACATATACTGCCTACGATGAACGATTCTTATATTGTGAGGCAGGAGCTCTCCTCCAGAATTATGCATCCAGTCAATGCACCTCGAGGTGTAAAGAAGCGTAATGGGCAGTGTCCAATCTTTGAAATGCAACAGCCGAACTGCAGGCTGATCCAGACAAACTTCCATCGGTAATAATCAGAACATAACCGTATCTTGTAACAGTGTCACCAGCATGCGTGTTTTCTGTTTCAAATTCGGTGACAGTGCAATATACAACAGTACGAGGTGCAACAAAAACGAGAGCACGACACTGTAACTCCAGTGTCAGTTTTACCATCCAATGCAACGAGGGGGAAGGAGAGGGCGTGAAGTCCACATACCTTAGGTCCGATTTCTAAGCTGCTTCGCTCCGCCGAGCTTCATCCGCGTCTTACTTTTCCCGCGATGTGGCCGCATCCGGATTTCTTCGAGTCGGCCTTTTTATTACGTGACTATTGTGCGCCTGGTGCGATGTCACGTGATCGCGTCAGTTTCTTTCACCAAATCTTTATTGTTCTCAGCCATGCAGACAAAATAGCAGTTTTTTCATATTTTAATGCATGACGTGAATCTGTGTTTATTTTTTATATATATTTTATCACAAGACGAACCACTTCATTGTTTATGGTTGAATCGGCAACCAGTTCGTCCTTCCGGATTAAGGGGCTGCTTCAGTTCCCGTTTCTGAATAAAACTCACGGCGTGCATTTTATTGAGTGTTGGTGGTCTTGTTGGATGTGATAAGGTCCAGAACCCTCTAATATAAGTGGGCTCTGCATACCGGCCAGTCCCATTGTGCCCGTGTCCGATTGGCAATGGCATTTTTAACGTTTTGTTTGAACAGAACAGCGGTGGCATAAGGCTGACATTATTCAAACAAGCATTGGCATAGCCAATAGGTCTCGCCTTTGGGACCTTATAAGTGTTTAGCCATGCAACGGTTGATGTTGCACCAAGGATATTGAGGGCCTCGAACCGCTATCCAAGTACCCCCCTCGTCCTCTCCTTATGTGGGTTGGAGCCAGAACCAACCACTTCGAGGGCAAAGACTAACCCCTACACCCCCCCCTCCTCCCACCGGCCTGTCCAATCTTGTGCCTGTGTGAGGCGAAGATCCCCCCCCCCCACACCCATCTGCTGGCACTGTGATCCACGCTGCCCCGCCCCCTCCCTTTGTGCACAACCACATAAAGATTAGGCAATCCCCTTCATTTGAACCCTTTTTCCTCATTAGGGTTCTGAGTACACAGTATTACTATTTAACCATGTTTTCCCCCCTATTCACAATACTAAGATCTCAGGTTACTTGTTAACCACGTGCTTGTGTCTGGATAAGGCAAGAAATTGCACGCTGGCTATGAGCAACAGGCGCCCTCGGCGAAACCGCATTTGACCTCGGTTCTTTGCATGAACAGCAAATGGTATGAGATAAGATTTACAGCCCTGTTTACACAAAAGCTCAGAAGAGTGAAAACAGAGTGCTCGCTTCCAAAAACACGCGCTGAGCCAGCCTGAACAATGCCAATGTCAATTGGTCTCACTTGGCTGTAAAGCAATGGTTGGGAATATAGTAAAAACATTTTTGCAAGTTTTTATTTTCTTAACTCTGGTTTTAGTTTGTTTGTAATTAATGCTACTTCAGCCTTAGGAGAGCACGCCAAAGAAGATATTTGCAGAGGATCACATACTTTGGTTAAGTGATTAGCCAGGATTAGAACATTTGCTTAGCGGAATCACATTACCACCAAACCAGTTCTATACTATGAAACTAACATAACATCCACAGCATCTTCTAGTCGTACTTTCCTTTATGGCAGCACATTTCAACAAAAAAGGTAAGCTTTCAAAACCAACTAAGAGGAAACCTAAGATCAGCACAAAAGTACCAGATTGTTTACATGTAAAAATAAATATACATCCCTTTAGGAAAGTCAGAGTCCACCCATCTGATCCAAATATAAAAACACAATTACTCAAACAAGCATTGGCATAGCCAATAGGTCTCGCCTTTGGGACCTTATAAGTGTTTAGTTATCCAGCACAATATCCTTGGTGCAACAACATCAAGTGTTGCATGGCTAAACACTTATAAGGTCCCAAAGGCAAGACCTATTGGCTATGCCAATGCTTGTTGTGTCTTTGTCTCCTGGTGTGAGAATGTCCACCAGAAAGGTAGGTTTTAAACCATACCACGCCTGTCACAGTCAGATGTCGGTGATGGACCTGCACTTGGTTTGCCTTTGGTGTCTGGAGCGAGGGCACAACGCCAAGACGTACAAGGATTGCTGCACCATCTATCCTAAGGCCCTGACGGAGCGGTGCCTGAAACTCCTCGCCCCCCGACCGGCCCGCAACATTTCAGATCTTGGTCACGAGGAAGGTCCCGAGATCATTTGCGGAGTCGTAACTGACGATTGTTGTCCCAGTCGTCCGGGAAGTCGGGTAAGTATCACAAAAAAAAGTTGTGGTTGAAGAGGTCTTCAACTTTGCTGTGCAAGTTTTTGGACGAGTCTCTGGGCCGTTGGCACTAGAGGCTTAGCTCTGTAGTGTAGCATGCACCTTGGCAGTCTCCGCACCTCCTTGAGTTTTCAGGAGCCGGAGCGACCCTTGCCCAACTCAAAGAATTTGATGAGGTCATGCACCTCCTCTTTGGGCGGCCCCACCCCTCTGAAGCGCCCTTTGGCTCCATGGGTCCGGGAG
This sequence comes from Calotriton arnoldi, assembly GCA_963921515.1. Taxonomy (NCBI): domain Eukaryota; kingdom Metazoa; phylum Chordata; class Amphibia; order Caudata; family Salamandridae; genus Calotriton; species Calotriton arnoldi. The sequence continues at coordinate 542,140 of CAWUFW010006291.1, forward strand.
GGGGCCCCTTCTAGTTTTCTGCCGCCGGTCTCACCCTCTGCGCCAATCGAGCCCCAGGGATACAGTGACAGATCCGGAGCATTGCTGGTTGAATGACCGTGACCTTCCCTGGCACCCGCTCCAGTGCCAATGCCACCAACTCCCAGCAGTGGCACTGCCCCCATCATCATTCCTGACTCCGAAAGGGAGCCGGACAAAGTCAGACTCCCCACATTGGAGACAGCGCCTTATTCTTATGACAGGCCTGGATTGGGTGATGTTTGAGAGAGGTCTGTGGACCCTTATGGATATCAGCCATTAAAGATCCAGAGGACACCTGGTATGCGGATCTGGCAGATGCCAGTGGACTGGACATCTCCCCAGACACTGACTGGGTCTCTCCCCCTACCGTGGCTACGGAGGAGGGTGCCTCATTTGCAATGGTGGTGCGGAGGGCAGCTGAGGTTCTGGACCTCATGCTACCCTCAGTGGCAGTTAAGACAAATGTCTTGACAGAGGTGCTTCAACCAAGAGTTGCCCCCACCGAACAGTTGCTCCCATTTATTGAAGCCCTTGCCGACATCCTGCTTGGTGCCTGGTCCAAGCCTTGCACAGGGGCTCCTGTGCATAGGACAATTGCCCAACGTCATCGCCCCACCCTAGGAGACCCCAATTTTCTCACCCAGCATTCGACCCGAGAGAGCTTGGTGGTTCAGGCATCCACCGCCAAGATCAACCCCAGCACATTCCCAACCACTCCACCGGATATAGAATTCAAAAGGCTGGATACCTTCGGGAAGATGATGTCCTTTTCTGCCAGCCTGGTACTGTGCTATGAGAAATAATCGGTCCTGGACCCAATTCTATTAGAGCAAAACGGATCAGTAGAACTTTTTAATTTATGCTGGCCGAAAGGTCAATAGCAAGTAATCAATACACATGAAACATCATTAATTAGCACCCTGAAAAGGAAAGGAGAACAAGAACACACCCGTATGTAATTTTAGTTCAAAGGTTTTTACTTAGTTATTCATCAATACATCCACATTGGGTAAAGACATTACCACATGTCATCCATAATGTAAAATAGGTTGCTAGAAGAAAAAGGGGTGCAAGGGAGGAAAGGAGTGCTCGTGTAATTTTGAAAAATCAGATTATTTCTCATAGCGTACTGTACCCAGGTCCTGTGACCTTCTCTGGGTTTACCCCATTATTTTGTAATGGGAGCCTGGCACTGTGGTCAGTTAACATTGCATGCCTCTTGGGCCGATACTCCCATACGATCTGGGACTCTGTTTCACAAGTGCTGCCCATGGTATGGGAAGAGGGCTGAACCATACTCTCTTAAGCAATTGCTTTTAGGAGAGACGCAGCCAAGTTCCCCATTAGATAAGGGCTGGACACGACAGACTCGCTGGGCAGATCGATTTTATCCCCGGTGGCCCTTGGGCGACACACCTGTTTGAGAACCACTGGCTTTTCGGAGGGTGTCCAGGCCCCGCTCATGGACATGCCATTTGATGGCGCCTGTCTGTCCCGAGAGAAGGCAAACTCCGTGCTGGAGCGCTTTAAAGACAGCAGGGCTACGGCAAGGTCCCTCATCCTTTCCATGGCCCCTGGCCAACCCCAGTCCCCCTTCCGCCCCTTTTGTGGCCACAGAATGGGCTTTCAACTGCATCTCTTTTCTCCCAGCAACCACGGCCAGCAAGTTTAACGAACGTTTCGTGGCCGAGTACGCAGTTCAGGCAGACCAGTCCACCCCCCAGCAACCACAGCCTCCAAACCCCTATAGTTTGTCCACTGACCATCATGGGCATCCAGTGGAGGGCAGGATACGCCATAGTCTGCACCACTGGAGGTCAGTAACATCCGATGTTGGGTTTTGCAGCTCGTCCAAAGGAGCTACTCTCTCTCCCTTGTGACCACCCATGTCCCCCTCTACCCATGCCACCCACTTAGGACAGGCTGATGGAGGACCACCTCTCCTTACTCCATCAGGAAGTGTCTGCTCTCTTGGCCAAGGGAACTATGGAGAGGGTGCCAGCATCAGATGTAGTTTTGTTTATTGAAACAATGGTTCAACAAGTGGCCAAAAATTGGTCCCAGGTAGACTCGGGGGTTGCGCCAGAATGGGCAACAGTGCGACTAAGTCATGGAAGGCAATTAATGCTGGAGGGAGCAAGGAAAAGCGTGACCAGGGACACGTTACGATCAGAGTAACAATAATTGTTTATTTTCAACAGTATGCAAGGAATAGTTCAGGTGCTCACATAGCGTGAGGTGCTCAGTGAGGGTGATTTTAAAATATGTACATTGCATTGACAACACACATGTGAACTCCTTTAAGAAAGAATTTATATAAAAAATAATGAGTTCTGGTTGTAGGGGGTCGACGGCGTTTCGATCTCAGTTAGAGATCATCTTCAGGACATAACGTATGTGAGCAATCCGAATGCTCACGTTTGTGCAAGTTCTGTCTTCCCGGGAGCCTGGATGATAGCATTGGACTTAAGTGATGCATATCTCCACATCCCCATCCTGCTTGCACACAGATGTTACCTGCGGTTCACAGTGGACCAAGAGCACTTTCAGTTTACTGTGCTTCCATACCAGCGCCCCTTGGGTGTTCACCAAGGTGATGACCGTGGTTGCAGCACACCTACAGAGATCAGGGGTGAACAGTCTTCCTCCTACCTCGACGACTAGCTGTTAAAGGCTGGCTCGCGGCAGGCAGTGGTATCCCACCTCCAGACTACAGTGACCCTCTTGCACTCGCTGGGGTTCACTATCAACACGCTGAAGTCACACCTGACTTCTCTCAGATTATCCCTTTCATCAGAGCTGTTCTGGACACAGTGCAGTTTCAGGCCTATCCTCCCGAATAGCAAGTCCAAGTTGGGGCCTCATGGCCTCCTGCATTCTGCTTGTAACACATGCCCATTGGAATATGCAGGCTCTGCAGTGGGACCTGAAGTTCCACTGGACGCTGCATCAGTGGAATCTCTCCGACATGGTCCAGACACAGAGGGAACTCCCAAAGACATGCATTGGTGGCTGACAAACCGCGATTGGCCAAGTGGCATACCCATTTTCCCTTCCCAAACCAGTGCTGACTGTAGTGATAGATGCTTCACTCCTAGGCTGGAGTAGCCTTCTGGTAGAGATGGAGATCAGAGTACTCCAGTCTCCGGTGGAATCCAGGCACTACATCAATCTGTTGGAGCTTTGGGCAATCCAGTTGGCATTCAAAGCCTTTCTTCCTTCAATCAGGGGAAGACTGGTACAGGTGTTCATGGACAGCACCACCGCCATGTGGGATTTTAACACACAGAACGAGGTGGGGTTGTGAACCCTTTGTCAAGAGGCTTTGCTCCTCTGGACATGGCTAGAACGCAAGGGCATATCCTAGTGACTCAACACCTGGCAGGCTCTCTGAACACCAAAGCGTACAAACTCAGCCGTCGATGCCTAGAGGTTCACAAATGGCGTCATCATCTGGAGGTGGTGCATGGTCTCTTCCTAGAGTGAAATTATTCTTGGTTAGATGTTATGTTAATAATTTTTTTTTTTTTGATAATCAATTTTATTAGCATTTGGAAAAACAAAAACATATGGAGACAGCGAAAAAGTGCACAATACATCAATGTCCATCATCAAGAAACAGCAGGGGGGCCCAGTCGAAATACAAGGCCCCAGAATCACCCTTCTCGTACGATAAAAGGGAGCAACAAAACAAGCGGGAAACCAGCATGAAGTTCAACCCAGTAAATTTAACCATTTGCCCCATATCTTCTCAAACTTTTCAGGGCAGCCCCGGGCTTCAAAGAGAGGTTCCTCTTGGGCCGCACACCAATCCACCTCCCGGCGCTATTTACATACAGTGGGAGGCTTTGCCTGTGACCAGGCCGCCACAATATCTCGTTTGGCCACCGCCACTGCCGTGCCCAGGAAACGCTTGTTGGCTCGAGAACCATCCAAGCCATCAAATACCCCCAGGAGGAGGCATAAGGGATCGTGTGGAACCTGCCACCCCAGAGTGTACGTAAGTTCAGTTTCTATACCCGCCCAGAAGGAGGTGAGAGCAGGGCATAGCCAGACCATGTGGTAGAAATCGGCCGGGGCCTGGCCGCAACGTGTGCAATCCGGTGAGGTGCGGAGAACCGCCCTGTGTAGGCGTGCGGGGGTAAGATATGCCGTGTGGAGGTAGTATAGCTGAATAAGGCGTAGTTTAGAGGAGGACGTCAAGGTTTTGGGAGCCATCAGGGCGTCACGCCAATCTGCCTCCTCCAGGGGACCCACCCATCCCTCCCAGCAGGCCCGCAGCGCATCTAAGGTGACAGGGCCGTTGTTCACTAGGGAGCGATATATCTGCGACACTCCTCCTTTACCCAGGTTGCCCATCATGACTTGGTCCTCCAACTGACTAAATTCAGGGAGTGAGGTGCCTGGTGAGACATGTGTGGTAAGGGCATGGCGAAGTTGCAGATATTTGTAGAATTGAGTAGGGAGAAGGGAGTAGCGTTGTTGCAGATCAGGAAAGGCCCGGATGTGGTCTCCCACCCAGACGTCCCCAAGGAGTGTAATCCCGATCCGATCCCACCGTTGGAACCCTTGGAGAGCCGATACGTCGCGCAGCCATGTACCATGCCACAAAGGCGTATGTTGAGTGAGTTTCTTGTCCCATTGCGTGTAGCGCAAAGCAGAGCGCCAGGCTGTTAGGACCTCTCTGGTGATTGGCGGAATGGTCAGCGGAATAGGGGTCCCATATAGGTAAGCTAAAATCCGTGGAAAGTCCATAGTTCTGAGCTCGGTCCGGTAGGCCGGATCAGACCAGCCTCCAGCAAACCAGTCATGGACTACAATGATTCGGGTGGCCAGCCGGGAGGTGGAAAGTGATATTTTGAAGGATGTATAAAAAACGGGGGAGAATCATCAGTTTAAAAAGTGCCCCTCTGCCCAGGGGTTTGAGCGGGAGGGATTGCCAACGCTTGAGGTCGGATTTGGCTTTCGTGACCAGGGATGTGAGGTTAAGAGCCCACTCTAGTTCGGGAAGCAAGGTGATCCAGATCCCCAAATATTTAAAGGATTGCCTCCGCAGGGGGATGGTAGACTGCCAATCAAAGCAGGCTCTCGAGGGGTGGAGGGGAACCAAGGTGGACTTCGCCGGGTTGAGGCGTAGACCCGAGACAGTCTCGAAGGTCCGAAGCACCTCCAGACAGCGCGGGCCGGAGGTCTCCGGGTCGGCATGTTAATAAATTTATTAAGCGCGCGAATACCCAATGTCTTGGCGCTGAGCAGTGGATTGTGCCAGTATCTGTAAGACGAAAGTGACTATTTCTCAAATAGCCAGGTTTTCAAGGCCTTCCTAAAGGCAAATAGAGTTGGGAGTGTTCTGATGGAGAGAGGGAGTGCGTTCCAGAGTTTGGGGGCAGCTGCCCTGAAGCTACTACCACCCCATCTGGCCTTGGAGACTCTCGGAGTTGCTAGCAGTTTAGCTCCTTCGGAGCGCAAATGCCTTTTTGGAACATACCAGTAGAGTAGGCGTTTCAGAAACATGGGGCCAGTATTCTGAAGTGCTCTATAGGTGATGCAAAGGGCTTTGAAGACAATGCGATTCCCAACTGGGAGCCAGTGCAGTTTATACAAATAATTTCGGACTGATGAGTGCCTAGGGATGCCTAACAGGAGACGCGCAGCCGCATTTTGGATCATTTGCAACTTATTGAGTTGTTTTTCAGGCAGGCTAATATAGAGACCATTACAATAGTCGAGTTTTGCCAGGATCAGAGAAGAAATCACTGTTTTTCTGCTGTCTGTGGGGATAAAAGGTAGTATTTTTTTTAATGGTTTTCAGCAAGAAAAAGCTCGATGAGAAGACAGCATTTACCTGTGGTTTAAAATTCAATTTGTCATCGATGATCACACCAAGGTTCTTTGCCTTGGTGGCTGGAATAGGTGCCGATCCCAGTTCGTCCGGCCACCAGTTCTGTGACCAGTTAGGCAAACAGTTGCCAAAAATTATTACTTCTGTTTTGTCTGAGTTTAGTCTCAGACAATGAGAGTTCATCCAGGAACTGACTGCTAGCATGCAGTCCTTAAAATTTTGCATTGGTGGTGCTGAGTTTTTTGATACAGACAATACAATTTGTGTATCATCTGCATAGGATGTCAGCTCTAAACCAAAGGATCTTATGAGTTTAGGCAATTCTGATACATAAATGTTAAATAGCGTGGGGCTCAAGGATGAGCCCTGAGGAACTCCACATGGGAGGACGAAAGGCGGAGACTCGTAGCTACCCAAGGCTACTGATTGTATTCTGCCTGACAAAAAAGATGAAAACAGTATAAGTGTTTTGTCAGAAATGCTGATGGAAATTAGACGACTTAGCAGTAGATCATGGTCGACAGTGTCAAACGCTGCCGATAGGTCGAGCAGAATCAGAGCGGCAGCTCCCCCTGAGTCCAAATTTGCTCTGATTTCGTCTGTGGCTTTGATTAAAGCAGATTCCGTGCTGTGTTCTGTTCTGAAACCGAACTGTGTTTCATCTAGATAGTTATGTTTTAGTAGATCGTCTGTCAGCTGTTCGTTCATGACTTTCTCCACTAGTTTGGCAGGTAGAGGAAGACGAGAAATTGGCCTATAATTATTGGGTTGTGTAGGGTCAAGGTTGGGTTTTTTCAATAGTGGCAATATGGATGCCTTTTTTCACATAGTGGGGAAAACACCAAGCAAGAACATGGCATTGAAAATATCGGTAAGGCAGGGAGCCAACATCTCAGGAGCTTGCTTGAAAACGTTAGGGGGAAGAGGGTCATGGGGGGAGCCTGATTTAGCCTGTTGAATGAGAGTGGTGATCTTTTCATTCGTGACTGGTTCAAATTTAGAAAAGCTCAAGGCATCGGAAGAGCCAACACTAGTGAAGGTGTGATTGTCTGGGCAAGTGTTGGTATCGAAAATGTCATAGATTTGCTTCATTTTCTTTAAAAGGTGTTGTGCTAGAGAGTCACAGAATTTTTGTGATGGTTCAATGAAATTTGTTTCTAGGGGACCTGATAGTTTTGAAACTACTTGAAAAAGTTCCCTAGTGGAGTTCTTTGCCAAATTAATCTGTTTGGTGAAATAGGCGCATTTTTCTGAGTTAATTAGGTTTTTATATTCAGTCAAGAGGGTTTTGTAGGTGGAGAGATTTTATAGTCCTTTCTCCAGCGCCTTTCCTGTCGCCTACATTCTTGTTTTTTTGCCCTGAGAGTTTCCGAAAACCATGGGGTAGTGGGTGATTTTCTTTTATCTGTAGTTTTTTTCGAAGGGGCTAACTTGTCGGCCGCTTGTGAGAGCCAATTATTGAATTGTAGAGAGGCAATTTCCACGTCTTCTGAGAGTTCAAATTAATTTTTGGATAATTGACCACTCGGCGTATTACCGTCAACCTGTTTCCAGCTACGGTAGGTCCTGGTTAAATGTTTCGGACAATTCCCTTCATAAGTCGAAGGTTGAGTAGCTCAAAAATGATAGCTGAGTGATCTGTCCAAATCAGAGGCAGGATCTCCTTGACTGAAAGGGAGTCATTATTTGTAAAAAACACTATCGAGCGTGTGCCCTGCTCGGTGTGTGGGGCCTGTGACTATTTGTCTTAGACCTGTCATTGTCATGAGTTCGGTTAGGGTGTCAGTATTAGTGTCCGAGCTATCTTCCAAATGAAAATTAAAGTCACCTAGAATATGCGTTGACTTCTCAATCGCACATGCCTCAAGCAGTGATTTAACTGTGTTTAGAAAATTTGCTTTGCTTCCAGGTGGTCGATAAAGTAGTATCCCTTTAAAAGTAGAGCGATTGGCAATTTTTACATTGAAGGAGAAAGCTTCGCAATTGGGACTGGATATAGGCTCACAGGAAGCTTTTAAGTTGTCCCGATAGATCATAGCAATCTCCCCCCCCTTTTTTCTCTGTTCTGTCAAACCTAAATACCTTGAAGCCTTGGGGGACAGCATGGTAGAAGTGAGGACCTGCCGTTTTGTCACCCCAAGTTTCAGTGATAGAGTACGTCAAGCTGTTTAGCATCAATCAGCTCGGCGATCTCTAGTCTGTGCTTGGGCAGTGACCGGGCGTTGATTAGAGCACAGCGAGTAGTGCCTAGAGCATTAGATAAAAAAGGTGCGTTAGAGGGGGAAGATACCTGCGACGCTGGGTTTGGCTGGAGTATGAAGCCGCAAACAGGGCATTTACCAGAGGATTTTACAGGTAGTTTGCAACGGTCTAAGCCTATGCAATTAGTTGGCTTGTCATTCAGCCGGTGCAGTTTCTCACCAGAGTAACGGTAATCTGCCCTGGGGCCCCTGGCATGCCGAGCAGCATGCCTGGCGCAGACGGGCTTGCCTTTGGCGCGCTCGATTTCCCATGTGCCCTATATGCTCCCCCAACCCGGAAGTACAGATTTGGGCTGGACCGCCAACCACCACCACATAGATGGCGACTGTCACAGCCTGATCCCTGAAGAAAAATGAAGCACTCTCTTCGCTCAAACGGAACACCGCGGCGGACCAGAGAGTGAAGTCTAAGCAAGGTAAGTGCTATAGTGCAGTGTGGAAGATTAAAAACAAATGTTTAAAAGAAACGGCGATTCAATTTCTAGCAGCAATTTTAGTGCAAAATAGCAAAGTTGGATCTGTTCACCTCCGCTGAGAACATGCAATGTCAGCAGTTTTACTGGAGTTTCCAAGGCAGCTCTCGCTCGGAGACTCTTTTCGGAGCTCTGGCCTCTAATGCCTTTTCACCAATACCACTCCATCCCAGAGTTTTCAAGCATCTGGAACAACCGGGCACAAGTCATTCTTGTGGTTTCGGATTGGGCACAGAGAGTTTGGTATCCCGAGCTGTTGAGCAGAAGCATTAGTCCTCCGATCAGGCTGCCTCTTCGGGAGGATCTTCTGTCGTAGCAGCTGGGTTCTGTACCCGAACCTGAAAATGCTTTACCTTCATGCCCGGAGATTGAGCGGTGACAGTTGACAGCTTTCAAACTTCTGCCTGAAGTCTGCAATGCTATCTTGGCAGCCAGGCCTCCCTACACTAAGACAGTGTTCGTCTGCCGTTGGACAAGTTTGTGGCATGGTGTACAGATAAACATGTTGACTCTCTATCTGCACCCCTTTCCCAGGTTCTTCTGTTCATTCTTTCCTTGGCCCAGCAGGGCACGTTGAAAGGTCATCTTCCTGGCATTTCTGCGGTTGCCAAATCAGCTATCCCTTTTCAAATCTGTGCATTCGTCAAAGTTAGTTTGCTGTTGGAGCTCTGCGTCTGTGTGTGCGGAAGGCCTCAAAAGCAACTGACATCAGTTTGTGGGTGTGGTGCCTATCTGGGATCCGCACGTCATTTCTGGAACGAATCGGCATCTGTGCTGAGCCACAGTGTGCCACCATCCAGTCTGAAAATTGAATCCTGGCAAAGAATAGCATGGACTAAGTGGAGCAGTCTCCTTTAATTCTCAACAAAAGTAGTGCACATATCTGATGTGACATAAAACAGAAGCTGAGCTGCAATGTACATTGGGGGATGATTTACAGTGGTGGCTGGTGGTCTTTGAAAGTGGTGGAGTGTAGTAAATATTTGGTTATGAGCGCCATTGTATTATTTTCATCACATGCACATGTCCTAATGACAAATGGATTCTCCCTTGAATGTCGTTGTATCCATCAAATGTCATTCATGCCCATAATATTCCAGGAGTTACCAGTGTGCCAAGTGATCTGAGGCAACTGCTTTTTAGTACACAAGGCACTGAACCCCCCCCCCCCAACAAAATAAGCATTGGCAAAGCAAAGGGCCTGCCTTATTGACCCTTTGGCTTTGTCAACGCATTTTGCTGATGTTGCACAGCATCGCTAAAAAGCAAAACCAGTGCTTTTGAATGTGGGTCATTTTCACTCATGCGCGCTCCTAGGGAATGACTTAGGCGGCATGTTTTTTTTCCCGATAGAAGATGGCAAAATCCTCTTGGTTCAGTAAATTAGGAAACATTTTATTTCTGTGCCGCCAAAGACCTTTTAGAACTCCAGAGCAGCTCAGCAGCAAGTGGAAACCGCTGCGCCCCCCCCCCCCCAAATAAATAATTATGGATTGCTAGGGGTTCGGGAAGCAACAAAGGAGCTGGTAGGGAGAAGCAATGTGGAGTGTGCAGGTGGTGAGGAAGTTAAGGAGACACTTGGCTGAGCTCAGGCGAGGCTTTATAAAAATAAGAGCCAAGGACTGGTTGGGAAAGCAATGAATGTGAACATAATGGGCTTAAATTATCTCTGTGTTCCTTAACCTGATAGAGTTTTATGGGAAACATGTGTAGGTGTATCAAATCTTAGAATTGTGTGAATTAAGCTAGTGCAGAGTTAGAATACAGCTCAGTCATATTGCAGACATGCTTTGTCCACTTAGAGATAACTTAAAGCAGAGGAGGGTGCTCTCTTTATGGGAGAACTAATTACTTAACCTTTTTCTTTTTGAGACCACTTTATCATTTATCTGACTGATTTGAACTTCATACTAAATGCATTCATGTGTTGATTATTTATTGACAACTAATTTGATGATCTGAATTTGTAAACCTTTTAATCCTTTAATAAACCTTTATGGTTTGAAGGTTACCCACTCTGTTTTCCTTGTGGAGCCTAATGTGCTTCATGTTATTAAATTGTATTGATTTGATGACTAGCCTCAGTAAGTGCTTCAACAAAATTGGTAGAGGATGGTTCCCACCGAGGCATAGGTAATTGAAAGGTAAAATTTGCCCTGAATCGCAAAATTTGCCCTGACCCAACCTACATTCCTGAGCTTCCATGGTCCCATTTGGATTGTTTACAGAGTTATATCGCTCCTGAAAGCTGTTGCAGTATCCTAGGAGTGTGAGTGTAAGTAGAGTATGCATTATTTATTGTGAGTTGTCGAGAACAGTGGTGTTTGCAGTTTTTGAGGATTTGAAAGTTACGAGTGCTGTGCAAATTTGGGTCCAAGAGGACCCAGTGTTGAAATTGAGAATTGAAGTACTTTTTTCGTATTATTGCTTGTGCTTATGAATATTAATGCACTTGCTGCAGAGAGTTGAAGTTTGGTTATCGGAATTGTTGTGATCCAAGATCCTGGGCTAGTTAAGATGTATTAAGAGGTATTTGACTTGTCTGTTAGGGTTGAATTGTTAGGTCGTGAGGCGCCATTGGCTGCACCAAGATAGGGACTTATTAAACTTTTATTATGAGATTGTACTAACTGAAATTGGTGTTCAGTTGATCCTTCGTGTACAGGAGTAGACCATACTAGTCAGAGTAAGTTCCTGCTGGTCTAGAATTTACTTCTTGTGTTTGATAGTGCTAGTAGGGTTCTATTCCCTATTATTGTTATTGTTTTTTTGATATTTTGCTTACACAAAGCTGATCGGAGTGAGAGCTTCTGTGTGGTGGTGCAAGTTTCGCCATTAGGTGTTGCGCTGAGTTTGGGTGTTGAGCTTGTGTGGTGCACTGGGATTGAATGTTTGTGTTGTTGAGCATTGTATTGTGATTTGTTGATAACTGCTGGTTATTTCAATTTGGAATTTACAGATTCAGTGTTGCTCATGTTGGGAGTAAAGATGAAATTATTTAAGAAATTAAGATCTATGTTGAGAAAGGAGGTGTGATAACCTTTTGTGAGGGTGAGGGGGCTCCTCCAGAGGGTACACACGCACACTATATGATTACCAAGGTCAGTGTAACACTGGTTTTTAGATCAAACAATGAATTAAGATCACAGCGAATGAATGGTGCTTGCAATTTCCCCCACATGGCACATTCAATGCGAGAACAATTGAGAATTTAAGATGAGGGTTGTATGCAATAAATCCCCCACCAAGACTTGTTCAATATGTAGGTTTGAAATGCATGGGAACGTGCTGCACACTTGAAGGAAAAGGAGAAATACAAAACCCAAGAGGGAAAACAGGTCCTTAGTTGGATGGAGGCAAGGTGGAATGCGGAGCAATAGGGGGTAGAAAATGTGATTGAAGGCCTGGAGATGTATTCTATGATAGCAAAGGAAGGAACAGAAGGTAAGAAATCATGAGGGGTAGGTAGGGGTGACGAGAGAATATGAGAGCGACATTGATACAGATGATGAATCTTTGGATGATTTGCTAAGTTCCCGTCCACTTCCACACAATGTTGTTCATCAGGCTGCTGGAAACCAGCAGCCCCTAATGGGAGCTTAGGAGGAGGGAACAAACTTAGGTGCAAATGCGCCTGTTGGCCACAGTTCCCCGGAGGGAGGTTTACCTCTTGTTGTTCCAGATCCATCTTTGAAAGCCTGCTGTTGTTATTGCCACCTCAGGTGCACACACCGTAGTACATCTGATACTGGCACTCCACTAAATCTGGGCGCACGATCGCACACAGGAGGAGTACCTCCTATAATTGTGCCTGTAGTTGATGCTGGTGCAAATACTGAGGTGCAAACTCAAGAAATGGAGGCACACATGGAGAACTGGATGTCCAGGTTAAAGGCAGAATTTGAGGAGCTTGCAAAGGGAAATCTTTCATAGATGGATATAATGAAGAATAGCTTAAGTTCTTGATTAGGGAAGCTGCAAGGTGTGCTTATGAAGCACGTAGAAGATTGGAAGAGCTGGCTACAGTTTGGAGTCGATTTGAGTACAAATAAAAACTTAAAGAAGAACATTAGAACATTCTTGACAGAAGATGTAGTAAAGAAATCGAGGACCCCAGGTTTGAAAATTCAGGTTAAAGAATTAGCGGAATGCATTAGAAAGTGGCGAGACATTAAAATACAAGTACTGTTGTGCAAAAAATGAAAAGAAACCGAAAAAGAAACCTGACATTGGTGGAAAAGGAGGGGGAACAAGTGCTAGTGATACTGAAATCAGGGAATACCCATTGAGAGAGGTGGATAGAGGTGGGTATGTTCATGTGTCCTGGAGTCATGGTGATCTTTTCACGTTCACAACCCAATTTACAAAGTTGCAGGAGAATACGGACCAATGGTTATACTCCAGTAGAAAGAGTAGGGAAGATTTTGAAAGTGCTTTAGGAGGACTTTCTTTGACATTGTGGTCCCAAGGATTTGTGGACTAGTGTAAGGTGGTTTTAGGTTAGCTAGATGCTGTGCTGCCAAGAGATGCTCAGACTCATGCACTGTCTCCTTCCGTTATGGACAAGTTTAACCAAGTAATTGCTTATTTAAAAGTGAAGGTCCCACAGAAGGTGGTTGATTGGCTCAAAATAACAAGAACTAGTCAAGAGTCTGAGGAGCCATGCATGCTTATTATGAAAGGTTAGGGAGAGAATGTGGCGTTGAGGGCAGGTCTGCTGACTTTTGAACTGAGGAACTAAGTTCAAGTCTTGGCATTGGCTCAACATCCTGGGATTCTGGGCAAATCACATAATCAACCCATGCCTAACAAAAAGGAATGTGACCTTGTGTAATGTAACTGGTGCTCATGTAAAGCACTCCAATACTGTCTAGTGGCGTTGAAAATCCAGAAAGGGAAAATCTTAGTGAGTTCTTGTCACAGTTCGTTCTAGGTTTGTGTCTGAAAATTAGCTCACATATAAAGCAGAATGTGATTTGTTGGCAGTCGTAGTCCCTGGATGACATTTTGTGATATGCAAAATATTGTAGTGACAACATATAGGCGAAACAGAAGAAGATTAAGGAGAAATTCATGTTGACTCAGACTAACTTAGCTCACAAAGGATGTCAGAATGGTCCATATGTAGCAGATTCAGGGTATAACTCTCTTTCTGGTGGTGTTGGAGGAAGACAGGGAGTTGGTTATCGAGATGGTGGTCACGTGTCGCAGACAGGGAATTTTGGTCCGCAAGGCAGAGGTCGAGGAATATGAATGGATATAAAAATGTTGAAGACTGCTGCTTGTCACATTTGTAATATGGTGGGTCACTGGAAAAGACATTGTAGATTGACCCAAATCCAATGCAAAATGGTGTTCAAATGCCGAAAATGAATGAAATGCCAATGCAGAATATGCATGTTCACAGGGTATATAATGCCAGGAAGCCCCAGTGATGCAGGAAAGCATGTCTAACTGAAGGTACAATTCAAATCCAAAGATTCAACAGAACTCTCATGAGTACAGAAAAATAAATCTCCAACAGTTCCCAATTTTAAACAGTCCCATCGGAGTGGACTCATTCACAATAATGGTGCCTGGGAGGGGAGGAGGATTGCGTGCTTGGTGCAGTTCTACACGTATACCATAGTGGGGTATACGTAGAAGGAGAGGCGCATCATTTTCGATCGATACTGGAGTTACCTGCTCAACTCTTAGAACGATAAAGGTCCCACACCTACCCCTTTCAGGAAATAAGTCCAGGATGTAGGCGTCGCAAACAGAGTACAAAACCTGTTTCAGCTAAAGTCCCTGTAAAAATAGGGTCCCTTGCAGAAGGTCATCAATTAGTAATATGTGACTCAAGTGCAGCCAATCTGTTAGGAAGGGATTTACTCTTAAAATTAAACTGTATGGTGTATTGCACACCAGATGGTGTGGAACTCTAGACACAAGATGAGGATGTAGACTTTAAGCTAAAATTACGAGAAACAACTGTTTGGTTGTTCGCAGTCCTAACTAGAAGACTTGCCTTCTGAATAAGATTCAGCAAAAGAGGAAGTCTGGGATTTCACAGGCAAGAAAATTGGTCTGAATAAAAATGTCAAACCAGTGAGAATCACAATAAAGCCCAATGCAGAGTATTCCCGAATGCCCAGTACAACCTTACACGTGAGGCGGTGGCTAAAATTATGCTATAGCAGAGCCTCTTGAAAGAGATATTAGGGAATCCCTGCAAGTCACCTATGATGGTTTTGCATAAACCAAATAAGAAAATGGAGGATAGTTCAGGATCTGCGTAAGGTGAATGAAATTGATGTCCCATGTCTGTTTCATTGAATCCTGCCAGGATACTTTTCCAAATCCCATCTGATGCTGAGTGGTTCTCTGTCATTGCCCTGTTTTAACCATTTGTTTCCATTCCTGTGCATGAGGATAGTCTTTTCCTTTTTGTGTTCCTATTTTTAAAAAAAACTCTAGCATGATGCCGAGACCCTTAGGGGTGTACAGAGAGCTCTTCAAACTTCAATCAGATACTGAAGCACAATGTAAAGACCTTGCAGTTGTCATGCAACTTGGTTCTGGTTCAGCACATTGACGACCTTTTAGTGGTGTCAATAACTCAAGGTGCATGCAAGTAAAACACCATTGCTTTGCTGAACCATTTTGCAGATAATGGACACAAGGTGGTCACCACAAAATTACAGTACTGTCAGATGAAGGTCGTGTATCTGGAATATTGTGAGAAGCTGGCTTAGTATATGGTGCACGCTTATGTAAGTGGGCACCCTGCACTAATCCAGACAACCCTTATGGTAATTTTAGTGGTCTTAGACAACCTTAGAAAGCTCTCTAAGTTGTAGCTGTGGAGAACAGCCTTCAGGCTAGTCCAGAAGGAGTGTAAAGCAGCTTGTTTTACCAGAACATAATCTTTTGGTATAGATTAAGTGAAAAAGAACCATACAGTGTATTTAAAAAAATATGTATTTATTATAAGACACTCACTAACACATACAGATATCTCCTAGCCGGAGATATACATAATGCACACAATACTTTTCAATTGACTCAAGACTATACCCAGAAGACGTAGAAGTGCCGGGGACCCAAGGAACCACCTGAGGTAAGTAACCAGGAACCCCACGGAGGCCGTGTACAGAGTGGGAACACGAATGGGTAAGTTGCATTTGCAATTTTAAAGAAGTAGTACCCTTCCCAGTGGACCCTGAAGAAACCCAGTGGAAGACAGAAGATTTGAGAGCCACCCCACCCGTGGATACCCTAGGAACCACGAGACCTACACCAGGGAAGCCGGGTGCATAGATGTGAAGTGGCGTCGGAAACTGTGTCGAACTCAATGGAGGACTTCAGGAAGATGCTGCTGCTGGAGAAGGTGAAAGTGTCCGGTGGAACCCACAGGTGGATTCAAGTATGGAAGTACCTGCAAGCAGAGGGGACAGAGCCTATGCCCCTCAGGAGTGACCAGGAGGCACGGAAGACGAATGCCCACCGATGTCGAATGTTGCAGGAGAGCTGACGGTGACCTTTAAACTGCAGCTGTGTGGACCAGGCGATGCTGTGGAAGACCAGGAGCTGTGCTCGCGCTGTCCCACGTCGGATGTCGAGAGTTGAGGGGTCGTTGTCCGTCGGGAGCACCAACAAGCCTTTGCAATTTCAACCAACGTAGAAAGTGAAGAAGTTTCAGTGTCGTGACCAGCAAGGTCCAGGTGACTCACTATAAGCAGGGGAGTTAGGGCAGGCCCGAGCAATCAGGGGAGCCCACTGAATTCAAAGATGACCCTCAAGAGGACCCACAGGCCGGAGGCACTGAAGTCGCAAGAGGATCTCGAGCAGCTCACCAAAGATGCAAGCCCACGATGCAAGAGTTGCAGTGAGGACAAAGCTCTTGGTCACTGGAGATGCTGGAGGTTGGGGCTACTTGGAGCCCGAAGATCTTGGAGGAAGATCTTGGGCAACAAGCCTTTGCAACAGCAAGTCGACGCGGTGCACAGGGATTTGGTTCCTGCGGCTCCGACGAGGGATACTGGCCTCAAACTTGGTGAGAGAACAGGGCAGGCCTCGAGGGATGTGAAGAACCGCCACCTGAGTTGCTGAGCCTTTCGGAGTCCGTGGGAGCTTGAGATCACCAGACCGGTCAGCTTTGTTGCGGTGCCTGCAGATGCAGGGAAGTGACTCCTTCACTTCAAGGGAGATTCCTTCAAGTGTCTTGGATGTCCACAGGCCTTGGAAGGTTCCTGTATGGAGCACAGGCATGGATGTTGCAGCGGACGAGCAGGGCGACGAGACCAGGAGCAGCAGGAGTCTTCCTAGTTGCAGTCTTGATGCCCAGGGCGAAGTCCAGAGTGCCCAGACGGTCGAAGAAGAAGTTGTGTCTTGAAATGAATCTTGTCCCACGACGAATCTAGGGACCCGCCTACAGGTAAGCCCTTAATTACCCTAAGCAAAGGGTTGGGACTATTCAGGGTTTCCTCCCAGGGGAGGGGGTCGGACAGTGGGGAGGATACTCCCATATCCTTTATACAGTTTCACGCCAGAGCGGGAGCCAATGGCTGCCTGAGCTGGTTTGAACTATGCAAGGAGGGCACCAAATGTGCCCCTCAAGCAGACTGACTGGCGCTGCCAAGCGCTCCCACCCTGCCCCAATGCACTAAACCCTGTCTGGGAGGTGGTCACACTTCTCTGTGACAGGATACCTCTTGTTCTGCCTTCCCCTGCTCAAGCTTGGCTCAGCAGCAGTAGGGCAAAATCGTGTCTCTGGTCGGCAGCAGCCATGTTGTGCTGTCCGGGTCTAGAAGACACAGCAAAAAGTCAGGATGTTCCTGGGAATGGTGGACTGCTGTTGTCAGTGGGTTCCCAATGTTTACTTTGCAAAGCCTTTACGAAACTTACACAATACGATGTGTCTGATCCGCTACCCTGTGACAACGACTGCATGCCCCCTTACTGAAGCTCATAGAGAAACCTTGTCGCTCACTAGCCTTAGGAATGCTTGATTACGACAAAGATTTGTTCTTCTACTGTCACTATTGTGATTGTTGCGTGTTGTCTATGCTCCGACAAACTTGTCATGAAGCCAAAAGTCCTGTGGCTTATTACTCTGCTTTTGTTGATTGAGTAGCTGCAGCGCTGTCTGAATGCCTTAAGGCCTTGGCGCTGCCTGAATGCCGTGGCAGTATCCAGCAGTGCAAGGGCATTTTTGTGGGCTACTCGCTTATTTTTATTGCTTCACATTCAGTTGAAACCTTGCTGACCCATGCTTGAACACATCACATGACAAATATCACAATTACAAAGTATGAACTAGTAATTTTGGCGGTGGAGTATGTATCTTTAAAATGCTGTAATGTACTAAACTCTGCTATTTTTTAGCCACTTCCAGAAAATGATGCAGGTGTTGATGGGGTTGACCGTGACAGTCTAAAAGTTACGGAATTCTATGTCAGGACCAGAGGCGAGGATTATGCTTTACTTTCTTTATTCCTTTCTCCAGCAGATTTCTACTTTAATCAAAAAACTAACATCCCCATAAGTCATATAACACAGGTCATCCACAATCCACCAATAGGCAGTCCTTGTAGACCCCGAGGGCGTGTGCTTCCTGTGTGGGTTCCTCTTTCTTCTCCTGCTTCAGCAGATAAGTAACTTTTCCTCTCGCTCCTATGGTGCCAGGGAATTTACTGTTTGTTATATGGTATTGAGCATATTCAATAATGTAGGATAATATTCTATTGTTCATTGTTAATTGGTTGCTTGTATTTTTTCAATTGGGACCATGGGAGCGGGTTCGCTCGCGGCTCCGCTTTGCCTCAGTCTCGCCCAGCGGTGCGCAGGTGAAACTGGCAGGGGGCGCGTGTCCGTGCATCTCGTTGGTCTGAGGCGCGCTAGCTGTGAAGACCATCAAGTGCCAGACGCAGCGCCGCGACCGCACACTCAGCCGGAGCCGCCCGCCTGGAAGCCCTGACTCCCGCCGCTCACGGGTCTGTATCTACTCAGTGCCTCGCTTGACGCCCACTTTGCGGGTCTGTATCCGAAATGCCGCGAAGGCGTATATACTTTGTTTTTTCTCCTCATGAGGCTGACGGGGGCGGGCCCAGGCGTTAAGACACCCGTTGCAAGATAGGGTGAGTCGCCCCTAGCGGTTTCTTCGAATTCCAGCTAGCGCACCCAAAATCAGTGATCTTTGGTCACGTCACAACAATCTAGCCTCAGGATTCTCGCTGCATATTCCAACAGCGCATAGAGAGCAAATCACTAACGCTTAGAGCGAGTGAGCTATACTGATTACTGACTGAGAGGCCGTGCTTGCATTCACCATCATGGAGGAAGAATATGTAGAGGAGTCTCTGCAGGTTCTCCCCCTTGATGATGAGTTTTGCGATGTGGTGGATGCCTCCATCCACCAGGCGGTGGCAGCAGCCATGGGGCCGTTTGAACGTTGCATCATGCAAATAGCTTACGCTTGCCAAGCAGGTCAGCCTCAACGCGCCCAGAAGCGGAAAAGCGCTGCAGGCATAGATATGGGGGCGTTTTAGCGCTTGAAACAAGCTTTCTTAGCACACCCAGATGTGGGGATGCAAGATACCGCCACTGACATCCCAGAAGTTCCTTCGGCAGAAGAAGAGGGGGAAGATTCCTTAGGGGAATCAGCAGATGAGGCAGGCCCCTCTAGACCTTGGCGCCCTGTGGTGTCCCCCTCCTTGGACTCCAGGCAGCCTGAGGAAATCTCGGACATGCTAGTTCCAGAGGATTTGGTCCACCCCCGGTCCTCAGAGTGGGCACCCTCTCCCAAGGTCTCAGCTTTTGTAGCCGGGTGCTTGCGCAAGCCCCTGGAGAAGGAGGTAAGAGCCTGTCTCAAGGCAGAGTGCCCTCGCCCCGCCCTACCGGGTAAGGTGGCGCTAACACTGGAGGTGGATCCCAAAATGGCTACATTCCTCCAAAAATATATACGAGACCCAAAGAAAGGGATTGATCGTTCATGGAAATCCTGTCAGGATAAACTATTAGATATATCAGGTCCCATTACGAAAGTACTAGAATTAACAGAGGAGGCCAAACTGGCAGGCACCCCCCTTTCTCCTTAAAGAATCTCTAATTGGGCAAAGCATGCAATAGTCTTCCTGGGTAACGCTAATTGTGCCCTCTCTACCGAGAGGAGATGCTCCTTTCTGCTGAAGGTCGACCCCAAGCTAGGGGACCTGGCTTCCTCTGAAGCGGGCATGGTGGCACAAGGTGGGCTCTTCAGGGACCCGTTCATTAAAGAGCTAACCAAGTTTGTAGCCACCTTTACATCCTTGGACAAGGCGCAAGCCTTTCTTAAAAAAGTTTTCCACCCTAGAATTTTTGTCGGGCCGGCCGTGGTAGAGGGCGCTCGGTCAGCCGCTTCTATACCCAAGGCTCTCAGTTGGGGGTAAAAAGACCCAGGATCCAGGCAGACAAGAGTTCTTCCAATCGAGAAGAAGGTGCCAGAGGAGAGGCCAGAGGCCAATTCCCTGCCACTCCAGGTGAGCCTTTCCTCCTTTCCCCATTTAAAGGTGGGCGGCAGGTTGGCAGTTTTCGAAAGCAACTGGAAATCTATTACCTCCGATGCATGGGTGTTGCAGACCATACAAGGGTTTCAGATAGAATTTTACGTATCTATGGTACAAGTTGCTCGCCCCAAACCGCTGGTTTTTGCACAAGATCAGGTCACCCCTATAGATCGAGAAATGGCAGATCTGCTGCAAAAAGGAGCGATTGTACTGACGCATCTCCATCCCAGAGGGTTCCTCAGCAATATTTTTCTGGTGGACAAAACAGATGGGGGTCAAAGACCGGTGATAAACCTAAAGGAGTTCAACCAATTGTTGGTCTATCGCCACTTCAAGATGGAGGGCATTCATCTTCTGAGGGACCTCCTCCAACCGGGCGATTGGATGGCACGATTGGACTTAAAAGTCGCCTATTTGGCGGTCCCTATTTTTCCCCCGCACTGCCGGTTTTTACAGTTCAGGTGGAAGGATCGAGTGTACGAGTTCTCGTCCCTCCCTTTCGGGCCTTCTTCGGCCCGTGGTGTTTCACCAAACTGCTCAAACCTGTAGTGGAGACACTCAGGGCAAAAGGCTCCCGCCTCATCGTCTACCTGGACGACATTTTGCTCTTGGAGCAATGTCCGCACTGCCTTTCACAACGGTTGCAGGAGACGGTAGATCTTCTCCAGAACCTTGGCTTTGTGGTCAACGCCAAGAAGTCGCTTCTGGTACCCTCCAGGCAGGTAGCCTTCTTGGGTTTTGTCATAGACTCGGTGGCTCGCACCTTAAGTCTCCCGGCGAGGAAAATTACCAAGATTCGCAGGGAGCTCAGGCGAATGCTATCGCGTTCCTCCACCTCCTTGAGGCAAATAGCTCGATTGGTAGGCCTGCTAGCCTTGTCGATTCAGGAGATCTTCCCGGGGCCACTACATTACAGAGCTTTGCAACACCTGAAAGCCTCTCATCTTCGCAGAGGGCTTCAGTATTCCGATCAGGTGCCCATTTCGGAGGAAGTACGCATGGAAATGAGGTGGTGGTTAGATCATATGGAGGCCTGGAACGGCAGAGCCATCTTTGGATGCGATCCAGACTTAGTGATAGAGTCAGACGCCAGCAAGTCAGGTTGGGGTGCTCGGTGCGGCGACTCCTTTACAGGAGGAAAGTGGTCCACCGAGGAAAGTCAACTCCACATCAATTGCCTAGAACTGATGGTGGGCTCCTTCGCCATTCAGAGTTGGACGAAGGACAAGGTCTCTTGCAATGTCCTTCTGAAGATGGACAATGTCTCGGCAGTCCGCTACATCAATCATCTAGGGGGGAATGAAGTCCAAAGCCCTGGTGGACCTGGCCAAGGATCTCTGGACGTTCTGTCTCTCCCACAACATTTCAGTGAAGGCAGAGTATCTCCCCGGAGCGTCCAACGTGATAGCGGACTGGTGCTCCAGGAGCTGGTCGGATATGAGCCTGTGGCAACTTAATCACCCGTTCTTTCAGAAACTCCACAATTTGTGGAGCCAGTTTTCCGCGGACCTCTTTGCATCCCGTCTGGACCACCAACTACTGCGATTCTTCAGTTGGAAACCAGACCCTCTTGCAGCGGCAAGTGACGCTTTTCTCCAAGATTGGTCCAGGGAGACGGGGTACGCATTTCCCCCGTTCGCGAGGATGAGAGTCACAGCGCAAGTCCGCAGGCAACAGGCGAAAGTGGTGTTGATCACGCCTTATTGGAGGTCTCAAGTATGGTTTCCAGTTCTTCTGGAACTTTTCTTGGATTCTCCAATCCTACTACGCCGGGATCCATTTATTCTGAGGGATCCCCAGGGCAATCCCCACCCGCTAGTCCAGCAAGGGAGAATGCCCTTGGTAGCCTGGCGTATTTCCGGCATCGCTGGAGACTCTCAGGCCTATCGAACGACGCTCAGAGGCTACTGATAGCAGCTTGGGCTGACAGCACAAGCAAGCGCTACAGATCGGCATGGGCCAGATGGGTCAGTTGGTGTGTTCGGAATGACCAAGATCCCATGGGGTGCAAAGTGGTAGCCATTATGAATTTCTTGGCGTCTCTAGCGGCTCAGGGTCTAGCGTGCCGCACCATCAATTCTTATAGGTCCGGCAATATCAGCGGGCCATGCGCCGGTTCAAGGAGCCCCGGTCGGGGAGCATCAGCTCATTTGTAAGTTGATGTGAGGAATCCGCCTCTCCCTTCCTCCAGAACCCAGATACTCGTCCTTATGGGACATCAATAAGGTTCTACACCTTTTCCAATCTTGGCAGCCCAACAAATATCTGTCTCGTAACGAGCTGTCGGCTAAACTGGCTATGCTTTTGTGCCTAGTGTCATGTCGAAGAGTATCTGATGTTAGAGCCCTGGACATTTCGGGAAGGGTTTTCACTCCTAAGGGAGTTACCTTCCACATCGTTCGTAGAACCGAGACGGATTCCGGGATAGTGTCTTATCCAGCCTTTGATAACTCCCCTAAGCTGTGTGTGGTTCGCTGTCTCAAGGAATATGAGAGTATGACAGAGGAAACCCAACTACCAGGGGAACGTCAGTTGTTGATCTCTCTTAGGAAGCCTTTTAAAGTGGTCTCCCCACCAACCATAGCCCGTTGGATCAGATGGGTGATGCAAGAGGCGGGTATAAATGTCTCGCAGTTTGGTGCCCATTCAGTGAGGGGAGCTATGGCTTCAAAAGCTTTCTCTCTGGGGGCCAGGTTAGAAGATATCATAAACGCTGCAGACTGGTCATCCGACTCTATGTTCAAGAGATTCTACTTTAATCCAGTTGTGGACATGGCTTCGTTGGTGGTGGATAAGTTTTGAACGAGCATAATCCTCGCCTCCGGTCCTGACATAGAATGAAAACTTTCCTAGTAATCATGATGGAAAGTTTCAATTCTATTAAGGACGCCGGGGCAAGGATTATTCCCACCTGAGGCTACTAGAGCTCTTATCCCAACCCGGAACAGAGGAATTATGATCCCAGAAGGGAGTAAACATTTGTATGGTATAAGTATGTGATTCTGACTATTATCTAGTTCTAATTTAATGTCCTTGAAAGGGGATGTATGATGTCTGTAGTTATTAATGTTCGCATTCTGATAAAACTGCTTCATGTCTGCGGTATTTCCTGAGTTTTTCCCCTGAAATACGAGTCAATGGTGTGAGAAACTGGGTTTCTGTTGCAGTAACCCCCCCACTTTTTGCCAGACTACTGATGCACTTTTGACTTGATGTGCCCTGGGTCCCTGCCAATCAGGTTCCCAGGGCCTGTGTTCCTTCCCTAAAACTAACACAAACCCAATTGGAATCTCTGATCACAGGTCAGCCCTTGGTAAATGGTACCACAGGTACCCAGGGCACTGTGACCATGGAAGACCTCAAAGGGCTGCAGCACTTATTGTGCCACCCTTAGAGGCCCTGTACCTTTACACACACTTACACACACACTTACACACACACTGACACACACACACACACTGACACAGACACACACACACACACACTCTCTCTCTCTCTCTCTCTCTCTCTCTCTCTCTCTCTCTCTCTCTCTCCTCTCTCTCTGCGTGACTTGGTGCAGAACAAAGTGAAGAGTCGACATGGCACACAACCCTGTGTGCCATGCCTACAATCCACAGCCCTGGCATAGATCAGTCACCCCTCTAGCTGGGTGCCCTATACCAGTGGTGAGAGTACAGGTGCATGAGCCCTGTACCCCTACAGTGTCTAAGCCCATTCTTAGACATTGTAAGTGCAGTGCTGCCATTAAGAGTATATGGTGCTGGGAGTTTGTCATTACGAACTCCACAGCACCATAATGGCTGCACTGAAAACTGAGAAGTTTGGTATCAAACTTCTCAGTACATTAAACCCACACTGATGCCAGTGTGGGACTTAATGAAAAATGCACACAGAGGGCATCTTAGAAATGCCCCCTGAAAAACGACCTACCACAAGTGTCCAGGCTGCGTGGCTGCTTTCAGCTGCTACCACTAGACATGTTTCTGGACCCCTGGGTCGAGAGCCTGCTGCTCTTGGGGGCCTGAAACAATGCACATCCTGGGATCAGGTGCCAAGCCTCCTCCCCCAGGATGGGCAGGGTCCACGAAGGGGAAGCTTCAAAGGCTTGCCGCCTTTGTGAGCTTCCCCAGGTCACTTGCTGCTTTCAGCAACTGGTCCCCACTGGTTCTGACCCCCACTTTGGGCGGGAGAACCGGCGGGAAAAACAAGTGAGGGAGAGGTGTGCCAACTCCACCCCTCCGGTGGGGGAGGCGAGGTGAAGCACAACTCTGTCCCCGCCATCTTGCAGATGGGGGACCCAGCCAACCAGGGAAAGGCTTATGCCCCCTCCCACTGGAGGGTGGCATAATAGGGGGTGTACCCACCCCAGGAAAGGGACCCATTGGTCCCAACCTTTTACCTACCTGTAATGCCCCTAAATCTAGTATTTAGGGGCACCCCTGAACCTTGCTTCCTCAGACAAGAACCTGCAAGAAGAAAAGGAGGACCGAACAGCCGTGCCAAAGCTAACAAGAGGAGGACGCCCACTGACTTGGCCCCAGCCCTACCGGCCTGTCCCCACCTCGAACCTACTCCAGCGAAATCCCGGTGTGTCCTGCAGCCAGCAACCTCAAGAAACCCGGAGGACCTGCCTGCCTTCAATCCCAAAGACTCTGTCTCCCGAGAACACCGGATTTGTTCAAACCACAGACTCCAGCTCCGCAAGGATCCGCGAGTTAGCACCACTCTGCACCCGACGCCCATGGCCCGAGTTCGAGTGGCCTAACACCACGAGGAGGTCTCCCTGGCGATCCTGACCCGAGATCCAGTGATCCCTGACCTGCCTCCAGCCGACGCCTGCAGCCTCAAACCGGAAGGTCCCCCCAACCGCGACCAGGAGCTGGTAAGAAGATCCGACCCTAAAAGGCACCCCTGCACCCGACGCCCCACGGCCTTGGGTGGCCCAACCGACGGTGCCTAACCAACTCCCAAGATCCCAACTTACCTCACCAAGTGGTGGTCGCACCCAGAAGACCTCCGTCCCCGAACCTGCAGTGCTTTTGCAAACCGGAGACTCCCCATTGAAAGCTACAGGGCTTCCGACGCCAAAACAGCACACTGCACCCGGCCGCCCCAGTGCCACTGAGGGTGCATTTTTTGTGCTGGCCTAAACCCCCATTTGCCCTGAGCTTAAGTCCAGGAGCTTTGCTCCCACAACCCAGTGGCCTGCTAGTCAGCAGCCACCAACCGGAGGCCCCCTATCCCCCATTGGATAACATTGGGCCTCAGCACTCTGCACCCGGCCGCCCTAGTGCTGCTGAGGGTGTAACAAGAGTGCATCCTTGACCCTGGGGGACCCCTGAGTCTAACCCCAGAACACCAACTCCCACAACAAAGTACTTACCTTAAAACCGATAACACTATTTTCCTCCATAGGATAGCATTGACTGTTTTTCTATGAAACGTTTCTAAGTGTGGAGTTGGAAAATCTAAAGTAATTCTTTAAAAATTGTGTAACTAACAAAAACTCTTTTACTTACCTGTTTACAGGAAATGTCCCAGTGCAGTATCCAGGCATACTGCACTGGGTAAGAAAAGTAATCTCAAAAGTAACTTGCCTGTAATTTTACTAAAACTCCTATACAAAGTATATGTACTGTATTCTGAAAAGCATTGCATTATCAGTAACACTACTGTAATCAAATCAAAGTACATTTACAATTGTAATTCAAACTATTTACAAACTGCATTACTACTGTAAAGTATTTATTGCTTACCTGTGCCAGGCGTGCTTAGTTCTAGAAAATAAAATACCTAAACGAATATTTTTATACAAAAACAATTGGTCTGAAGTTCAGTCTTTGTGTGTGTGAATTCATTTGATGACTGAGTGTGTACAACAAATGCTTAACACCGTCCTCTGATAAAGCCTTACTGCTCGACCACACTACCACAAATAGAGAGTGAAGTGCTATCTACTTTACCCCTGCCTACCTTTTGGGTTCCACTGGACTCTGTGCACACTATACCTCACTTTGGTATAGTATATACAGAGCCAGCTTCCTACAAATAGTTGTTTCTCCACTTCTTCCAGGTTCGGAGGGTAACAAGACGGACTAACAGGGCTCGAGGATAGAATGGTCGCCGTCAGAAAAGAGGAACCCACACAGGAAGCACACGCCCTTGGGGTCTACGAGGACTGCCTATTGGTGGATTTTGGATGACCTGTGTTATATGACTTATGGGAATGTTAGTTTTTTTATAAAAGTTGAAATCTGCTGGAGAAAGGAATAAAGAAAGTAAAGCATAATCCTCGCCTCCACGTCCTTAATAGAATTGAAACTTTCCGTCATGATTACTAGGAAATTTTTCATTGTGTACCAAGCCAAGACCGGTCATTCGAGATGCCCCCCTTGGAAGAGCCTGATTTTACCATGTTTATGGACTGGTCTTACTTAAGAGATGGACAAGGAAATCTGAAAGCCGCTAATGCTGTGTGCACCTTAAAATGTTTTGGGGAAGCCTCCTATTTGTGCAGTGTAACCTCCGATTAGGTGGCCGAGCTGATCGCTCTTAATAGAGCATGCTGTGTCTCTTACAGTCTGGGAGTCACTATTTACACTGATAGTACAGTTTTGGCGTGGTCCATGATTTCAAACATTTGATTTCCCAGAGGGGTTGCTCGACCTCCTCTGGTTCCCCATTAAGAAATGGGAAATATATCATAGACCTGCTTAAAGCCCTGCAATGTCCTAGAGAAGTAGCAGTTGTGAAATGTGCAGCACACAGGAGCGGATGGGATTTTGTGACTACTAGAAACTGATATGCGGATGAAATGGCAAGGTCCAGCGCTCTTGAGTCCTGTACATTCAATCAGGAAAAATCATGTGAATCTGAGAGTGATTCGGTTTCACTCATGTTCTTGAACACCATTGATACCTGGGACATTCTGAGGTTGCTACAGGAAGAAGCTCCAGAAAATACGAAATAAAAGTGGTTGAGGTCAGGATGTGTAAAGAATCTGGATGAGGTCTGGTTTTCAACAGATGAAAGACCTGTTTTGCCAGATGCTATGTTGTCCCCTATGGCTAGACATATCCACAGTCCCAACCACATAGGGAGAGACACTATGCTCCATCTCTTTAAGACATATTAGTTATAATCCCCATTTACATGTGATTGCAGATAGTTTACGGCATAAGTGCATAACCTGCCAGCAGTTTAATGCAGGCAAGTGGACAGTCATGACCATTGTTCCCCTCTAGCATGTGCGCTCATGCACACTACTGCTCCCAGCATGCACACACCCTCCCAAAGCGCACAATTCACTGTTCCTTGCAAGAGACGGTTCGTCGACACTAGATTTAAAACATGATCGGTGACGAAAATCTGTCGCTTTCTTGAATGTGAAATGCGAGGAGCAGTGGCAGAGAGTTTAAAGGTTGTGCAGATGAGCAGAATGTGGGCAAAAGGACTTCCAGAGCATTCCTCTAGGCTGCACAGGTTTTGCCACAGTGTGTCACGGAGCTTGAAGTAGGCAGCTGTTACATATGGTTCTTGCCGGGGGGCTGCAAGGATTCAGCAGTGGCGTCCAGGAGCCCGATCCAGGAATGTGTCTATTGTTGGCAATGGCGCTAATAAAGCGCTCTGTAAAACTGCCCAAGGTTTGTGCTATGTAAAACTGCGCAAAATAATCGGTGGATTCTGCCTGTCACCACAATCTATCGCAGGCTTTAGGAATTAAGCACAAAGCATTATCCTTTGATGGCCGAAAGAAATTCCATTCTAGTGGCTGAATTTCACAGCATGAAACAGGAAAATCAGGTATCAATACCTGCTTGACCAACTTGTTTGATCTTAGGCAAATACGTTATTTCACCGAGCATCCTTTTTGTTCGTGATCAGTTATGAGAGCAGCTCTAATACTTGAGTTCAGGATTTGCAATCTACAAAAAAACATGTTTCATTTAATAGCTTATAAAGTTGTTTCATCTTCAATGAGAATCTAGGCCACGTATATTGCATACATGACAACTGACTTGCCTCTTTGCTCACTTATAGCATTGTCATCCGAGCTGGGGCAGGAATGTTTCTCAGTTCATGTTTTAAAACTCCCACTTTTAATAAATACTTTTGAAATAAACTGATTGTCTTATGTGACAAGCTCCTGCAAGTACAAAATATGCTTTCTTGAATCTTGAAGAAAACTTATATTCTAACGAGATGTTTGTTGCACGATTTACATGTCCCATATTTTGAGGGCTCGTCTCGTACATGGTCTCTTAGAGTCGGAGTCTACCTAAGGCTCAGCTCTTCCTGTTAGTTTGTTGGCTCGGCCACCTCTACTCACTCAGCTGTGGGCTGCAGACAGATGTTAATTTGTGCACCCTATCCCGTCCATCATTTGTGTCTTTTGCATCTCGCCCTAAGTGCGCTGGGTATGCCCAGACGTGGGTCCCGGGATCACTGTGCCACTGGATTCAAGCTAGCCTGGCTGATGAGGGGTAAAACCCCAAAACCGGTCCTAGGATGCTTGTTTCCGGTCCACGGAGGACCTAGCCTGGCAGTTCGGGCTGGACTGTTCCCATGAGGCACAGGGTCAAGACTGATTTGTATATGGCTGGGGGTAAACTGGGGTGGCATGGTGAGCAAAAGAACGATGGATTTAACCCAGATCTCTAGACTGGGGGGTGAATGTTTTGATTTGTTTTGCATTCCGTCCATCGTTTGTCTCTTTTGCCCTATCCCTTCCATGGCACAGGTGGGCTGCTCCCCAGTCTGTTTTATAATGTCTCAAGCGTGCTGCCAGTAAAAGGAGAAATCATACTTGTCACCAAGGCTTTAAGTGGGATGAAAAAAGTGGGTAATCTGTAAAATGGGCATGGCAAAAAGAAATGTAACTGTGGTTTGTTGAAGGCATAGTGGTCTTCAGAGTGTCACAATCACCTGTAAGAACTGCATTTTCATTTACTTTTGCCCTGTCGCTGTTTAAGGCTCTTTGTACCTCCTTCTAATCACAGTTACAATGGCACCAGTATTTTGTGCGTTTTGCAGAGGGGCCAACATTTGGATGCTCAGTATTCTGAACGCCACTTTGAGCCACTTGAAGACATTCTGCAAATCTCACACTTCCATCAGCCTCAACGCCAGAGCTCTCCATCATGGCTGACTATAAACACCCCTTTACAACCTGAGCTTGCATGGATGCAAAACTCCCAGCATTTAAAAAAATAAAAACCCACCATATAAAGTGCCTACCGGAGGTGTCAGAATAGACATACGATGACTAGGCCGATCTGTATTAATGCAATTTTCTTAAACTGTCTACTTCGATTCGGCCTGCCCACAGGAGGAAATGCATGTGTTTGCATGTAACAAGCGCAACACTAAATAACATCTATGTTATACGGCAGACTGAATTTAAAGGGACATAATTAACATTGTTGTTTTTGTATCTGGGAGCCATCATATCAATTTATTTGTATTCATATTTAGCTACCAACCCCAATGAGATACTGAGTACTGGCACACCACAAATTCATCCACTGTAAAGTCGGATATAAAATGGCACACTTCTCATGGCGATCTACATACTTAGTTAAATCTCAGGGGATTCCTAATAAATGTCAAGTCTCTTAAGCACAAAACTGAGTTCGCTGAATTCACGTTGACCCATCGCCCGGATTGGGTGTTTATTACAGAGTCTTGGGCCAATGAAGCCTCCAACCTGGACTTAGTAGATGCGGTTCATTCAGGATATGCAATCTTAAGATCAGATAGGATAGGCAGACCGGGAGGAGGTCTGGTCATTCTATACAAGCTAGAATACCTATGCCATCTGGAAAGGATAAAGTGCGTGAGCCCCTGTGAGGCGTGGTGTTTTACTATAAAAATTACAGCCACCAATTCCTTTGCCAGAATGCTAATTGATCGGCCCCCAGGACCAAGGACGATGTTTGCGGCTGAAGTGGCAAACATTATCAAGCCATATTTGGCAAAAAACGAATTCACGGTTATGGGAGACTTCAAATTCCACCTGGAGGACTCCAGCAATAAAGACTCCAGCATACTTAAGGAAACGCTTTCTTGTCTGGGGTTGCCTCAGCAGCTTATGGCCCCTACCATGCGGCAGGACATACGCTTGATGGGATCTTTAATAATGACACCCGTTTGTCAGTACAAGAGGTACTGCCCCTTACCTGGTCAGATCACAGGGCAGTGTCTTTCTATTTTACTTTTTCCTCTTCCCATAAGAGGGACAACGCACCTGGCAAGAAGACTTGTTCCAGGAACTGGAAGGGGGTCTCAGCTGAGTCCTTGGTCAATGCCCTTAATAGCATTCAAAGCACTATCCGTGAGGATGTGGACAGTGGGGCAGAAAGCTTTTCAGCATGGCTGTGCTCGGCGGCTGGCTCAGTAGCTGCCTCACAGGAATGTAAACTACTGAGAAAAGTGTCGACTGACCCCTAGTTTACTGGACGACTTAGGCTCCTCAGGCAGGTATTTCGTCGTCAGGAGGGTGCCTGGAGGAAACTCTATGGGGAGCAGGAGAGGACTTCTTATAAGGCAGCCCTCAGGTATTATAAACTTGCCATCAGAGAAGAAAAATTGCTCTACTGTAACAACAAATTTGACACGACTGACTCCCTAAAAGAGATCTTTAAACGTATCCATCAGTTATCTTCTCCCCCGGTCTGTCCTGGAATAGAGGGCACACAAGAATTATGCAACAAGCTTGCAGATTTCTTGCAGCATAAAACTGCAAACATCTATATAGAGCTTGATGCCAATAACACAGTAGGGGAAGGTTCCCTTTGCCTCAGCAGGGAATCGCAGCAGAATCCGCAGATACCTGCAGAGGTCAAGGAGAACTGAATCGCATCTCCTTAACACCAAATTGGGATCCCCTCGGGAACCATGTTCCTCTAAAACTTTGCAATTGGCAGCCAGCACGGTCTCCCGCCCTTTAATGGCAATCATGAACGCGGCTTTCATGACAGGGTGCTATCCACGTTTGTGATACGGCCTTTACTTAAGCAGAATGTGGATCCAACGACCTGAAGAACTATTGGCCTATTTCTCTGCTTCCAGTCCCAGCGAAGATCCTAGTAAAACACCTTAATCAAACTGTTATGGAATATACGGAGGAACAGGGTCTGAACTGAAACAGCTTTGATATCTGCGATGGATAGCATCAGACGCTTAGTTGATGCAGGGCAGGCCGCGGCCTTGATCGTGTTGGATCTTTCCGCGGCCTTCAATACCATCTCTCCACCCTGCTGACGGAGCACCTGCAGGAACTGTGAATCAAAGACAGAGCCCTGAACCTGTTGTCCTCTTTTCTTACTGATAGATCTCGGAGGGTGAAAATGAATCAGTTCCATTCAGAGCCGTTCTTGCTGCCATGTGGGGTTCCTCACGGTTCATCACTGAGCTCTACACTATTTAATCTTTGTTTCCCCACTGGCCAAGCTTGTATGTTCCTTCGGACTAAAGGCTGTGTCATATGCCAATGACACCATGATAATCGTGTCCATCTCTAAAGACACTAGGGCACCACAACCAATTTCAACTTCCGCATGAAGGCAGTAACATCTTGGATGGCCAAGAACTACTTGAAGGACCCTCGATCACCGCTGCCAGCTTGCTTTCTTCATTCCTTGGCCGGGGGGGGAGGGGGACTACCCCCCTAGCATTCTTTGAACATCCCGGAGGCCACAACGCACTTGGAGGGCGCAGGAGCGCCATTAAATGTTGAGAGGCGTCCCGGAGCGCGGGACCCTCAATCACCACTGCCAGCTTGCTTTCTTCGTTCCCTGGTTGGGAGTGGAGAGACTACACCTCCCAGCATTCCTCGAACAGCCCGGAGGCCGCAACACAGCCGCAACACACTTGGAGGGTGTCGCAGTGCCATTAATTTGTGAGAGGCGTCCTGCAGTGCGGGACACGCATGGGCGCGGCCGGGGCCAAGACTGGGCCAAGAGCAGGCCCATCTGCGCCTGGAGGAGGCTGGGCTGGGCCACCCCTCTAATGCTTGGGAAAAGAGGATCGTGGGTACCCAATATGGGAAAAAAACGAAACTGAAGCAGGCAGAGGCAGGAGTTGAAATGATCACAACCCTGGGCTCATTTCTGGTAAGGGCAGCTAGTGTTTAACTAAAGAAATCGAACTCACGGAGCGCAGGCTATCCTTGGGGAATACTAGAGTGGGGTAAGCATAGTTGAAAGTCCTTTAACTAATAGTGTTCCCTCAGAAGACTTACACCTTGAGGGTGGGCAAGATGATTTCACCAGAGAAACCCCCAGTTAAAAAGAAAAAAGGTGGTCCCAGGCCCCAGCTGGAAACCAGAGCGAATAAATCAAGAAAGGGTTATATAATTGAATTATTACCTCAGTCACAATCACAGCCACATAGTTAGAATATTTTAAACTTGAACGAACTATACCTAAGGTTGGAAAGCGTCTTAATAACCTAGATGCATCCCTTAAACGCACGGCTAGAGCACATAGAGCAACAACTAGGACAACTAGCTGACCAGCTGGGGGGCAGACAGGAGATCTCCTCAAAGGCCCCAAATAGTACCGTGAACCCAATGATCCCTAATTCGGGGTTATTTGAACCAACCCAGGGCAACATGAGAGGGGGTAATAGAAGTGAAGTGGTTGTTCAACAGCAATTCCCCGTGCAAAAGTGCATACAATATCCAGCCCACCAAAGAAGACCAGCAAATCATCTTGATAACCGGTATGCCACCCAGCACTCAGGTCTGACAGGTCCAATGGTAATCCAACCCTCAAACCCAACACCACGAACCAGGGCTCCGCAAGCACCACTAAGCTCACACTTTACGGACTAGGGCAGAAGCAGAAAGCCCATAAGGGAGGCGGGAGGAGGGCAGAAAGTCCTAAGGGGGAGTGTGTAAGGGGACAGACACTATCTCTCCCAACAGCAGCATGCTCGTATGTGTTAATTCTGGTCAATGTACCAGTGCTAAGGAAAGCACAGCAAGAAACTATGGACAAATCATGTCACTGGTTATCGAAAACTTTGGGACTGGGCGGGATGTGACGCTCTCATATTCTGATGGCAAGGAGTGTTTTTTGGGTAGAACAGCTTTAAAAACCTTTGATGGGGACTGCATTGTTTTAAATTTTAATAGCCCAGGGATAGTGAGGAACCTATTGGGACAATTACTGAAAGTACAACTAGAGGGCTCCCAGATATATGCCCTACCACTAGGTTTTTGTTTATAAATATTCTGACATTTTACGAACTGTAGGGGGTTGAATCATCTATCAGCATACCTGCGTCCACTCCCCAACTCTGACCTCTATCAGAAACCCGCTAGAAGGAAATCTAGATCTGCCCATGCGAAATAGGTATCTCCACTAGAAAGCTTGAATGGTTGCGATTGACTGCCTGAGGGGGATGTGGGGTTGGAGAGTGCCGTGATTCAGAGTCTGCGTCAGAGGAGGCACACCATAAGGGGACAGTAGGGCAAGAAAATATTAAGATAATAAGCTGGAATGAGGCTGGCCTCAACAGTAAGAGAGACGATATGAACTGGATAAGGATGATAGCCAAATACGACAATATATGTCTCCAGGAAACCTGGGAGGGTGCCCCAACCTCACTGGATGGCTTCAGAGCGTTCTATACCCCAGCAGTGCCATCCAGAGCAGGAAGGGCAAGAGGAAGCATTTTAACATTATTGGCGCACACACTCGCCATTAGTGTCTTAAAATTTTATGAGTCACCCTACGATATGCGAAGGTAGAGGGGCCTGGGATTTGTTCATTATAAACTATTATAATAATAATTTTGAGGGGGAAATGGATTCTGTAGTTGATGATATGGAGCAGGAGATCAATGAGGCTAGTTCCCGACATAACAAAGTGGTGAACTTCATTCTTCTGGGCGATTTTAACATTAGTAATTGCCCCATTTTGGGGAAACCAGACTGTGGGGTTACGGATTGTGAAGGTGATCCAACTGTGCACTTTATGCATAATACCTATGGAAATGCAATAAATAGAATTTTAACTATACTGGATTTGAGGATATGTAATAATATAAATACAGTGACAGGTGCTATGGATAAAACATTTGAAAGTGCTGTGAGGGTGTCCACAATCGATTTCCTAATTAGTTCTGAAATTCTGACTGATAGAGTTAGCAGTCTGCAGATAAACTTTACAGAATTTAGCGATCATGCTTACATCGCTTGTAACCTGAAAGGGGTGCTTAACCCTATAAAGAATGAAACAAGAACCCCAAAACATGTGCTCCAAAAAAAAATGGTTATACACTAAAATGGGACAGAGCGAATAGACAAGATATTCTGACAACAGTAATAACAGATAAGTATCGAGAGGTAATGATATGCCTTGATTATAACGTTAGTATGGGGGAATGGTGGAAGCCTTTGACGAAGTTCTAAATGAGATTAAAAACCAGTTGAATCTACCATGTAGAAGCAAAGAAACACCAATAGTGCACTGGTTTGAGGCAACGTTCACCAAAACGTCTTCTAATCTTAACAGAGCTTTGTGCAAGGCCCCCAGGGATGCCAACCAAATTCGGGCCCTGCGTGCCATCTATAAAGAGGCAAGGCGAGCACGCTTAAGGACCCAGAGAGAGAAAGCTTGGGATGACTTAAGGATGGCAACAGAGAACAAAGACACCTGTGAGTTCTGGAAAGTGGTGAATGCCACGTTTCTAAAAGATGACAGGGGGCCCCACCCTAGATGTACACATAGAGGAGGAGCGATGGGTCAAACATTTTGGGGAAACCTTTTTAAATGTGAACAAGCCTTTGACTGAGAAGCTTAACACCCAGAAGGGAAATAATTCGCTGCCAAGCATTGAATTATGGAAAGTACTGCAAGCCTTGGCTCAGACATGCCTGTTGAAGGCCCCCGGACCTGATGGGGTCCCAACGGGCATTTTCCTAGAGGCTAAACACCTGTGGGGACCTATATTGACAAGCATATTTAATGCACTAACAAAATTGGGGCCGCGTAGTTCATGGAAACACTCTATCATTGTCCCGATATATAAAAAGGGCGATAGATCGGACCCAAAATATTATAGGCCCATATCCCTAATTGATGAAACAGCAAAATTGATGGGAAGAATATTATTAAACAGATTAGAGGAATGGGCAAGCGAACAAAAAGATCCCAGTATGGCTTCAGGAAGGGTAAGGGAACAATTGATCAGTGTTTAAATCCCTCCATGATAATCTCTAAATATGCGATGGCAAAAAAGGGTCGGCTATGTATGGCCTTCATGAACCTATCGGCTGCATTTGATTGTGTGGTTCACAGCAATCATGGAGGGTATGAGTGTTGACCCTGCCATTAGTACTTTCATAAGGTAGTTATATCTTGGTACAACTGTGTGGGTCCGGTATGGCAGAGAGGGGGAGTGCACAAAATCTTTTAATATTGATAGAGGCGTTAGACAGGGGTGCGTCCTTGTCCTGTTTTTATTCTCTCTCTATACTAACAAGCTGGATGGGTTACTGAGAGAGACAGCTAAGGACATCCCATACGCTGAGACATCCACGCTACCGATGCTCCTCTATGCAGATGACGCAGTGCTTCTGGCCAGAACGCCTTTGGCACTGCACAAGCTCATAGAGGAGTACACCAGATTTATCGCTTCCCTGGACCTGCGTGGATTTGTTATAGATAAAAAGAGGGTGGAAGGGATAGATACATTTCCGTACCTAGGAAATGCTTTACAATAAGAAATCATCTTGGAAAAATAGGGCTTCAAACAGGGCGACCCTTCTGGAAAATAGTATTGCAGCTATTTTTAAATTCACAAAAAAATTGGGTGCCAAACCAATTCCTGAGATTTTGAATATCTACTCGGCCAAAGCTGTAGCTACGTATGGGGCTGTAGTCTGGGGCATGGAGGATGTGGGGGCTACTGCAGCAGTTGGAGGATGCATTTTGCAAAAGATTGTTATCACTTCCTCGCTCCTGCACCAATTATATCCCCCACAGTGAATTAGGCCTCACATATGGCCCCATTACTATTATGCTTCTTGGTTTGCAAAAGAGAAAGTGTTCCCCTGAATCAAGCGGTGTTTAGAGATTGTTTAACAATGGATCACGCTTACAAGATACCGTGGCTGAACTATGTGAAAACCACCTTTTCAGCACTAGGTCTTCAAAATCTGTTTGATTCTCCATCGTCTTGTCCATGTTTCTCGAAGACTAATTTAAGGAAGATTTTTTAACTAAAGCCTCAGAAGATAGATTAGAGAAAAATAAAGAGTAAAGCACGAGCTATGTACCTCACGCTGCCCCTTACGAACATGGTAATTCAGGCTTATCTGGCCTTTGTATCAAATTTCCATCACCAATGTATACTGACAAGATTTCGCCTAAACTATATTCCACTCATGCTTGGCTTTCCTAAAAATGTATATTCTATGAAGGACTTACCATCTTGCCAATGTGATGGGAGGGCAGCACAACCCAACTCTCATCTTTTATTTTTCTGTTCCTTTTATGGCCCGCAGAGGAAAGATTTTATTGCACCGCTTTTACGAAAGTACAATCTTAGGCATTATTGACTGGCTCTTGCTTTTATTAAAAAACTAGAAGACCCATATGTATGTTATATGCTTGCATCCTTCTTATGGGCAGTAATGAGACGTAGACATTTGTATGATGATATATGAGGCCATGTACTATGAGTAGGAATTGAGATGCCTCACAATGATGAGATGTATAGGGGGCTGAAAGGGGAAAATGTTTTATATAACCTTTCTAGTTTTTAAGCGATTTGATGAATATGATGTTGTTTGATTCATTAAATTATTCTTACCCTTTTAATTGTTTTAAGTGTTTGATATTCGGTGGTCTATGAACTTTTGTGCATTGAAAAGTAATGCGAAATAAAGTATTGATTGATTGATTGATTACTTGAAGCTAAACGGAGAAAAGATGGAGGTATTGCTCTTTGGAGGTCTCTGGAATAGCAACTGGTGGCCTGACACGCTAGGTACTTTATCCACTCCAGTTGACACTGCAAAAAATCGAGGTGTCATTCTAGACAGTGAGTTGTCACTGGACCAGCAGGTCATTTGTACAGTGTCAACCTGCGTCTGGACGATCAGAATGTTGAGGAAGATATTTCAGTTTGTGATCCTTCCGGCTCGTAAACTCGTCGCTCTTGCTTCGGTCTCCTCAAGGATAGACAACTGTAATGCGCTCTACCTTGAGACCAACAAGTCGACCCTAGCAAAACTTCAGCTCGTGCAGATTGCAATGGCAAGGCTTACATTGGATATTCCCAAGCGGCAATCGTTGTCGAAAGGTCTACGAGAACTGCACTGGCTTCTGGTAGAGAAACATATCTGGTTCAAGACATGCTGCGTACAGAGCTTTATGTACAGTGCATAAAGTCTGGTCGACATCAAAGCCATGTTCCAATGGTATGTTCCAGCTCGAACTCTCCGCTCAGCACACCATAACTGGGTAACGGTCCCCAGAGTGCGGAAGAAGAAATGGGAAAGTAGAGCCTTCTCAGTCGCAGCAGCAAAGCTCTGGAACACTCTTCCCTCTCATCTCACATCCATTAAGTTGTATTTCCCTTTTAGAAAGGCCCTAAAAACCTGGTTGTTCACCCTATAGGCAGACACAGAATAATGAAAAGTTCTCTAATAGTTCCGTTGTGCGGCATAGAAAGACTACAGCGCCTAGGCGCCCACGGGCCTTGTTGCGCTTGATAAATTTTGGTCATATCATATCATACTGCATGGCCCTTTTTGCCCTACCCTTTTTCTTGTAGGATTGCACCTCGCAATCAAGTCAGAAGTAGAGGCGCCTTATGCAGACACCCGTTTTTTTAGGTTGAAGGATTCCAAGCAAAAGCTTTCAGTAATGTCGCAGTCTAAGCCCAGTACCCTTTTAAACTTGACATTGACAGCCAAGTCAAGCAGTTCTTGAAATTGTTCAACAATTAAAAATATGCTGTTCCATATTTGGGACTCACCAGTGTGATGAGACAAATGCTTTCACCTGCGGTCCCCGCTTCATGGTAGCTCAGCAGACAGCAACGTCAATAAAGTGAGTGGTATAGCGGGTCTGTCCAGGAGTGAGGGGACACTGATGGTGTTATTGGTCAGATTTAATATGAAAGTGGATAATGTGGAGTTCAAGATCCACAGACCTAGCACCCTTGAAGGTCCTGGATTCCATGAGGGAGGACAGCCTGGGGAGAGGGTGCTCAGGGGTGTAAGGGGACTAGACTCATAGGGGGCAAGTCCAAAGGAGAAAATAAAAGTGGAAGAAAAACAAACAACGCCATGCCAAGAGCCCGTACTCCTACCTGGCCATGATCGTCCTGATGATCCAGAACTTCACGGAGAAGAAACTCATGCTCTTCCGAGTAAGACGATTCATTAGTCCCTTATGACTTGTGTGCCGTTAGGCTCACTTTGGGGGATGTTTTCTTTTTGCATGCTGTTGAACCGAATACCACCACCCAAAGCCCCCTATTCCAGGGCTATAAAGGCTACATTAACCAGCTCTAAGCCTTTTTGGTCATTGTCACCATGACACTTTACCTTCAGTGAAATCTAATATTCATACAAACCTCTGCGTCCTGTTTTTTACTACACCTGGAGTGTAAGTGCCACTAGAGTAAACAATTTGTCATGACGGTGTGTATCTACAGTGCAAAGCTGTCACAAACCCCTATTTGGTGGAGCTGCATGTGTGAAATGCACCTGTTTTTACTGTTGTTGTAAACAAACGTTTGGAGTGGTGATTGCCAGAGATTTATTTAGCTGAGCGCTGCACTTGCATGCATGATCAGTTCCTTGGTGCACATAGACTTGGCTGCCGCGCACAGAGGTCTTTCACTGCCGCACACAGAGGAAAACAATTAGAGGGAACATTGGTCATGACAATGAGTCACATACGAAGATGAGGTAGTCTCTTTAACTGAATCCAGTTGGATTTCATTGAGATCCCCATCTACAGTGGACTCTGCATTATTTTGGAGGTCTGTATTTTTTCTTGTTGAGTTGAGGCACACCCGACCAGGAGGTTTGACAATCTCACAGCAGAAAAATTATTACTGAGGGAATTGATTCCCAGGTTCTGTCATGATTCCCTCCTGTGCTCTCTCTGTCACGACCCCTTCCCGTGCCCTCTGCCTAGTGGTCTAGCGCGCAAGACTCATGCTGAATTACCCCTGTGGAGACTTATGGCACTCTATGATACCATGACTGATGTTTCCCTAAACCCGTGATTCCTTTGAGCTTGAGTATTTGCAAGCATCCCCCAAAACCCGTAATTTCATTGTGCTTGAATCCCTGCAAGCTTCCCCCAGAATCCTGTGAGTCAATGGCAAGCCTTGCTCTCGCTGTCACTAAGGCCTTGGTGTTGTTTTCCATTATGAAGGTTCAAGCAAAAATGATACCTTTGTTTCCAGTTATTTGGTTCCAATCGTCAAGTTGCACCTGCCCTTCCTGTAAGGTCAAAGCGAGTGTACTAACACGTATTCTCTTCAAGGATTTGAGAATCTTCCAGATAGCCATGTGCCACACGTGATCTAGCTACATCCGTTGAGTCTTCTAGAGGGTATATAAACCCCACCTAACCCAGAGTCGTGGCTTGGCATCGCTCCCTGCGGAACAAGCTTCACCCTTCCCACCCACCTGAAGAATCCAGCCGGAACCGAGAAGCGCTCCAGTCTCCTTCAAGTCCAAGTGAAACAGTGGTCATCTCTCCCTCCTGCACAGCTACTCCAGATTCCCTGTGACTCCCTGAGTCAAAGCCACACGATCTTCTTCAAACTTTAGTCAAGTGAAAGAACTAGGCTAAGTACTTGATTACAGGTTAGTGCGCATTAATCCTCTTATAGTAGTAAGAAGGACCGAGTATCAGCGTCTTCAAAGACTATAGGCTTTTCTTTCATGTCCGCTCTGTGATTTGTTCCAGCACTTCTTGTGTGTTCGTACTCCGACCCTTCTTGCAACCTTGGCACTAGAACTGTGATTGCGCAAGGATTAAAGACTTTAGCTCCGTATTTCTCTGAACAGTACTGCCAAGAGAAAGCACTTCAGAGTCTTTGATATATGTATGAACCTTGTACCCAAACCTGTGTTCCGAGTTCATCCTTGAGAGTGCAAGTAACTCCAAACCTGTGTTACTAGTTTATCCTTGGAAGTGCAAGTAACTCCAAACCTGTTTTCCAAGTTTATCCTTGGAAGTGCAAGTAACTCCAAATTAGTGTTCCGAGTTTATCATTGGGAGTGCACACACTCCAAATTTTGGTTATTCTGTTCTCATGCCGTGCTGCTGATGAAACCCCTAGGTGTATGTCACTGAAGTCAATGCATGATCATTGTATGTAGAGACCTGTTAGTGTACTGATGGTAACTGCCTCCTCTTGGTATTCCCAGTGTATTTCATCATCACAAAACCAGAGGTTCTAGTCCATTGCACATCTACCTTGCAAATGCAGAAGGTCTCAGAAGTGACAAATTCTGTCACGCAGTGTCACACAGCCATTGAGCAAATCCAATACTGCAAGTCTTGCTTTACTTATTTTATCCCAACCCCCCCTTCCTCCCAGGGGCCGTGCGTGATCTAAGGAGTTTGGTACCTTGATCTAGTGCGGCTCTGAGAGGGATAGGAGGTCCAGCATCGGCTCCAGTGTCGTCTCCGCGGATGGAACCAGGTGAGTGCATAACAGAAGGCCAAGCCTTGCATGCTTCTACCACTCGGACGACATGGATGACCAGATACATGTTTAGGACCTGGTGGAGGACACCCCAAGTGTTTTAGAATTAGCAAGTGCTTTAGGGGATGTACAGCACGAAGTTCCATCCTTGCGAGGGGAAAATCAGTCGCTTAAGTATGAATTGGTCTGATGTCATACTTGCCCCTCACCATGGATAATGGAGGTGGGGACTGGGGTGGTTCCCAAGAGCACATGTCCCAGTCTACAACCCCCACACTTTAGTGATTTGGGAAATCTAACATGCACCTCCACTGCCGGAAACGTTAATCCTGTTCATGTCATAGTTACCGCTCCAGTCCCCTTGGCCCCGCCCAAATGATTTTTTGGTGATAGTCACAATTTTGATGCATTCTGGAGTCCGTGCCAGTGAGTGCCTAGTCTTAGGTACTCAGCTCCTGAATGGACCTACTTTGCTGAAAGCGAGCCTGGTTTGAGAGCTCATAAGGCTGAGAAGCATCAAAATGTTTTTGAAAAGCCCCCATAAATAGAGCTACCCCAACTAAGATGTATTGATTATTATTTATTTTTTGATTGGCTGAATTCAAGAGACATGTTCAATCACGGAAGTTTCATGTCTTGTATCGTGAGTATTTGTTGAAGACACTAGGTCCACAGGTTTCAGTAAAAGAGTAGGATTTTTGCCCCTTTTAGAATATCCAGTTGTAAATTGTAGTCTTAGTCCTAATTCTAGTCCTGAAGTCAACTGAACTAACAGACTTGGATTGAAAACAAACTGGAAGTTTTGCTGATTTGCACAGTGAAAGCAACAAGTAAACTTTTTCTTTTTTCTTCTTTTCCTTCTGACTTGAAAGAAACCATGGTGTCAAGTACACTGAAAAGATGTAGAGTGCTAATAATAGTAGTGGCATTTGCCATAGTCATGCTAATGATTGGTTTACTAGTGAGTCTTAACTCTTTTGTCGGGCATGCTTCAAACAAAAATAAGCCTAGTTTGAGGAGCAATGTAGATTTAATATGAAGATTCTGTATAAACATGGTTCCGAAGGAAATATCTCAAGAATGACTCTGTTAGGTTCATACATGAGTATTCTAAAGTTATGGGAGCTAGAGATTGCTACATATGCACATATTTACCCGCTTCTACTGGAGCTGGTGTGACGTACCCCCACTTACCATTGACCTATGCATGAATGTGCAGCTTTTCTATGAGTTTATTTTATCAGCAGGTCACTTTGAATGTTATTTCTCTAACTTTAATTTGCTTTTTAGATGATGTGCCTATGTTTAAAAATGTAAATCCAAATGCTGGAGCCAAGTCCATGGAGAGGGTGGGTCATTATTTAAGGGTTTTTACCTCAATGAATATGACTAATTTGCTTAATTCTAGGGCTATATTTAAATTGAGTATAGCTCAGAAGGACTTTATAGAGGAATTGGACGAAAGGAGGGCTGAGACAGAGAGAAGGTTAAAGAAAGGAGTAAAGGTGGGTTGGGAAAAGAAATTATGAAAGTCAAAAATATATCCAAAACTACATTTAGATTTACGAAAAAAGGTAAAGTTGTGCTTCTTGACACAAAAAGAGTAGGTTCATAGGCTTTAGACGGTGGGTTGGAATGATTGTTTAAAGAGATTAGAAGTTAGAGGTGAGCAAATCTTTTCAGGAGGGGATCCAGTTATTACAGGAGTGTATTATGTGTGTGGGAAAAATGCTTATTTCCAACTTCCAGCAAACTGAATTGATAGCGGTTACTCTTTTACTCAGCTTTAGTGTTTCCTAAGGTGCATCATGTAAATGACATAGATGATAAGGGGATAGTGACTCAAGGATGATCTGTATGTAGGGCTTCACAAGTAGTAGGTGATACATTTGGCATTATGATTCCTCCTGCAGGTATAGTTTTAAATTACCAGAAGATTAGAAAGCTGTTTACCTGGTAGATCGTCATCCTACCAACACTGCAGCAGCGTTAACTGCTATTAACATGGAGCTTTTAGCTGTAAGTGCAGCGGTTTTGCAGAATGAGCTTGCTTTAGATATCTTACTTGCAAAAGAGGACAGAGTCTGCTGCATGTCACCTGTACAGCAGTGCTGCACTTCTATCTCCAACATAAGGAATGAAATTAACACTTTTGTAACAAACGTGCCAGAGATTTCTGGGGAAGTGAAAGATTTGGAGAAAACAGGTGCCTGTAAAGCAATAGGAAAAGGATTTTCAAAGATTGGCAAGTGGTTTAGTGATATTGGTAATGGAATACTAAATAAGGTACTGACCCAAATACTAATCATAATTTGTGTGATATGCTAATTTCTTTTTATAAGGGAGCAAAAAATGATTACTGCAAAAGGTCGGTCAAAATGTAATGGAAAAATCAGCTATCTGAATTGAAGGGGGGAAAAAAGTAAACACAGTGATGTGGAGCTTGAAGACCTACAAAGTAAAATGTATGATGAATTGAAATGTAGATGGAAGCTTCGAAAGTCGACAAGCGTTTTTTAAGGAGAAAATTGAAAAGCAATGTGGGTGTAAAGTTCGGTGACTCTCAGAGTCACCAGAGGGAGAATTGATGAGGTTATTTTTCATATTAAATGTTTTGCATTATATCGACATATATGCACACACAAATGCATTTATTGTGTTCTGTTCACGTTTAAATTGACCACAGCTAATCTAGGCCTGCGTTTTAAGATGACCAATGTCTGGTTACCATTGTGTTTCACATCACGTGTATTTCTTTATTTCTAGGAGAGCTGAATTCAGTATTAGCAAATGTGATGTGGCCTTGTTTTCTTTCTCATGTGAATGTTTTCTTTCACGTGATAACTGTAGAATGTTTTAACAAGCTGTTAAACTGCACCTACAGAGTAGAGGCTGGTCCAATGTGTCTTGTTATGTTGCAGATAATTTTAAGTTCGCAGACATTTAGAGAAGCCTTATTGTGACCGATCCTGAGAAAATTATGAGCTTAAATTGTCTGTGTACCTTAACCTGATAGGAGTATTATAGGGGAACCATTTGTAGGTATATCAAATCCTAGAATTGTGTAATTTAAGCTAGTGCGGAGTAAGAATACAGCTCAGCCGTATTTTAGACATGCTTT
This sequence comes from Calotriton arnoldi, assembly GCA_963921515.1. Classification (NCBI taxonomy): domain Eukaryota; kingdom Metazoa; phylum Chordata; class Amphibia; order Caudata; family Salamandridae; genus Calotriton; species Calotriton arnoldi. Next base: position 586,080 of record CAWUFW010006291.1, read on the forward strand.
TGTCCACTTCAAGATAACTTGGAGCAGAATAGGACGCTGTCTTCATGGAAGAGCTGATTTTACTTAACCTTTTTCTTTTAGAGACAACTTTATACTAATTTGTCCCCTCACTTATGTCGCTTTGACTGATTTGAACTTCATAATTACTAAATGCAGTCAAGTATTTGTTATTGATTGACAACTAATTTAATGATTTGAATTTGTAAACCTGTTAATACTTTAATAAATCTTTATAGTTTGACACCTAACCACTCTCTTTTTTCCCTGTGAAGCTTAATGTGCTTCACATTTTTTTCCAAGTAACTTTTGATTATTTGTATATATGAGATAAGATAGAGGAGCAAATACAGACAATATGCCACGACTAGGGCATCACAAAGTGAAGTAGTCCCATAAGCGAGACAACATTAACGATAAGGATACAAGAAGTGTCCATCATTGGGCAATCACCCGTAAAAATGTCAGTGATGCCCCACCTACAAATACCACACAGAAAAAACAGCCGGCAGAGCTCCTGGCAAAACATTGTGAATTCCATAAACCATGAAACCTTCTCCCACCCCTTGTGTGTCCTCCATGTCGCGACCTCAGCTTTGGCCTATTTAAGGAGATCGTTCAACCAGAGGGATAATGGCGGTGCAGTAGCTGACTTCCACGCCATGGCTATCCGGTGCTTTATAAGCACAAAAGCTAAGTCAAGGAAGCAAGCAGCATACTTATTCTTCTGTGTCGGCGGGAACAGGCCTAACAGCCAGATGAATGGATCACACTGCAAGGCTCGGTCCATAATGTCTGCAAGCGCTTGAATGGCCTGCCCCCATAGCTGTGCAGCCTCCGGGCAGTCCCAAACCATATGGTAAAAATCTGCCACATCACAGGGACAGCGTGGGCACTTTGAAGGGACTTCTGGAAAAATGTGGTGTAGGCGATGCGGGGTTAGATACGTCTGGTGAACATAATTCAATTGTGTATATTTCAGGTGGGAGTTCTTGGACACGCTCTGTACCTGTATCAATGCCTGGTCAATTGTTTATCCGTTCGCTCGCGCCCAGTTGACAGTGTCCATTTATCTCGCAACCCCTGGAGGTGGGTATTCGTAAAGCAAGTAAACCCTCGTAAAGCAGTGTAATCACATGTCTCATGGAGCCATGCTCCAGCAGCATCTGCAGAACCAGAAATGCGGACGGTTCAGTGCAATCCGGTCCCCAGGTCGCCCCAGTAGGGCCACCAGAGAATTATAAGTCAGGAATTGGCCTTCAGTCAATTCGCATCGGTCATGCACGTCTGGAATGGGCATCAATAGTTTATGGTCAGAAAGATCTCCCAGCGTGGTGACACCTGCTTCGGTCCATGCCTTCAAGCCATGATTATCAGCTATATTGTGGAATACCGAGAGCACCTATAAAGACAAGGCAGGGCAGGAGCGTATTGGACTGGGCTGCGACATGGGGACACGTAGCGTTCCCAACAGGCCTTGGCTGCCCGGAGTAGGCGGGTGAGCCACCTGGTGCCGCCGCCCTGAGTCATCAGCCAGCTCAAAACCGCTTGGTCACCCAGCTCACATCATATGCACATATGTTCGGGACTGAGGTCTCCCTAAGGCACCGCATGGGCCATTGCAATAGGGCAGCGGCATAGTATAATTCGTGATTGGGCGCACACAATCCCCCCTTCCCCATAGGGGCAAACAGTTTCCGCTGTGCGATTGAGTTCCTTCCAGCGCCCCAGATTAGGGCAGTAAGAAGTGAGTTTAAGTCCCTAAAAAAGCGCTGGGGTAGGGAGACCGGTAATGCAGAAAAATGATATAGTTGGCGGGGCAGTATCAGCATCTTTGCTGTAGACACCCTGCCCATTGGGGAGAGGGGCAGAGAGGTCCAAAATATCAGCAAGCGACATGCTTCAGCTAACGCTCTGCCAAGATTGCCGTCTAGAAGGTCTCGTTCATTGTGATTGATGTTTACTGCAAGGTAACAAAAGGTGGCAAACTGCCACAATAGTCTGGCATGGGACAGGTCTCTGCATCTGTCCTCCGTAGGGGAAATTGGCATGACTTAGACCAACTCAGTCGCAGCCCTTAGGCCGTGCCGAAGCCATCTAGGGTCTCCATCACTCCTGGCAAGGCCCGACAAAGGTCTCTAAGGAATATCAAAGCATCATCCGTATAAAGCGCCACTGCGTATGCCCCATTGTGCCCTGCCGCTGAAAGAGGCCAGCCAGTGGCTCTAGGGCCAGGATGAATAGGAGAGGCGAAAGCGGACAGCCCTCTCTGGTGCCCATGTGTACCCAGCAAGGTGGCGAGATGCCTCTACCTGTTTGCACTCTAACAGTTGGGTCCTTATACAACAGGTCTATCCAACACAGTAGCTCCAGCCCCAGTCCCATAAGACACCCCGGAGATAGGACCAGCCCAAGGAATCAAAGGCCTTCTCAATGTCCAGCAAAAGGGCCACTCCAGCTGTGGGCGCAAGGTCTTGCTCTTCCATAATGCGAAACAACCGATGAAGATTGAGGAATGTGTTCTCCCTGGTATAAAGCCATTTTGGTCTGGATGGACCAAAACAGACATGTAAGGAAGTAGGCGATTAGCAATGATCTTCCCTAAAACCTTACAGTCCGTATTGAGCAATGAGAGTGGCCTGTAGGAGTGCACCTCTAACGTGTCCTTATCAGGCTTGGCAGCACTACCATGAACGCCTTGTTGACGGTGGAAGGATGGCAAGTGTCTTGGCTGTTTGGAACAAATTTAATAACCATGGGACAAGCATGGCTCTGTACGTTGAACAGAACCCCACAGGCAGTCCATCCATCCCCGGGGTTTTGTTGCATGCCATTTGGTCCAGGGCCAGATGGACCTCTCCAATCGTCAAAGGGACATTCAATGTCTGGCGGTGGAGAGGGCCCAGGGGGGGATCCGTAGGGCAGTCAAATATGCTGAGAGCTCAGATTCGTTTAGCCCAACATCCCCACAATAGAGGGCCTTATAGTAATCAAAGAAGGCCTCATTAATGGCCAGTTGTGATGTGAGTATATTGCCTGTTGGTGATCGGATGGCCATTAGTCTAGGCCGTTGCTTTTCAGAGCTCAGCAACCATGCCAGAACACCCCCTGCCTTGTCACTCTCTGCATGTTGTTTAGCAGTGTAATCCATGTAGTCCAACCGACCGAGTCTATCTATTAGTGCCCTATTGTCTGTCCAATGGACAGTAAGTTCCTCTCTATGATCGCCCTCCGTCCCTGAACGAGTCTCAACCGTGCGAATCGTTGCCTTCAGAGCCGTCTGCTCCCATTGCAGCAACAGTCTGATGTTAGTCTTTCTCATAATCCTTATTCGGTTTAAAAAAAACATAAAAGATACACATTTATACATTTCATACATATCAGATAAAAATCAGATGTGCACACACTCCCACACATATCGGGTATCAATCCAGTTGCTTAGTGCATGTCTTAAGATCTGTAAAGGTGGAGCTCAGTTATAAATATAAAAACATTATAGTCAAATAATAATGCTGTAAAACCTGTTCGATTATAAATAAGATGTCAATTCAAATCATAGTTAATAAAGTGCAGATACGAGAAAATACATTATTCACTTTCTAATGTTGATTTGACACATAAATGTCAAATATACAATACTAAAATTAGTAATAAAATCAGATGACGATAAATTAGAATGTCAACCCCTTTCCTTTGCGGAATAAATTTACAGCAAATAAATATCTACTTAGACTAAAAACAACTCTCTGGGATGTATCTGTTTTTAAAATTCTCCTAAATATGACCTGATTCCCATATTGCGGCAAATTGGTTTTAATCCATTTTTTCCTTGATTTGGCATACGCTGGGCAAAATAATAATCTGTGGGAGTCATTATCTACAGCATTTTGTGAGCATAGGGTGCAATAAGCCTCTCTGCCACCTGTATTATTGCACAACCATTTGGATGTAGGACATCAAAACAAAACTTCATGTATAATGACTTGGCTATTGCGGTTGTACTTCATTCAAATATAGTTCGAAAGTGGGAGATGGTTTTATAGTTGGAAACTGCGATGTCAGCCTTCCTATTTTAGGGCAGTGGTGGATGCTATTTTGTATATACATCCAGTAAGAATCTTTCAAGACCTTTCTTGAGAAAGTTGTTAATAGGTTAGGTGCATCCCAAACGCAATTTAGACCTAATTTATAGAGCCAGCTTCGCACATGTGGAACCCATGGAAGTGTAGTGTGGTGATCAAGACTCAGTATCTCAATTAACCCTTCTTTATAGCTTTTGAGTTCTTGTGTGGTCCACAAATGGACCCAGAATAGCAGAGGTCTTAGTGTGGCTTGATGCTCTATTCGCCTGATGTTAATATCCTGAATGATGGGAAGCATAGGTGTTCGTACTGGTAGGTGCAATAACAACCTTATAAATGTATTTTCCTCCCCTGTAAACATATTCAAACTGTTGACCCCCCAGAGTTCTGCGCCATAAAGGGTTGTAGATTGCGCCCTGTAATTGTAGAATTCCAGGGCGAATGACACTGCCTTTGACGTGCTTTTCTGTTGCTTTTTCACATTTGACATAGAGTTTTGGAGCAAGATAGCCTTGCATTTATGCATGTGTGGTTGCCATGTCAGTTTCATGTCTAATATAATACCAAGATAGTTAAAGTTGGCCACGTATTCCAATTTTTGTTTTTGAACAGTAATATTTTTCTTAAAAGATTCTAGCGGATTTATGGCCATGTATTTAGTTTTATTTGAGTTTATTTAGAGGCCTTTTATACTAGAGAATTCGCTAAAGCAGTCTTATAAGTTTTGTAGTGCCTTTGGTGTTTGTGATATTAAGATCATATCATCAGCGAAGAGTCATGCCGGTAGTGGCACCCCTCCTATCTTTGGCGAATCATGCTTGCAACCCTGAAGATGTTGCACAACATCATTTACATATCGTGAGAAAAGGGTGGGTGCCAGAACGCATCCCTGCCTTACTCGTCCTTTTATTGGAATTGCCTCAGTGAGTTCACCCCTAGGTCCCCATCTAACTTGCATAGTTATCTTTGTGTAGCCGTATTATCTGCGTCAGAAGATCTGCAGGCATTCCCTGGCTTTCTAGGGATTTCCAGAGAGAATTCCTAGGGATAAGATCAAAAGCGGCCTTCAGATCTAGAAATGCTATATACAGATGTCCTCCCTTTAAGTTTTATACTTCCAAGCTATGCATAGTTATGCTCAACTAATTAGATATTCCTCGCAGGAATTATATTCTCTGGCCTTTAAAGCTAACCAGAGAATTGAACCTCACATCAGACATAAGTTGGAACATCATGGACTATTGATTCCTGATCCTATTGCCCCATTGCCCATCCCAGCATTTGAATCCCCGCCCTCAATTCAGAATGAACACGTCACTACCAGGATAAAGACCTATGATCTGAAAGAGCTAAATTTAATTTATCTCAATACTCGTTCCTTGGTTAAGCACCAATTGGAAATATTTAACCTCTTAGAAACAGAAGCACCAGATCTGTTATTAGTCACAGAAACTTGGCTTACGCTGGAATCTATGCCTGACATCCTAGCGGCTCTCCCTAGCAATTATTACTTGATGCAGGCAAATAGACTTCCAGGGAAAAGAGGAGGAGGAGTAGCAGCAATCATTAAAAAAGATCTCTCGGCCACTTCCATTGCCTCATTTGAATTTGCCTCAGTGGATAGTCTCACATTAAAATTAATATTTCCTAAATCGACATTAGTGTGCATATTGATTTATAGACCCCCTACTGCAATAGGAGACTTTGTCACTGAATTAGCTAACTATCTGACCCCACTTACTATAGACTTTGCAAAAATTGTTTTAATTGGAGACCTGAATTGTTGGTCTACAGAGGAAGGGGGGAGCCGGGGTTCCAAAGAGCTCACAGACCTACTGAATAATCTGAATTTAGAAGGGCATATAATGGAATCCACCCACATTAAAGGGCATGCCTTAGACCAATTATGGACCTCTAATCTTCTGGTCCGTAACTTAATGGTCAAGCCATGTGTGTGGTAAGATCACCACTTGATACACTTTGCTATAAATGGCCTATCTTTATGTAAATCGATGAATGACACGAAATTGTTGACTAGAAATTGGAATCGTGTTCACCTACCAGAGTTCCTCAAAACATTGGAATCTACTCTCCCGCTCATAACAGATAATGTTAATGAGATGGAAAGAGCTATTTTCAACTGGCAATTATGGGCTTCTGAGATACATGCCCCATTACAATGGAAAGAGAGGGTCCCGCGGCGGCATGAAACCTCTTATTGGTTTACTCCAGAGTTAAAACTAGTAAAACTTAAAACCCGCCAGGCGGAACGGAAATGGAGGAGAAGCTACTCACCAACTGATAGGAAAAGGTATGAAAAAGCATTAACTGAGTATAAAGTTGCCATTGTGGAGGCTAAAAAGGCTTTTTACACAAATAGGGTGCTTAGCTCTGAAAATAAATCCAAAGATATTTTCAAAATAGATAGAGAACTTTCTAGTGCTGATCGCATCATATCGGCCATTACTCCTTCACAAGTTTTATGCGACAACTTGAATACTTTCTTTGTTGACAAAATTAAGGTCATCCAGGAATCTATCTCCTCTAACTCTCAAGACTGGAAATTACATAAGCGATACACTAATCCCATGACCTTGTCTAGTTTCCAAAATGTTACCTTAGATTGGCTAGTAGAACTTAGAAATAAGATACAATCTGGGTCCCCTAATGACCCCTGCCCTGCTAGGATTCAAAAGACCTTTTTACACAATTTCCGGACACTTTTCTCTCCCTTCTTAACATCTCTTTGGAGCAGGGGTGGTTCCTCGTGCTTTCAAAGAGGCAGTGCTAGTTCCGCTGCAAAAGAAAGCTGGAGTAGATCCTAGCTTAATGACTAATTATAGACCGATATCACTCCTCCCATACCCGGCGAAGATATTGGAGGCACATGTTGCAAATCTCCTTTCTGCCTTCATTGAAGAGACTAACTTCCTGGATTCCCATCAGGCAGGCTTTAGGCCTTCACACTCCACTGAATCAGTCATCTTGAGTGTAGTGGATGATCTGAAAGAGGGTGCAGACGGGGGGTGTACACAGGCCTTGGTGTTATTAGATCTTTCCGCCGCTTTCGACACCGTGGATCATACCATACTAGCGGATAGAGTGGAAGCGGCGGGCCTGAGGGGAGAGGCGCTGGACTGGATGCTTTCTTTTTTAAAGGAACGCACTCAATCTGTCAGGCTGGCACCCTTTGAATCAGCCTGGGTCAACACCACATGTGGTGTACCGCAAGGCTCATCTCTCTCACCGCACCTGTTTAACATCTACATCTGTCCTCTGATTCATGCTCTTCAAACAAGGGGAGTGAAGGTATATAATTATGCAGACGACATGCAGCTGATTTTCCCGATTGATGAGACGGAGGAATCTAAGGATTTCTTCCAATATACTATGCTATTCATCAAAGATTGGATGAGTCATAACTATCTCAAATTAAACTCAGACAAAACTGAGATAGTCATCTCCAATAACAGACTCAATCAGTGGACGCCAGCACACTGGCCAGCTGCCTTGGGCATTCCACCTATTCCTAAAAATTCAGTTAAAAGTCTGGGGATTAAAATCGATGCTAAGCTATCCATGCATGAACAGCTTAACCTGGTTACTTCCTCCTGTGTTTACCACCTGAGGACTTTTAGGAAAATCAGGAAATTTTTCACCAGGGAAGCAAGCATGGTTATCATGCTTGCTCTGATTATGTCCAGGCTGGGTTATGCCAATGCCATCTATTTAGGGCTTCCTGCTAATCAGACCCACAGGCTGCAATTGATTCAAAATCAAGCAGCTAGGTTGGTCTTTCAGCAACCAAGACACTGCCATACTAAACCTCTTTTGAAGCAGTTACACTGGCTCCCGGTGACCCAGCGATTCATGTTCAAGACAGGCTGCATGGTATTTAATGCACTTCACGAAAAAGGCCCCAAATTCATATCTGCAAAGATCTCAAGGTACTTACCCAAACGAAATCTCAGATCCGCCACAATGTCTATGTTGACTATTCCTAGATTTAAGCGCAAGAGAACGGGCGGTTCCCGTTTTTCTGTTCTTGGCCCTACACTTTGGAATTCTTTCCCGATAGACATCAGACTTTCATCTGAGTACACCATTTTCAGAAAAAAACTGAAAACTTGGTTGTTCACTTCAGCCTATTGTTAGTATTCCTCTGGAAGGCTCTCCCTCCCATCATAGCGCCAAGAGACCTTTGGTATACGCACGCTTAATAAATTCCCTAACATAAACATAAACATAGTAGTCTAAAAACCTGGTCAGTTGTACTTGTTCTTACTCTAAACCCAGCTTAGCACTGAGACAGGATGTTATTTTCCTCCATCCAATTATTAAGCTTGATTAAAATCTGTTTTGGGTAGATCTTTTGCAAGGTATCTATAAGACTTTTTGGCTTATAATTGGCAGGGTCTTGTTGATTGCCCTTCTTAAAAATAGGAATTATTTCAGCTCCTTTCCATGATGCAGGTATTGGTGCTCCTGCAGCCACAGCGTTGCAGAGTAGATTTACGTATGCGGCCCATACTGTTTTGTCATGTCTCAGAAGATCACCTGGTATCTTATCAGGTCCTGGGGCTTTCCCTGGCTTGACAGCTTCTATTGCTGCCATTGTGTCGTCTAAACTAAAATAAGGAGTAATATTTGATCCTGTCCAGTCAATTTCCAAGGGTCTTATTCTCTTAATAGAATGTTATGGTCAGTTTTTATACAAAGGCCTCTCATGACCACCTTAAAGGCGTCCCACTCTACCCCCCACTTGATGCTGAATCCTCATTCAGCTCAAAGTATTCTATTACTTGTGTGTCTATCGGCTCTCGGAACACTGTGTCTTGTAGTGCATGGCAGGCAACCGCTACGTGGGTATAGGAGTCAGACGTCTACCCTAGCTCAAGGTGACTAGAAGGGGGCAACGATCCAACAGTGTCCGGCCCAAGTATTGTGCCGTCCGAATAAAGGGGATTAACCCATTATTACCCAAGAGGTGGTCAATTCTCGTGTGGAGTTGATGGCTCGGCGAGAAATTAGAATATTCGTGCTCGTAATGTGCTTCACATTATTTGATTGTATTGATTTGATGACTAGCCTGATAGTGGATTTTGATCAGAGATGTGAGAAGTTGGCCTGGTATATGCTGTCCACTAATTAAAGTGGGCACCTTGCACCAGTCCAAACGACCTTTATTGATGATTAGGTTAAAGACAACCTTTATTGAAAGCTATCCTAGTGGTAGCTATGGAGAGCAGCCTTCAGGCTAAGTCTCGAAGGAATGTAAAGCAGCTTGTTTTACCAGTATATAACCTCCTGAACGACCAAATGAAAGGAGAACCACACAAGGTATATATAAAATATATGTATTTATTACTAAACACTCTCTACTAACCTCTTTATGAGATTAGAGAACAAGGCACACAATATTCAATCACTAGAACGACAGTAAATAGCACAATACACAGTGGGCTCCAGGGGGAGACCAAACCATATACTAAGAAAGTGGTATAAGAACCACGATTTGACTAGACACAGTGCCTAGAGCACGTAGAATCGCTGGGACCCCAAGGTAGTGACACAAGGGACCCACGGAGGACGGGTGCAGTGTGGGAACACAGACGCGAGCTGCGTACAACTATGGGAAAGTCGCGGTTGGAATTGTAAAGATTAAGGACACTTAGGAGAGGACTTTAAGCAAACCCAGCTTAACATAGAAGATTCTAAGGCCAGCACCCTTGAGAGTACCGAGGTACCCGTGTTACCTATCCCAGAGGAGCCGGGTGCATAGGGGTCAAGTGGTGTCGGAAACCCTCGTCGTTTTCAATGGCGTGATGCGGAAAAGTACTGCTGCTGTGGAGAAGAAAAGTGTCCGGTGTGATCCAAGCCTGGATCGGAGATGAGAAGAACTTGAAAGCAGAGGGGACAAAGTCTGGGTCACTTCACGTGACCAGGAGCGGAGCAATCGAATGCCCACCGATGTCGGATGCTTCAGGTGAGATGAGGTGAAGCTTGACTCTGCAGCCACGGGGACCAGGAGACGTCTAGGACGACCACAGTCCGGATTCGAGCTGTCCCATGAAGGATGTCGAGTGCTGGGGGTCAGTGTCCGGATTGAACACCAACAAGCATTGGCAACGGCAACCCACGCGGTCAGAGGGAAGATGCTTCTGCGAGGGCCAGCAAGGTCCTGGGGACTCTCCAAGCGATGGAGAGTCAGGGCACGTCTGGAGCAACCAGGGAAGCCCACTGAAAGTTAGTTGCCTTCACAGGGACCCACAGGCCAACGGACCAGGAATCGCGAAGGGACCTCGAGCTGAATCACCAAATACCAGCCCACGGAACACTCGTGGAGTGTAGGCCGGAAATCTTCGGTGGAATTACTGCTCGGGGTCAGGACTACAAGTAGCCCAAAGCACAGCTTCAGGGATCGCCGAAAAGCATATGCTGCTGCAAATGTACACGGTGCCCAGGGGTACGGGTTTCACGGTCCCCACGAGGGATACGGGCCTCAGAATTGCTGAGAGCGCAGATCGACCTCAGACCTCGGGAACCCACCTCCTGTGTTGCAGAAATCTTCGGAGTCCTTCGGGAGCTTCGTAGATGCAAACCGGTCAGATGCGTTTAGGTGCCTGCTCAGCAGGGGAGTAACTCCTTTACTCCAAGGGAGATTCTTCTGTCGTCCAACGAAGTGTAGATCGTCAAAAGTACTTGGTTTCTGTAGCAGAGTTTAGTCCAGGTAAATCTAAAGTCCTGTAGTCAGGGGTTCCTATTTTATACCCAAGGAAGGGGTGGGACAAACTCTGGGGACCCACCTATGGGAGGTTCAGGACAGAGGGGTGGCTACACCCATGTCCTTTGTCCAGTTTCGCGCCAGAGCAGGAGCAAATGGCTCCTGCAACCGGTTTGAGCTGGACTATGCACAGGGACACCAAATGTGCCCCCAGTGCAGACATCAAAGCACTCTCAGAGTGCACCCACCCACCCAGCCCCAATACACTAAAGCCTGTCTGGGAGGTGGTCACACCTCCCTGTGACAGGAAACCTATTGTCAAACCTTCCCCGGCCGGAGTTTCGTCCAGCAGCAGGAGGGCAGACTCGTGTCTGTGGCTGGCAGCATCCATTTTGTGATGCCAGGGTCAACAAAGCTGGTACCGGGTGTACCGGTGCTGTCATATTTCTCCCTCTAGGAGGGTGGAATCATACCTCCCACACCAGTTACTGGTGTGGAGGTATGATTCCAAGGTGTTTGACACCAAACACGACATGTTTCCATGCAGCCATATTAAAGTTAACATTTACCGCGAGGTTATATGCACTTAAGTATATATGGTTGGCTGCATCACAAACAACCCCGGAGAATAAGTTCCGAAGGCTGCAGAGGGGCTCTGCTAATGCATGGGCACCCTCTCACATAAAACCCAGCACCCTGCCTTCAGGATTGATAAGGCCTGCCATAGGGGTGACTGATAGGTTTATATGTGCAGTGATTAGGATAGATATAGTGAACCTATATCTAAGTAAGGGGTGCATGCACCACCTTACACAGGCTGCAGTAGCAGACCTGTGGTGTCATTTTAAAAGGTCTCTCAGGGGTGGCATAATACATGCTGCAGCCCCTGGGAGGCCTCTGGGGTACCTATGCCCTGGGTACATAGTATACCATATACTAGGGACTTATAAGGGTACCCCAGAATCCAATCTGGAGTGTACCTAAAGTACATGCAATCAATTTAGAGGAGAAAGTAGCTAGACTGGGGTCCTGAATAGCAGGATCCCAGTCAGACTAAGTCGAAAACAGTGAAACATCAGCAAAAAGTGGGGGTAACTATAAGAAGCAGATCCTACTCTCCTACACAACCCCCCCCAAACGTCAGGACATTAAACTAACCTTGACCAGTTGAGTCTTCATGTTCTAAGTGGAAATATCTGGAAAGTCCATCTGCATTGGCATGGTTACTCCCAGGTCTATGTTCCACTGTATAGTCCATCCCCTGTAGGGAAATGGACCACCTCAAAAGTTTGGGGTTTTCACCCTTCATCTGTTTTAGCCATAAGAGGGGCTTATGGTCTGTCTGAACAATGAAGTGAGTGCCAAACAAGTATGGCCTCAGCTTCTTCAGAGCCCAAACCACAGCAAAGGCTTCCCTCTCAATGGCTGACCAACGTTTCTCTCTGGGGATCAGCCTTCTGCTAATAAAAGCTACTGGCTGATCCTGACCTTCATCATTCAATTGTGATAACACAGCCCCTACTCCCAACTCTGATGCATCTGTTTGGACAATGAATTGTTTGGAGTAGTCAGGACTTTGCAGAATGGGAGCAGTGCACATGGCCTGCTTCAGGTCATCAAATGCCTTTTGACAGCTAACTGTCCACTGAACTTTCTTTGGCATTCTCTTGGAAGTTAAGTCATTCAAAGGGGTCACTATGGATCCAAATCCTTTGATAAACCTCCTATAGTACCCAGTCAGGCCCAAGAAAGCTCTGACCTGAGTCTGGGTGGTTGGAGCAACCTAGTCCATGATGGTCTGGATTTTGCTCTGCAATGGTTGAACCTGGCCTCCACCCACAAGGTGGCCCAGGTATACAACTTGACTCTGCCCTATCTGGCACTTGGTGGCCTTGATAGTGAGGCCGGCTTTCTGCAGGGCCTCCAAAACATTTCTCAGGTGGACCAGGTGATCCTCCCAGGTGGAGCTAAAGACCGCAATATCATCTAGATAAGCTGCACTATAGGCTTCCAGGCCTGTAAGGACTTTATTCACCAACCTTTGAAAAGTGGCAGGTGCATTCTTCAAACCAAAGGGCATCACCACAAATTGGTAGTGCCCACTAGGGGTTGAGAATGCTGTTTTGGCTTTTGCATCCTCAGCTAGTCTGATCTGCCAGTAGCCAGCTGTCAGGTCAAATGTGCTCAGAAACTTGGCTGAGGCCAAAGTATCTATAAGCTCATCTGCCCTAGGGATTGGATGGGCATCAGTCCTAGTGACTGCATTGTGACCTCTGTAGTCAACACAAAACCTCATCTCTCTTTTACCACCCTGGGTGTGAGGTTTAGGTACCAAGACTACTGGACTAGCCCAAGGGCCATCTCAGGGTTCAGTCACTCCCAAATCCAACATCTTTTGGACCTCAGTCCTGATGCAGTCCCTGACATGGTCAGGTTACCTGTAAATCTTATTTTTAACAGGCAGACTGTCCCCAGTGTCCACTTCATGAGTGCACCAGGTAGTCTGTCTTGGAGTCAGTGAAAACATATGTCTAAACTGGTTGAGAACTTTTCTGCAATCAGTTTGCTGCTGGTCAGTGAGGCTGCCTGCCAAGGCTACACCATCTACTGAACCATCATCAGGGTTCTGTGAGAGCAGGTCAGGGAGTGGATCACTCTCTTCCTCCTGTCCCTCGTCAGTAGCCATGAGCAAGCCCATGTCTGCCCTGTCAACATATGGTTTGAGCCTGTTGATATGGAGCACCCTATGGGGGCTCCTGGGAGTTCCAAGGTCCACCAGGTAGGTAACCTCTCCCTTTTGCTCAGCAATGGTATGAGGGCTACTCCACTTGTCTTGGAGGGCTGCTGGGGCCACAGGCTCCAACACCCATACTTTCTGTCCTGGCTGATAAACAGTCAACACAGCCTTTTGGTCATGCCAGGCCTTTTGCAATTCCCGGCTAGCCTCAAGGTTTTTAGTTACCTTCTTCATGTACTCAGCCATCCTAGAGCGGAGACCAAGTACATAGTCCACAATATCCTGTTTAGGGGCTTTGAGAGGTAACTCCCATCCCTCCTTCACTAGACACAATGGACCCCTAACTGGATGTCCAAACAGAAGTTCAAATGGGCTGTAACC